>OV277857.1:34218799-34823533 GCA_922989275.2 Gari tellinella | reverse complement strand
ACAGCAACCAAATTTGGCATGTACAGTTATAGTGAGGTCATCATCACATGCTGTGGGTAACAAGGTCACTGTGACCTAGATTTCACGGTCCAATGACTTAGAGAATTCTTGGTTAACCCTTTCGTTTGCGTCTTGGTTTACCTTTTTGTTAGTGTCAGTTTAAGTCAAAGTTTAAGTCCTACAGCAACCAAATTTGGCATGTACAGTTGTAGTGAGGTCATCATCACATGCCATGGGTAACTAGGTCACTGTGACCTAGATTTCAAGGTCCAATGACTTAGAGAATTCTTGGTTAACCTTTTCGTTTGCGTCTTGGTTTACCTTTTTGTTAGTGTCAGTTTTAGTCGAATTTAAGTCCTACAGCAACTAAATTTGGCATGTACAGTTTTAGTGAGGTCATCATCACATGTCATGGGTAACTATATTATATATATATACAAAGCAAAAGTGCAGACAATCCGGCCATACCGACATTGGCTAAGTGATGACCCCTTTCATCCGACTCTTTTAAACGCGTCTTTGTTTTGATAATTAGTTTTAGCGTTAGTATTATGGGGAACGTCACTAGCAGATTGAAGCTTAAAGCAGATGAATAGCAAAGCCGAATGCGCCTTAATTTGTATTCTGCTTTGCTTTCAATGTGCTTTTAAGCAGGCTGAATGTGGCTTACAGTGGTAAATACGCTATTCCTATCCATTTACCCGTTAAATATATGCATATAATAAGAAACGCGTCGTGAAGGGTTAAGGCCTAACCATTTTAACGTGTTTAAAAAAAAACGCGTTCTAAATAAACAATTATACCAATGCAGCCTCTGCTTAGTGATGACCCTTTCATCCGACTCTTTTAAACGCGTCTTTGTTTCGATAATTAGTTTTAGTATTAATTAGTGTTGTTAGTATATGGGGAACTTAATCAGTTGGTTTGTTTATATGCAGTCTATAGATTGGCGAATGCCGTCCGTCTGTCCGTCCGTCTGTCTGTCTGTCCGTCCGTCCTCACTTTGGTTGACCTTTTTGTTAGTGTCAGTTTTAGCCAAAGCTTAAGTCCTACAGCAACCAAATTGGCATGTACAGTTATAGTGAGGTCATCATCACATGCTGTGGGTAACAAGGTCACTGTGACCTAGATTTCACGGTCCAATGACTTAGAGAATTCTTGGTTAACCTTTTCGTTTGCGTCTTGGTTTACCTTTTTGTTAGTGTCAGTTTAAGTCAAAGTTTAAGTCCTACAGCAACCAAATTTGGCATGTACAGTTGTAGTGAGGGTCATCATCACATGCCATGGGTAACTAGGTCACTGTGACCTAGATTTCAAGGTCCAATGACTTAGAGAATTCTTGGTTAACCTTTTCGTTTGCGTCTTGGTTTACCTTTTTGTTAGTGTCAGTTTTAGCCAAAGCTTAAGTCCTACAGCAACCAAATTTGGCATGTACAGTTATAGTGAGGGTCATCATCACATGCTGTGGGTAACAAGGTCACTGTGACCTAGATTTCACGGTCCAATGACTTAGAGAATTCTTGGTTAACCCTTTTCGTTTGCGTCTTGGTTTACCTTTTTGTTAGTGTCAGTTTAAGTCAAAGTTTAAGGTCCTACAGCAACCAAATTTGGCATGTACAGTTGTAGTGAGGTCATCATCACATGCCATGGGTAACTAGGTCACTGTGACCTAGATTTCAAGGTCCAATGACTTAGAGAATTCTTGGTTAACCTTTTCGTTTGCGTCTTGGTTTACCTTTTTGTTAGTGTCAGTTTTAGTCGAATTGAAGTCCTACAGCAACTAAATTTGGCATGTACAGTTTTAGTGAGGTCATCATCACATGTCATGGGTAACTATATTATATATATATACAAAGCAAAAGTGCAGACAATCCGGCCATACCGACATTGGCTATGTGATGACCCCTTTCATCCGACTCTTTTAAACGCGTCTTTGTTTTGATAATTAGTTTTTAGCGTTAGTATTATGGGGAACGTCACTAGCAGATTGAAGCTTAAAGCAGATGAATAGCAAAGCCGAATGCGCCTTAATTTGTATTCTGCTTTGCTTTCAATGTGCTTTTAAGCAGGCTGAATGTGGCTTACAGTGGTAAATACGCTATTCCTATCCATTTACCCGTTAAATATATGCATATAATAAGAAACGCGTCGTGAAGGGTTAAGGCCTAACCATTTTAACGTGTTTAAAAAAAACGCGTTCTAAATAAACAATTATACCAAGCAGCCTCTGCTTAGTGATGACCCTTTCATCCGACTCTTTTAAACGCGTCTTTGTTTCGATAATTAGTTTTAGTATTAATTAGTGTTGTTAGTATATGGGGGACTTAATCAGTTGGTTTGTTTATATGCAGTCTATAGATTGGCGAATGCCGTCCGTCTGTCCGTCCGTCTGTCTGTCTGTCCGTCCGTCCTCACTTTGGTTGACCTTTTTGTTAGTGTCAGTTTTAGCCAAAGCTTAAGTCCTACAGCAACCAAATTTGGCATGTACAGTTATAGTGAGGTCATCATCACATGCTGTGGGTAACAAGGTCACTGTGACCTAGATTTCAAGGTCCAATGACTTAGAGAATTCTTGGTTAACCTTTTCGTTTGCGTCTTGGTTTACCTTTTTGTTAGTGTCAGTTTAAGTCAAAGTTTTAAGTCCTACAGCAACCAAATTTGGCATGTACAGTTGTAGTGAGGTCATCATCACATGCCATGGGTAACTAGGTCACTGTGACCTAGATTTCAAGGTCCAATGACTTAGAGAATTCTTGGTTAACCTTTTCGTTTGCGTCTTGGTTTACCTTTTTGTTAGTGTCAGTTTTAGCCAAAGCTTAAGTCCTACAGCAACCAAATTTGGCATGTACAGTTATAGTGAGGTCATCATCACATGCTGTGGGTAACAAGGTCACTGTGACCTAGATTTCACGGTCCAATGACTTAGAGGAATTCTTGGTTAACCTTTTCGTTTGCGTCTTGGTTTACCTTTTTGTTTAGTGTCAGTTTAAGTCAAAGTTTAAGTCCTACAGCAACCAAATTTGGCATGTACAGTTGTAGTGAGGTCATCATCACATGCCATGGGTAACTAGGTCACTGTGACCTAGATTTCAAGGTCCAATGACTTAGAGAATTCTTGGTTAACCTTTTCGTTTGCGTCTTGGTTTACCTTTTTGTTAGTGTCAGTTTTAGTCGAATTTAAGTCCTACAGCAACTAAATTTGGCATGTACAGTTTTAGTGAGGTCATCATCACATGCCATGGGTAACTATATTATATATATATACAAAGCAAAAGTGCAGACAATCCGGCCATACCGACATTGGCTAAGTGATGACCCCTTTCATCCGACTCTTTTAAACGCGTCTTTGTTTTGATAATTAGTTTTAGCGTTAGTATTATGGGGAACGTCACTAGCAGATTGAAGCTTAAAGCAGATGAATAGCAAAGCCGAATGCGCCTTAATTTGTATTCTGCTTTGCTTTCAATGTGCTTTTAAGCAGGCTGAATGTGGCTTACAGTGGTAAATACGCTATTCCTATCCATTTACCCGTTAAATATATGCATATAATAAGAAACGCGTCGTGAAGGGTTAAGGCCTAACCATTTTAACGTGTTTAAAAAAAAACGCGTTCTAAATAAACAATTATACCAATGCAGCCTCTGCTTAGTGATGACCCTTTCATCCGACTCTTTTAAACGCGTCTTTGTTTCGATAATTAGTTTTAGTATTAATTAGTGTTGTTAGTATATGGGGACTTAATCAGTTGGTTTGTTTATATGCAGTCTATAGATTGGCGAATGCCGTCCGTCTGTCCGTCCGTCTGTCTGTCTGTCCGTCCGTCCTCACTTTGGTTGACCTTTTTGTTAGTGTCAGTTTTAGCCAAAGCTTAAGTCCTACAGCAACCAAATTTGGCATGTACAGTTATAGTGAGGTCATCATCACATGCTGTGGGTAACAAGGTCACTGTGACCTAGATTTCACGGTCCAATGACTTAGAGAATTCTTGGTTAACCTTTTCGTTTGCGTCTTGGTTTACCTTTTTGTTAGTGTCAGTTTAAGTCAAAGTTTAAGTCCTACAGCAACCAAATTTGGCATGTACAGTTGTAGTGAGGTCATCATCACATGCCATGGGTAACTAGGTCACTGTGACCTAGATTTCAAGGTCCAATGACTTAGAGAATTCTTGGTTAACCTTTTCGTTTTGCGTCTTGGTTTACCTTTTTGTTAGTGTCAGTTTTAGCCAAAGCTTAAGTCCTACAGCAACCAAATTTGGCATGTACAGTTATAGTGAGGTCATCATCACATGCTGTGGGTAACAAGGTCACTGTGACCTAGATTTCACGGTCCAATGACTTAGAGAATTCTTGGTTAACCTTTTCGTTTGCGTCTTGGTTTACCTTTTTGTTAGTGTCAGTTTAAGTCAAAGTTTAAGTCCTACAGCAACCAAATTTGGCATGTACAGTTGTAGTGAGGTCATCATCACATGCCATGGGTAACTAGGTCACTGTGACCTAGATTTCAAGGTCCAATGACTTAGAGAATTCTTGGTTAACCTTTTCGTTTGCGTCTTGGTTTACCTTTTTGTTAGTGTCAGTTTTAGCCAAAGCTTAAGTCCTACAGCAACTAAATTTGGCATGTACAGTTTTAGTGAGGTCATCATCACATGTCATGGGTAACTATATTATATATATATACAAAGCAAAAGTGCAGACAATCCGGCCATACCGACATTGGCTATGTGATGACCCCTTTCATCCGACTCTTTTAAACGCGTCTTTGTTTTGATAATTAGTTTTAGCGTTAGTATTATGGGGAACGTCACTAGCAGATTGAAGCTTAAAGCAGATGAATAGCAAAGCCGAATGCGCCTTAATTTGTATTCTGCTTTGCTTTCAATGTGCTTTTAAGCAGGCTGAATGTGGCTTACAGTGGTAAATACGCTATTCCTATCCATTTACCCGTTAAATATATGCATATAATAAGAAACGCGTCGTGAAGGGTTAAGGCCTAACCATTTTATCGTGTTTAAAAAAAACGCGTTCTAAATAAACAATTATACCAATGCAGCCTCTGCTTAGTGATGACCCTTTCATCCGACTCTTTTAAACGCGTCTTTGTTTCGATAATTAGTTTTAGTATTAATTAGTGTTGTTAGTATATGGGGACTTAATCAGTTGGTTTGTTTATATGCAGTCTATAGATTGGCGAATGCCGTCCGTCTGTCCGTCCGTCTGTCTGTCTGTCCGTCCGTCCTCACTTTGGTTGACCTTTTTGTTAGTGTCAGTTTTAGCCAAAGCTTAAGTCCTACAGCAACCAAATTTGGCATGTACAGTTATAGTGAGGTCATCATCACATGCTGTGGGTAACAAGGTCACTGTGACCTAGATTTCACGGTCCAATGACTTAGAGAATTCTTGGTTAACCTTTTCGTTTGCGTCTTGGTTTACCTTTTTGTTAGTGTCAGTTTAAGTCAAAGTTTAAGTCCTACAGCAACCAAATTTGGCATGTACAGTTGTAGTGAGGTCATCATCACATGCCATGGGTAACTAGGTCACTGTGACCTAGATTTCAAGGTCCAATGACTTAGAGAATTCTTGGTTAACCTTTTCGTTTGCGTCTTGGTTTACCTTTTTGTTAGTGTCAGTTTTAGCCAAAGCTTAAGTCCTACAGCAACCAAATTTGGCATGTACAGTTATAGTGAGGTCATCATCACATGCTGTGGGTAACAAGGTCACTGTGACCTAGATTTCACGGTCCAATGACTTAGAGAATTCTTGGTTAACCTTTTCGTTTGCGTCTTGGTTTACCTTTTTTGTTAGTGTCAGTTTAAGTCAAAGTTTAAGTCCTACAGCAACCAAATTTGGCATGTACAGTTGTAGTGAGGTCATCATCACATGCCATGGGTAACTAGGTCACTGTGACCTAGATTTCAAGGTCCAATGACTTAGAGAATTCTTGGTTAACCTTTTCGTTTGCGTCTTGGTTTACCTTTTTGTTAGTGTCAGTTTTAGTCGAATTTAAGTCCTACAGCAACTAAATTTGGCATGTACAGTTTTAGTGAGGTCATCATCACATGCCATGGGTAACTATATTATATATATATACAAAGCAAAAGTGCAGACAATCCGGCCATACCGACATTGGCTAAGTGATGACCCCTTTCATCCGACTCTTTTAAACGCGTCTTTGTTTTGATAATTAGTTTTAGCGTTAGTATTATGGGGAACGTCACTAGCAGATTGAAGCTTAAAGCAGATGAATAGCAAAGCCGAATGCGCCTTAATTTGTATTCTGCTTTGCTTTCAATGTGCTTTTAAGCAGGCTGAATGTGGCTTACAGTGGTAAATACGCTATTCCTATCCATTTACCCGTTAAATATATGCATATAATAAGAAACGCGTCGTGAAGGGTTAAGGCCTAACCATTTTAACGTGTTTAAAAAAAACGCGTTCTAAATAAACAATTATACCAATGCAGCCTCTGCTTAGTGATGACCCTTTCATCCGACTCTTTTAAACGCGTCTTTGTTTCGATAATTAGTTTTAGTATTAATTAGTGTTGTTAGTATATGGGGACTTAATCAGTTGGTTTGTTTATATGCAGTCTATAGATTGGCGAATGCCGTCCGTCTGTCCGTCCGTCTGTCTGTCTGTCCGTCCGTCCTCACTTTGGTTGACCTTTTTGTTAGTGTCAGTTTTAGCCAAAGCTTAAGTCCTACAGCAACCAAATTTGGCATGTACAGTTATAGTGAGGTCATCATCACATGCTGTGGGTAACAAGGTCACTGTGACCTAGATTTCACGGTCCAATGACTTAGAGAATTCTTGGTTAACCTTTTCGTTTGCGTCTTGGTTTACCTTTTTGTTAGTGTCAGTTTAAGTCAAAGTTTAAGTCCTACAGCAACCAAATTTGGCATGTACAGTTGTAGTGAGGTCATCATCACATGCCATGGGTAACTAGGTCACTGTGACCTAGATTTCAAGGTCCAATGACTTAGAGAATTCTTGGTTAACCTTTTCGTTTGCGTCTTGGTTTACCTTTTTGTTAGTGTCAGTTTTAGCCAAAGCTTAAGTCCTACAGCAACCAAATTTGGCATGTACAGTTATAGTGAGGTCATCATCACATGCTGTGGGTAACAAGGTCACTGTGACCTAGATTTCACGGTCCAATGACTTAGAGAATTCTTGGTTAACCTTTTCGTTTGCGTCTTGGTTTACCTTTTTGTTAGTGTCAGTTTAAGTCAAAGTTTAAGTCCTACAGCAACCAAATTTGGCATGTACAGTTGTAGTGAGGTCATCATCACATGCCATGGGTAACTAGGTCACTGTGACCTAGATTTCAAGGTCCAATGACTTAGAGAATTCTTGGTTAACCTTTTCGTTTGCGTCTTGGTTTACCTTTTTGTTAGTGTCAGTTTTAGTCGAATTTAAGTCCTACAGCAACTAAATTTGGCATGTACAGTTTTAGTGAGGTCATCATCACATGCCATGGGTAACTATATTATATATATATACAAAGCAAAAGTGCAGACAATCCGGCCATACCGACATTGGCTAAGTGATGACCCCTTTCATCCGACTCTTTTAAACGCGTCTTTGTTTTGATAATTAGTTTTAGCGTTAGTATTATGGGGAACGTCACTAGCAGATTGAAGCTTAAAGCAGATGAATAGCAAAGCCGAATGCGCCTTAATTTGTATTCTGCTTTGCTTTCAATGTGCTTTTAAGCAGGCTGAATGTGGCTTACAGTGGTAAATACGCTATTCCTATCCATTTACCCGTTAAATATATGCATATAATAAGAAACGCGTCGTGAAGGGTTAAGGCCTAACCATTTTAACGTGTTTAAAAAAAACGCGTTCTAAATAAACAATTATACCAATGCAGCCTCTGCTTAGTGATGACCCTTTCATCCGACTCTTTTAAACGCGTCTTTGTTTCGATAATTAGTTTTAGTATTAATTAGTGTTGTTAGTATATGGGGACTTAATCAGTTGGTTTGTTTATATGCAGTCTATAGATTGGCGAATGCCGTCCGTCTGTCCGTCCGTCTGTCTGTCTGTCCGTCCGTCCTCACTTTGGTTGACCTTTTTGTTAGTGTCAGTTTTAGCCAAAGCTTAAGTCCTACAGCAACCAAATTTGGCATGTACAGTTATAGTGAGGTCATCATCACATGCTGTGGGTAACAAGGTCACTGTGACCTAGATTTCACGGTCCAATGACTTAGAGAATTCTTGGTTAACCTTTTCGTTTGCGTCTTGGTTTACCTTTTTGTTAGTGTCAGTTTAAGTCAAAGTTTAAGTCCTACAGCAACCAAATTTGGCATGTACAGTTGTAGTGAGGTCATCATCACATGCCATGGGTAACTAGGTCACTGTGACCTAGATTTCAAGGTCCAATGACTTAGAGAATTCTTGGTTAACCTTTTCGTTTGCGTCTTGGTTTACCTTTTTGTTAGTGTCAGTTTTAGACAAAGCTTAAGTCCTACAGCAACCAAATTTGGCATGTACAGTTATAGTGAGGTCATCATCACATGCTGTGGGTAACAAGGTCACTGTGACCTAGATTTCACGGTCCAATGACTTAGAGAATTCTTGGTTAACCTTTTCGTTTGCGTCTTGGTTTACCTTTTTGTTAGTGTCAGTTTAAGTCAAAGTTTAAGTCCTACAGCAACCAAATTTGGCATGTACAGTTGTAGTGAGGTCATCATCACATGCCATGGGTAACTAGGTCACTGTGACCTAGATTTCAAGGTCCAATGACTTAGAGAATTCTTGGTTAACCTTTTCGTTTGCGTCTTGGTTTACCTTTTTGTTAGTGTCAGTTTTAGTCGAATTTAAGTCCTACAGCAACTAAATTTGGCATGTACAGTTTTAGTGAGGTCATCATCACATGTCATGGGTAACTATATTATATATATATACAAAGCAAAAGTGCAGACAATCCGGCCATACCGACATTGGCTATGTGATGACCCCTTTCATCCGACTCTTTTAAACGCGTCTTTGTTTTGATAATTAGTTTTAGCGTTAGTATTATGGGGAACGTCACTAGCAGATTGAAGCTTAAAGCAGATGAATAGCAAAGCCGAATGCGCCTTAATTTGTATTCTGCTTTGCTTTCAATGTGCTTTTAAGCAGGCTGAATGTGGCTTACAGTGGTAAATACGCTATTCCTATCCATTTACCCGTTAAATATATGCATATAATAAGAAACGCGTCGTGAAGGGTTAAGGCCTAACCATTTTAACGTGTTTAAAAAAAACGCGTTCTAAATAAACAATTATACCAATGCAGCCTCTGCTTAGTGATGACCCTTTCATCCGACTCTTTTAAACGCGTCTTTGTTTCGATAATTAGTTTTAGTATTAATTAGTGTTGTTAGTATATGGGGACTTAATCAGTTGGTTTGTTTATATGCAGTCTATAGATTGGCGAATGCCGTCCGTCTGTCCGTCCGTCTGTCTGTCTGTCCGTCCGTCCTCACTTTGGTTGACCTTTTTGTTAGTGTCAGTTTTAGCCAAAGCTTAAGTCCTACAGCAACCAAATTTGGCATGTACAGTTATAGTGAGGTCATCATCACATGCTGTGGGTAACAAGGTCACTGTGACCTAGATTTCACGGTCCAATGACTTAGAGAATTCTTGGTTAACCTTTTCGTTTGCGTCTTGGTTTACCTTTTTGTTAGTGTCAGTTTAAGTCAAAGTTTAAGTCCTACAGCAACCAAATTTGGCATGTACAGTTGTAGTGAGGTCATCATCACATGCCATGGGTAACTAGGTCACTGTGACCTAGATTTCAAGGTCCAATGACTTAGAGAATTCTTGGTTAACCTTTTCGTTTGCGTCTTGGTTTACCTTTTTGTTAGTGTCAGTTTTAGCCAAAGCTTAAGTCCTACAGCAACCAAATTTGGCATGTACAGTTATAGTGAGGTCATCATCACATGCTGTGGGTAACAAGGTCACTGTGACCTAGATTTCACGGTCCAATGACTTAGAGAATTCTTGGTTAACCTTTTCGTTTGCGTCTTGGTTTACCTTTTTGTTAGTGTCAGTTTAAGTCAAAGTTTAAGTCCTACAGCAACCAAATTTGGCATGTACAGTTGTAGTGAGGTCATCATCACATGCCATGGGTAACTAGGTCACTGTGACCTAGATTTCAAGGTCCAATGACTTAGAGAATTCTTGGTTAACCTTTTCGTTTGCGTCTTGGTTTACCTTTTTGTTAGTGTCAGTTTTAGTCGAATTTAAGTCCTACAGCAACTAAATTTGGCATGTACAGTTTTAGTGAGGTCATCATCACATGCCATGGGTAACTATATTATATATATATACAAAGCAAAAGTGCAGACAATCCGGCCATACCGACATTGGCTAAGTGATGACCCCTTTCATCCGACTCTTTTAAACGCGTCTTTGTTTTGATAATTAGTTTTAGCGTTAGTATTATGGGGAACGTCACTAGCAGATTGAAGCTTAAAGCAGATGAATAGCAAAGCCGAATGCGCCTTAATTTGTATTCTGCTTTGCTTTCAATGTGCTTTTAAGCAGGCTGAATGTGGCTTACAGTGGTAAATACGCTATTCCTATCCATTTACCCGTTAAATATATGCATATAATAAGAAACGCGTCGTGAAGGGTTAAGGCCTAACCATTTTAACGTGTTTAAAAAAAACGCGTTCTAAATAAACAATTATACCAATGCAGCCTCTGCTTAGTGATGACCCTTTCATCCGACTCTTTTAAACGCGTCTTTGTTTCGATAATTAGTTTTAGTATTAATTAGTGTTGTTAGTATATGGGGACTTAATCAGTTGGTTTGTTTATATGCAGTCTATAGATTGGCGAATGCCGTCCGTCTGTCCGTCCGTCTGTCTGTCTGTCCGTCCGTCCTCACTTTGGTTGACCTTTTTGTTAGTGTCAGTTTTAGCCAAAGCTTAAGTCCTACAGCAACCAAATTTGGCATGTACAGTTATAGTGAGGTCATCATCACATGCTGTGGGTAACAAGGTCACTGTGACCTAGATTTCACGGTCCAATGACTTAGAGAATTCTTGGTTAACCTTTTCGTTTGCGTCTTGGTTTACCTTTTTGTTAGTGTCAGTTTAAGTCAAAGTTTAAGTCCTACAGCAACCAAATTTGGCATGTACAGTTGTAGTGAGGTCATCATCACATGCCATGGGTAACTAGGTCACTGTGACCTAGATTTCAAGGTCCAATGACTTAGAGAATTCTTGGTTAACCTTTTCGTTTGCGTCTTGGTTTACCTTTTTGTTAGTGTCAGTTTTAGCCAAAGCTTAAGTCCTACAGCAACCAAATTTGGCATGTACAGTTATAGTGAGGTCATCATCACATGCTGTGGGTAACAAGGTCACTGTGACCTAGATTTCACGGTCCAATGACTTAGAGAATTCTTGGTTAACCTTTTCGTTTGCGTCTTGGTTTACCTTTTTGTTAGTGTCAGTTTAAGTCAAAGTTTAAGTCCTACAGCAACCAAATTTGGCATGTACAGTTGTAGTGAGGTCATCATCACATGCCATGGGTAACTAGGTCACTGTGACCTAGATTTCAAGGTCCAATGACTTAGAGAATTCTTGGTTAACCTTTTCGTTTGCGTCTTGGTTTACCTTTTTGTTAGTGTCAGTTTTAGTCGAATTTAAGTCCTACAGCAACTAAATTTGGCATGTACAGTTTTAGTGAGGTCATCATCACATGTCATGGGTAACTATATTATATATATATACAAAGCAAAAGTGCAGACAATCCGGCCATACCGACATTGGCTATGTGATGACCCCTTTCATCCGACTCTTTTAAACGCGTCTTTGTTTTGATAATTAGTTTTAGCGTTAGTATTATGGGGAACGTCACTAGCAGATTGAAGCTTAAAGCAGATGAATAGCAAAGCCGAATGCGCCTTAATTTGTATTCTGCTTTGCTTTCAATGTGCTTTTAAGCAGGCTGAATGTGGCTTACAGTGGTAAATACGCTATTCCTATCCATTTACCCGTTAAATATATGCATATAATAAGAAACGCGTCGTGAAGGGTTAAGGCCTAACCATTTTAACGTGTTTAAAAAAAACGCGTTCTAAATAAACAATTATACCAATGCAGCCTCTGCTTAGTGATGACCCTTTCATCCGACTCTTTTAAACGCGTCTTTGTTTCGATAATTAGTTTTAGTATTAATTAGTGTTGTTAGTATATGGGGACTTAATCAGTTGGTTTGTTTATATGCAGTCTATAGATTGGCGAATGCCGTCCGTCTGTCCGTCCGTCTGTCTGTCTGTCCGTCCGTCCTCACTTTGGTTGACCTTTTTGTTAGTGTCAGTTTTAGCCAAAGCTTAAGTCCTACAGCAACCAAATTTGGCATGTACAGTTATAGTGAGGTCATCATCACATGCTGTGGGTAACAAGGTCACTGTGACCTAGATTTCACGGTCCAATGACTTAGAGAATTCTTGGTTAACCTTTTCGTTTGCGTCTTGGTTTACCTTTTTGTTAGTGTCAGTTTAAGTCAAAGTTTAAGTCCTACAGCAACCAAATTTGGCATGTACAGTTGTAGTGAGGTCATCATCACATGCCATGGGTAACAAGGTCACTGTGACCTAGATTTCAAGGTCCAATGACTTAGAGAATTCTTGGTTAACCTTTTCGTTTGCGTCTTGGTTTACCTTTTTGTTAGTGTCAGTTTTAGCCAAAGCTTAAGTCCTACAGCAACCAAATTTGGCATGTACAGTTATAGTGAGGTCATCATCACATGCTGTGGGTAACAAGGTCACTGTGACCTAGATTTCACGGTCCAATGACTTAGAGAATTCTTGGTTAACCTTTTCGTTTGCGTCTTGGTTTACCTTTTTGTTAGTGTCAGTTTAAGTCAAAGTTTAAGTCCTACAGCAACCAAATTTGGCATGTACAGTTGTAGTGAGGTCATCATCACATGCCATGGGTAACTAGGTCACTGTGACCTAGATTTCAAGGTCCAATGACTTAGAGAATTCTTGGTTAACCTTTTCGTTTGCGTCTTGGTTTACCTTTTTGTTAGTGTCAGTTTTAGTCGAATTTAAGTCCTACAGCAACTAAATTTGGCATGTACAGTTTTAGTGAGGTCATCATCACATGCCATGGGTAACTATATTATATATATATACAAAGCAAAAGTGCAGACAATCCGGCCATACCGACATTGGCTAAGTGATGACCCCTTTCATCCGACTCTTTTAAACGCGTCTTTGTTTTGATAATTAGTTTTAGCGTTAGTATTATGGGGAACGTCACTAGCAGATTGAAGCTTAAAGCAGATGAATAGCAAAGCTGAATGCGCCTTAATTTGTATTCTGCTTTGCTTTCAATGTGCTTTTAAGCAGGCTGAATGTGGCTTACAGTGGTAAATACGCTATTCCTATCCATTTACCCGTTAAATATATGCATATAATAAGAAACGCGTCGTGAAGGGTTAAGGCCTAACTTGCTGCTTAAGGCAGGCTAAAGTAGGAACCTTTAGGAGCTTTTTCCTTTACTTTCGCCATGCCTTAAGCTGAAACATGTCCTTCGTACAAGCCACCGACCTTCTTTTAGTGGTCGTAATAGAAGAGTTATACTGTATCCTTTTCGTCCGTTCATCCGGAACCCTTAGCGAAAAGGGTATATAAAGATAACCAATTTAAATCGTAACTGGGAGATACATTGAATGAATATGGAGAAAAAATAGTTTTCTAACTGAAAATAACACTTAAAGTAATCAAACAACTTCATTGTTTAAACAAATACCAGTTATTCAAACTAACCTTCGACTGTAAATGCAGCGCCGTGAATTCCTATCATGACGGAAGTGTGACGTCATCATCCGGGTAACAAAGGCTTGTACACAATCGGGTCAAATTTATACTGCATGGGAAAGGTCAATTTCCAGACACGCGCAGCCGCTAAACGTAATAAACATTTAGAGTTATATTGTAAAATGCATGATTCGAAATCATTTTACAAAGGGACAGGCCTACCATTCCTCCGGATTTTTCCTAAATCTCCGGATTTTTCGTCATTTCTCCGGATCTCCGGATTTTTTCCGAAATCTCCGGATTTTTTCAAAAATCTACCAGAAAAAAATTCTTATCCCCGATTCAGTGCGGCAGACAGCACCTTCTCGGACTTTTAAATAAGAGAAAAGCAATAAAAGTATTCCGAATGCTATTTTTATTGGTTCTTATCGGGTCATTGACTGGATTAGCAGCTTGTCCACAACCAATCAAACATGTAATTACCACCTGTGGTTCCGATTCGACTGCGCGGGCTGAGAAGTAGATACGGCATGCACATTATTTATGACACGTCTGGTTCTACATGTTGCATAGTGTGGTATACAGTAACACACTTCATTTTATGACACGACAGGTTCACGCATTACATAGCGATAAAGTGATATGGTATTGCAGGCAAACAGCGAGATTGCCGATATCGTGAAGAAGCTATACACGGGAGCAAAATTGCTATACCCAAGAGAAAAAATGCAGCCAAATGAAATCGGCTTTGAATTTTTCATTTTTTTTTTTTAAAAATTACGGCAGGGTGTCATGGAATAAAGGCAGGACGTGACGCCCTGTTAAAAGTGTCTAGCCATGAGTATATTTATATGAATATTATTAACTTACTGGTCATAGTGGCCAGAAATGTGCCAAATCAGATGTAAGACATTGATACTATAACTTTTCTAATCCTTATCACAGAACACAGTTGTCTGACAGGGGTCTATAGGACCTACTGCTAAAAAGGGTAAATATTTGCAACTATGGAGAATACAGTTGAGTTGCCCCTAGCAGTATTTATGATGTTTCCTTATTTTACTTTTATTATAGTTTTTATTTTACAGTGTTTATTGCAATAAAGTTTATACTGTTATTCTTTGTGTGTATGTTTGTAATATATAGATAATGTTTGCAATGGTGTGATTTATATTTGAAAAGATGGTTTTTAAATTTTAAATTTTAAATACAAAAGCGCACAAATAAAGATTTTCGATTAAAAAGCGCGCTTTTGGGAATCGCGCCTACAAAGGCGCGATTTTGAAAATCGCGCTTTAAAATCAAAATTTGGGAAAATCTTAGGATTTTGTTTTTGAAATTATGGTAGGCCTGAAGGGACATTAAAAAAATAAGGTACCTGGTTAATTTTGGTACCAGGGCTCCAGATAAGAGGTAGTTATTTCAACAAATCAAACATTTTATCACTCATTTCAGCACCAAATCCTATTATAGTGTTACTACTCATTAGAATCGTCTCGAAGAGACGATTCTAATGAGTAGTGACACCATAGGGTTTAATTCAAAAATAAAGATTTTAAGTTTTGAAAAAATACCCTTATCTGTTGCTCTGGGTACTCATTTTTCGAAAATATAATTTTCTTCAAAGTTTCACTAAAATTACAAGGTTTTTTTCAGCATTTTTCTCGGCTATTATGCTGCAGGCATCTATTACCTAACCGGAACCGCCTGTGCGATTAAGTAAGCAAACCGCACACACTTTATCAAGCGTTTTTGTGAGGCTTCTGGATTGGTAGGAAAGGTCCGGTTATGGAGAATGGAGGATACTTATTTACACCAATCGAAACATGTCTCCGTAGACAAATACTGTCCGTATAAACCATATACTATTACAACCAATGAGCTCCGCTCTCTTCCCGTCAATATTAAACACGTGTCCATTTCAAACCGCAATTACACTTAATACATTACAAACTGTATTTTTTAACATTTCAGTCCTGATGTGCGTAACATTCGTTCAACTTGAACTTCAAGCCTGGCTACGCCCCTGGCAGCTAACTGTAAATGACTCATGGACGAAGTACCTTTGGGACGAATGGAGAAAATAACAAAATAAGTACTGACCTTTAACGATAAATTATCCAAATTCCAATAGAATATTTCACATTAATCCCATTAAACATGAATGACACCTCGCCGAAGACACTGGTAAAATCCGCGCCATTGAACTTAAGGGCGTGTTCGATTATCCGTTCCAGAACTGTTTGGAACGATTCCATGGAATTAGTAAATCATATAGAAACGGAATTGAACCCTTGCAAATATGGTAGTCTGGTTCCCTACTTATTACAACTTTGCTGTCGAAACGTTCGTAAATTGTGCCGGGAGCTCACACCACCTCCTCGGGCAGAATTTATAGAATAGTTCTGGAATTTCGATTCCGTCAATCCCGTCAATTCCGGACTGATAATCGAACACGCCCTAATAGAACCGTTGGCATTTGTTTAAGGAGGCACACAACGGTTTTTTCTTAAACCTCGGCACCGGTGGTCTCCTTGACATCTATATTTATCTCCTCCTGACTTTCACGCCCAAACCAGAATCAAAACTCAGTCCTATATCAGTAAATACATCTCTAGGCATAACAAAACAGCATAAACCATCCAGATAAGCACACGTTCAGATTTCTCTGTGGCCAAATTTAAAGTTTGTTATGGTCGCGAAAACCCATGACAAAAAAGCCTCAAAACCCACATATTCTCCGAAAAATTCGAAAGTGTTCGCCTAGGGTTGGCACTTAGTGAAAAGTATTTTCAGACTCACTGAACCTGTTGCTTTTAGTATTTTTGGCCCAAACAATAGCGATTCCTGGTCGATTTCGCACAATTTTCATGTGTCTGCACCCACCAGTAAAATGATGCTGATTTCCAGTTTATTTAGCCCGAACCACTGATTTCCAGACTGCCCCAATCTTATACCCATCCGACTACAAAAAGTCATCATGTTAGTGCGCATTTTATTTAAATCATGCCACAAAGTGATAATATTAATGCATTCTCCCCTAAAAAAAAATTTTTCATCTTCAAAAATACTTTAAAACTTACCAATAGCCTTATATTAAGAAATTTGACCCCGGGCCAATTCGAACATTTCCCTATGAAACCGTTGCATGCCTCCTAAGGTATAGGGCCACCAAATAGACCGGAAGTGCTTCATGATGTAGAAATAGTGCCAAACTGTTTGCCTCAGAATAGCTTTTTGTCAAGAAATATGTACTGTTTTTAGCCTTTTATGTAATACATGGATGCTAGAGAATAGATACAAATACTTTCTGTCATGATAAATGGGTTTTTGGATAAAATTATGTGAGCTGAAGTGACATGTCCCTGTTTTAGCCGGTGCCTATTTCAAAATGTAGCAAAACACCAGTCATGTCACTGAAGCCAAGCGAATTTTCTTATAAGCCACATGACCCCCTGTTTTCTCTGCGTTTTTCAATTGTGCAAGGGTGTATCTTTGTGGGAAATATAGGGTGGCACCTGTGGTTGGAATAAAAGTTGTATTTTTTGGCCCTTGGAAATGATGCATTTTATGTAAGTTATATAGGAGATCCGTTTTGGTGGCCTAAGCCCTTAACACGGGGACATGCTAAATCACGAGGATTCCCTTTAGACTGCGGTCTTATTCTCCGGATCTCCCATGTATCCTCTTTAAATAATACAAACAGTTTTACAACAAATGTTCTCTTTCTTTCGAAATTATAAGTTATAATTAAGTCATTAGTTAATTTATAATAACTGATGTGTTGTACTATATCAATAATAGATGTGCCTGACCTAAATTGTTGAATGTGTGAGGGAGGCTATCGGCACGACGGTCGTGCCGATAACGTTTCTTATCCGCACGACGGTCGTGCGGATAAGCTGTCTAATCCGCACGACGGTCGTGTGGATAAGGGTTTTTATCGGCTCGACCGTCGTGCGGATTAGAAAGCTTATTTGCACGACAGTGGTTCTTTATATACAAGTCGTGCGGATTAGAAAGCTTATTCGAAATACTGTTATTCCTATACTATATTGTCCTTAGCTTTACGATGTTCGTGCTATAAGTTTTGACAGACAGACACTCCTGAGCTTAACACATGCAACCCTATCGACGACTTTACGCGTTATTTAAAATAGTGTAGGCCTACATGTGAACAGTACAATAGGCTAGTCCTACATATATGCATAATATGTAGACCCTGATCAGAGGGATCCGAACAGAGATTGACTCACTTTATGATTGGAAACGGGAACTGTTTATTTAAATGTAAATAACTTACAATAACAAATATACTTCTTCTTCTTCTTCTTCTTCCGGTAATAGGTCAGGAGTCTTCTCAGACTGTAATGTTGACCTCAAAGCAGTGAATGAGACAGTCGCCCCTTTCCAATAGTATTTACAGTTAAAATCCCAAAAAATGCATCTAAAACTATATACATGGATGCGCAGCTTAGAAGGTGGAGGTAGCTGGCCTGATTGCATCCAGTGAGGTCATGTCTGTGACTGCAACTGGGAGTCTGTTCCTGTCTTGGGTAGTGCGGAGGTAGAACGAGTACTTGTAGACGGTCTGTGGCGCAGATGTGGCGCTGGTCTCCTCTCGTTCTACGATCATTTGGACGCAGTATAGTTCCTGGTATCAGGTCAACCAACTGGTGCTAGATCTTGAAGAGCATAATGAGGCGGAGCTCTCGCCTTCGATCAGCCAGAGGTATCCAACCCAGTCCCTGGAGCATACCGGTGACACAGCCGGGTGTTCGACCTACATAGTTGTGTAGGACAAAGCGAGCCCCTCTCCGCTGGACTTTCCGTAGCTTGTCGATGTTTGTTTTTTGGATGGATGCAGCAAACTTTTGAACAGTATAGTTTATTTGCTTTCAATAGAATAAATTGTTATTTTAATTATTTTTTTTTTACATTAATTTCTTTTTGTATTATACGTGTTTGGAAATGCGCGAAACGCCCTCCTCAGAACGCACCAAAGACCATCAGATCTAGAAACAAAATCCGAAGGGAGCATTTGTGATGTCTTAAATTTGAATTCTAAATCAGAGTGCAGTCAAAAGCAAACGGCGTTATTGCGGTAAAAATATCAATGTAAACAAAAACATTGGCGATGAAAGGGTATATAATACAAGCTTAATTTATGTTTATATTGTATGTAAAACGTATTGATACCCTTTCCAGTTTATGTCTCATATGTTGTAGGCCCTCCCTACAACATAAGATGAAACACTTAAGTCGGAATGTGAGCCAGTATAACAATTGAACAGAAAGTATTTGTTCAGTTTCGATAGGGTAATAAAAGATTGTCGGAGATATTTTTATTAAGGTACTTTAACATATTTATATACTTTAAATTAATTCAACTTTCATTTCAGTTATTTATTTAAAGTCCAGTTTAGTGAGTAGCATTAATCTTACAAGTAATAATTACGGTTCCTAATAATTAACGGTCAGTCGGTAATACACATGGGTACATTTTAACATGCTGAGATCAACTCATTGAATCCTAGTGACGAAAATATTCGTCATTTGCAAACAGTATTGCCATATATGCAACAACTGTAAACCCAGATCAGAGGATACCAAAAGAGCCCCCTGATCAGGGTTTGTACTGTTTGTTATATTACAATAAATTGTGCCATACTGCTAATAATAAAACGTAAATACAGTGCCAATTAGGAATAACATACAGGAATAATAAACACAACAATTAGAGTGCACTTGGCAAGAATTCAGGAAAATGTTTTTCTCGAATCCCAATCAACATTGTGCAATAATGCAGAAGTAACTGTTGAAAGTACTCGGAAAAAAACTTGCATCAATAAGCAAAAACTCATTTCGCACTGTACGAATATGTTTTTCTCTAATTAGTACTTAAGTTTCCTATTAGCCTATTCACCCCTTGAAACTGTAATGGACGATTCCAATTTCAAAATAAGTCTAGTCCATTTTTGACTATTTAGGGTTGATTTTAACAATATATTTCAAAATTACAAACAATGTAGATCCTGATCAGAGAGTTCTTTAAGGAGAAAGAACGGGATCTAGATCTACAAATATTTTGTGGATAAGCCATTATATTGCAGGTATAGTCGTGCGGATAAGGAATAGTATCGGCACGACGGTCGTGTGGATAAGCAGTATAATCGGCACGACGGTCGTTCGTTCGGATAAGAGTTCTTATCGTAGAAAAAGTTCTAGGGGTTCTAGCCAAAATAATTTTATGTTACATAGTGTCAGTAACAATTTAAGTAAACATACTTTTTTTGTATACTGGATCAAGAGACTGGAATTCTCTTCCGGGTTACATTAAAGGTGTCAAAAACATCATCTGTGGATGTTCTCTGTGTTCGTCCTAGTTTTTTATTCGTTTTATCCTTTGTGTGTTTCGTCTTGTTTTGTAAATGTTTTTTAGAAAGTGTCCCTAAGTTTCTACCCTTTTCTATTCTGTTTGCTTGCTTAAAAATAGCTTTTAAAAATGTTGCTTTCTGCATGGGATATATTTTCATTATGTGCTACCTTGTTTCATGTAAACATCCTTTAAAGGGACAGACACATACATACACACACACACACACGCAATCCCACAATCCAAACAGAAAACAATACGCAAAACAAACATAAAGCAAAGTGAACATAGGAGCCCGCCTTGGTACGGTCAGCAGCAATCAATAATTAATTATAAATTAACCATTAACAACCACTGGGGGGTTAAACCTGGGTTTAGGGGCGCCCAACCTCACACTTATCTCCTATATTCACCTATAAAGACGAACAGTGTACATAAAATATAAACCCTGTTCCACAACCTTACAATCAAAAAGACCGCCAGCACAGTAAGTAAATACATGTAAAACATCTAACAAAATTCTCTGACAGGATTATTAGTAACACGGGAAAGAATTAAACATTCAAGCCCGTGTTAAAAATAACCCACTATGGCAACGGTCAAATTGTACTCAAGCGAATAGTCTGTAGTTACGAGTAACTGTAAGACATGGGAGGGTTTAGGGTACGACAGAGAGGGAGAGAAAAACCAAAGCACGAAAATCCGACATAACTCTCCCGGTTAAGGACGGCTTTAGAGATACATCATCATGTAGTGCTAAGCCCTGTCTGTCGTCGCACAACCAAAGAGGAAAGCATAGTTATCAATTGTAGATTGATCGATAACCAAACGTGAAGTGCGCAGCAATATAGTTGGATCATAATCTTTTTTGAGGAAACATCTAATACGTTTCACAAATAGGTTTTGAAAATGCATATGTCCAAGAATCTTACGAAGTCTGTAAATCACATCACCATAAAACTCCGGATGTGAAATACCTTGCCGCAGAAAAGACTTTAAATTACATTTATACTTGTTAATGAGAGGAAGATTTCTATAAAAGAATTTAGAAAATGTTTTACGAAGTTTATGAAATCTGTACCCCTGTTTAAGAAGCTTTTCAGTAATAGTTTTATTACGAATGTGGAAGTCCTCAACAGAGGTACAAGCCCTAGCAAAACGAATAAGTTGTGAAATATAAACCCCGTAAGATGTAGAACAGGGAACATCGCCATCTAGATGAGGATAGTTTACAATACTAAAATCAAAATCATCTCGTTTATCGTAAATCTTAGAAGAAACAATTCCGTTATTTATTAAAAGATCCAAACCCTTTTTATCTTCTCTCTATAACGTCCACTAAATGGTTTTAGATAGCAGGTTCTTTAGGTTCTATGTTTTATTGAAAATCGTACGGGTAGAGATTAAAAATGTCCGGTGCTTTCTGTAATAAGTGTTTAGAACCAACACGAGAATGAATTTAAGGGGGGAGGGGGGGGGGGGGGAGAGTTGTGAAACTCGGGAAAATAATTATTTGTTTTCAATTCCGTAAACGTGTACCTCCTCCTAAGAAAAGTAGCTAAAAATACAGAATAAAACCTCTCTATCACGACCACTAATTTGCACTAAACTGTGTTAATTAGCAGGTGTTAAAAACAAGTGCATGCTTAAAGAAAGGTGAACGTAAAACAAGTTTCTGCAGAAACTTTCATGTGTACTTTCATTTTGCTTCAAGCTTTCCCGTCTTTTTATGCAGTCAATTAGCCTTCAGGTTAGTGGTCATTATAGACGCATCTACACAATTGATTTTGGTCTCAAAATCTACTATACTGCTACAGGTTTTAATTTTGATCGATCAATTCTGTCAAACACGGGTTTGCATTTTTTCTGAGGAATGTAATCCTTTTTAGCTCACCTGAGCCAAAGGCTCAAGGTGAGCTATTGGGATGGCCCTGTGTCCGGCGTCCGTCGTCGTCCGTCGTGCGTCGTGCGTTGTGCGTCGTGCGTTGTCCGTCGTCGTTAACAATTGCTTCAAATGACATCTCCTCCTATACCGCTTGACAGAATTCAACCAAACTTTACAGAAATGTTCTGTGGGTCAAGCTCTTTCAAATTTGTTCAAAGAATTAAAAACAATGCAGAACTCTAGTTGCCATGGCAACCAAAGTGAAAAAATAAGGAAATCTTAAAAAATCTTCTTGTCTGAAACTACAAGGGCCAGAGCTTAGATAATTGGTACATAGCATCATCTACAGGTCCTCTATCAAGTTTGTTCAAATTATGCCCCTGGGGTCAAAATTGGCCCCGCCCCGGGGGTCTCAGTTTTACATAGAGTTATATAGTGAAATTTTCAAACGTCTTCTTCTCTGAAACCAATGTGGCCAGAGCTTTGATATTTGGCATGGTGACACTTCTAGATGCCCTTTACCAAAATTGTTCAAATGGTTCTGGTCCGTTGCATAACGAGGTTACAGGAGCTAAAAATAGATTTTTTCCATGAAAACTTAAAAAATCTTCTTGTCTGAAACTACAAGGGCCAGAGCTTAGATAATTGGCACATAGCATCATCTACAGGTCCTCTATCAAGTTTGTCCAAATTATGCCCCTGGGGTCAAAATTGGCCCCGCCCCGGGGTCTCAGTTTTACATAGAGTTATATAGTGAAATTTTCAAACGTCTTCTTCTCTGAAACCAATGTGGCCAGAGCTTTGATATTTGGCATGGTGACACTTCTAGATGCCCTTTACCAAAATTGTTCAAATGGTTCTGGTCCGTTGCATAACGAGGTTACAGGAGCTAAAAATAGATTTTTTCAATGAAAACTTAAAAAATCTTCTTGTCTGAAACTACAAGGGCCAGAGCTTAGTTATTTGGCACATAGAATCGCCTACAGGTCCTCTATCAAGTTTGTTCAAATTATGCCCCTTGGGTCAAAATTAGCCCTGCCCGGGGGGTCACAGTTTTACATAGAGTTATATAGTGAAATTTTCAAACGTCTTCTTCTCTGAAACTAATATGGCCAGAGCTTTGATATTTGGCATAGTTACACTTCTAGATGTCCTATACCAAAATTGTACAAATGGTTCTGGTCCGTTGCATAACTAGGTCACAGGAGCTAAAAATAGATTTTTTTCAGTGAAAACTTAAAAAATCTTCTTGTCTAAAACTACAAGGGCCAGAGCTTAGACATATGGCACATATCATCGACTACAGGTCCTCTATTAAGTTTGGTCAAATTATGCCCCTAGGGTCAAAATTGGCCCAGCCCCGGGGGTCAGTTTTTTTGCATAGAGTTATATAGAGAAAATTTCAAACGTCCTCTTCTCTGACTCTAATAATTTATGACCAGAGCCTTTATATTCTGTATGGTGACACTTTTAAATATACTTTACATATTTTGTTCAAATTGTTACGGTCTGTTGCATATCTAGGTCAGTCCTGGACATAAATCAATATCTCCATTTTTCCAGTAAGTGATCTCAGGTGAGCGAATATGCCCCATGGGGCTCTTGTTTACATTAGCCGAGGTTAAAGTTAAGATGATAGATGGTTATAGAAGGCAGTGTTATTTATTTGCAAATGAGAGAGAGAGAGAGAGAGAGAGCAAGACACACACAGAGATAGAGAGAGAGAGAGGGGGGAGAGGAGGGATGGAGGATATATATAGTGAAACGCGTCGCGCATTGTTTGAAGAAATAAAATTGTGTTTTAAAAGCCTATAATACATCATCTATTTTTTTAAATCATATATATATATATATATATAAACGGAAATGCAAAGGTCCGACAAAAGTCGGTCCGGTACAAGTTAAGATATATATCGAATTAAAAAATAAGAAAGATTATGCCTTTGTTTAAAAAATATTTAATAAAAACATTACGCTCCTCTACTTAACTAGTTTCGCCTTTCGGCTCCTCAGTAGTCAATGGAAATAACGTCATTACGTCGTTTGTGACGTCGTCGACGTTGTTACTTTATTTGACGTCATTTGACGTCACGTCAATGAAGTTTTTTAATAAGAGTATTACTTGAGTAGTTTTAGGCATTTAATTTCGGTTTAAAACATTTTATGAAATAGTTTTCTTTGGCTAACCTAGCAGATGCCTTCGTTGAACGTACTTTATAGAAAGGGAACATTTGAAATTTAGGGTCATTATTGGAACATTGGTCTAAATGTGCACTGAGGGGAATTTGGCGTGTTGATGGATCTCGAATTTGCTGCGCATGGATTGTTCTTCTTGTTCTGAGTTTGTCACCCGTTTGGCCTATATAATATTCTTTGCATCCATTACAGGTAATAACATAAATACAATTTTTAACATCACAAGACATATTTGCGTTTACTTTGAATTTTTTTCCATTAAAATTATATGAGTCATTTTCTGTAATATGTTGACAGAGGCTACAGTTTGACCTTCCGCACTTTACAACTTTATTTGTTTGGTTAATGGAGAATTTGGCTTTAGTTAATAATTTCTTCAAATTTGGAAGTTGTCTTTTACTTTTGATCAGTTTGCCAAAGAAAACTATTTCATAAAATGTTTTAAACCGAAATTAAATGCCTAAAACTACTCAAGTAATACTCTTATTAAAAAACTTCATTGACGTGACGTCAAATGACGTCAAATAAAGTAACAACGTCGACGACGTCACAAACGACGTAATGACGTTATTTCCATTGACTACTGAGGAGCCGAAAGCCGAAACTAGTTTAGTAGAGGAGCGTAATGTTTTTATTAAATATTTTTTAAACAAATGCATAATCTTTCTTATTTTTTAATTCGATATATATCTTAACTTGTACCGGACCGACTTTTGTCGGACCTTTGCATTTCCGTTTATATATATATGATTTAAAAAAATAGATGATGTATTATAGGCTTTTAAAACACAATTTTATTTCTTCAAACAATGCGCGACGCATTTCACTATAATTCATCAGGCGCTATACTATTTAAATATATTTTTAAATCATATATACAGCTTTTCCCGGTAGTTTCCGGCATCACGCCGACATTATTTATTATATATATATATAGATAGAGAGACAGAGAGAGATATATATATTAGCATACCGAAAGAGTGAATAAAGACAAACAGACAGAAACAGATGCATGTAAACAGACAGAGGGTCAGTCAGACAGACAGACAGCTGTTTTCATGTGGAAATAATATGCTGTTAGAGCTTCTTCCCGGAATGTCTCAGAGCGAACGGACAGTACTGTATACGGTCGCACGATTGATTTAAATGTACATGTCAACTAACTCGACCGAGCTTACGTTTTCGTCTCTTTTCATAAACATAATTAAACCCTATTTACCCTTTTTATGACATCGCATACTAAACGGCAATCAAATAAGTTTAGTTTAAACATATTTTACAGGGCTGCCATAAGTTGACATAAAAATCCTAAGATTTTCAAATTAGCATTTTTAAAGTGCGATTTTACGAATCTTTCCTGTTCCCCATCGCCTGTTTCTAGTTTTTTGCCACGTGGCTGCTTAAAGTAGGCTGAACGTAAAACAGAATGCGCATTAAGGCGCATTCTTCTTTACTTTCAGCCTGCTTTGAGCTACCACATACTAGAAAGAATATCCGAAGATTTAGAAAAAATCCGGATAAAGTGCAGTCCTGATTTTATTTCAATTATATACATAAAATGGGGTTGGGCCACAAGTTCTACCAACTTAGAGACGGTCCTTCCCCTATAGTTTAACAAATACAAATTCTTTTTCGAGAGCGGGCATTAGTGAGCCAGAGAGAGGGAGAAATATAAAGAGAGAGAGAGGGAGGGAGGGAGGGAGACAGAGTATGTGTACAGGTGCCTCCATAGCCATTATACATACTCTCTCTCTCGGCAATCAAATACATAAAGCAATTTATACAAATAGCAAACATATATCTCTGACGACCCGTGTCTGTAAACACTATATTGGATCTGCAATACTGTAACTGTGGAATTCTGAATGTCTACTGTCATCTCCAATCCATGTGTGAACATTTTAAAAAGAAAAACAGGTGGTTTCGCGTTCTTTTGCAAACTACGTTCTAAAACTAGATTATATTAATGAATTAAAAGAGTAAACAAAGTCTGCATCAGTCATAAACATATATTAGACAAGATTAGTGGTAACTAACGGTGTAGATACTTATCTAGTGACTGTAACTCAGTGTATGATAGGGATCTACTAGAAATTTTTAAACAACTTTTCGTTTACTTTCATTCTAAATAACTATAATGTTGATGACATTTAAATTTAAAATGTATTATCTGGTTTTGAGATGATCGCTTACAATCATGGAGAAATTACACATTTCTCCATGCTTACAATGTACATAATACGTATAGAGATAGATCTTACATCCATACAGATAAGAAAAATCAATCAAATTAATTATGTAAGTACTTCGTTATTGCTGTCTCTCAGTGTCACTCGTTATCTGCCACATTTCCCCATTGAGTACCCCGATTTCGTGGATCACGTCATCACGTGCCTAGACTAACTGGTTAATTCCGAAGCTGTCAAGGCGATTTATGGCATACAGTGTTAAAATCGTTATTTTTTATGATTGGCTTTCTAATTGGGGGCGGAGTTAAACGAAATCAATTACGATAATCTGGGTCATATGATTGGTCGAAAAAGAAGGTATTGGTTGGAAACTGGAAGGTCACGAAAGCCTAATTGACACATCAATAAGTTAATTTGATAAAAACTCTGATGTTACATAACAAAAGAAGTATTTTGCCTCTTCATTTTTCTTCTCTCGACAAAAATGCATATATTATGGTGATATGTGTATCACTTTCACCCCTGAGCTATGAAATGTGTGTGGGGTGCCATAAATCATGAATTAATAAAATCCGTTTGCACTACTAAACCATCATCACTGTACATTGAACGGTGCAGATCCTGATCAGAGATACAAGGAGTCCTCTGGTCTGAGTTTACATGCTTACTGTTAAGCATACGACAAGTGCACTTGTCATAGGTAAACTGTTAGAAAGTGACTAGTATATTCGTCGATAGGATTAAGTGTGTGACGTAATTACGATATGTGGTCGTATCCTTAAACCAGGGATAATATATAACTAGACTCCATATATTATCCCTGCCTTAAACCGTGTAGATCCTGATCAGAGGACTCGAAGAAACCTCTGATCTGGATCTACATGTACATGCTTAGCATTCGATAAGTATACTTTTCATAGTCAACACTGTTAGTAAGTGACAAATGCATATATATACTCGTAGATACAATTGAATGTGTGAACCAATAGCGATGTGATCGTATCCTTAAACGGGATAGATACTGATCAGAGGGCTCTAGGACCCCCTGATCTGGGTCTTCATAGTTATTAAGGTTTGTTTATATGTATAATTTATTAATTTTCCAATTGCTGTTGTATCACCGGCGCTTTTGTATTAAAACAACAGTATGGGACTTGTAGTACGACAGCCGAGTCTACACTGTTTGCAAGAATTTGGGCATTCGATTTGGTCATTTCTGCTCCGTCTGATTCATTCCTTGCTGATCCATCGTCATGGTGCTGTTCCCTCTATCAGAACATAGAGGAATGTTAAAGAAAGACAGTCACGTGAACAAAAAGTCATTTATCGCACAAAAACGCGCTGACCAGACGATTTGCCATTGTGTCAATAGAAGTTAGTTTTAAGAAAACGAGTATACTCGTCGATAGGGTTGAGTGTGTTAAATAGTTACGATAATGTGATTGTTTTCATAAATAGTGCAGATCCGGACCAGAGTACTCCTTTATGAACACTCTGATCTTGGTCTGCACGGTTAGCACACGACAAGTGTACTTTTCACAGTTACACTGTCAGTGCAAGGAAATGACGAGTGTACTCTTTGATAAGGTTAATGTGATAAACAATTCTACCTTTTTATCAACTCATCACGGTTGAGTCTCATCTTTTCAGTTAAAATTCTACCATATACATGTTTATAAGATTATATACACACATAATCATGAAATTAGGCTTTTTAAAACTTTAATTTACTATAAATGATGAGTAATTATATATACAGACCGGTGGAAGCTTAATGCAGATAAGAATTAATGCAGATAGCTCTGAATGACCTTCGATTTGCAATAAGCTGCCATCTGTCTGCAAAATGTTCCGCATGACTATTGCTCGGCATTAAGTTGTCACCAATTTGCATAACGGGTAACTTAA
This sequence comes from Gari tellinella, assembly GCA_922989275.2. Taxonomy (NCBI): domain Eukaryota; kingdom Metazoa; phylum Mollusca; class Bivalvia; order Cardiida; family Psammobiidae; genus Gari; species Gari tellinella. Next base: position 34,795,220 of record OV277857.1, on the reverse strand, counting down.
TGCAGATGACAAAAAATGTAGAAAGTCTGGTGACAGCAAAATCAGTCGTTATTTTCCATAAGCCTCCGGCATCACATGTATATACATGCTCAGCCTCCGGCTTACTCAAATAATGTCCCTCATCCATCACAATAAATTGATTGGATGAGGGGGCATTTTCCAACAATTCTAATTTTTTAAGACACGGAGCCATTGAGCTGTAACATCTTGTTGATTGAAGGCGGCACTTTCATTTTTGATTGTCGGGTTTTGTTATCTAACCCCCTGCGCTGGAACGCCAGGGTCGTCGTTTCCGGTGTAGAACACCCAAAGCGTTGTTTTAATGTTTGACACTTTTCTTTGGCTCTCATTATGCTGAATTATCACCCGCTTCTAAAATGTTTGGGAAATAACTGAAATAAGATTCGTTGCTTTATTTCGCTGAAGAAAAACAGAAAATGAGAGTTAGTCAGGTTTAACCCTTACTAGGAGTTACGGTCTTCTGTAGGATCCGAACTGTTTGCAAATATTAAAGACGCTGCACTCGGCAGGCTAAAGGATTATGTTAACTGCGTCCGCCCAAAGCCATGTGATCCTTGCAGCTCCGGTCACCATTGGCTCCTTTTTGTGGTGACGTATAGTGGAGAATGTATTATTCTTTCTCAATAAACGCGTTTACGCTAAAACTTTTATTTCAATTGCAAACAGTTTGGAGTCAGATCAGAGGCTGGGTTACCCAGCGTCTGACCAGACTCCAAACTGTTTGCCACTCAGATAAAAAGGAATTGTTAGAATTATGCAGAACTATAATTTACTTGACATTTTCTACGTTTTAGTGCCTTGCGATTGCATTTCGTTTGCGTTTAAACGGGGGAAAAATAACGTATTCTCCACTATCTGCAGCGAATGTCAAATTTACCTGCATTTATTAGGCTTTATGAATATGCTACTAAAACAGTTATTTCTTTCTCTCTTTCTCTCTTCCCTTTCCTCCCCCCCCCCCCCCCTAAAACTGTGTTAATTATTAGGTGTTTAGGACAGGTTACTGCTTACAGTAAAATGAAAGTAAGGCAGGAAGCTCCTTCAGTTCCCCATGTGTGTAACCGGCGAAATCAATTTATCGTCCGAAATATATTTATTCTATTTGCTTACAAAGGATACAATAACAGGCATAAATAGTCATTAAGGCAGGTGGTTGATCGCAACAGTACAACAGAGCTTGCTAAATTACTGCTCATCTGCAATTAGCTGCTACCTGTCTTAAAGCCATCCTGCATTTAGTTGCCACATTTTTAAAACGCCATTCAATAAAAACTGTTTAAAATGTTGTTTTTAAAACTCGCCACCAATAAACTGCTTAAGAATCTCTCTAGTCCGGGTGGTAACAGGATTTGATGTTCCGAGTTTTTAGTAAGAATGTAAATGACCAAAATCTGTTACATTTTTACAATGGAGAAAACGTTTATACTTTCCTGTTTAAACGCAAAAGAAACGCGAACGCAAAACACTTGAATGCATATACATGTACATGTAATCACAACTTTGTTATAGTCTGGAGCCTAATCAGACGCCGGGTAACCCGGCGTCTATTCTAATCTGGCTCCGGAAATACTTGTTTTAGCGTAAACGCGTTTATTGGGAAATAATAACATTTTTCCACAGTATAATTCGATTACATGCAGTGTTTAGAAAAAGACATATTAAGATTCAGAATTGTCTTTATATTGCTTTTATTTGAAGCGTCTGGTACATTGTATTTAAGACTAGTGGGCATTTGAATTAAGAAATATCCGTTTAAAACGAAAGAATGTTTGCGTTAGAGTGACGTATTTTGAGTTTAGAATAAATGATAATTATTCTTTAATCCTTTCACTTCCATTATAAATGATTCCCACTATGACATTATAATAAACTCTTAAAGTTATTTCGTCTGCCAGTCAGATAATTATGTAGGCTAAATCTATACAGGAATCATAGAAGACTAACGCGGACTCATATATTTTGGGAATAGTTTTCAGGAGATTTATGATACTAGTATTTAGACTGATGTGAAATTGAAACCGTAAAATCGATTTACTTATAACCCTTTCACTCTCAATGACGCTTTAAAGCGCGTTTGTAACTAGTTGGGGCCTGATCAGACGCAATTAGGACCCACACAGTTTGACTGTCGTATCGACATTTATAAGGTCATACAACATTAAATATATCTTTGAAATGTGTATTGCAGAAAAAACAACTTTGAAGCAGACGAGAATAAAGCGATGAAGGGGTAAAATTCTCCCGAATAATTTGATCATGAAAGGGTTAAAAGTGGAACTTTACTATATATAGAGCCAAAATGGCATACGCGTGTATGCAAAGTTGAAACATCATAAAGGCTGTTTTTGCTGTTGGATAATCGGTTGTACCGTGTTTCTTTATCAGAAATAAATTTTTGGCAACACTTAAGTAGAAAATAGACTCGAATATTGCACATCGTATTTTTCCGAACAGAACCAGACAATTCACAATCAGGTTCTGTAAACATTAATCAAACACGCCAAACAAATAGATGCTTGTCAAATGCAGAACGGTTTCGGTTGGAAATAAGCCACAATGAACTTTTTTCGAATGATTTATTTCATATATTGAACACCTTTTATTGTACGCAATATAGGAGCAAATAGGCTGTGGAAATTAACCAAGGAAACAAAATATCAATCCAGGTAAGGACCAGCGCGATCCACAGTGGTGCACCGCGGTCCGTGACGATATCACCACGATCCGCGTCCGGCGGCGAGAACCCCGGTGAGACACCATCACGGACCCATCACGGACCCATCACTATCCGCGATGGACTGCGGAATACCTCAAATATCATGACGGACAAATACGCCCGTCCGCGGTCGCTGAAATTGCAACGGACCGCGGATTCTTTAAACATTGCGAGACTTGTACTGTACATACTTAGCTTGTAGAAATAGATTGATCAACAGCACATTTGTGTCTTTCTCATTTGAGATCCTTTATCGTCAAATAGTAATACATTAGTGTTATTAAGACAACGAAAATACTACATGGTGTCAGAAGAAACTATTTATTAACAATTGGAATGCTCACTACCCTTATTTTACATTTGAATATTAAATACTTGGACAGTGAATTAATCACAATGGAAATGTGTGGTGTGTCAATTCCATCTATGGACTGGGAAAGTTCAAATTTACCAGAAGCATGGGACAAATTTATAAGACATGCCAAACTAGTGTTCTCTGGTCCTCTAAAGAGCAAATCAGAGGCTGAGAAAGTGTCTTACCTGCTCCTCTGGATAGGGGACAAAGGCAGAGAGGTCCAACACACATGGACAATTGGCGAAGAGGACGCAAATTGTTGGAGACGTATTACACTAAGTTTGAACAATACGTCCAACCAAAGCTGAACCCAATTTTCGCAAGGTTTAAATTCAATAATATCACGCAGGGGACAGGACAGACGCCATTGAGTCATTTGTGACAAAATTGAAAATTGCAGCACAAGACTGTCAATTTAAAGACCAAGACGACATGATCCGTGATAGGATCGTATTTGGAGCGTCGTCAGCTCGGTTATGTGAGAAGTTAATTAACATTGGTGAAAAGCTGACATTAGACACTGCCATTGAAAAGTCACAGTCATTCGAATACTCTCGTGAACAACTGAGGACTATGTCGGGGACAAGCGACGGGGCGAAGGCCAGTGGACACTCAACCGTTGATGACGTAAAGCACCAACGTCGACGTCAACCAAGCTGGAAGCAGAAACAGGGACAACAACAACAACCACATGCGTGTGAGAGGGGGCGTGACGTGAGGACAATGTAAATGGGAACTATTTCCTCATTGGAGAAATAAATTAAAAGCCTAAAAAGGAGTATTTATGGGTTAATGGGTTAAAGAAGTAACCCAAGGTCGAGGATTAAATACAGTTTTAAAGAATTTGACTGACTGATCATCTATTATAGTATTTATGGCATTCATATTGCGATACAAAATTATGGTCACATATCTAGAGTCAAGTCTGTCTTGAAAACATAACTTCCACAAATGTTTTAGTCTCTGACCTTCGCTGTAAATAATTCACATCTTGTAGTATCTTAAAAGTGAACTGTGGTTTCAATCTTTTAGTCAAAAGCCTCCAAATGATACCATAAATCAAGTCGTCCGAATCTACCAGTAGCACTTCTGACAGTGATTTTTACGATATGTACGCATTTTCCAAATGCATTTTGTTAGATTCTCTGTTGACTATGTTAAATGATTTGCGTTGTGGAATAAAAAAATGTTCCATTCATGCAAGGTTAATGGTGCCTGTCCGCAAATCTACCCTTCTCCTTTATGTTTAATGTGCAAACACCGAAATTTTGACAAAGTGAACACATTCGTAGAATAATCCAGCCCGATCCATATTTGCTAAATACATGCATAAAACCCTGTAGATTTCTCATTTGCACTGGACGCAGAATCAAAGTAGTCTAAAAGTATACGCTAAGTAGGTAAATAGATACAAACTGCTGAAAGTATGTCTTGTTACGTAAGAGAAACAGTTACGTATACGTATAGTGCATTTGTTACTCTGCAGCCTGAACGTTGTATCGTGTTCCGCATCGAGGAACGTTGTATTTGAACCTGTAAAGTTTTTTATATTCACTAAAGGGGATATTTTTATGTTTATTTATCAATACAGTCCATTCGGGAGTGTTTTGGTTTGGATAACATTGCAGAATGTCTAACACACCAGCTTTACGAAGCATTTTAGTAGATCTTCATACATAAATGTTCAAGAAATCCGATATATGTCGCAACTTTATCGGGGTTAAACGTCTTAACTAAGCGAGTATCCAACGAGAACACAACGTCGAAGTATGCACATATAATCGGGATATTCCGTGCAACTCCTCCTTTTTTGATATTTTAAAGAAAAACTCTCAAAAACAATATGTTTTTGCCTTTAACTCGTTAATTACTAAGGGCGCAGCCATTTTTGTCCTCCAGTTTTAGCCTTGTATAAACAGCAACCGGTACGTAGAACAGCAGCCGGCGACGTTACGTCTTACCAGCGTGAATAAGGGACCATTGAATACGGTAGCCTGTAGATCTTTAAAGTCCCAACATTACTTTCAAATGCCAAAATCGCGCACTTTTAAAACCTGAAAATGTAGGCACATTCGTAATCTTAACCTATAAAAAGAAGTAATCCCCAATGATTATGGAGGCAACATTGCACAAAACCCGTGAAATTGGTGGAAACAAGTCGACTTTTAAATCTGTTTTGTTGACATTCGATCGAAGACGAATTATTACGGAAATGCTCCGGCTTCACTCGGCTTTGCGCACAGTGTATATGAATTATCGCTGCGCTCTGTATCAATCATGTGACCTTTATCGGAACCACCGTTAGTTTTATTTGTAAACAAACCCACTTAAAATGTAAACCATCATGATAAGAATTCGACACATTTAGATAGGATTCTCTACGAAGCGGGAGCATATGTCAGGCTTCTTACACGCGATTTAACTTAGTTTTAATACATGTACAGAGAAAATGTACATATATAAGAAATTGCGCGTTTTAAACACCAATCTCAGTAGGATTGTGCCTTTAAAGGCAAGTGACTTCTTAATGCGTAACAAAAGTAATGCATAAAAGCTCCTTTAGGATCTATCTTTTAGCATTACTTTTGTCCTGTGTCAAGCTGCCGTCTGTAATATAGGCTATAAATCCTCACAAATTTAGCTGTCACTTGACTATACTTGCATCTGTTATTATTCATTATTACTAGACTAAACATAGCCTGTCCTTTGATCACTGCGTTATGAATTGACTAGTCACTAAAATTGGACAATTTGTTAAAAAAGAAGTTTTGAAGCGAGTGGGAATCGAACCTAGAACCTTTGGATTGCAAGTCAATCACCGTACCAGCTGCGCTAACAGAGAAGACACTGAAGCAGATCAAACTTTTCTTTATCTAAATTTACTACTATAAGCACGTGCCGCAAAGATCAGGTGAAAGTCATCAGCATTTCCGGAACTGGAGATGCAGGCCGCCCACTGTCGAACCACCTTAAAGTGGAGCTAGTTTGTTTTGAATGGAGATATAGAGAAAATTGGGTACATAAAATTGAGTTTAATGAGATACCATTTGATTTTTAGCTCACCTGAGCTAGCTCAGGATGAGCTTTTGCAATCCTTGAATGTCCGTCGTGCGGCGTCTGGCGTCTGGCGTCCGGCGTCAACAATTTTAGTGTTTACACTCTAAAGGCCACAAAATTTATCAAATCTTTCTCAAACTTTCTCAGATGGTATATTGCCATAAGAGTTCGGATGAGTTTGATTATGGCTGAAATCGGACAATTGGGTCATGAGTAGGGATGTGCAATAAAACCGGTTTTCCAATATATTGCAATACATTCTGAAAACAATACAATACAATACAGAGGATCAAAAAACCGGTTTTTCCCAATATTCATAATTTTGTCTAGTTAAAAACTAAATAAGCTACTTACAGTGAAAGGGATTCCCCCTTTGTTGTTTTTAGCACAAGCATTGTATAAGTGGATTGCATAACAGATTTAATACCTTTATAACATATATTATTTTTACAAATATGAATGAAAACATAGTTTCCAACAAATGTGTATCAAATACTGGCATGTGTCGGTCTTCTTTAAACAAAATCGGTTAGAACTTTGTCTGAGTCTGAATATATTTGCCCCAGATGCATCATTTTAGTTCACTTTAATAACATGCAATTATATTGCGATACATATTGCAATACAGTGATGGAGTATCGCAATATATTGCAATACAAAATTTCTTGCAATACCCATCCCTAGTCATGAGTTATCAACCTTTGTATTGCTGAAAATGAACAGTGTTTACACTCTAGAGGCCACAATATTTACCCAATCTTTCTGAAACTTGCCCAGATTGTATATTATCATAAGAGTTCGGATGAGTTCGATTTTGGTTGAAATCGGACAAATAGATTAAGAGTTATCTACCTTTGAACTGCTGAAAATGCCATATTTAAGGGTGTTTACACTCTTAGAGGCCACACTATTTACCCAATCTTTCTAAAACTTGCCCAGATTGTATATGACCATAAGAGTTTGGATGAGTTCGATTTTGGTTGAAATCGGACAAAATAGATCAAGAGTTATCTACCTTTGAACTGCTGAAAATGCCATATTTAACTGTGTTTACATTCTAGTGTTCACAATTTTTATCTAATCTATCTCAAACTTGCTCAGATTGTATATGACTATAAGAGTTCAGATGAGTTATATTATTGTTGAAATGAGACAAATAGGTCCATAGTTCTACCTTTAAATTGCTGAAAATTCCATATTTAAGGGTTTTTACACTCTAGAGGCCACAAATTTTATCCAATCTTTCTCAAACTTACTCAGATTGTATATTACCATAAGACTTAGAATGAGTTCAATTATGGTTGTAATCTGATTAATAGGTCAAGAGTTATCTACCTTTGAATGGCTGAAAATGACATATTTAACAATGTTTTTGCTCTAGAGGCCACAATATTTATCCAAACTCTCTCAAACTTGCTCAGATTGTATATGACCTTAAGAGTTCAATAAAGGGTAACTTTGGTTGAAATTGGACAAATAGATCAAGCGTTATCTACCTTTGAATTGCTGAAAATGCCATATTTTACAGTGTTAACACTCAAGCGACTACAGTTTTCAATGGATTTTCATCACATTTGTACACAAAGTATATAGCTATCAGTGCTCCAGCTAGGCCTTTTTAGGAGGGCGCCGCGCCCTGCTCGTGGTTGCCAACGCCCTGCCCTAAAAAAAATTTACAAATTGGGAATTATTTTTACAATTTCTATTTGGGAATGGGTCCGTTTAACGGGCCTTTGGATGCACCAGAAAAGGGCCTTAACTCAGACTGAAGTTTTACCAATGTGTTTGTTTACAAGCCTAGTCCTTTGATCTACACATCTATAATTCTTTTTAATAAGTTGTTTAGTTTTGGTGATGAGTTTATTCCTATCCCTAGGGTACTATGCCCTGCAAATAATTTCAGTTGGAGATTGGGGTGAAAATTTGATTGCGTTAAAATTTCACCCCCTTCCTAGTCAACACCCAACCATCAAACCTAGTCATTTGATCTGCACATCAAATACAAGTAATTTTCAATTAGTTGTTTAATTTTGATGGTCAGTTTACACCTATACCTTAGGATACTATGCTCTGCAAATAACTTCATTTTACCCCCTCCCTCGTCAACACCAAACCATCAATCTTAGACATTTGATATACACATCAAATATATGTAAGTTTCAAATAGTTGTTTAGTCTTCATGATGAGTTTATTCATATCCCTAGGGTACTATGACCTGCAAATTAATTTCAGTTGTAGAGAGGGGTGAAAATTTGATGGCACTTAATTTCCACCCCCTCCCTAGTCAACACCAGACCATCAAGCCTAGTCATTTGATATACACATCAAATATAATTATGCAATTTTCAATTAGTTGATTAAGTTTGATGGTGAGTTTACTCCTATCCCAAGGGTACTATGCCCTGCAAATAACTTCAGTTGATGGGGTGAAAATTTGATGGCATTAAAATGTCACCCCTCCCTAGTCAACACCCAACCATCAAACCTTATAAGTTATATCATTTGCCCTATAAAACTATATTTATTTGGCAACAAGGAAGACCATGGCTACGAGCTAAATTTGAAATTGGAGAGTAGGATAAGAGCACCACTTCTATGTTCTGTTCTCTATGCCAAGAGTACAGCTTACAGGCTCTAACATCAACAAAACCTGGTCAAGGTGAAAGCTCATGAAGTCAGCAACATAGACAAGACCTCCTTGGCTTTTAAAACAACTCAGCAGAAAGCTACCAGTTGTCGCTGAAAACATCAGCACAGCAATACGGTAACTAAATCAATGGCAGATGCTTTGAAAGTTCTTCATTTCACCACTAAGAAGAACCTCCATTTAGACCTTAAGGACATAGTTGACATAATAATGAAAATACAGAACAAGTGGTAAATCCTACATGTACCATAAAAGAGTTATGAAAACACAATTTTTTTTTATGATTTCTCCTACACAAGAGTCAACAGTATTTCTAGTCAGAAAACATACCAGAAGGCTTCTTTAAGGTTTAAATTTTCAAAAATTTCTGGGGGAGGTCCCCCATACCCCCCCTATGGAAGATGGTAAACCCCCTCCCATACCCACCCCCACCGCGTCCATGTGCCCTCAAGTTCAACAGCACCCTGTCCTATTCAATTCCTAGCTGGAGCACTGGCTATACGTTCTCAAAGGAGCGCATTTATTGATGAAATCTAATCATTGTGGCAATAGCTACCTACCCTTGATATACTTTGAAATGCTAGAAAAAGGCTTCATTTCAGTATTGTTTAGGCTCTAGTTATCTGCCTTTGATGTACTCTACTATACTAGAGTAGGTCGACAAACTTGAATGGATTTAGAATAAAACTCAAACAAATTTATTCAAATCCTTTTGAAACTTGGTCAGCATGTGTATTACCATGTCTCAGTTATGCCCCTTTTTTCATCTAAAACGGGCATCTTTTAGTTTGTCCGCTCTCTTACTCAAACAAATTTATTCCAATCCTTTTGAAACTTGGTCAGCATGTGTATTACCATGTCTCGGTTATGTTCCATAACCAGCAAGATTGCCACAGACAGAGTCAAGATTCAAGAGTTATGCCATAACCAGCAAGATTGCCCTAGACATTCAAGTATAATGCCCCTTATTTTGTCAAAAACAGGCATTTTTTAGTTTGTCCGCTCTCTAACTCAAACAATTTTATTCCAATCCTTTTGAAACTTTGGCAGCATGTGTATGACCATAATGTCTCGGTCATGTTTGGTAACCAACAAGATTGCCCCTGACATTCAAGAGTTATGCCCCTTTTATCGTCAAAAACACGCATTTTTTTGTTTGTCCGCTTTCTTTCTCAAACAAATTTATTCCAATCCTTTTGAAACTTGGTCAGCATATGACCCCTAACTTTCAGGGTTCTTCCCCTTTTGTTCACTTTACCATGATATGGTTTTAGTATGACTACATTCTAAGATCGATTTAACGGGCGTATACAGAATGTGCCCGGCTTGCGGTGCTCTTGTTAGCAAGGCGCTTCTAATGAGTAGTTACACCGTTTGAGCTGAAAAGAGTACGGCGGCAGATAAGAAGTTGGAGTAATCTGAACAAATCCTATGTTGTTACTACTCATTATAATCTTCTGTTTTGATGACAATTCTAATGGGTAGTAACTACATATGATTTAATGCATAAATAAAGTTTTAGTTTTTAGCTCACCTGAGCTAGCTCAGGGTGAGCTTTTGCAATCCTTGATTGTCCGGCGTGCGTCGTCCGGCGTTAACAATTTTAGTGTTTACACTCTAGAGGCCACAAATTTTATCCAATCTTTCTTAAACTTGCTCAGATGGTATATTGCCATAAGATCTCGGATGAGTTCGATTATGGTTGAAATCGGACAAATAGGTCATGAGTTATCTACCTTTGAACTGCTGAAAATGCATATTTAACAGTGTTTACACTCTAGAGGCCACAGTATTTATCCAATCTTTCTCAAACTAGTCCAGATTGTATATGACTATAAGAGTTCGAAAGTGTTCGATTTTGGTTGAAATCGGATAAATAGATCAAGAGTTATCTACCTTTGAATTGCTGAAAATGCCATATTTAACGGTGTTTACACTCTAGAGGCCACAGTATTTATCCAATCTTTCTAAAACTTGCCCAGATTGTATATGACCATAAGAGTTTGGATGAGTTCGATTCTGGTTGTAATCAGACAAATAGATCAAGAGTTATCTACCTTTGAATTGCTGAAAATGCCATATTTAATAGTGTTTACATTATAGAGTCCACAATTTTTATCCAATCTATCTTAAACTTGCTCAGATTGTATATGACTATAAGGATTCAGATGAGTTTGATTATGGTTGAAATCAGATTTATAGGTTGAGAGTTATCTACCTTTGAATTGCTGAAAATGCCATATTTAACGATGTTTACACTCTAGAGGCCACAAATTTTATCCAATCTTTCTCAAACTGACTCAGATTGTATATTACCATAAGAATTCAGATGAGATTAATTATGGTTGTAATCGGATCAATAGGTCAAGAGTTATCTACCTTTGAATTGCTGAAAATGATATATTTAACAGTGTTTACGCTCTTGAGGCCACAATATTTATCCAAGCTCTCTCAAACTTGCCCAGATTGTATATGACCATAAGAGTTCGAAAAAGGGTGATTATGGTCGGAATCGGACAAATAGATCAAGAGATATCTACCTTTGAATTGCTGAAAATGCCATATTTTACAGCGTTTACACTCTTACAAACTACAGTTTTCAATGGATTTTGATTATACTTGTACACAAAGGATGTAGCTATACGTTCTCGAAGGAGTGCAATTATTGTTGAAATGTAATCATTGTGGCAATAGTTACCTGCCCTTGATGTACTTTGAAATGCTAGAAAAAGGCTTCATTTCAGTAGTTTAGGCTCTAGTTATCTACCTTTGATGTATTCTACTATGCTAGAGTAGGTCGACAAAACTTGAATGGATTTAGAATAAAAAGGGTGAAATTCAAAGGTAAAGCTATCAGGCTTCATTAAAAAATGGTGAGCGATATCAGGGCCTTCAGGCCCTCTTGTTGAAATACTCCCCTTATCTGAGGCTTTGAATTAGTGAGAAAATGTTAGGATTTGTTCAGTTCATTCCCTCCTACCTAGAGCGCTGTTTATAAATGGTTTGAATGAGACAAATTTGTATTGCAGGTTACAATGTCAGGCTCTGGATATTCCACCCCTAGCACTGGCTTTACAAAGATTCCACCAATAGTGACTAGCGAGAGTGACAGGGAATTTCTGCGTATCCTTAATGGATACATCGAGTTAGAACTTGGTAAAGTTGATCCTACTGATGATGAACAGAGATACATTATCTACAAGACAGCTTTCAACAAGGTATTTTGAAACCTTTTTAGCTCACCTGAGCTAGCTCAGGGTGAGCTTTTGCAATCCTTGAATGTCCGTCTTCCGTCGTGCGGCGTCAACAATTTTAGTGTTTACACTCTAGAGACCACAATATTTACCTAATCTATCTCAAACTTACTCAGATGGTATACTGCCATAAGAGTTCGAATGAGTTCGATTATGGTTGAAATCGGACAAATAGGTCATGAGTTATCTACCTTTGAACTGCTGAAAGTGCCATATTTAACTGTGTTTACACTCTAGAGGCCACAGTATTTATCCAATCTTTCTAAAACTTGCCCAGATGGTATATGACCATAAGAGTTCAGATGAGTTCGATTTTGGTTGAAATCGGACAAATAGATCAAAATTTATCTACCTTTGAATTGCTGAAAATGCCATATTTAATGGTGTTTACACGCTAGAGGCCACAGTATTTATCCAATCTTTCTTAAACTTGCCCAAATTGTATATGACCATAAGAGTTCGGATGAGTTCGATTTTGGTTGAAATCGGACAAATGGATCGAGAGTTATTTACCTTTGAATTGCTGAAAATGCCATATTTAACAGTGTTTACACTTTATAGGCCACAATTTTAGTCCAATCTATCTCAAACCTGCTCAGATTGTAAATGACTATAAGAGTTCAGGTGAGTTTGATTATGGCTGAAATCAGACTTATAGGCCGAGAGTTATCCACCTTTGAATGACTGAAAATGCCATATTTAACAGTGTTTACACTCTATAAGTCACACATTTTATCTAACCTTTCTCAAACTTACTCAGATTGTATATTACCATAAGACTTTGTATGAGTTTAATTATGGTTGTAATTGTATCAAAAGGTCAAGAGTTATCTACCTTTGAATTGCTGAAAATGATATATTTAACAGTGTTTACGCTCTAGAGGCCACAATATTTATCCAAGCTCTCTCAAACTTGCCCATATTGTATATCGCCATAGAGGTTCATATGAGGTTGATTATGGTTGGAATCTGACAAATAGATCAAGAGAAATCTACCTTTGAATTGCTGAAAATGCCATATTTTACAGCGTTTACACTCTTGCAAACTACAGTTTTCAATGGATTTTGATTATACTTGTATACAAAGGATGTAGCTATATGTTCTGGAAGGAGTGCAATTATTGTTGAAATGTAATCATTGTGGCAATAGTTACCTGCCCTTGATATACTTTGAAATGCAAAAAAAGGCTTCATTTCAGTATTGTTTAGGCTCTAGTTATCTGCCTTTGATGTAGTCTACTATACTACAGTAGGTCGACAAACTTGAATGGATTTAGAATAAAACGGGTGAAATTCAAAGGTAAAGCTATCAGGCTTCATTACAATTGGTGAGCGATATCAGGGCCTTCAGGCCCTCTTGTTTTATCTTCTTTGCTCACCAGGGGCCCCTCTTATGAAACGTCGTACAACAAAATGGTTGCAGGGGTGGCGAAATCTCAGAAAAATGCACCTGTCCACGGACAAGTGGTTTGAAAAAATCACTTGTCCGTATCCAATATCTACTTGTCCGTAAAAATAAATGTTACCTGGTTAAATACTAAATAGACAACATAAACGTTTCCTATAGCCTAGCAGATCGTAAAGCATACTGTGCCTAAAAATTAAGAGAAGATTTTTTAAGTTTTCATTCTGCTTTACCTATCAGTTTCCAAGGGACCTGTAGGCTCTTTCAGCGAACTCTGCTTGAATAACTTGACTCAGTTCAAGTTCAACATTTAACTGTTTATCTATCTATCTAACTGTTTACAAAGTAGACCTACTAGTACTAAGTCTTTATTAGCTCAAACGTTTCAAAGCATTACAGTTAACTAACCATTAATACGGTAGCACACCCTTCGAACTTTCATTTTCTCTGACTTAATTTATCAGAAATATCTTATCAGAACGATAGAATTGTCAACATTATTTTTGGCAGATTGAGAATTTTGCAAACGGGAACAGGATGCAGATGGCCCGTTTTGGGGTGTTATGCCACGGTGGATTCGGGACTTTCTTTTGCTAATTTATGGTCAGGAACAATCTCAGCAGCTACATCGTTGTTAGTATCATCATTTCATTTCGTTTTTTTAGCCGTTCTTACGAAAAAGGAGCGAATATCGCTCGCCTGTTTTCGTTATTTCAGACATCGCTGAAAATGGCTACAGAGGACGAGTTTATTCGCCGATAATATCAAAGAGTTTCCGAATACCGGAAATAACAATAATTAGCATTCGCCCCCGAGAGTACGATTCGTCCCCGTACCGAGAATTTTCGAACTTTCGCCGGATTTTTCGGGCGCGTCCCTCGGCGCAGCACCGGCATTTTAACTGGGTCTTTTATTATTTTTCCGCTCGAAAATTGCCAAAACGTAGTCTAGGCAGTTCACAGAAACTGAATTTGCGTAATTGAACATTGGAATTTCTGCTTGTCCACGGACAATCAAGACAGGAAAATTCACCTGTCCGGACCCTAAAATGGCCACCTCGGACAACACGGACAGTTGATTTTGCCACCCCTGGGTTGTAAGTCAAAGTTTTAGAAATACATATAATTTCTGATTTCTCCATCTAATCTCCTGTCTTGTGATATCTGTTTGGAATCGTCTTTTCAAGACGATCCCAAAGAGATGCCACAAGACTGGATTAGATGGAGAAATGAATAATAATTGTGAATTTTAGAATCTGACTTACAACAAAATTTGTGGTATGACATTTCATAAAACAAGCCCCAGAGCACAAGATGAGCTTTTGTGATACCCCTCTGTGTGATGTCTGTCTGTCTGTTTGAGATACCGTCAACTTTTGCAAACAACTTCAACAGCCCCCAGTGTAGCTAAAGTTGGTCAAATACATAATGTTCAGAGTTGAGCTTCTAAAGTTGTTTAAAGAAAGTGGGTGGGACCAATGGAACTGTTGCCATGACAACCATGCACAATATCTAGAAAAAATCTTTGAAAAGACTGGTCCAATTTCAATAGGTTTTCACCAAAAATTCCATAATTGATATACATGTACTTTAAAAGTTTGACTTGACTTGATCCTGAGTTTATTTTTCAACTGCTGCGGGTGTCCCAGGGACTGGGGTAGGCAGCAGGTGGCTAGATTGTCTAACACCCAGTCTCCACGCTTCTCTGTTCTGTGGATCTATGCCTGCAAGGCTACAGATGTTCATATCAGCCTTGACGCAGTCTGACCAGGACTTTCTTGGTCTCCCTCTACCTCTAGGGCCAGTAACTGTCATACTCATGGTTGAGTTGGTACATGAAGTGGCACGAAGTTGTTCAAAGAAAGTTGTATTTTTGGCTATATCTTAATAAGGTTGTGTCAGTGTCATGTCTTTGATAAAAAATTAGGTCATACATGAATATAGGTCATGTATTATACAGTAGGTCAAATTGCAAAAAAGAAAAGAAAAAAGCTTTTGGCCACTCTAGGGTCTTATTTCTAACCCAATCTTCTTGAAACTTGCTCAGAATGATCAGCAGCTTGTTGCTTAGATCAGGCTGAAAGTAAAGCAGGATGTACCTTAAAGTTGAACAGATATAAATGCACAAAATTGACTTTAGAAAATTGTCAGAATTGAATACATGTAACTATATGTACATGCTTCCCAACTTTTTTTGACTCTCAAGAGGGGTTTTCTTGATTTCTAAGAGGGAGATTTGGGGTCTCAAGAGGGAGATTTTCACGCTGCGGCATATTTCAGTAATTTTGTTATACTACATGGTACTGCATGTATCTAGTGCTGTAATTGGATTTAATATCAAAGCTTTTTTACTCATAGACTTTTGAAACTTTAAATTTACTATTCCTGTTTCCAATCAAGTTCATTTTGGGCTATTAATGGTAGTTTTTTTATGACACATGAACTTACTCAATTTATTACATGTACTGTTCAGACCTATCCATGGATCTTGTCAGGCAGATATGAGTACATGCATTTACTATTTAGTCACTATTAAGTTATTAACATCCTATAAATAAACTGTCAATCCTTTTGCCTTTTGTGAAGTTCCTGGTGAAGTCAATTAAGTCTCTGTGATATTCAATTATTTTCTCTTTATGTTAAGTCAAACCTTTCTTCTATCAGTCCCTTCAGTTTTTCTTTGTTTTTTTGTATGAAATTTCAAAAACAAAAGTCTGACACGAAACACAGTTCATGTGAATGTCCTACAGAATTGTAATTTTCATTTTGTTTGTTCGGACTTCAGAGTGACTAAAATAAACACGAATCCTATTTATAACACTCGCGAGTATCTGTGCCTGTGGTCGAATTTTATACATGTGATTCATTTTTTGCATTAATGTAACATATGCTTTTCGAACAAAAGGGGAGAATAGTGGGAAACAACTTTTACTCTATGTACGAACCTCGCGGGTAAAACTGTCGTTTCCCAACACGTGGAAACAAATATATGTCAATTTCATTAATTGCCCTCTATATCAGTGAAAAACGTGTCATGCTGTGTAGAATGACAATTGTCAGTTACATAAATTACGCCAAAAACAAACTATAGTTGCATGAAATTATACCGACGATTCGACGAAAGTCTACTTTCATTTTCAACGGAAAAGGCGTCCATGGTTTCAGATCAATAATTCGTATCTTGACTATCCTCGGATGTTATCTTTGAGTTAATTGACTGGTTTCACATAATTGCTTTATAACCTAGTCAGGTTCCTGGATGTTTGATTATTTCATAGATCGGAGATATAGGAGACAAGGTACCAGACTATTATAAGCCTCGTTGTGATTATTCTGGTTCCCTGAGTTATATTATATAACGTAGTGTCATGGACAGGTAAACCAGTCTATGTTTATGATAAACTGACAAATAGGAAACAATATCCGCTACAAAAAAGCAGAAAGTAATTAATCAAGCGAAATTCCATTCGCAATTGCCAGGGCACCACTTTAAAAACGGGTATTCTCCAATTATTAAAGCTTTGTGGGTGAGTTAATCTCCCCTTGTCATTAATCTCAAATAACCAACCCCTTTCCAATGTGTCAGAAAAAGACTGCCTGTGGCTAGAATACACACGCTACGGTGACATGCACTGACCTATGACACGATTGAATGATATCGCTGTACAGTAGGACCTTTAAACAGCGACGTTTACAGATGTCCGTTTCTTATTTCAACGAAATGGAATGATATTTTGACGGAAATTCAAGCATCAAATATTAAATTTTCAAAATATCTACACCTTATTTCCGGATTTTTTTCAAATCGGGTTTTTAGTCAAATAATCGGGGTGGTCGGGTTTTGTCTTCAGAATCAGGAGACTCCCGACGAGATCGGGGGAGTTGGGAAGCATGTATGTAAACAAACTCACCCTTATCCAGTTAAGATTGATATCTATTATAAACTTGTTGACTGCTAAAAAGCATCAATTTTTTTTTATGTATCTTATGACTGACAAAACATTACTAAACAGTGCCAAAATATTTGGATCCTAACCAAAAAATGCTTTACATGTACAGTCGAAAACTTGATACTCCGAACTCCTTTAAACCGACCTTACCAGTAGCATTCATAAGTTGAATTTCTATACTTTGATCTCGTTTAAGACGAGCATACCCGTATTTTAGAGTTTTTACTTTTAAATATGGGTATGTTCCACTATCACAAGCTTAAGATATAGACAATGACATTCATCAAAAGAAATACGGCTAAGCCACATTTTAACTTTGAAATATGGATATGTTCGAATTAACGTGAATTGTAATTATTGAGTTTGGACTGTAGTTATGTTTTTTAACAGATTATCGAACATGTAACAGTCTATCAGCCGATGCTGACAACAATCAAGAAGGAGTATGAGGAAACAATTGAAGCCATTAAGAAGGCACAGAGAGAGGCCATATTCCTACACAGCAAGTTGAAAGCTATGGCCTCAGAACCTTCAACAATAAGAAATTACAGAAAGAGAGGAGATGAGCTGGAAGAGAGGTAAAACATCATTAACATATAATTATTGCATTTTAACTCTTTCCCCCATAGAAGCGCCCTTTAGTGCATTCATATTATTCCTGCGCTGAAAAAATAGTTCTAATTTATACATTTATAAAAATGTATACAAGGAATAATTTCTTTATTCTGGCTGGTGGTAGCTTAAAGCAGGCTGAACGTAAAGCAGAATGCGCCTTAAGGCACATTCTGCTTTACATTCAACCTGCTTGAAGTAGTCACCTATTTTCAAAATTAGAAACAGCTTTAGGCAATTAATAGTGCTTCATTTTGATAGCTCTGTGGATGACTACATGATAGCCCTTGTCAGTGGTTTGATCCATGAGAAACCTGCTATCTCATTAGAAATAATTAGGGACGGGACCGAATCTTCGAATATTCGCATAAGGGCCGAATATTCGAATCCCATTTTAGTATTCGAATAGTTGTATCTGAAATTTTATTTTTATTAAACACATAATATTTAATTTATTTGAGAGACTGTTTCATTTTCTCCAACCAGGCTAATCGTTTGCCATTAATCCTCGTGTGTAGGGTGATTATCACCCCCGGATAGTCAGTGTTTTGATAGCGCCTGTCAAGTTGCACACAGTTTTGCAAACATTACCCGTGTTATGTAATCAACGGCGCTTCCCTTAACATGGGACCAATGGACTCGCAGTTAACACAAAAGATCATGTGGCAAATGAGATATCCTTAATTGACATGTTGGGGAACCCTAGTTGCCAAACAAAAGAGGGGTGTTTAGCACAGGACATTCAAGAGCATCCAATAAAAAAAGGCGAATAATTGTTAATATCGCCAATCATAGCAGCTCAAATGACGCTTTTCGTAAACGACCAATATCACACAAACTCAATCTAAAATCATCAAACATTCTAGTTAAGACGTCATGAAAGCTTCATATTGAACTTACACAAGACGTAGATCTATAATGATCAAATTCTTACTAAAACGCAATTATGCCACCGGCTACTGTTTCGTCTGTGGGAAATAATTTTACTCGTTCTGTCGAAAAGAAATCTGCAACCTGTTTTTTTTTTTCGTTCGTTTCTGCCTGTAACATCTGCATGCAGAAGCTTGAGAGTGTGTGTTCAGATAAATTTTAAAAGCAGATAAAATATAATTTTAAAAGCAGACAAAATAGTTACGCAAAATAAGTTAACTGATTCTGCATGACGGAAGACTTAATTCGAAACTAATTTGAATGCAGATACAGTTAAATACCGTTACCTCGAAGTTCAACGGACCGTGAAAAAATATCGACGTATCCGAAGTTCGAGCTAATGGGAGTTTTTCATTTGAGATCTGTATCGTCATATTGAAGATGCGCTATACTAAATCCTAGTGTTTATTGACAGTTATATGATTGGTAATTGAAAATAAATGCGTAGGCAAGTAGAATCTGACATAATCTTCAACTCTCTGATTAGTTTTCAACTACATGAAGATGGTCAGTATTTTTAAAAGTAGAGAATCTATGCGTCTATTAGATATGATATGCGGGAGCGAGTAAACAATTTCGTATTTTAAAACACAAAATTGAAACACAAACAGCGACATAAAATAGTAGTAGAGATGTACACAGAGACAATACACTGCAAATATTTAGAATACATTTGGTAGATCTACCTGATTTCATCAGCGTAAACATCCAGCGCATGAGTGGTAACACATTTTTCTAACATAAAAATAGGTCTACACGTTTCATCACGCAAAACACAGTGCACTGTTTACACTTTCGGTGACGCCTAACCTTTGTATGTTGTTTACATGATTAATTTTCAAAAGGGTGTGTCCGATTTCTAAACGCCGGCGTATTATTTCGGCGTTTCAAACAGAAGCGGCGTGTTTGAACTGACTAAGATAAAAAATAAATCAGAAATGAACAGTAACTTTTGTTTGATCTCACTACACTAATTCGCCGAACAGCACCTTCAGTCTTCACTACAAAGAATTTTGAAGTCTGATTTAAATAGCCAACCATATTTGACTCAGGTTTGACAGAATCATATTCAGCCTGAATTCATCGACCATATGTACACAAACTTCGTAACCAAAGTTATTCGGGAGTTCATTAATAATATTGATACTGAGCAATTAAGATGGAATTTTCTTTCGTGCTGATTAATGCATTTTCGGAAATGTTCACACATTTGGTGCTACAATCAGTCACGGTGGCCGAGAACCATTTTCGCACCTCCATCCAATTTTTGCCGAATGTGCGATATGCGGTCACGGAGAAGCAGATATCGACGTAAGGGTGAGAAATTTGCTCTGGTTCTGAAAAATTACATCGACTTAACCGATAATATCGACGAAACGATATGGAGCAAATGAGGGATTTACTATATAGATAAAGAAGGAATTTGCCGGGACTGGCGAAAATAATCGACGTAAGCGGAGTATCGACGTATCGAATATCGAGGTAACGGAGTTCGACTGTATAGATGTTGCGTTAAACACAAGTTGCATCCCTTTCATACGGAGATCCGGCATATCTACAAAGATTAACTGTAGTAAATGGTTGCAAAAGTTGATAAGTTAACCAAATCAGATGATTGTCATAGAATATACATTCTGCTCAGGGTTTGGTCCATTTAAGATCTATAGGTATTTCTACGAAGCAAACATTGAATGATTTGCATTTGTTGGTGAAGTTATACTCGGATACACCCCATCGCCGGCATTGGACAGAGCGTTTATTCCAGGGGAATTATTCGAATACTTTAAGGGAATATTCGAATAGCAATTTGGGTTCGAATTTCCCATCCCTAGAAATAATTATGAGTATTATCTGAGAGACAAAGAATGAATTTATCACCCTATAGCCTGTTTCTAGTTTTAAAGACAGGTGACCACTTAAAGCAGGTTGAAAGTAAGGCAGAATGCACCTTAAGGCAGATTCTACAGATATGTTACTTTCAGGTTGCTTTAAGCTACAATCTGCTAGAATGTAGAAAATAATTCTTTTGATACATACTAGTATTCATGACGGTATAAATTGGAGTTGTTTTTTTCATTGGAGAATAAATGCATTTTGTAAAAAATTGTATCTATTGGGTAGTGGGTTAATCATTTTCTGTCCAAGAGAGAGCATATGGAAACAAATTATAAACCTCTTTATTTCCATATGAGTCGTTCTCTGACAAAACCGGTCTTAATGACAAAATTTTCGATTTCTGTTTTTTTTCACAATCTACATGTTGTTTTGGAGGGCCTGTCAAAGTTTTAATATAAAATTCAAAACGGTTTTCAAGATATTGAACTTTTAATAACACCATATACACTTGAGAAAACAATCGACGACGTCGAAAACGTCATTTTGACGTTATCAATAATTTACGTCATGTACGGTGGCGAAAACGTTATTTTTTCCCCGTTTGATTGAAACGAAACGCAAAAGCGATGCATTTAAACGATGACAGTTTCTTGAAATTGTTGCCGATTTGTTCCAATCGAATGGCAAGCAGTTTGAGGCCTGGTCAGACCCTGAGTTGCTCGACGTCTGATATGGCTCCAAACTGTTTGCACTTGACCTCAGTTCTTCGAGTGCGAGTATAAATGTATGTGTTTGTCGGAAAAAATAGCGTTTTATTGCCTGAGTAGCTTAAATATATCGCTACACCATTTTATAAATGTTGATTATCGGATAACACAAAGCAGGTACTGTCAGGTACTGTCATATAATAGCAATGAATAAATGACTCGGTAAATACACAAAAAATCTATAAAACCCTAGAAAAGAAATCGTCATACCTTTCCGAAATATTAGGTGAATATGGCTTCAATCTGTACACAGTCTTTATTCACAGTTTGATTTATGATAAATAAAAAATATTAATCTTACTATTGAGTTGTGCATTATTAGGCTTTTAGCCATGTTATGATAAATTGGAATTCGGACACTCCAAACAGTGCATACCTAATTTAGACACAGCAGTTTTAACGCAGTGTCGCCTCTGGGTTTACTCTGCTTGTCTCTTGTCAGAATCAACATTTAATATTGCTGCAAACAGTGCAGATCCTGATCACACACTGCGTTAGAGATGCGTCAGCTGTCTGAAATTGGTTTAAAAAATCAAACGTATCAGTGTATTTCCGAAATATTTATTTATTATCCCTTTCGACTCCATAAACATGTTTTGAAAATTAAGACTGAGAGCAAATGCAAACAGTGTGGACCCAGATCTGCCAGTTCCTGTAGGATCTGGCTGATCACGGTGTGTACTTCTGCACTGAGATCAGCCAGCTCTGGCAGATCCGGGTCTGCACTTTTTGCCATAATAATCATGGTATCTACTACAATGTATCTAGTGATGTTATATTGATTGTAAACTGGTGAAATACTTTGAATTATCTTGCCAAAATTGTAACAGTATATTTCTCCAAATTTAGTCCTGGAAAAGTTAGGGGTAAAAGTACAAATGTCCATGGATATCAACAAATCAATGTGAACGAGAACAAGTGTCATTTTGAAACCCAGGTCGAACGTATGGACGAACAGCACTGTACAAATATGTTGTCATGGCATCAGTAGGACATCTAGGTTGAATGATACTTTGTCTGTCCGTAGCAGTTACATGTAGCTGCATGAATATTGTGAGTTTATAAAATGTTAAATTTTATTTAATCGGAATTAAATGATTCCATTAAAGTTACAACACCAGTTTTGTCTCTGTTGAGCAAGACGTCTTGGTATTCTCTAATACCTTTCATTGGATTGCTCTTTTCTCTCATGTCAAGTATATAAGATAACATATCCTGCTCATTTAATTGAGAAACACCGTGAGACTTACACCTGTAACCAATAGCAAGAAAGCGTCATATTTTGGCAATATCTGGATCGTTCGATTGCAAAATGCTACTGTGAATTCTTCTGCACAAGAAATCGTAATTACTGTCACTTGAACTGTCATTTTCATTTTCTAGCCTACCCCCTTCATTAACATATCGCCGAGCTCTTTCGTCAATGTCTGTTCGGTCGTCTTGTTTCTCATCATAATCATCATTATCATCATGATCACTTCCCGCATTCTATTCTGCATGTTACTGAGAAGCTGCTAGAGTGCTGTCTGGTCTTCTCCTAAAGTGTTCTCAGTACAGGGTTACAAGCTCCTGAAATATATACACTATTACTTTTGATCTATATAAATTCAAACGAGGAAACGCCAATGCGTAAATAAAACAAGAAAGAAACCAGAGTGCACTGTGTAACTCGTGCAAATTTAAACTTGTGTATGTGTATTCCATCAATTTATGTTTAATTGCTTCTAATGGAAGGCCAAAATCTGATTAAACAAGTCATGCAACTTTTAAATCTAGATGCTGTTCTAATTTCTGTTCTTTTAATAATATAGATCTATAGCTCTAGATCATCATCTTATAGAAAAAATCCACTTTGCAAATATTAATAGATGTGCAGTGAAAAGAAAAGTTGGTTTGCCGGATTTGAAACGGCGACCTGTACTAGACCGGCGGACGTAGTGGATGGAGAAACATCCGCTTACGACGTCAGGGGTTGCGAGTTCGATCAAGTCCTTCGGATGAGACTTTATAAACCGAGGTCCGATATATGGGTTCTTTACACTTGCCACCTAAAAGAACCAGAGAACTCTTTCGATAATAAGAGTAGTGCATCGCGCCCGGGTTCTCTGTATCTGTTACCCTCTCTGGGACGTCCAATTAGCCCATAGATGGCAGAAACGGACGAATGTTAACTAACAAACAAAACATTGTACTAGAATGCATCAGCGTATCCAATGTCAGAGCTACGAGGCTTGCCGTTAACTACGGTTTCAGTTATAGTTTCTTACTGGTAAACTCGATTGTCGGGACATGGCATATTTCACCATATTCTCTCTCCCTCTCTGTCTCTCTCTCATTTTTAAACAGAATACATTTATTATAATTACATTTTCATCTAGAGTATTGACTTGCATATCGAAAAAAAACCACTCTTTACTTACCGGGTCGGGTAGATCTATGTTAAGTAACAGGGCTGCCATTTCTCCGGATTTTTCCTAAATCTTCGGATTTTTCCCCAGTACATGGTAGCTTAAAGCAGGCTGAAAGTAAAGCAGAATGCGTTTTTAGACGCATTCTGCTTTACTTACAGTCTGCTTTAAGTATTCGCATGTCAACACAACTAGAAACAGGCTATGGGGTAAAGGTACGATTTCGTAAAATCGCACTTGAAAAATGCAAATTTAGAAATCTTAGGATTTTCCACGTCAACTTATGGCAGCCCTGAAGTAAACGTGTATGATTGACCTTCACGACAAGTTTGAGATAATGATTTAAAGGCTGATATTAGATCTATTACAGCAACAATAATTTGTCTTGAAATATGTTACAAATGTATAAGGCTAGTGGGGTAACAAAAATGAAATAGATTTACCAGGTGCATGTATATACATGTAGATCTTAGTACAGACTCTTCAGTACGCACTCAACAGTCGTACATTGTACATGTAGATCTAAATCTACATGTAAAATATTTCTGCTGTCGCTTTCATTTCCAGTTCTAGATCAATTTCAATTCAAATGAAAAAGAAAGACCAACTCACCTCTAATTCACCATTCATTGTAGTCCACGGGGATCTAACGATTCTTTAAAAACCGACTCTTAAATTCTAAATATCAGAATAACTGGCTAGGATTGTCATAAAAACACGCTTGTAAACAATGTTTACGTCATGCGGAAAACATGTGTTTATCGATTGGGATAACGTAAAAAAAATGCATTTTCGACGTCATTTCGGCGATGTCAATATGACCGGTTTTGTCAGAGAACGGCTCATATGATCTGGATCCAAATTACTTCTATTTTTATCCTGTGGATGTGTCTTCAGTAAAATTTCCTAAAAGCTAATTTGAAAAACAAAGCAGACAATAATTATAATGGCAGGGAAGGGGTTGTTTAACCCATTATCCAAGCCTGTTTTATAGTTAGCTCATCTGTTTTATAAAGAAGAAAAAACAAGCTATTGTCATCACTCCGGTATCCACATTGTCTTGTCATCATGAAAAATCTTAACATTGGCTATAACTTCTTCAATATTTAATATACAGCACTCCCTCTCTACAACGACATTTAATGGGAGACACAAAATGTGTTTGTTGTTCGGAGGGAGTCATTGAAGGGAGGGAAATTGGCTTACCTTTGCAAATAGCTTGAATCCAGATCAGACACAGCGTAACGCGCTGTCTGGATTCAAGCTGTTTGTCACTCGTCATTACGTTTTTTCAGTCAAAATGTCAATTATGTAATTTTGAGAAAAACAGCAGACAACAATTTTCAGCAAACGATATTGCAGCAGTAAAAGCATTAGACATAATTGTCCTGTTTAAGGAACTGCCACAAGGGTCGTTGTAAGGAGGGAATCGTTGTTGCAAGGGATGTTGTAGGGGGGGAACACTGTACAACCTTCTTCTCTGGTATGCATGTTCATCATTGCAAGTCCACAATATTTTACCAATTGACCTCCACTTTAATCTTTGACCTAACTGTATTGTATTTTTCATTGATAAAAAAAGAAAAAGAATACAAGTATTGGCACAGGCATGCAATGTCCTTGTTTGAAGACACATGACCACTTTAACCCTTTACCTCATAGATTGTTTCTGGTTTTGAAGACAGGTGACCACTTAAAGCAGGTTGAAAGTAAAGCAGAATGTGCCTTAAGGCACATTCTGCTTTACTTTCAGCCTGCTTTAAGCAAAATTCTGCTAGGCTATATATAATACTTGTAATGGTAATTGTTCATGAGGGTATAAACTGGAACTATTTTCTTCAGCGGAGGAATAAATTAAATAAGCTCAAAGTCGCTTATATGGGGGAAAGGGTTAAGCAGGTTGAAAGTAAATCAGAGTGTGCCTTCAATACAGATTGTTGTTTATCTATTGTTTAGGACGAACATAGTGAGAAAAGACAATGAAAGGCTACATAATCAACTGATGGAACTGAAGGTGAAGAGAGTGGAGCGAGAGAAACAAGAAAGGGAGATTACAGAGCCTCCTAAAAAGGAACTCAAAAAGGACCACAGGCTCATTCCAGGTACCACTAAATTTTGTCCATTATTAGGTGTTAAACCCATTACTTCATAAATACGCTTTTTGACTCCTCCAATTTATTCCTCCTCTAAAGAAAATAGTTCCAATTAATACAGTATTAAATATGTATCAGAAGAAATATGTTCAATATACTAGCAGATGGTAGCTTAAAGCAGGCTGTAAGTAAAGTAGAATCGCCTTATGGCGCATTCTGCTTTACTTTCAACCTGCTTTAAGTATTATCAATAATAGTAATAGGCTATTAGGTAATGGGTTAAGACAGGTGACTGCTTAAGGCAAAGTGACAGTAAACCTTATAAGCTTTCTGTTTTACTGTCACTTTGCTTTAATCTGTCACCTGTCTTTTATATAATCAGTTAGCCTCTTTTTAGTGGTCATAATAGAGAGGTTTTTTTCTATAATTTAAAAGTGGTACTATTTTCTACAGCGAAGGTATTTATAAAAGGCATAAAAATGTGTATAAATTGGGTAATGGATTAATAAAGAAATATGGCAATCTCTAAATACATACTACTGCTTAATGTAGGAATAATATAGAAGCTCTCTGCATTACGTTTGTCCTGGGTTAAGCTGCTGACTTTATGTTAGACTGCACTTTCATCTGAACTGAGCAACCGCTAAACACAACTTTAAATGTGAATGGTTTAGCTCTTTACTCCATAGCCTGTTCCTTAATTTGAGATGACTACTCAAAGAAGGTTGAAAATCAAAATAAGTGTAAGGTGCATTCTGCTTTACTTTTAGCTTTCTATAAGCTACCACCTGCTAGTGGATGAATTTAAAATACAGGGCTGCCATAAGTTGATCATAAAAAATCCTAAGATTATCAAATTTTCTTTTTTTCAACCACAATTACTTAAGTAGGTTGAAAGTAAAGCAGAATGCACCTTAAGGCACATTCTGCTTTACTTTCAGCCTGCTTTAAGCTACCATCTGCAATGATAAAAATCCAAAGGTTCCGGAGAATGGCAGCCCTTTCAATAAACTACACAAAAGGGCATATCTATGGAGGGTTAAATACACTGATTATGATAATAGGACTTTATGGGGTGTTTTGGAAATAGACAAGGCGTATTCTATGATGCACAGTCAAAACTTAGTACTTCAAACTCTTTTCAAATTGAATTTTCTGATATTTCATAGTTGAATTTCGATAGCTTGATCTCGCTTATGTTGAGCATACCCCTTTTTCAAAGTTAAAACATTGCTTAGCCACGTTTGAGCCATGAACTACAGGTAAGTTTGACTCAACCCATAGCCTGTTTCTAGTTTTCAGGATAGGTGACCTCTTAAAACAGGTTGAAAGTAAAGCAGAATGAGCCTTATGGTGCATTCTGCTTTACTTTCTGCCTGGTTTAAGTTACCATCTAATAGAACATAGAAAATATTTCCCTTGATACATTTTAATAACTATAAATAGGAACTACCAGTAATTTCCACAGTGGAGAAATATTTAAAAAGCGTAAAAAGGGGTATTTATGGAGTAATGGATTAAGTGAGTTTGAATTATGGAGTTTGGCTTGTATTTCAGGTCTGACACTGGAGGAGTGCACCAACAAGGAACTATTGCACACCAAACTTGCTGACATTGATCGGCAGCTCAAGGAGCTAACCATCAGCTTTAAAACACGATATGTTCCCAAGACACGTAAACTGGAGCTGAAGGATAGTCTGGACAATAAGGTGGCCTATAGGGATATGTTACTGAGGCAAGGTCACTTCTACAAGGCCAAAAGACAGAGACTCAAGGTGAGTAATAAAGGTTTCTATCCCTCAAATATGATGAATGAGTCATTTACTAAATTGGTTCTTTCTTTTGGTTTATGGTTGCAACGTACCACTGCCGAAACGTACCAATCGAAACGTCCCAATTTTCTAGATGGAACGTCCCACTATATAAAAATTATAGAAAATCAGTTTTATTATACTATTTTTGTATAATTTATGTTTTTGAGATTATTCACGATATATAATCTGATTGATTTAGGATATCTGTAATTACAAAAATGAACACCCGATCGTAGAAAAAACTGCAAATAGTACACTCCGACGGCCGTGGCGGCAGCTAAAGCTAATCTCCTGATAACCTTTTCAAACAGTTTCATCCAGATCAGAGACCAACTCAATTCTCATCATATATTTCAAACTGTTTGTAAATTGGATATTAATAAAGTCACATATAGATGATATATTGATTTAAGCAGGCGTCATATTTAGCAGAATTCATTTTCTTTGTTTTCATCGACGGGCGTACCGAAATACAGAGAACACCACAGGAAAAGGGTTTTATGTTGTAATAGCGTATTATAGGTATCTGTGCACCAGTTTATTAGTCATATATGAATTCCCGCTCAAAAAGCTACTTGTATTGTCCAAAAATCGGCGACGATATGAAAAATGCCGATCCTACCTAACCTTCGTTAACACCAACTAAAATAGATTTGACGTACTAATATTGTATTTAAAGGCATATATATATTGTTTAAATAACTGTATCGACACCCCTGTTAAAAAAGTTGGCTTTTCTTGGCTAACAGTCGTCGATAATTTGAAAATACCCACCTTCCTTAACCTATTCATTCCTGAATGGACAATTCCAGTTTCCAGTTAAGTTTTGTCCATTAATGACTATTTAGGATTGAATAAGACAATATATTGCAAACTGACATACGAGCAGGCATTGGGCGGAGGAGCCCTCTGATCAGGTTCCTCACTGTTTTCGTATGACATGTGTACTCTTCATAGGTTCATTATTTGTTAATGACGAGTATACTCGTCGTTAGGACTGATTGTATAAACCTACGACAACGCCCCGAGTTCCCCATTTAAAATAGGGGTAATGTATTAATTCTATTTTTGGACTTTTTTCGACACTCCGGCCATGACGTTCAAAGACACATTGAAATACCGAATACAACATTTAAAATAGGGTTAAGATATAGTCTTGAAACGTCTTATATCAATTAAAGTTTATAGTATGAACTCATGGTCGAAAATTGGCGACCATATAAAAGTGACAAGTATCCCTGACATACGAAACAAAAGCTGAAATTCATTTAATATGTACATAATATTGGCTCGTTCCCTTATGAATATTCTTGCCAGACTCCACCCACTATGAATAATGAACTAAATTTCCACGCTGTTATAATTAACAATCGTTTTTGTTAAACAGTTGTGACAACTCTGATCTATGATAACTCTATAGACAGGTATAGTAGGCCCTGATCTATGTCTACTCTGTTTGCAGAGGCGTTAAAATGCGTATTCATTAGGGAAAGGGTTAAGAGACCTACAAATTGGTGTTTAAACAAAAATCCCATTCAAAATGATACTTTTATTGGATTGAATGCGGCTTCACTTAAAAAATTGTCAATCTGTCGTTAAATTCGAAAAATCTCATTTATTTAATTTAACTTGGTACTTTTATATTGACACCGATTTTAACAGTCACCAAAGACATCTTTTGAAACTTGACTGAAATTAGTCGAAAACACATGTAATTTCAAAGAAATCGTAATATCAGTAAAACTTACACATACAGTGAAGAAGACGTTATTCTTTCACGTTTAAACGCAAACGAAATACATTTGCAATAAAATGTAGTAAATGACAACTAGTGGTCAATTCTGAATATTTATTTTAATCTGAGTGGCAAACATTAAGGAGCCTGATCAGACGCGGGGTTACTCTCCAAAATGTTTGCAATGTCAATAATAGTTTTAGCAAAAATGCGTTTATTTGGAAAGAATAATGTGTTCTCCACTATAATTACCTAACAAATCAATAGTCCAGTCAATATAGTTATCTGTAACAAAACTATTTAAAGTCTGATTCGACTCATACACACAAACACATAAGGGATGGGTGATTGACAGGACCAGGTCTTTTGAAGTTAATCAACACAGCTTCTTACAGGTTAACCGCTTTCTGATGACATGTACTGTTTCATCTGTTTCTGCAGACTTTATTTTCGGCAGTCGGCTCCACATCATAGTCTTTGATGTTGCCGCGCAGAGGGCAATATTTTTTGTTTTTAAAAAGGGACCACCTGATGAGAAGTATCACCAGTCAAATTATCAGAACACACTGTTTAAACACGGAATTATACAAGTGTATAATTCTGTGGTTTAAATGTTATTTTAAAAAAAATTGTAATAGCTATGCACCCATGCAAACCTGGCATATTAAACTATCGATGTACCCAGACCATTTAACTATATCTATTTTGTTAAGCAAAAAGTGTAGACACTGCTCAGATGGATCCATCACGAGTTCTTTGATCAGGATCTGCACTATTTTATGCCCCCGACATCTATAAATGCGGATGCGTATAGCGTTGTCCTGTCCGTGTGTCCGTCCGTTTAAGTAGACTTTACCGTTTCCTCCAGCATCAATACCACTTACTCAAATCCCTAGATACTTATACAGTTGTTGCCTTTAAGTTGGTTTACAGGTAAAATATTTAACCCTCATCATGTTAGGTGCGACTTGTCTAATAATTGCAAACAGGTTGTATCCAGATCTGGATCCAAACTTTTTGTCACTCATTTTAACTTTTTCTTTTTCAAATGCATGAAAACTAGTTTTTAGCTTATCTAACTGAACTGAACAACTGAACAGAACTTTATTTTCTCGAATTCTACATAACATAGAATATATGAGGTACAACAAAAGAATATGAGTAATTACTGTCACGTGGTTTTTATATTTAACTAATTTTAACTAATATCTAATAAGGTGATGGGGGGGGGGGGAGGGGGGGGGGGGAGGGGGCTGTGCCCTGTAATAGACTCTTCCAGACATCGGTATTCGTAAGGTGCGAACCAAAGGAGGCTCCCACCTCCCGACTACCGATATCTGTTCAGCGTAATGCGTATTAATGTATAGTATTATGCTATCATACAGCGACATTGTCGCCTTTTTAAAATTTTATAGTTAAATCTAAATATAAATATGGCTTTGCCTTTAAAAATCATCTTTGAGATAGGCCTATGTTATAGAGTAGAGATATACTGTTGAGAAACTGTAATTCCTATTTCTATACTTACTTGGAACCAGGGTCGAGCCTGTTCCAGACTGTTTTTGTTAATGTTTTTAGAAATCTAGATAGATCTATATCATATATGAAGATTAATTTTAGAAACTCGAAACAAGTCAAATATTATTTTTCCAATACATGAAACGTTTGGATCATAAAACTGCATGGCTCTAAGATCGAGCCTCTTTCATGGAACCCGACCTTAGTCCAGACAGCTGACATTTACGGATTAAATTGCATTGAAACAGACTATAAGTTACAAACGAATGGAATGCAGCACTAGAGCATTGACAGGAATTGACCTTGAATTTGATTGGTTGGGCTAAATTACACACGGACGGACATGGTTTTTCCTACACGTGACCTAAAGAAAACATAATAGTTGAGCAGCTGAACAAGTGCATAGCATTGGTGGATTATAAAGTGTTTTTGGAGTTAAACCTATTGACAAATGGATTATCACAGAAATATCCTCCTCAGTGGCAATGACTGACAATCCGTGAGTACAGTGAATAATCTTAAATGCTTAAAGTGAAGTTTTCACTTTTAACCTAGATTTCGGCCATGCAGCCATGACACGCCAGACTCACCCTATGCACATAGTCCTATTTAAATCCAGGGACATTTCTTTAACATGTTAATGAAACGTCCTTGTTGGATCTTAGGTCAATTTAAATTAATGAGTTGACTACTGTCTCATATATGGCTTAATTATTTGGTTAACAATTCAGTTATAGATCTAGTGCATCTAAATGAATCTGTCGCTTCGCAGCTGCATGGTTCAATTGAAATAATAGAGAGTGTATGCACTTGAACATTGCTATTCATTTGCAAAGCGTCATATACATACATGTATGAGAATATGGACAATTAGGTATGATGATAAGTATCTAAACAGAGCACCAGATAAGGGGGGCAAACCAATGTTAAAATAATCATATCTGTATCAAACCCTCCTATGAGACCACTCACCAGAATCGGCTCTTTGAGTCAATTCTGATGAGTAGTTACTTACCGGGTTTGGTGCGTATAGTCATGTAAATAGTAGAGTTTTGCAATGTACTTCCGCTTATCTACTGAGTATGTGTGCATAATCTTGATATGCGGATCTACACTGAGATAATTAAGAATTGATGCATTTGAACATTACTATTCATTGACAAAGCATCATATACATACATGTATGAGAATATAGACAAGTACAGTATATTAAACATATATAGTAAAGTAAAATAAGGTAAATATCTAAACAGAACCCCAGATAAGGGGAGCAAACCAGTGTTCAATTTTTTTATCTGTATCAAACGCTCCTGTGTGACCACTCACCAGAATCGGCTCTTTGAGTCAATTCTAATGAGTAGTAACTCACCGGGTTTGGTGCATCCCGGTGTCAGATCAAATTTGGACCCCCGTAAAAAATGGACCCGCGGGTCCATTTTTGATAGCGAAATATGGACCCCCCCTGTAAATTTTGGACCCCCCCCCAAAAAAGTTGGTAATGCTTCTCGCTAATGCAAAATATTGATTACTCCTATCTTGAGGTTGTTATGCCCATAAAAATTTTTAAATAAAATAAAAAAAAAAAAAAAAAAAAATTTTGGTTGGAGAGGGGGTCCAAATTTGATGGCGTAAAAATTGGACCCCCCCCCCCCCTCCCTTTTCAACACCCAACCATAAGTCATTTGATTTACACATCAATTTTAATTCTTTTCCATTAGTTGTTAAGTTTTAGTTATGTTTTTCTCCTAATCTGAGGTTACTATGCGCTGCAAATTATTTCAATTGGGGAGGGGGGTCCAAATTTGATGGCGTAAAAATTGGACCCCCCCTCCCTTTTCAGCCCCAACAATATGTCATTTGATTTACACATCAATTTTAATTATTTTCCATTATTTGTTTTGTTTAAGTAATGTTTTACTCCTTTCCTGAAGTTACTATGTCCTGCAAATTATTTTGGTTGGAGAACTGAAGGGGGGGGGTCCAAATTTGATGGCGTAAAAAATGGACCCCCCCCTCCCGGTTCAACACCCAACCATAAGTCATTTGATTAACACATCAACTTTAATCCTTTTCCATTACTTGTTAAGTTTTAGTTATGTTTTTCTCCTAATCTGAGGTTACTATAGGCTGCAAATTATTTCAGTTGGAGAGGGGGGTCCAAATTTGATGGCGTAAAAATTGGACCCCCCCCCCTTTTCAACACCCAACCATAAGTCATTTGATTTACACATCAACTTTAATTCTTTTCCATTACTTGTTAAGTTTAAGTGATGTTTTTCTCCTAATCTGAGGTTACTATGCGCTGCAAATTATTTCAATAGGAGAGGGGGGTCCAAATTTGATGGCGTAAAAATTGGACCCCGTCCCTTTTCAGCACCCAACAATAAGTCATTTGATTTACACATCAATTTTAATTATTTTCCATTATTTGTTTTGTTTAAGTTATGTTTTACTCCTTTCCTGAAGTTACTATGCCCTGCAAATTATTTTGGTTGGAGAAGGGGGGGGGGGTCCAAATTTGATGGCGTAAAAAATGGCCCCCCCCCTCCCTTTTCAACACCCAACCATAAGTCATTTGATTTTCACATCAACTTTAATTCTTTTCCATTACTTGTTAAGTTTTAGTGATGTTTTTCTCCTAATCTGAGGTTACTATGCGCTGCAAATTATTTCATTTGGAGAGGGGGGTCCAAATTTGATGGCGTAAAAATTGGACCCCCCTTCTCCCTTTTCAACACCGAACTATAAGTCATATGATTCACACATCAACTTTAATTCTTTTCCATTACTTGTTAAGTTTAAGTGATGTTTTTCTCCTAATCTGAGGTTACTATGCGCTGCAAATTATTTCAATAAGTCATTTGATTTACACATCAATTTTAATTATTTTCCATTATTTGTTTTGTTTAAGTTATGTTTTACTCCTTTCCAGAAGATACTATGCCCCGCAAATTATTTTGGTTGGAGAACTGATGTTTTTCTCCTAATCTGAGGTTACTATGCTTATAGTATATATACTTATAGTTCGGTGTTGAAAAGGGAGAAGGGGGGTCCAATTTTTACGCCATCAAATTTGGACCCCACTCTCCAAATGGAATAATTTGCAGCGCATAGTAACCTCAGATTAGGTGAAAAACATCACTAAAACTTAACAAGTAATGGAAAAGAATTAAAGTTGATGTGAAAATCAAATGACTTATGGTTGGGTGTTGCCAAGGGAGGGGGGGTCCAATTAAATTAAGGGCGTAAAAAGGCACATTTATTGGATACTGGGTTAAGCTACCATCTTCTAGGATACATAAAATATTTCCTATACAGTAAATGTTTGTGACTGTATAAAATGGAAATATTTTCTTTAATGTAGGAATACATTGTACAAAATGGAACTACTTTTTTCAGTGGAAGAATAAATTAAGGGCGTAAAAAGGCATATGAATTGGGTAATGGGTTAAGCTACCATCTTCTAGGATACATAAAATATTTCCTATACAGTAAATGTTTGTGACTGTTAAAATGGAATTATTTTCTTCAATGTAGGAATACCTTGTACAAAAAGGAACTACTTTCTTCAGTGGAAGAATAAATTAAGGGCGTAAAAAGGCATATTTATTGGGTAATTGGTTAAGCTACCATCTTCTAGGATACATGAAATATTTCCTATACAGTAAAATTAATGTTTGTGACTGAATAAATTGGAATTATTTTCTTCAGTGGAAGAATAAATTAAGGGCGTAAAAAGGCATATTTATTGGGTAATGGGTTAAAATATTCATTGGTTTCTTGTTTCTTAACTTTTTATTATGTTTTTTTATCATTCTTAATTTTTGCATGGGGGGGTCCATTTTTTACAGGGGGGGTCCAAATTTTACGGGGGTCCAATTTTGATATGACACCGGCCCAGAGTATGTGTGCATATTCTTGATATGTGGGTCTACACTGAGATAATTAAGATTTTATGCACTTGAACATTGCTATTCGTTTGCTAAGCGTCATATACATACATCTGTGAGAATATAGACAAGTTTATCAAACAAAGTAATTAAAGTAAAATAAGGTAAATATCTACACAGAGCCTCAGATAAGGGGAGCAAACCAATGTTAAATCTTATCAGTATCAAACCCTCCTGTGTGACCACTCACCTGAATCAGCCCTAAGTGGGTCAATTCTAATGAGTAGTAACTCACCGGGTTTGGTGCGTATTATAAGTCATGTAAATAATGGAATTTTGCAATGTGCTCCCGCTTATCTGTAGCCCTGAGTATGTATGCATATTCTTGATATGCGGATCTACACTATTTACAGCTTGGACCTTGTTAATAATAAATACTGTTGTAAAGCAATTTGCAGTCTGGACAAATTATGCAATATGTCAGCAATACACTACATGATACCTATACTTAACAGACACTTGGAACGCCTATGGGCAATTTTTGTGATGGCTACTTCACGTGTATGATAAGTTTATTAATGAAGGGTAGACGGGACATTACATTCGTCTGGCTGTCGTCTGAACATTTGGTATAAATACTTGCAAAAATATCAGTCTAGAGCAGTTTTCAAGTTAGAATTTAGATTTCGGCAGTAATCATGTAATTTCACATAGGGGCAGTGTCGGCTGCCATGCTTAATGTGTTCAGGCGCTAAAATACATTTTGGACTTTGATGCAGGAGTTTCCTTAACAGATATACACATATCGAACAGTTGTTATTTCATATACTTATGTTATGCTGGATTAGCTGATTGTCTACACTGTGTGTTCAGGATATTTAATAAACAACCAGAAACATTATAGCGATGTTTTCATTACAATAAACTCCACCAGGATTTTCAATAAGGATCATGAAACACTTTATTACATTTTGGTGCAGAATTCGGCGTACAAACATATAATTTGTTTGTGCATGATATTGGACCTTGATCAACAAGCGAGTGGAACTCTACATTTGTGAGCTAACATTCCCCAACAAAGTCGATATGCTTGATCACCATGTGGGCTACTGTTTCGGACGTATAAACTCAGAATGGTACAGATCTCTACAACTTGCAGCCAAACCTCATTCTCCAGAAGATATTTTGACTCACTG
Source organism: Gari tellinella (assembly GCA_922989275.2). Taxonomy (NCBI): domain Eukaryota; kingdom Metazoa; phylum Mollusca; class Bivalvia; order Cardiida; family Psammobiidae; genus Gari; species Gari tellinella. Next base: position 34,759,016 of record OV277857.1, on the reverse strand, counting down.
TAATATGCCTATATTTGTAAGCTGTGTCTGTAGGTAGCGCACTATTAAGTGTTTAAGCAAACAGTGTAAACATATCATTCCCAAGCTACTACAATTATTGGTTTTGTAGTAATAGGGAGTAGTATGTATGCATTTACTCTCTTTTCACATGTTAATAACTACAGACACAGAGCATACTATAATTCATATTTATTGGTTTTATTCACTTATGAAATTCAATAATTACATGTATGAATAGAGATAACTTCTTGACCAGCTTTAAACAACAGACTTTGTGTGATTCTCTACAGCCTACAGCTAATTCCCCAATCTACATCAAAGAAGCAGACTACAATACTTTTTGTCTCTGCACAATATGTACACATGTGTGTAAGCTTAAGTGTATATGGGTACATACAAAAAATAATACTAAGTTAAAGTTTGGGAGACTGGGCTCATGCCTACAAAGCTCCTTAGGACGAGCTCAGGCTCGGCTTAAGAACTTTTTAAGCATGTTGCCTGCACTCTTATTCAAGTTTGGTCACGTGGTGTAGATAGGAGTCTGCCAATGTCTGTGTTTTTAAGTGAATGAATTCTAACAGGGTCTATGATGTAAATATGGAAATCTAGCCCCTTTCATTCTTTATACTGCTAAGTAAAATTTTAACAAATATGCTCAATCTAATGAGCTCATCCTTTGAGGAGACATTCATAAGCTGCTGAAATTTCAATGTGTTTGGTCTTAGATAGAAGTATTCCTTTACATATTTTTTCCTGTCCTCATAGAAATGAGGGCATATTAGAAGATAGTGCATTTCATCACCAATCTCATCTGAGTTACATAATGTACATTTTCTGTCATAATGATCTATATTATTCCATCTACCTGTCTCAACGGGTAAATAGTGATTCCCTGTTCTAAATTTAATTAAACTGATATAATTTGGCTTGTTTAAATTTAGTATAAAATCTTCAAGTTTAATTTGTGATTTGAAAATTGAATAATTTCTTCCTTTACTTGAGTTTTGTAATGTTTCATGCCAGTTTTGCATGTTTTGATCAATAAGTCTTTGTTTACATATTGTTTTTAAGTATTTATTTGCATGCTGGCCTTGGATCATATGTTGATTTAACCAAAACTCGGACAAACCAGTTTCATTTAATATTGATTTTACTTTATTAATCCATTTAGAATGGGGCCCTACCGATATACAGAGTTACCCCGCATGGAAAGTGTGATAAGAGTAGCGCCCCCTGAATGAGCGGTTGTTTCCGGTTCAATAGTGAAGTACACATAGTATCGAAAATCCTTTATCCTCAAACACGAATTTGAGGAGATCGTCTGCTTGTTAGTGTAGAGCTTACATTATATACAGTGGAACCTGGCTATACATTATTGAAAGCGCAATCTCTCATATTGTTCAAAAATAGAATTAAGACATGCATTTACTTTACCTACAATAAAACTTACAAAAACTTCCATAGATATACCGTTCTATGCATACCATTTATTCATATGTTTATTAAAATAAGTCATCAATCTGCACCTCAATAAATATGTTATACCTCCCAGCAGATGATAGCTTAAAGCAGAATGTACCTTAACCTGCCTTAAGGGGTCACCTATCTTCAAAACTAATACCATCTATTGGGTAAAGGGTTAAACCCCGTTACATGGATGTGTCATAGCACATTCTGGTTGCTGTTAATCAACCATAAACCCTACCCGCTATGAATGCCTATCATTTAATTTATTACTTTAGCTGATTAAATAAGGAAAAATACCGTAGGAATGATCAATTATGCTAATAGCATGATAAGGGTTAATATTTAAAAAAAATACTGCCTACTTTCTTGATAAAAGTTTAGAATATGATATCAATTTTTACTTAAAACATATATGAGTGTGACACAGTTATACCCCTGACCATCCTGTTAGTATATATGCTGCATCTTATCTGGTTCCAAACTTTTTATAAATGATAGTGTTTTAAGCCTATTATAATTAGTGAACTGGTAAAAGATCAACAGAAATAAAGTTTTAATCTACTAAAACGATGGAATACATGCTTTACTTTCAACATTGAGCTTTCAATAGAGTACACATTTAATGATAGGAGAGGGGTTCTAAAGTATTTATGTTGTTAAAACGGTATGTATTTCCTATTAACCCTTTAAATACGCCTTTGGTTTATGGCTCCATTGAAGGAAAGAGTTCTAATTCAAAGTTTTTATTAGCATGAATGTGCAACATTAAAAACATTGAATATCCTAGCAGATGGTAGCTTAAAGCATGGGTGTAATTCCTCCATGCTTAAAGCAAGCTGAAAGTAAAGTAGCATGTACTTTTCAATCTACCTTTAATGGACACCTGTCTTTCCAGGTAGGAACAGGCGATCGGGTAATGGGTTTACCCATTACCTGAACCAATTACCCCACAGCCCGTGTTAAGTATTGAATATAGGTCACCTCTTAAAGCAGGTTGAAAGTAAAACATAATGCGCCTTAAGGTGCACCCTGCTTTACTTTAATCCTGCTTTAAGGCACCACCCACTACGACATAAAATATCACCTATGTTTCATAATTATGACTGCTTAGTGCATGAAGAGGATTTAGTTGCTTATGAAGGTGGAATTCATTAAAGGCGTAAAAGGCATAATGATGGGGGTAATGGGTTATGCTTTTGCACATGAAGGAGTGCATGGTATAGGAGATTAAAATATATTCCCCACATGAATAACAATGTGGATCCTATATAAAAAAAAAAGTTTGGTGTGTTTTGATTCCAGCCTGTGTACCCAAGACTTAAGCTTCCGTTTTATGGCTTGTCATAGCAGAGATGACTTTTATGGGACAGCAGCTGCACCCCAGTGGGGGGTCAGTATACAATTCGATTTCTAGCTAATTGGTTACTTCCTGTTGTTAGTTGTGATGATGCTTTGCGCTTTATGGCCCCTGGGCAGAAGCCTTGAGAGGTGAAATCCATGTGCGCTATGAGCATGACAGGCTGAACTATTTCTATGAAATTTCTGTCAACTAAAATCTGCTGGTATATAATGAACAAACAAAATATACATTTTTGAAGAAACTGTTTACCATTCAACATATTTTAAAAGATCAGTTTAACCCTTTGCCTAATGAATAGTCATGTCATTATTAATAACTGAATAATACAAAGTTTATGTTTAATACCGGTAATGTCTTAATAAGTATCCCCTTTTTCACCTGTAATAGGCAGCATTTATAGACCTATAATGTCATTTAAGAACCAGAGAGGACAGTCATTGATTACAGAGACTGTTCCTATATAGTAACCATCTGATCAGGATCTACTTTTAATCCATGTTAACCTTATTTTACCGAGGTGAAAACCCGTGTCTGTTAAGTATGTTAAAAGTCAGCTTCTTTGTTATATCGAAAAAGTATGATCAGTGCTACTTTCGGTTTGCTAAAAACGATGAAATAAATAACCTTCGCATTTGACATTAAACAAAATTAATACATTTAAATACATAGGGATAAACGGGAGCTTGACTGCATATAGATATAGGTATCAAACTAATAAACCGCATTCGATCTATTCTTTTCCGAATCGTTTATGACCGTTATCGACACCGTCTCAATGATGCGTTAACTAAACCGGAAACAACCTTTTCCTTATCAGGGGAGTTAACTCGTGATGAAAATTGGGATAACTCTGTAATGCGGTAGGGCCCCATTGAAGTTAGGCATATTGCACATATATTTATAGACTTGATAAGATAATTTATTACTGTTTTCACCTATGAGCCTGTTCCAAAAAGAGATCATCTTTGTTTTAATTATGATGTGTAATGGATATCTACCTGATTCAGCATATAACATGTATAAAGGTGTGCTTTTCCTTAGATGGAAAATTTTTCTGATTAGGTCACAGTGAACATTTTCGATGAGTTTTAAGTCTTCATAACCCCAAATTTCAGATGAGTATGTAAGGATAGGCAAAATAGTGTGATCTATTAATTTAAAAATAAGGTCAACAGGTAAGTGTAAGTTATAGATTCTTCGGTATAATAGATGTAATGCTTTTTTAGCTTGATTCACAAGATGTTTGCGTGTTGAAAGAAAGCTTCCGGATTTGTTAAAGTAAGTTCCCAGATATTTATAAGCTGTAATAATTTCAACTTCCCTGTTTTCTATTTTAAAATTTAAATTTCTGGTTGTTCTTGAACCAAACACAATAGCTTTGGTTTTTTCTACATTGACATTTAATTTCCATGTGTTGCAATAGGATGTGAAGTCATCTAAGCACTTTTGTAATTTAACCGGATCATCTGAAATTAATATAGTATCATCTGCGTATAGTAGTGATATTATGTTAATTAAGTCACTTGTAGTATTATCTATACTTGGAAGTTGGAGACCGGTGTTGCCTTTTTCTTTTAAAACTTTTTCTAAGTCATTCAAGAAGAGGGAAAATAAGATCGGTGATAAATTTTCGCCTTGTCTTACACCGCAGTTACTTGAGAAGAGCTCTGATTTAACACCGTTTAGGCTAACACAGGACTGAATGTTTGAATACATATTTTGTATAATTCTAAAGAATTTACCATTGATGTTATTATTTAATAATTTTTTCCAAAGTCCAATTCTCCAGACAGAATCAAAGGCCTTTGAAAAGTCAATGAATATACAATAGAGTTTTTTCTTTAAGTGCCTTAGTATTTCAATTATAGAATTAAGTGTGAAAATATGATCACAAGTAGAATAAGATTTCCTAAAACCAGCCTGATTTTCTAGGAGTATGTTGTTTTCTTCTAAGAAACATGTTATTCTTTTATTTAGTACAGATGTGAATAATTTACTTACACAGCTCAATAACGTTATTGGGCGATAATTGTTAGCTTCAGTAGGGTCGCCTTTATTTTTATAAATTGGAAATATAACGCCTTCTGACCATGTGTTGGGTATATACCCGGTATCAAAAATGAAATTAAATAGTTCTGTGTATATAGGTAACATTTTGGATTTTGAAAATTTAATATATTCGTTTATTATCAGGTCATTACCTGCTGATTTATTATTTTTCAGCATTTTTATACATCTATCTATTTCAGATTGGGTAATTGGGGAATTAAGGCAATTTGTTTGATCATTTAGGTCCAGATTTTCAAGTATTTCTTCATCATTTTGATCATGGGAGTAATCATTACTAGCTTCTTTGAAATGTTGAAATAGAGAGTCTAAGTCTGGTGTTTTGTTTGGCCCTTTTTTTAGTTTCATTTTATTTAAGTACCTCCAATAGTCTTTTGGTTGTTTACTTTGTAGTTTTCTTAGTTTGATTTCATTATTTTTATTATATTTTGAAATAAATTTATTCATTGTCTTTTTATAATTTTTGCAGCAATTTTTCATATAAATCCTGTTTTCTTCGGATTGGTATTTGAAGTATCTTCGTTTAGCCTTATTATAACTTTTTCTTAATTGTTTACATTTGGGACCATACCATGGCTTGTGTTTTTTACAGTTTGAATGAAATCTTATTTGTCCTGGAGTAATAAATGTTTTATTTGCACTTTCAATCAGTACATTTGCTAGTGTGTCAGTAATCTGGTCAATCTGGCTATGACTTTGTTGCCTTCGTGCATCAATAATGTTTTGTTCTAAATCTTGTAATTGACTGTCATTTATGTTTGTAAGAAATTCATTTTTATGTGTATAATCCCATTTCGGTCTATTTTTGTTAACTCTCTGATCAATTAATAAATCACTTGTTGTAATATTTATTTTACAACTTAGTAATGCATGGCCATCACTATAGATGCTATCCATTGGCTGTATTTCAAAGTGTGTCAGAAGAGAGTATCCCTCAATAGAAGACAACATGTAATCTATAATAGACAAATTTTTAAACGTCATTTGACCCACATTTTTATCCTTACCAACTCTACCATTTACAATAAATATGTTATTGTTCTTACATAATTCAGTTAATTTATAGCCATGGTTGTTAGTTTTCTTATCTTGAGATTTTCTGGTCAGCTGAATACCGTTTTGCAGCATTTTAGCTTTCTGATCTATAAATGAGATTGTTTCCTGATCAAAATCAAACATATTTGCCAGAAATTCATCACTATCAGTATAATCAACAAGCCCACCAGTTTGAGCGTTAAAATCTCCTAATAAGTATATCGTTTCAAATTTTGAACACATATCGGTAATTTCATTATTCAATAAATCATGATCATCAATTTTGTAAAATCTTGACGAGATGGGGGGTATATAAACATTACCTAGCAACACATCATTGTCACTTTGTATACAATGACCTGGTATCCTGACCAAGAATATAAGATCAGTTTCTGACTCTAAAATTTCTACATGCTGAAACAATTCAAGTTTTATAAAAGCACCTAAACCACCGGATTTTCTCAAATATTTTGCTTTTCTTGGTATATTAACAAATTCATAACCTTCTAGTGATATAACATCATATGTGTCAAGCTTAGTTTCACTTACTAGAAATATATCAAATTGTTTGACTATGGATTCAAAATCAGGGTATTGGCAACGCCTTTTAAGGCCACAAACGTTCAGTGAGCCTATTTGTAAGGTTTTGTCATTGGTAGAAGTGTTCAGTTGTATCAGACAATATGTTTCAAAAAGACGACAATTCAGCATGAAAACGTTAAAAACTCTTTGATCAAATCTTCAAAGTTAGCCGACTTCGCTTCCCCGCTCAACATATTCAACTCACAAGTAGAGTTTGTTATTTTCTAAAAGTGATTGACAGCGGATTTTACTAATAATTATCCAATTGAAATACACCTTTTGGGAGCATGAAACTTTCCTATTAGGGCCCAGATGTGATATTAACAAATGGATAACATTTCTAAATCTTCGAATTACGATGTTCGTGTGTATGTAATGAGTTTACACGCAGTGATCTGTGAATGATTTTCTGGAATTTTACGAAAAATGCTGAAGATAAAATAATAAACTTGGCGAAAACAAAACACTTTTCATGGGAGTATAATTATATGAGGTAAATCGTTTATTTCATTCAAGTATCATATATAAACAAATAATTTGCTGACTTTATGATCTATTGTGATATCAATATCTTTTTTTTTATAGTGGCAATTTCGAATTGGAAATTGAACGTTTGCTAAATAAATGAAACAAGTTGGAAGTTGGTTTCTGTGTGAATGAATGAGACATTTAAAAACGTTAAGAAAAGTTAAGAAAGTCGCAAACATTGAACAATTTATCAAAGCGTGCAGATGTTCACACCCTCGCGAAAAATATTATGCTATGCGATTATCAGCACGTGCCGAATACACAGTGGCATATTAGACTTGACACGTGTATGTGTTACGCCTCTCGTCTGCAACTTTTCCCTTTCATGTATGCCGACATTTTAAAGAGTGTAATCGTAGACATGAAACATATACACAGTGAAAAAGGTAGCTACTTGGGTGTGGCATTAGCGAAAGGAAACATATCTTCTACGAAATACGAAAATTAATGCGATGCTATAAGTGGATAAAAACAACCCCGCCTTCATCATCATCATCATCATCATCATCCTGTTTTGTTTATACAGGCCAGTTGATTAATCCTTTAACAAGGGTGAGGCCTGTCTGCCTGTCGAGGAGCGTAGTCTTCCTCTCCACTTCTGGCGATCCTGTGGTTGGGTAGAGTCCATCCCCAGAGATGCACGATCCCGCTTCACAATGTCCATCCAGGATAGTTTTGGTCTTCCTTGACCTCTTTGAGATGTAATGCTCATGTTTTTGATCTGGTGGAGCCAGCTTGCACTTCTTTCTGTGTGGCCAAACCATCTCAGCCTGCCTGTTTGCAAGATGTCTGCAATGGCCTTCAGTTTCAGCTGAGATAGAAGGGTCTCGAAATTACGGAAGATAATACTCACATAGGGAAAGCGAATGTACATCGTATGTAAACAAAAAATATTTCATTTCATCCCAGTTACACATATAAATCACTATTTTGTTTTTGCATCTATTAATAATTTTCAAATATGGGTGAAATATATAATTTTTTAAAAAGTGGGACGTTGGATCCAAAAATGGTACGTTTATGTAGTGGGGCCAACGTTGGTGCAGTGGGACGTTGAGACCAGACACCTTTCATTTCATATACCCATGGCTCCAGATTATAAGAGGGAGCAACCTGAATAAATCCCAACATTTTCTCACTCATTACAGCACCAAATCTTATGGGTTACTACTCTTTGGTAGTGACACCATAGGCCTTAATGCAGGGATAAAGATTTTGTTTTTGAAATGCTCACCTTATCTAGAGCTCTGATACAGTGTAAGCTGGCTTACACCACATCTCTTTGCACTATTTGTTTTTGTGCAATATATTGCAGAAAGCAACCTTAAATAGTCATAAATGGAATTTGCTGAATTGGAAACTGGAATTGTTCATTAAAAGTTTCAGGGGTGAATGAGTTAAGCAACTATCTGCTAAGATATATGAAATATTTCCTATGGTACAGTGGAGAATCTGTTATTCTTTCCCGTTTAAACTCAAACGTACGCAAACGCAAATCACTAAAACGTAAAAAAGAACAACTTTTGGACAATTCTGATAATTCTTGTTTATCTTGGTGGCAAACAGTTTGGAGCCTGATCAGACGCCGGGTTACCCGGCGTCTGATCTGGCTCCAAACTGTTTGCACTGCAAATGATAGTTTTAGCGTAAACGCGTTTATTGGGAAAGAATAACAGATTCTCCACTGTACCTATTCATGACTGAATAAAATGGAACCTTTTTCTGTTGTTAAGGAATAAATTAATGGCTTATAAGCGCACATATCTATTTGGTAATGGGTTATGGATTGTTGTCAAGCATTTTTCTTGTGAGCACTTTAGGTTCCTCTTCTTTAATGTTCATTTCATGTACATAATGTATAAGTGTTGTTTTTTCGCGAGAAGGACATTTTCACTTGTGTATCAAACTCGCGTTAATCTAATCCGCCAAATATTCCAAGCTTTCTGTAGGACTATTTCATTTTCGGCAGCAAAATCCACTTGAGGAAGTTTGTTGTCTTAAATAAAAATCTGTTCACATTGTTCTATGTAGAAATATTAGTATCAATACATTGCCTGGTAGTCTAGGTCTAGATTAATCACAATGCTATTCTGTGCTGAACCAGAATTAAAAAAACAAACAAAAAAACCCACAATTTGGCTAATTTCATAAAACAAAACACCATTCCTTCGTTCCTGTGTTCTTATTCTGGACTGCATGCTTGTTTACATAAGTAACAGCGACGGCTATGAAAAACACCAGAATGTTCTTGTATTTTAACCGAGTGTCCATAGGTACTGTAACCTTTTTCATTTGTGATTACTTTTGAAAATATGGATGTTTGGGCCCAGATCAGCTAGTCTATAACTTGGACCAGGCATATTAACAGGTTCAATGTACTTTACTCAAACTGTTTGCCAGTGCCAATCAAGTTGTGATCTCCGTGGTCTAGTGGTATAGTCACTGTGACTTACATCACTAAGCAGTGAGTTGAACCCCAGTAGGGTTGTTCAGATTTTATATGTGGGGAAGCCTTCCAGCTGGCTTGCGGAAGGTCAGTGGTTCTACCCAGTTGCCAATTTGTGTCTGAAACAGTGCATAAAGGGCTTCTGGGGTCTTCCTCCACCTGTAATTAGCTGGATGTCGCGATATGACTGAAATACTGTTAAAAGCGACGTAAAATCATAACAAATCAAATTAAATCATGTTGTGATTGGCAGACAAAGGTTTAATCGCTTTTACAGTTTGACCTATGTAATTCACTCGTAAATGACAGCTAGTCTGCTTGCAATTAGAAAACAGTGGTTTTTTAGCTCACCTGAGCCGAAGGCTCAAGGTGAGCTGTTGTGATCGTCCGTCGTCCGTCTGTCCGTCTGTCTGTCAGTCCGAGCGCACGAAAGGTCCTTTGTTGGGTAGGGAGAACAAAAGATTCCATTCATTCCGTGATTGCCCTATTGTTATTGTTGGGTATTTTAGTGTACTGTTGGGTACTTTTAAACAAAAAATATACCCAACAAATGTCCAACTGTGAGAACGTCCGTCTGTCCATCTGTCCGTCCGTTCAAATTTTCTTCAAGCGACATCTCCTCTGAAACCGTGAGTTTGAGGAAAAAACTAACATGCTCACGGTGTTCCTTGGATGCTTCTCTACAGAAATTGTTAAAATAAAATTCCAATGTGGACTACTTATTGAAATTTATTAAAAAAAGTGAAAAACTTTAAACAAGTTTTTTGTAAAAAAACACTGTTCCCACACCTTAGATATTGCATGAATAGTATCTTCTACTAAATCACTTTCAAAATTGTAAAAAATCAAAACCATAGGGTCAAACTCAACCCTGGCCATATCAGTGCTTTTTGATGCAGATCAGACAGTAAAAACTCTCTAATGATCCGTTTTTATACAGACCCACTGTATCTTCCAGGCTAAGAAGCTACCCTTATACTAAATGCAACATTTTTGCAAACAGTTTGGATCCAGGTCAGATGCCACATAATGCTGCATCTAATCTGGATCTAAACTATTTGCCACTCATTTACATATTTTCTTATATTTAGAAAATATAAGTTATTATTTTTTACATATTTCACATACAAACATTTGGAGCAGACAACAGTTCAGCATGATAATAGCAGTTTCTCCAAGGGGACCGTCTGTTATTGCATAACTGACCCATAGCTAGCTCTGAACTCAGGTCACTGAGATACAGAACAGAAATGATGATGTCTGCTATTTTATGCTCAAGCACAACTTAGTTGGAGGCATATTGCTTTTGGTCTGTCTGTTTGTTTGTTTGTGTTTTGTTTGTTTGTTTGTTTATCTTTCTGTCTATCAGTCCACAATTAATTCTTGGCCATAAACAGTATGGATCCAGGTCAGATGCCACATAATGCTGCATCTAATCTGGATCCAAACTATTTGCCACTCATTTACATATAGTTTCTTATATTTAGAAAATGTAAATAATGATATTTATTAACCTATTAACCCATACATATTCCTTTTTATGTCTTTAATTTATTCTTCCACAGAAGAAAATAATTTCACTTTATACAGTCATTGTTGTTTTTAACAATGGCTTCAAATGACATCTCCTCATATACCGCTGAAAAGATTTCAACCAAACTGTACACGAATATTCCTTCAAAATTGTTCAAAGAATTAAAAACAATGTAGAACTCTGGTTGCCATGACAACCAAGTGAAAAATTAAGGAAATCTTAAAAAATCTTCTTGTCTGAAACTACAAGGGCCAGATCTTAGACATTTGTCACATAGCATCATCTACAGGTCCTCTATCAAGTTTGTACAAACTATGCCCCTGGGATCAAAATTGGCCCCGCCCTAGGGGGGGGGGGGGGGGTCACAGTTTTACATAGAGTTATATAGTGAAATTTTCAAACGTCTTCTCCTCTGAAACTAATATGGCCAGAGCTTTGATATCTGGCATGGTGACACTTTTAGATGTCCTATACCAATAAGGTTCAAATGGTTCTGGTCGATTGCATATCATCTACAGGTCCTCTATCAAGTTTGTACAAATTATGCCCCTGGGGTCAAAATTAGCCCCACCCGGGGCATGGTGTTACTTCTAGATGTCCTTTATCTATTTTGTTCAAATGGTTCCAGTCTGTTGCATATGTAGGTCATAGGAGCTTAAAATAGATATTTTCAATGGAAACTTAAAAAAAATCGTCTTGTCTAGAACCCTAGTACCCTGATCTTAGATATTTGGAACATAGCATCATCTACAGGTCCTCTATCAAGATTGTTCAAATTATGCCCCTCGGGTAAAAAATGACCCCGTCCTGGACATAAATCATTATCTCCATTTTGATGTACAGCTATTCTCAGGTGAGCGACATATGCCCCATGGGGCTCTTGTTATTGTTTGCATGTATATACAGCTAAATCCAGTGTGCAAAAGTTTGGATAATTGAGACATTGATTTACACGTCGTGGATCCAGTGATGACTTTCTGTCGCTTCAGTTCATTACGTTTGAAAGACGAAAATTGCATCCGATCATATTGTAAATCAGAGCGCCAAATACTTTATGAAGGGAAGATAGATGTCTGTCGCCGTGAATGTTAAAATAGTTACTTCCCTTAGTTTGAATGTGCCATTTACTTATGAGGATTTATTGACAAGTTACAACCCAAAACGGTAAAATAAAATATGCTTTAATATCATATCCATGAAAAATAGATTTTCAATACATTTACGTGAAAAATGAACACGTTAAAAATTCATTTAGGGTAGAATCACTAAATTTGTGTCTCGCCTAAAAAAACACTTATACGGTATTATAGAACTTCTTGGTTTGTTGCCCAATAGTAAAGCAGTACATGTTTGAATAACAAACTGTGTGTATCCTAGGTGGCCCTTGAAGCAGCCCAGGCCTACAATCGTGAGAAGCCGCCTCACCAGACAGTAGGAGATACGGTGATGATGGCTCTACAGTATGCTGCCATGCAGGCCAGAAAACAAAGAGAAAATGGTATAGTAACTATATAGGACTTCCCCAGTTAGGAAGTAGTTAAACCTTTACTCCATTGGCCTATTTCTAGTTTTGAGGACACATGGCCACTTAAAGCAGGTTGAAAGTACATGTAAAGCAGAATGTGCCATAAGGCGCATTCTGCTTTACTTTTGACCTGCTTTAAGCTATCATCTGCTGGAATATTGAAAATATTTGATTTTCTTATGATACATATTCATTAACTATTTTCTTCAGTGGAGAAATATTTTCTTCTATGGAGGAATAAATTAGACATAACAGACATAAAGTGAGTATCTATGGAGTAATGGGTTTACTAAAGAATTCCAAAAGTTTCTCCTTTATGTCTCCTCCAAGCCTTATGTTGTGGCTTCTCTTTAAAATTATTAGGCCCGCCCTATGGAGGGGAGCAGAGATATTGATGTGCTTTCTGTTTGAACGTCAAAGCTCGCATTTTAAGTCTATACTTATGTTGCCAAAATAACTAGCCACATAAGTGAAAAACATTTTCCTGGCCATCTCTTGTGACATTAACCTGTCCGTCTGTCTGTCTATTAAAAAATGTGTGCAGCTAACTCCTCCTATACACTGCTGGAAGAATTTGCTCTTAACTTTTCACAGAACTACTGGTATGGGAAGATGTTCCTGTGGCTTGGAATTTGGGCTGTAACCTTTGTGTCAAAAGGAATAAATTAGAGGTGTGAAAAGGCATATATATGGAGTAAAGGATTAACCCATTAGCCCATTAAAGCATGTTTCTAGTTTTGAAAACAGATGACCACTTAAAGCAGGTTGAAAGTAAAGCAGAATCTGCTTTAAGCTGCCATCTGCAAGGATACAGAAAATACTTCTTATGGTACATATACATGACTGTATAAAGTGGAATTATTTTCTTCTATAGAGGAACAAATTAATGGCATAAAAAGGCATATTTATAATGTAAAGGATTAAGCAAAGATTACATTATTTATTTTAGCTGAGCAAGGTGGAGAGGGAGTTGGCCAGACTGAGGGCAATGTGGCTCGTGAGGGCTCGGCCAGCAACAACTCTACCTTTGAAGATGATGACCCTAACAAGGAGAAGGAAGCGGAGATGATGCTGGAATACATTGAGAAGTTTAATGAGCTGTTTGAGGATGGGAAATATGAAGAGGCAGCTATCCATGCAGCCAACAGCCCCAAGGGCATCCTAAGAACATCAGCTACCCTGGCTAAATTCAGAGGTAGATGTATGTGGATTGCGCTAGTCATCTTAGAGTGTATAGCTGATAGATAACGCTTCATCCTTTCGGCTTTTACAGGGCTTTAGATAAGGAGAGTATTTTAAAAACCTTAAATCTTATTTTTTCTTCATTAAACCCTATGGGGTTACTACTCATTAGAATTGTCTATACGAGACGATTCTAATGAGTAGTTACACCATAGGAGTTGGTACTGAAATAATTTGGAACTTCAGATTTGTTCAGTTTACTTCTTATCTGGAGCTCTGCTTTTATGTTTCTACACACTTAGCTAGGTTTTGGTGTACAGTAAAACCTTTGTCTCAGAGACTTAAATGAACAAGCATGGAGATTTCTTACATTCTAATGCTGGACAGAAATATACTGCACTAATTTTGTCCTTTGGTAACCATTACCTTATCGATGGATGTGGTCCAGTGGTAGCACACTTGACTGCGGTACCAGGGGTCATGAGTTCATTCCCCTGTCGGACCAAGTCCTTTGGATGATACTTTATGAATAGAGGTCTGATGTATCAATGCTTTATACTGCACATCCAAAAGAACCAGAGAACTCTGTTGATAATAAGGGTAGGGCATCACAACCATTTTTTGCTGTATCTGCTCTCCTCTCTCTTGGGCGTCCTATTCTTCCATTGATGGCAGAAATGGCATTAACCAACAAACCAAACTAACCATAACCCCATAAATACGCCTTTAATTTATTCCTCCACTGAAAAAAATACTTTCACTTTATACAGTTATGAATATGTGCCATAAGAAATATTTTCCTTCTTTTAGTAGATGGTAGCTTAAAGCAGTCTGAAAGTAAAGCATGGTGCTCTTTTAACCCATTATCCCGTTAATTAACCTTTTTATGGCGTTAGTTTACTCCTCCACTGAAGAAGACAATCCCAATTCATACAGTCAGGAATGTGTATCATAACAAATATTTTCAATATTCTAGCAGATTGGAGCTTAAAGCAGGCTGAAAGTAAAGCAGAATGCTTTACTTTCAAACTGCTTTAAATGGGCACCTGTTTTCAAAACTATTATCAGGCTATTGGGTAATGGGTTAAAGCACCAATCTGTTTTCAGAACTGAAAAACAAGCTATAGTACATGGGAAGGGTTATGTCAAGCTTATCAAGTGAAGTGTTACCTTTCAATTTTGCTTACTGCTTCATAGCTTTAAAGCATTTTTAGCAAGTCTAGATTGATGCTTGCACTTGTATATATGTAGTTGCATAGACAGTTAACCTTTTCCTCCAAAGCCAAGAAAGCAAAATACTTATATCTACATAACTGTGTTTAAGGCAGAATACTGCTTTACTTTCATGTTGTTTGGTTATGGCAGAATGCTGCTTTACTTCTGCTTTACTTTCATGTTGTTTGGTTAAGGCAGAATGCTGCTTTACTTTCATTTTGCTTGCTGAAAGTTGAGTCCTGTATTGAACAGGAACATTTATGGATGGACCTTGTTTTGAGGAAGAGTCAAAGGGGTCCTATGGTACTTATGTTGAGGAAAAGGTTAACTGTAGATAATGCTTTTTAGACATTGCTTTGAAGTATTTACTAGACTGCTTTTATCTGATAGCTTGTGTGACTGTACTGTGTGCTTAATATAGATAGTTATCACTTACCTCTGTATATAGATGATTAATTACCTGTGTAATATAGATACAGTCGAGAACCAGTTTCTCAAACGTCAGAATCTTGACTACAGTGCTTATCTCGACGATTGTAGCATGTCCCGGAAATATTTGTTCTTATTTCTATGTAATCTTTCCTTTCCTGTTTCGACTATGGCTAATCTCGACTACCACCGGTATTTCAACTATAGATTATGGCCAAATCCATTTAATTGCTCTCAATTAACACCTAGTATCTCGACAACTGTTTGTCGTCATGCATTTCTCACACCCACCGACTGTAATCGGGAGTATCGGGCTCTGTGGAAATCAAATGTAAAATCATTAACTGGAACTATCGATAGCTTTACACGTTGTCGGCATGGGGGTTAGGTGATGATTGTCAAACAACAGTACAGTAACGCTTAAAGTTTGGTTGCAGCATGCTTAAAATCTGTCTCCTAATAACCATCAGTATCAGCGTTGATGCTGGTCATCAAGAGTAGCGCCCCTTAATGGAACGGATGCCGCCGTGAAGGGGGAAAACCACGAATTATACAGGCAATTCCGCGATAAAAACAGAGTGAAATCGTTCTGTTTTTAAGTGCGATCTAATTCTGATGCAAAATCAGTCTTTAAATGATCGGCTTCAATTAATGTGTTTCGTTATATTTATTAAATTTTTGGTTTGTATAAACCCTATATGCTTTATGTCATTCGTGTTTTTGTAATAACCAAAACAACCAATGAATTGACGCTCATGTATAGATTTATTTTCAATGTTTGTAAAATTTATATATGTTACGCCAGGAGCTATTCAATACATGTATAATCTCCCTGGTTACGTACTGAATAAAAGATGTAAGTAATTAATTGTCTTTCTTAATCTTCCATGTTGTTTGTACAAAATTCACAGTAAACATGTAACATCAAATCGACATATCCTGTGAATAAGCGTTAGGGAATTTCACAAACATGCGGGAGTACATACCTACGGTGGTTTTGTTGTACACAGGTTAACTTTCTATAAGTTTTGAAATTTTTATCTCGAAGCCATGTCTATCTCGACAATATTTCGATCGTCCCGAGACCGTCCAGATACTGAAGTTTGAATGTAGTTACTTACCTGTGTAATATAGATAGTTACTTACCTCTGCAGCCCAGCCATACCCAGAAGGTAAAGTATAACTAACTTTTGTGTATTGCATGTGTTACACTCTTTCCTGAATAGACATTAAAATGTAACTCATCTATATCAAAATCAAACCCCTTTTAATGCAGATGATTGCTTAAAGCAGGATGAAATTAAAGCAGAAAGCTCCTGTAGAAGCTTTCTGCTTTAATTTCATCCTGGCAGCTTTAAGTGACCACCAGTTTGTGTCAAGATTTGATATGCTTCAATTTTTCAAAAGAATTTACAGTCAGTTAAAGTTAGAATTGTTTTATATACCGGTATGCATGCAACACAGGGGCATCATGTGTGTGTTACAAAAAAAAACACAACTCTTGAATATTTAATGTTGGCATGATATTGTTTAAAATTCCATAACATCAAATTGTGTTCTAGTTTTGTTCTCACATACCACACTGTCTATCTTCAAGAAAAATCAGTAAGTGATACATATTGTGTTATTTTGTAATTGTATATTTAGTAAGACGTCTCTATTACGACCACTGGCAATTTATTGTAGAAAAAGACAGGTGACAACTTAAAACAAGGTGAAGGTAAAACAGATTGAGAAAGCTCCTAAAGGAGCTTTCTGTTTGACATTCACCATGCTTTAATTGGCCACCTGCCTTAAACACCAGGGGCCCGTTTCATAAAACTTCGTACGACAAATGTTGTCGTAAGTCAAAATACATTTAATTTCTGATTTCCCTATCTAATCCTGTCTTGTGATATCTCTTTGGAATCGTCTTTTCAAGACGGTTCCAAAGAGATATCACAAGACAGGATTAGATTGAGAAATAAATAATGATTGAGACTTTTATAATCTGACTTACGACAACATTTGTCGTACGAATGTTTATGAAATGGGCTCCTGATAATTAGCACAATTAGTGGTGGAAATAGTCTGATAGAGAGGTTTTACTATATTCATACTTGGTTTACAATAAAGTTGTAGTATTGTGGTTGTGAAATCTTACAATTTTAATAAAAGAAAGTAAGCCATGAGTTCCTAGCACCGATTTCTAAATCTTTCAACACAGCAAACAAGTACTAGTTTTTCACACAATCTTGTTTTGTATATATAATAAACATATTTAAGAAATGGCAAAATTCATGATTTCTGCAGATATTTTCAGCATATGATAATCATTTAGTGTTGACAGAGTTAAGTCTTTTATTGTATAGTATCACTGAAAAATTGTGCATGTTTCATCTTGCAATGGTCATTCTTGTAGCACTTTGCAGTTTGAGTACCGTAATGACCCTGAGTATTGGGGCAGACAGGCCTGGGGAAACAATATAGACCCAGATAAGACTGCTCCGATAGCAGCAGTCTGATGAGGGTCTACACTGAAATTCATTTTGCACCTTTTAGACCAATTACTGTGTGATAAAAGCAATTGGTTCACATTATTTTAGGATACTTACAGCAGTTATATATATCGGGTGTTGCAATTTTTAGGAATTGTACGGTAACTTTATTGATTGAGGAACATGCTTGTGCACACATCACACAGTCACTGTATAGTGTATAATGGAGGGATTGATGCATGGTTGAATGAAGAATTTTAGCACCTACAAGATGATGTACAGTACCATAAGTTTGACCAAAGTGTAGAGGATTGAGTAAAATTACATAAAAGACTTAAACTTAAAAGTCAATGTCATGTGAAGGGGCTATTCAAAGGAAGGAACATGAACAGTTGTTAAGACAAGTGACTGCTTAATGCAGAACTAAAGCAATGCTCAACTCTTTCCCCCAAAAGAAGTGCATTTGATTCATTCTTCCATTGAAGAAACAAGAGGGCCTGAAGGCCCTGATATCGCTCACCTGTTGTACTAAAGCTTGATAGCTTTATCTTTCTGTTTCGCCATTTTAATCTAAATCCATTCAAATTTGTAGTAGCAATTTTGGAATACAACCTCATAATTATAGTATAGTAGAGTTCATCAAGGGCAGATAACTAGAGCCTAAACAATACTGAAAGCCTTTTCTAGCATTTCAAAGAATATCAAGGACAGATCACTATTGCAACAATGATTAGATTTCACCAATAATTGCCCTCCTTTGAGAACTTATAGCTATATACTTTGTGTGCAAGTATAATCAAATCCATTGAAAACTGTAGTTGCAAGAGTGTAAATGCTGTCAGATATGGCATTTTTAGCAATTCAAGGGCAGACAACTCTTGACCTATTAGTCCGATTTCAACCCTAATCACACTTATTGGAACTCTTATGGTCATATACAATCTGAGCAAGTTTGAAAAAGACTGGATAAAACTGTGGACTCTAGAGTGTAAACACCGTTAAATATGGTATTTTCAGCAATTCAAAGGTAGATAATACTCAACCTATTAGTCTGATTTCAACCAAAATCAAACTCATTTGAACTCTTATGGTCATATACAATCTGAGCTAGTTTAAGATAGATTCGTTAAAAATTGTGGACTTTAGAGTGTAAACACTGTTAAATATGGCATTTTCAGCAATTCAAAGGTAGATAACTTTTGATTGATTAGTCTGATTTCAACCATAATCGAACTCATCTGAACTCTTATGATCATATACAATCTGAGCAAGTTTAAGATAGTTGAATTAAAGTTGTGATCTCTAGAGTGTAAACACCCTTATATATGACATTTTCAGCAATTCAAAGGTAGATAACTCTCGACCTATTTGTCTGATTTCAACCAAAATCGAACTCATCTGAACTGTTATAGTTATTTACAATCTGAGCTAGTTTAAGATAGATTGGATAAAAAGTGTGGCCTCTAGAGTGTAAACACCCTTAAATATGGCATTTTCAGCAATTCTAAGGTAGATAACTCTTAATTTATTGGTCTGATTTCAACCATAATTGAACTCATCCAAACTATTATGGTAATATACAATATGAGCATGTTTGAGAAAAATTGGATAAATAATGTGGCCTCTAGAGTGTAAACACTATTAAATATGGCATTTTCAGCAATTCAAAGGTAGATAACTCTTGACCTATTGGTCCGATTTCAACCATTATCGAACTCATTC
Organism: Gari tellinella; assembly: GCA_922989275.2. NCBI lineage: Eukaryota > Metazoa > Mollusca > Bivalvia > Cardiida > Psammobiidae > Gari > Gari tellinella. The sequence goes on along the minus strand of OV277857.1, from coordinate 34,739,447 downwards.
GAGCTCTTATGGTAATATACAATCTGAGCAAGTTTGAGAAAGATTGGATAAATATTGTGGCCTTTAGAGTGTAAACACTAAAATTGTTGACGACGAACGACTAACGACGGACGACAGACGCCGGACATGTTTCAAGTATTGCAAAAGCTCACCCTGAGCTAGCTCAGATGAGCTAAAAAGCTCTGACTTATATAGTCATGAATATTTGATATAATTTTTTTCTATTTTCTAGAAGTTGGTAGCTCATAAAGCAAGCTGAAAGTAAAGCAGAATGTGCCTTATGGCACATTCTGCTTTACCTTCAACCTGCTTTAAGTGATATCCTGTGTTCTAAACTATATATAAAAACAAGCCATGGGGTAAAGGGTTAAACAAGCTACAAGATGCTTTCTGCAAATGTTCCTTTAGTTCTGTGTCAAGATCTTCATGGCTGTTCATTGAATGATCTCTTAGCATAGTTTTGACTGAAATAATGAATCACACATCCCCAATTTCAGACTATGGTAGTGACATCTTAGCAAAAGATGATGATATTGGTAAATGTGACGTTTAAACAAGATTTACAAGGAGTGTTTGGAAACTAATGTTTGTGTTCATCTTTATTGTATGGCTCATCGGGCAATAGGTGCAGAGCTCCAGATAAAGGGGGTATTGCAAAAAATAAAATCTTTATTTCTGCATTGAACCCTATGGTGTAAATACTCGTTAGAATTCTCTTGAAGAAGTAGGTTTTGAAACTTATAGCTTTGTATACATGTAAATAAATATGCATTATTTTTGTTTTAAACGTTTTATTTCTCAATCTACAAATATCTAGACAAAATACAAGTAACACAATGAAATATTCATTATTTTCCAAACACCCATGTATATGTGTTTATATATATATCCATGTTATGTTCACACAGTTCTTTAACTATTGCTTACATTAATTGTTTTGTCACATCATTATATTGTTTTCAAGGCACAGAGTGAATTGTCTTGTTGCAAACCTTTTGCTTAACCTTTAACAGTTTCAGGAATATTTCTTATGTTAAAATTGTTGCTGCAGCAATTCTAAAGAGTTTTCTACTGCTGGGTGAGTCATATTATTTCTGTTAAAGTTGTCTGTCCATCCATCTGTCTGTCACACACTTTTTGTCCGGAAGATAACACCAGTAATTCTGCTGATGCTGGTGAAATGAAATTTTAGTAAATGAAAAAAGCTTGGTAAGAGGAACTGTCACAGGGCTCGAGATAAGGGGAGTATTTCAAAAACTAAAATCTTTATTGCTGCATTAAAGCCTATGGTGTTATTACTCATTAGAATCGTCTCTTCAAGACGATTCTAATGAGTAGTAACACCATAGGATTTGGTGCTGAAATAAGTGAAAAAATATTGGATTTACTCCCTCTTATCTGGAGCCCTGCTGTCATGTCTAAAAACAATATACTTTGACATCAATATTTTTGGAGTTATACATTACCGATTGTCAGATTTTCTTGTCTGGAAATATCTCCAGTTCTGCTGGTACTCTAAGTGAAATGAAATTTTATACATGATGAGAGGAAGTGTCATGCACAAGGACCATAACTTTAGAATTGTATGAAACATTACAAAATATTCAAATGGGCATTCCAAGCTATTTCTGTATCTGAGTCTGTTGAAAACAAACCTCTAGTTGTCAATAGAGCTATGTATGCTAGAGATACAGATTCAAAGTTGAATCCTTGCTGCATTACACATTACTTCATAGATTTGCCAAGAAAGCACTCCCAAACTCCAGAGATAAAATTATTAGTGTATTCCTCATCTAACATCCAGGGGCCTGTCTTACGAAACTTTGTACGCCAAATATTGGTGAAAGTCAGATTCTAACATTCTCCATTATTATTTAATTCTCCACGTAATCCAGTCTTGTTACAACTCTTGAAAAGACGATTCCAAAGATATGTCACAAGACAGGATTAGATGGAGAAATCAGAGATTAGATGTATTTCAAAGTTTTGACTTACAACTGCTTTTGTCGTAAGACGTTTCATTTTTTTTTTTTTTTTTTTTTTTTTTTTCCAATAATTTTATTCACATATATTACATCCATACATATTTTTACATATAGTATAAGTAGAAAATACCAATACAACGTAATTTTCGTAAAGAATCGTCAAAAACTAAATAATATTTCTAACATACAATTTTTTTATCGAATGTTAATATGAAAACATACATTTTTATTGAAAAAATTGAAAATGGAATAAAAAAAAAAAAATACAGAAAGAAACATGCATTTTTGCTAGGTTATTTTTATTACAGTACGTTTTATGTCTAAATGTAGTTTAATATAAGATATTGTACAATTGCCCATGTAGAAGCTATATTTTCTGTATTACTACATTCTTGTTTTATATCCCATGCTAGTTTCAATGAGTTATTTAACCCGGTTATTGACGGAACGATTTTCTTTGTTTTACATAAAAATATATATCGTTTAATTTCTAAAAACAAAATGTCAAGTTTGAAGTCATTTTGATCGGTTCCCAAAAGTACATATAAACTATTTATTTTGAGGTGCGGGTTATATTTTACTAACCTAAGACGTTTCATAATGATAATACAGACCCAATAGTCTTGCCAGATACTATACAGCTAAAATACCCTGGACAATAGACTCCAACAGACTCGCTTTCCTATAAAACAATATGATGGATTGAAGTCAATTTACAAATATGAAAATATGCTTTATAATACAAAGAACATATATATATTTATTATATACCTACCAATGTTCTGCCCGAAATATTTCTGTATTTTATCGAACAAATACACCTTGACGGATTGAAAATTCCGTATTACCCATGTACCTTGTGTAATGGGAAAAGAACGTTTACTGTGTAGTCGGAAGTTCGGAACTACAGTACAACCTATCTATTACGACCAGTAAATTATGTTAAGTATTAGGGTGTTTACGGTAGGTGACCGCTTAAAGCAAGGTGACAGCATCCGTTTTAGTGGTCGTAATAGCGAGTATTTACTTTCACGCGCCATTCCCCGAAGTGTGACGTATGGGAAATCCCGTTTATTTATAGTAACGCTCGAAACATTTCTATCGTTTTTCATTTTATTTTTATTTTAAGAGGTATATAATATCAAAGCACTGAAAGTGCTGAAGACTTTGGGGTTGCAGTTGTGTGGTGGCGAGTGGAATGATCGAAAGACTGAGATGTATCGATAATGCAAACGAATGACCTTACCCTTAAGTGTGTATCGACTGAAATTAAATAAAACTGCAGGGATGGGATTTCTTGCCGTGTTGGCGTACAAATGTGGTAAATAAAAAGTCATGCAAATGAAAATAACAAAGGAAGCAAATAGGCGGTTACGTTCGAAAAGGACGTATATACAATTCTGCAAAAAATGCCGTTGTGGATTTTTCATTTTTTCAAATACATATATTTTCCTGCTTCGAATGTGATAATATCGGTATTGATAACCAATAAAGACGATCAGATATGGTCACATGAGCAAATCTTGTATTTCTATTGGTTCCAATATTTAACCGGTCAAAAAGGTCGTATATGCAATGAAAAACCGCCGGATACTGATGTGAAACAAGTCGTGTCATCAACATCATAACAAACCATTAGAGTCTGTTTTCGACTGTAAGTAGCCATTATCTCAACCATTTGAATGCAATATGCAAACCATTTGAAATATGCGACAAAGATAATACAAAATCATATTTTTTTATAATTGAAATTTAGCTGTTATTCAATATATGACCGGTCACAAAGGTCATATATGCAAAGTAACAAGTGACATGAAAAATAGTTTTTTGTGTCTCCTGAAAAGTTGGAATTGTGCATTTTCGTCCTTTTCGAACGACACCGACGAAATGCAAACGGTCATGTAATTATTTTAATTCACAGTTACATTTAGACCACTGGTAATAGGACGAAGCATAATAAATATAATGTTTAATGTCTTACACAGACAAGTGTATGAAAACTTGAAACATAATAAACGAACGAATTTTAAATACACAAGCTACAGCAGTTGGTACAATATTTGGTTTATAAGATCGTGTCACCACATTGTTGTAATGTATTATTAACATAAGTGTTGTACAGTGGAGAAACTGTTATTCTTTCCCGTTTATGCGTACGCATGTGTAAACGATGCGCAAACGATACGCAAACGAAACGATAAACGATAAACGCGTTTAGCGTTTATAAGTGGGTTTTGCGTTTATAAGCGGATTTTTCCGTTTGTAAACGCGTTTCAATCGGTATACCTTTGTTACTATCGAGACCGATCAATTATACGAATTACAAAGAATCCGAAAGTTATTTAAATAATTATACTGGGTTTATATTACCCTTCTTATGGCTACATGTATGCCTAGATAAATATGACAGGGTGTATGTATATCTAATTGGTGATTGCCAGAGGCCTTGAGCGGATAATGCCTGCTGTGTACAAGTCTGGCTTTACTATCTCCCATATATGGTCATGCTGATGCAGTCACCAATAATTGACATTCTAGTCATGCTTAGTAACTCGGCGTCTGATCTGGATGGAATCATTTATGTAGACCTGGACCTGAGTAACTCGGCGTATGATATTGATCCAAGCATTGGTTCATATCAAATGATTAGTTACTCGGCGTCTGATCTGGCTCCAATCAATGATACTTTTTGAAAATCATCCCGTCTGAAAATTGCGTCACGTATGCAGTTTGTCAAGATCAAATAAATACTGTTCTTCATCTACGCAAATGCATTTTCTCAATATCGCTCAATTTTTATTTGACCTTTGAAAACATTTTCTATGTACATGTAGATGAGACGCCGATAAGTTCGCCATCTAATCAAGATCTAAACTGATGTACGTTATAGAACGAATTACTATTTTGTTTAAAAAAACAGATAGTTTGGTTCTCCATCATAATGCTGAGTGACTCGGCGTTTCAACGAGATCTTAACTGTTAAATTTTATTAGATTAATTAAGATCATATTGATTTCTATGCAAACGGTTTGAATCTATTTCAATTACTTTGGGGGAGTTAGGGGTAAAATTAGTAAAATGTTAAATCGGCAATACATTAGGATCCAAACTGACAGCTTTGATAAAGTCAAATTAGATCTACTTTATATGATAGATTTACACTAGTGTGGCCATTTCTTGTGAAATTAACCTGACCATAAAAATGACAATTTTTAACATAGATGCACCGATAGAATAATGTTACATGATATACATAAAAAAATATTTCCCCATTAAGCTTTTATATGTTTTACTTTTCAATGAGAAACAATAAAGTTATCTCAAAGCAAGATATTTAACAGGTCTATACAATGATAACTTGATTCTCATCAAAGTCCTATCAATTTGGCTCAAAGTTGTCATCCTGACAAGACAATTATTTTTTCTTATCGTGTCACTGGATTCGGGGTTGAGATGAGAAATAAATAACCAATAATATAAAAGTGAATGTTTTCACTGGTTACATATTTAGTCCCATATTGTAAAAGTCCATTTCAAAATAATAGAATAAAAAAGTTCAAATCGTATAAAATCATATGTAAGATAAACACATTTCAGTCTGATATCAGTTGTGTTTTTATTTAATTGTGACTGGGCATATATTATGCATTTTGCCCTTTTATACAAACAGTCTCTTATAATTCAATTTAGAATGACATGTTTTGTTAAAAAAATAATTTATTTGTTTGTGTATTTATTTTATGATGTAACCGTGATGCGACTTTAAGAAAATTTATAAATCTGAAGACAAATGATTTTTTAATATTATAAATAAATTAATGTGGCATGCAGCAATTACCTGTGAAAAAATGTATTAACCTGTACATACTTTATGTTATAACGAATATAAACTTCAACTTTACGTTATTTATACGTAAACAACACTCATTGGTCACTATATTGTGTGCTTGCAAGGCGTTTCTCAGTCATAGGTAAATACCGTTTTTAACGCGGTAGGGCCGAACGTAATTAAGGACGAAATTTCCCGGTCCGAAATTGTTAATCGTAGAAATTTTCGTTTTCGTACATTTCTGACGATAAAGGGATGTAAACTGTTTTTATTCTAGCTATTATTATTTCTGATGAATCAAATATGTGAAAACTAACCACAAAAATGCGACCTTAACATGCTTTTATTCTTAAATTGGAAAATTGATCGAGAATCGCCGATCGGCTGACAACTTGTAACAAGTACGATAGACAGTGGTTGTCAAATACGCTGATATGAATATTTTAATTTCGACATATAATTCAGATTATCAATAAATATTAATGTTTTATACAATGTTGGTGGTCAAGCTTGTTATTTGATAGGTTTTAGGTGACTTTTGTAATCGATTATTGACAGTGGATTAATTAATTAATATGGCGGCAGGTCAGTCCGAGTCAATGAATACTACGCGAGACTGAAAATTGTATGACTACGCGCTTATGAATTAAACTGCCGGAGACAAAGTTGAAATTATGGTTTAATTTCAATGAAAATTATATCAAAACACAGATTAACGTGTGTTGTTTAATAATTTAACCTCAGAATATTATTTTTTTGCTCGACACAGTTTTTTGGCTTCCAACTCAAGTTGGGACTTTCTCCACGTAGGGTCATCATACATACAATTGAACGGTGCTCCGACAAGTCAACGGAGGAACCTACAATTACAACAACAACAACATAGCCGAAATCTGAAAAAAGGTGCAGAATCGCCATTCATCGGCCAATTAGTTCCTGCTCATTTCATGAATATTAATGAGTCTTATATAACCCCACGAATGTTATAATTCATTCGTGATAACCCGCATCATTGATTAAAGACAACAGGTGTCACATTTACAACTCACAACCCGACTTATCGCGAGTGATATGCCCGGCGGGTATACTATAAATTAGACTTTCTCTCCATACCTCATCTACTAAATTGGTGTAAAGGCCTTTAAAATTAACACCATCTTAACGGCCAACTGTTGCCTTTTAGAGGGTAGTGGGTATTAGAAAATCGATTGGGAAGTAATGAATTTATAGCGATTTTTACTACAGTACCCATGAATTTTATAGAATTTCGCTGATAAACTGATAAGATTATCGGAAGGCTGAGGGTTGCTACTTAAATACTCTCTAGCTCCTTGGAAATAGTGGCACAATTTTTCTAACTTTAGAATAAAATGGATTCGACCGTCTATGTTTAGAAACTAAATACTTTATTGTTTTTATAGACACGTGATTCGCCCGCAAACGAATATAGGAAACCAAACTCGGTCTTTCACGCCAGTTTAAACCAGGAACGGAAAATTCCGAGTTAAATTAGTGTCGTATCTCTATATCCTGGTAAAATTTTAGATTTTTTTCGAATATTTTATCTTAAGGTTTATTATAGATGATAAGGATCCACACAATTCTGTTTTGTCAGATTGTTAATTCGTCGCCTGGTTGTTGAAATAATCAGGGTCGAAACTTTGTAAAATTGGTGTCATCTGGCCGATAGTCTTATTGAACTGATTTCTGGTGGTTTCTGACCTAGTCACGTGATCGATTAAGGCTATTTTTAGACAGATCTAGCGTTACCAGGATACAGATCTAAATCTATGTGTTAACAGTTAACCATGGTCTTTATTTACATTTATTTCTTATGGTAGAGATATTTGTTACAGATTTACTACCTATGGAATGCTCCAGCTATAGGCAATGCACTAAAAATACACATATATAAAATGATCGGATCGTTTGGGGTATTCAGATGAACCCTAGTATAGAAGCGCACCCGTATGTCAGATGAGCTAGACTCGCTGTCAGAAATGTTTGTAGGGGGAGCTAGTTGTTGTTGTTGTTGTCTCGCACCAGAAAAAAAATTGTAGGGGGCGCTTCACTCGCACCAGGAAACAAGATTACGAAACGAAAGACCTTTGGGGAAATTCCCCAAAGTCAAAAAAGAACATTACTATACTTTGCATATCTTATGTACCGGATCACTCTCGTTGTGTGTGTAAAGGCTATATCCAACTCGACCTTTGGTCTCGTTGGATATAGCCTTTACACACACAACGAGAGTGATCCGGTACATAAGATATGCAAAGTATAGTAATATTCCGTTTGTATACCACAACAATAAATACAGTAGAACCTCTCTTTAAAGGCCACTTTTTTGTTGATTATTGGGTGTTTAAGGCAGGTGAACACTTAAAGCAAGGTGACAGTGAAACAGAAAGCTCCTTTAGGAGCTTTCTGTTTCACTGTTACCTTGCTTTTAGCTATCAACTGTCTCTTTTATACAATTAATTATCCTCCGTTTTAGTGGTCTTTATAGAGAGGTTTTACTGTACAATGTGATTTACTGTAAAAACCTCTCAAAACAGAACAAATCTTTAAGGACAATGAGATACCTTTCAAGACACACAACTTCTGAAAGCAAATCAAATGCTTCTTTATTTAGCTGTATGACTGAAATTATTTGTTTCAAATGTTTAATATTGTACACTTTTCTGTGTTAACCTAAAAGCTGAAATGTATGCTCAAGTTCAGCACTTTGCTTTACCATGTTATAAAATGAATAACTCATTAGTTAAATATAAAACACCAAACTTTAATTCTTCATCATGTTCCACTAGGTTGTCAATCGGCTATCTTTAATTTTCACCTCATTTTAGGCTTGATTTCAAATCGAAAGTCACAAAGTTGAAAAATAAAATCTGCTCTTTTTTATTTAGATGTAAAGATACGACTAAATGGTCGCACGCCACTGTTGATGTTTTGAGATGCTTTGATGTCGTCGGCTGGAACTGAGAATGCTCGACCAGATGAGAAGCTGTCATTAGAATGTGTGGAGTGTGCGCTGTATGAAAACAGGTTGGACCTGCTATCTCACTGGATCTCCCAAAACAGGTACAGTCAAACAGTCCAGTATTTCATCAGGGCTCCAGATAAGAGAGAGTAAACTGAACAAATCCAACACTTTCTCCTTCATTTCAGCACCAAATCCTATGGTGTTACTACTTATTAGAATCGTCTCGAAGAGACAATTCTAATGAGTAGTAACACCATAGGGTCTAATACAGAAATAAAGATTTAAATACATGTATTGAAATACTCCAGTTATCTGGAGCTCTGATTTCATAAGTCTAAGAGGAATTTCAATAACTCAATCACACTTAACCCATTTCCCCGTAAATGTACCTTTTTATTCCCCGTGATTATCAGTCGGGTGGGGACATACTGTTTTACCCCAGTCTGTCTGGTCATTCGTCTGTTCCTACTTCCTTCCACATGTACGGTACATACTTTGTCCCGCTAACTTCTACAGTTTTAAAGTTACAACCTTATATATTGACAGAGTATTTTGCACTTATACCACAGATGTGCATATAATTAGGATTTTAATCTGCTTAAATTTTTCACAGAATTACAGCCATATTTGAACTTAGTCATTTTTTGCAGTCTGTTCACATATATGGTATATACTTTGTCTGGCTAACTGCTCTAACAGTTTGTAAGCTACAACCTTATAATTTTGCAGAGTGTTTGCACATATATCACAGATGTGCATGTGGTAAGGATTTAGATCTGCTTAATTTTTTTGAAAGAATTACAGCCAGTTTGGATATAAGATCAGGTCTCAAAATTAACTCTTTGCAAGCTGAGTAATTTTTTTGTCTGCAACAATAATCACCTTGTGCTTCTGTTTTAAATATAGATTTTTCAAAATTTATTTTTCAAAAATGGTCTGGGTGTCAAATAGTTTGGATCCTGATCAAACGCCACGTTACGCGTCATCTCATCAGGATTCAAACTGGCACATATCTTTTGCTAGCATGGTAAGATTTAACCCTTTGAACCCTAGTCCCGCATATAGGCGCCCTTTTCAAACAGTATATATGTGAAAAGTGCACCTGTCTTATGCCAACAGTGAGGACCCAGATCAGAGGGCTCCTTAGGGAGCCCTCTGATCTGGGTCTTCACTGTTTGTCATAATACAAAAAATTGACATACCCGGTAAACAACCCTTAAAAGTTAGAAATGGACAAACTCAAATGGAAACTAGAATTTTCCATTTAAAGTTTCAGGGAGGAAAGAGTTAATTAAAACATGTGCTTTATATTTTCAGGCTAACTTTTACAGCAGACATAGGACAGGTGATCAGTGATCGGTGTAAATGTGAACTACCATGTAAATGTATGGGTCAGGCCATGGCACAGAATGTCTACATGAAGGTGAAGATGTTTAAGGAGGCCGTCCATTGCCTTCTGAGGCAGGGCAGAGTTAGGGCTGGCCTCGAGTTGGCCCAGTATAGATGCCCATTCTCGAGGGAGGATTACATAGAGGTGTTACGGAAGTGCCCATCTATACAGCTCGTGAACGCCCTGGTTATTGGTAAAGAGGGAACACAACGCCCACTACCTGTTGGTCTCGTCATTATGAATCTGGTACAAGAAGACAAGTTTGCTCTTGCTCTGCCGTTTATTCAGGACTTACAGAATACACCCTCTGCAGGTATGTTCTCCCCTCTTAACTTTTTCCTCCCTGAAACCTAAAATGGACAATCCCAGTTTCAATTTAAGTCTAGTCCATTTCTGACTTTTAATGGTTGTTTTTGTCAATGTTTTGCATTAAGACAAACAGTGAAGACCCAGACCAGAGGACTCCGTAAGGAGCCCTCTGATCTGGGTATTCACTGTTTGCACAGGACAAGTGCACTTTTCACATGTATACTGTTTGAAAAGGACGCCTATACGCGGGACTAGGGTTCAAAGGGTTAAGCATGAATAGTATTTGTCTTGATCCTATAAAGGACATTTTAGAAACAGTGGTTGCTTTAACTCTTTCAACACCATGAACCTGTTTAAAATATAGTCTTTACATTCGCAAACAATGTAGACCCAGATCAGGGTTTACACTGTTTGCTAATTTAGAGCAAAATTTATACCCAGAACTTAAAGTAGACAGGTTCATGTTTTGTTTTGGCAACTAAAAAGATATTCAAGGGAACATAATAACCCTTAAGAGTGACTTAGTGTTGTAAGAGTTAACAATATTTCAGTCTCACTGTGACATCAGCTTGTCCTAGTTAGAGGCAATCTTCAGATGTTTGTCTGTATTTGACCTTGTTAGAAGTGGTTATTAGGAATATTGTATGTATTTAAGGAAATAGTAATATCCGCATTACTAAAGCAGATATGTCTTTAAACACTTTTTAATTATTCCTCCACAGAAAAAAAGAGTTCAACATCGTAGCAGATGGTAGCTTAAGGCGAGCTGAAAGTAAAGCAGCCTTTGCCTTTATCCCAAAACCTGTTCCTAGAAGACAGGTGACCACTTTAAGCCCCCTATACTAGGATATATAGAAACTATTTCTTATAGTGCGTATGCACAACTGTATAATGTGGAATTAATTTTTTGCAGTGGAGGAATAAACTAAATGTGTTAAAAGGCATAATTTTGGGGAAATTGTTTAAAAAGATGCTTTTAAAAATTCTTGTTTTTATTTGTATTCAGATGAGCCAAAGACTTCAGCATTTCATTCAGCCGTTCTAGATGATCAAGAAACTACTACAGAAGACTGGAATGAAGTCATTCATCTCCTCCAGGACCAGGGTTACGACGAGACATCAATGAACTTATTGGCTGCCATTACTGTCATGGGTGCCATGTAAAATGCAATCAGAACCAGTTCAGAGTTTGTCATTGGTGAAACAGAGGAAGATTGCAAAGACTGTTGTAAAAACATTCCTCTCTTAGTACTGTATAAGTGGTAATGTTAGCGAAGTGGAAATATTTGCGAATTTCGCGAATTCACATAATTTGCAAACAATCCCACCAGCGATATTATCAGCGACCGTAATGCAATATGTTTCCTCAGCACCGTAAATGCAATATGTTTCCTCAGCACCGTATCCATTATGCACCCTTACACCGTATCAGATCTATTTAAGAAAAATAACTGAATATCACATATTCAACAGAGATTTTATTGTCCACAAGATATAAATTAACGTGACATAGATTCAAACTGAATCAAGCACAATTCTAAAAGTAATGTACTAAAACGTCTCATTAATTTTCAATCAAAGAAATACTTGACCGCCCGGCAATTGTGGCTCAGATAAGCATTGATGAATAACGGCGGTTTTGTTAATTCCTGTATTATAAAACACGGACAGTGGATAGCCTCGTCTAGAAATTGTTCTTTTTACCAATGTGGTATAAAATATGAAAAACAGCTTTTGATCGAGATGAGATGCCGAGTAAATTGGCGTTCTATCTTTATCAAGGCTGTTTGACACTCGGCCGAGTTAATCTAATTCGTGAGTTGACAAAATATTGCGCATGAGCAAATCTGAGCTGTTTGGTCACACCTCTAATGGGGATAGTTACGTGCTTAAAATTTATCCCGCTATCTTCATATTTTTGCAAACATTTGGATCCGTATCAAATTATCACTTTTGACATCTGGTTTGGATCCAACCTATTGATATAAATTGCCTTTTAGCCACTTTAACCCAGCCCTCGAACAATGATTCACTAGCGCCACTTTATTTTCTGATAACTTTTCACTACTTACCGCCAGACAAATGTTGTCGTAAGTCAAAACTTTAAAATACATTTAATTTCTGATTTCTCTATCTTATCCTGCCTTATGACATCTCTTTGAAATCGTCTTTTCAAGACGATTCCAAAGAGATGTCACAAGACAAGATTAGATAGAGAAATAAATAATTATTGAGACTTTCATTATCTGACTTAAGACAACATTTGTGGTACAAAGTTTTATGAAATGGGCCCAGGGCTCTAGATTAGATGGAGTTAACTGAAAACCAACATTTTCTCACTATGTCAGCATCAAATCCTATGGTGACAACTCAATAGAATCGTCTCTTTGAGACAATTCTAATGAGTAGTACACACCATAGGGTTTAATGCAGAAATAAAAAAAAAATACTCCCTTTATTTGACATTGTAGTCAAACAACTAAAGGTCTGACGTGTTAAAGAGGCTCGCAACTGGATTTAGCATTAAAAATAGTAATTTGTAAATATATGTCAAATGCTTATATAAATGGGTAAGATTTAGTTTTGGATAATGAATTCTGTTAAAAAATGCATTTCAAAAAAAAAAGGAAGAAGCTCTGGTGGGATTCGAACCCGTGACCCTCCATGCGGAGACAAACATGAAAACAAAGGCAAACGCCTTAACCACGAGGCTACTGGGGCTCTCTATCTGTATGGTAGCGAATTAACGTAATTCACTGGTAGCGATTGATTTATACATATTCGGCTCGGGTTTATGTCTGAGCCTGTGTAGAGACGCAACAACAACAACTATACCGTTAGCTAACGCTATAGAAAAACGATGGAAAATATCTAAAAAAACTAAGATTCGGTGACAATTCTTGAGACTTTTTTTGGACTGGTCATATTTTTTTAATGTCAGAAGCCAAATAATGCCACAAATTTGCTTTTATTTGAGTATTTTATTTTATTTTGACAAGTACACCATCCGGTTGCGAGTCCCTTTAAAGGGTAATATTTTATCATCGATTTGTTTTGTGAAATTATGGCTAATATATAGTAGAGGGCATCTAGCGTCAAAAATCGAAATAAAGGGAAAAAAATGCACAGAATTGATTTTTGTGTTTTCATATGCTACAACATATACCGGATGTCAGAAAAAAAATCTAGCAAAATCAAACGATGCGAAATATGATTTTTGGGTTAAAATGGCTGAAATAATAGGTGAAAGCACGAATTTTTGGGATTTCCAAACTGCGATCGTAGAAATCTATATAAAAGCTCGAAATCTACAGGCTTGACAAATATTCAATACATGTGAACTGTGGAATGGTACCGTACTTGTTAAGATAAATAAAATTTTCAAAAAACTGATTTTTGGGGTGAAATTGTCAAAATATTAAACCAAAATCACAAATTTTGAGGATTTCAAACAGACCCTGACATCTAAAAGCGAATCAAAGAAATGGTGCACAGAGTTGATTTATATGTTATTATTTGCTTAAATATGTACTTAATAACAGACAAAAAGTCTAGAAAAATCTAATAATGCAAACTATGTTTTTTGGTAAAATGGTTGAAATAATAACTGAAATCGCTAATTTTTTAGATTTCCCTTCTGTGATCTATAAATATAAAAGCTCGAAATCTACAGGCTAGACAAATATTCATGTCAGCTGTGGAATGGTACTTGTTAAGATAAATAAAATTTTCAAAAAATTGATTTTTGGGTGAAATTGTCAAAATATTAAACCAAAATCTCAAATTTTGAGGATTTCAAACAGACCCCGACATCTACGCAAATCAGGGCACAGAGTTGATTTATATGTTATTATTTGCTTAAATATGTACCAAATACAGACAAAAAGTCTAGGAAAATCTAATAATGCAAACTATGTTTTTTGGGTAAAATGGTTGAAATAATAACTGAAATCGCTAATTTTTGGGATTTTCCCTTCTGTGATTGAGGATATCGATATAAAAGCTCAACATCTACAGACTAGACAAATATTCATGTCAGCTGTGGAATGGTATTTGTTAAGATAAATAAAATTTTGAAGAAAAAAAAACTTTTTAGGGTGAAATTGTCAAAATATTAAACCAAAATCTCAAATTTTGAGGATTTCAAACAGATCCTGACATCAAAAAGCCAATAAAGGAAATGGTGCACAGAGTTGATTTATATGTCTATTATTTGCTTAAATATGTACCAAATAACAGACATAAAGTCTAGGAATATCTAGTAATGCATGTTTTGTGGGTAAAATGGTTGAAATAATAACTCAAATAGCTAATTTTTTGGGATTTCCCTGCTGTGATCGTGGATATAAATATAAAAGCTCGAAATCTACAGACTAGACAAATATTCGTGTCAGCTGTGGAATGGTATTTGTTAAGATAAATACAACTTTAAATATATATATATTTTTGGGGAAAAATCGTAAAATTATTAAACCAAAATTTGCTATTTTGGGGATTTTTGACAGATTATGACATTGAAATCAAAATAAAGGAAAAGATGCACATAATTGATTCATCAGTAATGATATGTTTCAATATGTACCAAGTAACAGACAAATAATGTAGGAAAATCAAAAAATCCGAAATGTGGTTTCAGGGTAAAATGGCTGAAATAATAACTGAAAAAGCTAATTTATAGGGATTTCCCTTCTGTGACCGTGGATATCAATTTAAAAGCTCCAAATATCCAGGCTAGACAAATATTGGCAAATATTCATGTCTACTTAAAAAAGGTCCTTGTTAGGATAAATAAGGGTTTCAAAAAAGTGTTTTTTTGGGTAAAATTGTCAAAATATTAAACCAAAATCACCAATTTTTGTTTGTAAAATAATTTAGGAAAATCCAACAAAGCCAAATATAAATGTTGGGGTAAACTGATTAAAACAATTAACAAAATTGGAAATTCCACACTATGGTCTTAGACAGGAATGTAGAAGCTACAAATTTACAGGTAAAATACATATTACTGTGCACTGTAGCCTTGTACTTTTTAGGATGAATCAAGGTTTAAAAAATCTGATTGGGGGGGGGGGGGGGGGGGGGGGGGGTTGTGTTAAAAATGTAAAAACTTAAATGAAAACCTATATCTTTTCACTTCATTACTGTGACCTTAGACATGAAACTTAACGTTCAAAGTTTATAACTTACACACATACACCATTTTAATGTAGCTTAGTTCAAGTAAATATAAATCAAAGAGTGTAATAGATTATAATTTTAAGTAAAACATTGTAAACATTTAAACAAGGCACATTTATTTAATGAATATATCGTGACGTTAAATATGATAAGAAAAGCTCCAAATCCATTTGAAAGGCAACAGGCACCATGAAATAAAAGCTAGTACTAGTACAAATAAATTATGATTTCTAAAATTAATAAATTTTGGTGATAAGATATAAGTTAAACAGTTTCACAGATATTTTACAGTGACATTGGATGTGACCAGCAAGGCCCTACAGTGTATTTGTTAGCATAATCATATAAGTTTCAATGAAGTTCTATACATGTAGAACTTAGAATAGTTAAACAAAAAGACGATATCTTGAGTATATTGTCACAGCAATATAACATGAATATAAAACTTTAAAATATAGTTAAGACAAATATATAAATGGAGACTTTTATAAGTAAGGATACCTACCATTTTGAATATGTTTTGAAATTCATTACTATAGTCAAACAACTAGGTCTGACATGTCACATGGTCACAGGTCGAGTCCATTTATCAGGGTCAAGTTTATAGGAAAAGGTTTGGTTATAGGTACAAACAATAAGCGAATTAGTTATTGGAAACATAACGTAGTGGATAAAATGTAGGTAGAAGTATTTGATCGGACAACATTTTATCAAGCACGGGTTGAATCTCGCAGCAACCTATGCTATTTCTTTTGCCAAAACAGTATTAAAGATTCTATGATTACATTGTATTAAGGTAATGCAGAAAGCCCCCTAAAGAAAGTGACTACGTAAACTTATATTGATATTCATATTTTATCATCGATTTGTTTTGTGAAACTATGGCTAATATAGGGCTAAAATCCATGCACCCCTTCCCCAACATTGACGAACATGTGTATAAATGGTTAGTATAATCATACAGTAAGAAATTAAATTATTCATTCTAGATTAAAATAAGTTTGAGGTCGACGCGGCATTCGAACCTACGATTATTAAAATAATTATATCGCAATACATGCTGTGTAGCTATACTTTACCTACTGCGCTAAAGTGCTGACAATAATATCGCCTTCATTTGTATCTAATAATTATACTAATCTCGATTGTATAAAAATGGTCCGAGAACATGCGGAATGCTGCTCTCTGCTGACCTTTGACACGTCAAGCCTAGTTGTTTGACTTACTATATGACTGTACGTATGACCAGTAAAGCTTCAAATGCACAAATAAATATATATTCTTTCCAATACAACAGCTTACTAATTAGGATAAATACAAAGTTTGAAAATGACTTTTTGAGGAAAACATAAAAAAATATACATTAAGCAGCAAATTTTGAATTTCTGTATATGGGGGAGGGTATGAATTGATAAAAAAAAAAAACATCCAAATCCATAGGCTTGACATGACTAGTTTATCCAAAATTACATAACAATCTCAAAAATATATAGTGTTCTGGAAAAATACGGAACGAGTATATATATCATTTGCAAATAGTGAGGACCCAAATCAGAGTGATAGCACAGAGTATAATGTGTCTTAACTGTAAATTTGAAGCTTTAACATTTATATCTAAAGCAATGTTGTGGAAATTCCAAAAATTCACATTTAATCTAATTGTTTTAAACAGTTAACCCCGAAATGTCATATTTGGCTTTGTTGGATTTTTAGCTCACCTGAGCTAGCTCAGGGTGAGCTATTGCAATCCTTGAATGTCCGTCGTCCGTCGTGCGGCGTGCGGCGTCAACAATTTTAGTGTTTACACTCTAGAGACCACAATTTTTATCCAATCTTTCTCAAACTTGCTCAGATGGTATATTGCCAGAAGAGTTCGGATGAGTTCGATTATGGTTGAAATCGGACAAATAGGTCATGAGTTATCTACCTTTGATCTGCTGAAAATGCCATATTTAACAGTGTTTACACTCTAGAGTTCACAATTTTTATCCAATCTTTCTAAAACCTGCCCAGATTGTGTATATGACCATAAGAGTTCGGGAGAGTTCGATTTTGGTTGAAATCGGACAAATAGGTTATGAGTTATCTACCTTTGAATTGCTGAAAATGCCATATTTACGGTGTTTACACTCTAGAGGCCACAGTATTTATCCAATCTTTCTAAAACCTGGCCAGATGGTATATGACCATAAGAGTTCGGATGAGTTCGATTTTGGTTGAAATAGGACAAATAGATCAAGAGTAATCTACCTTTGAATTGCTGAAAATGCCATTTTTAACAGTGTTTACACTCTAGAGTTCACAATTTTTATCAAATCTTTCTTAAACTTGCTTAGATTGTATATTACTATAAGAGTTCAGATGAGTTTGATTATGGTTGAAAGCAGACTTATAGGTAGAGAGTTATCTACCTTTGAATTGCTGAAAATGCCATATTTAACGATGTTTACACTCTAGAGGCCACACATTTTATCCAATCTTTCATAAACTTACTCAGATTGTATATTATCATAAGACTTCGGATGAGTTCAATTTTGGTTGTAATCTGATCAATAGGTCAAGAGTTATCTACCTTTGAATGGCTGAAAATGATATATTTAACAGTGTTTACGCTCTAGAGGCCACAATATTTATCCAAGCTCTCTCAAACTTGCCCATATTGTATATGACCATAAGAGTTGGAAAAAGGGTGATTATGAATAGATCAAGAGATATCTACCTTTGAATTGCTGAAAATGCCATATTTTACAGCGTTTACACTCTTGCAACTACAGTTTTCAATGGATTTTGATTATACATGTACTTGTACACAAAGGATGTAGCTATACATTCTCGAAGGAGTGAAATTATTGTTGAAATGTAATCATTGTGGCAATAGTTACCTGCCCTTGATATACTTTGAAATGCTAGAAAAAGGCTTAATTTCAGTATTGTTTAGGCTCTAGTTATCTGCCTTTGATGTACTCTACTATACTACAGTAGGTCGACAAACTTGAGTGGATTTAGAATAAAACGGGTGAAATTCAAAGGTAAAGCTATCAGGCTTCATTACAGATGGTGAGCGATATCAGGGCCTTCAGGCCCTCTTGTTCTTTATTTTGCTGTTATTTAAAACATGTTGAAACATACTAAAACACAAATCAATTCTCAACTCTTTTTCCTTTATTTGTTTAAGGCTTTATTTGGAATTTTCAGGCCAAAAATGTTCTGCTAAAATCTCGGAAATTGGTGTTTTTTGTTTGATTATTATAACAAGTTTACTGCATAAATCAGTTTTTTTGACAGTTTTATTCATCTTTATAAGTACCAGTCCACAGCGCAATTGAATATGTTTTTAACCTGTATATTTGGAGCTTTTATTTTAATAGCCACCATCACAGTAGTAAAATCCCCAAAAAGCTCATTTACATTTTATTTTTCAACGACTTTACCCCAAAAAACCATATTTGGTATTGTTTGATTTTCCTAGATTATTTTTCTATTATTTTGTACATATGAAAGCATACGATAACACATAAATCAATTGTATGTTTGATGGCAGGTATTGTCTACGAAAATCCCCAAAATTGGTTTAATATTTTGACAATTTAACCCCAAAAATCAGTTTTTTGAAAGTTTTATTTATCCTTACTAGAACCATTACACAGATTTTTAGCTCACCTGGCACGAAGTGCCAAGGTGAGCTTTTAGGATCGCTGGATGTCCGTCGTCTGTCCGTACAAGCGCACGAAAGGTCCTTTGTTGGGTAGGGAGAACAATAGATTCCATTCATTCCGTGATTACCCTATTGTTATTGTTGGGTATTTTAGTGTACTGTTGGGTACTTTTAAACAAAAAAAATACCCAACAAATGTCCAACTGTGAGAACGTCCGTCCGTCCGTCCGTGCGAGCGCACGAAAGGTCCTTTGTTGGGTAGGGAGAACAATAGATTCCATTCATTCCGTGATTACCCTATTGTTATTGTTGGGTATTTTGTGTACTGTTGGGTACTTTTAAACAAAGAAAATACCCAACAAATGTCCATCTGTGATCACGTGCGTCCGTCCGTCCGTCTGTCTGTTCACAATTGTTCGTTAACACTCTACCGGCTACAAATCTCATTGGATCTTCATGAAACTTGATCACAATGTTTATCTAGTAGAAATCTAGGTCAAGTTCGAATGTGGGTCATGTTGGGTCAAAAACTAGGTCACTAGGTCAAACCATAGAAAAACCTTGTTAACACTCTAGAGGCTACAAATCTCATTGGATCTTTATGAAACTTGGTCAGAAGGTTTGTCTCATTGGTATCTAGGTCAAGTTCGAATGTGGGTCATGTCCGGTTAAAAACTAGGTCACTAGGTCAAATCATAGAAAAATCTTGTTAACACTCTAGAGGCTACACATCTCATTGGATCTTTATGAAACATGGTAAGAATGTTTGTCTCATTGATATCTAGATCAAGTTTGAATATGGGTCATGTCCGGTCAAAAACTAGGTCACTAGGTCAAATCATAGCAAAACCTTGTTAACACTCTAGAGGCTACAAATCTCATTGGATCTTGATGAAACTTGGTCAGAATGTTTGTCTCATTGATATCTAGGGCAAGTTCTAATATGGGTCATGTCCGATCAAAAACTAGGTCAGGAGGTTAAATCATAGAAAAATCTTGTTAACACTCTAGAGGCTACAAATCTCATTGGATCTTGATGAAACTTGGTCAGAATGTTTGTCTCATTGATATCTAGGTCAAGTTCGAATGTGGGTCATGTCCGGTTAAAAACTAGGTCACTAGGTCAAATCATAGAAAAATCTTGTTAACACTCTAGAGGCTACACATCTCATTGGATCTTTATAATGCATGGTAAGAATGTTTGTCTCATTGATATCTAGGTCAAGTTTTAATATGGGTTAGGTCCGGTCAAAAACTAGGTCACTAGGTTAAATCATATAAAAATCTTGTTAACACTCTAGAGGCTACAAATCTCATTGGATATTGATGAAACTTGGTCAGAATGTTTGTCTCAATGATTATAGGTCAAGTTTGAATATGGGTCATGTCAAGTCAAAAACTAGGTCACTAGGTCAAATCATAGGAAAATCTTGTTTACACTCTAAAGGTTGATTGTGGGTCATGTCCAGTCATAATCTAGGTCACTATAGGTCAAGTTTGCCATGGTGTACCAGGTGAGCGATTTAGGGCCATAGTGGCCCTTGTTTGTCTAACCTGCATAATTGGTGTATTTATATTGATATCCACGTTCTCAGTTAGTCCCAAAATTTCGCGTTTTCATTTATTATTTCAACAATTTTAACCCAAAATTCATTTTTTAATGTTAAAGTAATCCTTAATAGTACTATTTCACAATAGAGATGTATAAATATCTAGCCCGTAAATTTGGAGCTTTTATATTGATAACCAACGACACAGTACTGAAATTATTTCAATAGTTTTGCCTCAAAAAACATATTTCGCATAGTTTGATTTTCCTAGATTTTTCTTCTGTTATTTGGTACATGCTCTACCATATGAAAACACAAAAACCATTTCTATGCATCTTTTCCTTTATTTAGATGTTTGACGCCAGGGAATCTCTACTAAAATCTCGAAATTTGGGTTTTTGTTTAATATTTTTATGATTTTCACCCAAAAAGAACTATTTATTGAAAGTTTTATATATCCTAATTAGTACTATTCCACAGTGGATATAACTGTCAGTCTAATTTGAAGATTTGGAGCCTTTATGTTAATACCCAGGGTCACAGTATGGAATTTCCAAAAATTATCATTTTCGTTTATCAATTCAACCATTTTACCCAAAAAAATCGGATTTCGCATCGTTTGATTTTCCTAGATTTTTTTTCTGTTATTCGGTACATATTGGAGCATATGAAAACACAAAAATCATTTCTGTGCATTTTTCCCCAAAATTTTTTTTAATGCCCTCTACTAATAGTGCTAGAAATCAAACTAATGCACCCCTTCCCCAACATTGACGAACATGTGCATAAATGGTTTGTATAAGCATACAGTATGGAATTAGATAATTCACCTTAGATTAAAATAATTATATCGCAATACATTCTGTGTACCTATATTTTACCTACTGCGCTAAAGTGCTGACAATAATATCGCCTTCATTTGTATCTAATAATTATACTAATCTTGATTGTATAAAAACGGTCCGAGAATATGCGGAACAAGATACAAGATAAAAGAAGATTTATTTAACGTCGGATACAATATAACAATAAACATTAGCTCAACAGCTCAATGGTCTAAATTTATCACACAATTGTGACAATTTAGTTGCAATCCGATTTAAAACACGAGTGCAAATTGTAGTTACCCATTGTCGGCTTGACATCAGCTTTGCAAAGTCTACTTTATGCGATTGTGATGGACTTCCGACACTATGGATATATCCATAATAAGGTATTTAATAGTTATGTCTAAACAGGTCTTCCACAATTTTCGTATCTCATACTTATTGGTCTAGTTTTCGATAATCAATGCTCGTATCATTCTGTAACCATAAGAAATGTGCTTGTAACTTTGTAACAGTAATAAATCTAAACTATATGTTCATTCTTTTATTTAATCAAAATATAGAAACTCTTATTATGAAACAAACAAGAATCATTTACGTAATCATATATTACTTTGAGATCAGCACAAAGAGGAAAAATAAAAAAAACTATTCCTTAACTCTTACAGTGGAGAAGACATTATTCTTTCCAATAAACGTGTTTACGCTAAATAATTATGTTTTCATTACAAAAGTTTGGAGTCAGATCAGACCCCTTGTAACCGGACGTCTGATCGGGTTCCAAATCATTTGGCCACTCAGATTAACATGAATAGTAAGAATTGTCAAAAAAGTGTTATTTTCTAAATGTTAGTGCAGTGCGTTTGTGTTTCGTTTACGTTTAAACATGAAAGAATAGCGTCTTCTCCACTGTTTATTCTACTGAAGTCCTTGGAAGCTATTTCAATATCATGTACAATGTCAACATGTTGTCTCCAGCAACTTCACAATATTCATTCATATACTCACGGAATTTAAAAACTGTGCATGGTTGAAATGTGTTTTAAATGTAAAAGTTTTCAATTAGCTCACGTAAAGACGGTTCATACAGTTGGATAAAGTGTGTAGAATTTGTTGGTTATCCTTTTTCGTTAAATTTACGCTACTTTTGCGTGTCAAAAGACGTTTGTCTATTTCAGCATAAATTGGTCTGAACACACATTTGTACGGTAGATGCAACACGTTTTCAATGTACATTGTTTGTTTTGGGAGTAAATCAATGGAAAAACAAGTAAACTTTGTTATATCGACCATGACGTCTATGCCACGACTGTCTGAAAATGCGCGTTTACGTTCAGTTTGCATATTAGAGGTTGGAATGCAGAAAAGTGATTTTGCAGGACAATCTGGCCTTCATGGTAACATTATGTTGTCATTATCGAGACGTATCGACAAATTGTCAGTGCTCGCGAGAACCTGTGACAAGGGATACCGCTATTAACGTAACGTCGACAAAATACGTATATTCCCGTTACACATGTACGTCATCATCTTCAGTCTTCAAACTTTACGCTCAAAATATTTGTCTTATCAGCCCGAGGACAGTGCGCAAAATATTACGCTAATTTTGAATCCGTCCTACTCTACGTCCCATTCTGACGTCAAACTCGTCACATTGCCTTAATGACAAAAATGCCTGGCAGTACAATCTTGATTGACATCACACTTTAATGACACTTATGAAATGTTAGATTGATGTTTAAAATAACACAATAACAAAGTCCATTTATAATTGGATTGTTATTCTATTATTTAGAAAGCTTTTCCCAATGCACAGTTTTTAAATTCCGTGAGTATATATTTAACGGTATAACTTCAAAAATGAAACACAGGCCGCGCCACATTTATCTGGTCATTAGGACAATTCCTTAAATTCAGATTCGATCCAAATGATCTATGCTTAAATCATTCAACAGCTGTATTAGTTTGCTACAAATAAAACAGTAATGGTGGTTATATGATTATTTGACAATGAAGAGTCTGATTAATCCAGCACTTTTAACGTTGTGACTCATCTGGCTCTACACTGTCGAATTAGGGGAAACTACCTTATGGGGTCAAAATATCACTACGAAGGCCATATCGTGGGTTACATGCAAGACTGTACTAAGTACAAGTGAGGTTCATGTGTACTTAAAACCGTTTTGCATTCAATCCTCGGTATGTCTGTTTCGAAGTTTTTCTATTAAATAAAGTAGTGAGAACAATGGCCATTAAATCAACAAAAACAGAACAGGTCAGAACAAAAAAACAAAACAGATGTTAATTCAGTGATATATGCAAAACTGTGTGGGTAGTGTGTATTTTAGTTTAGGGATGGCTAAAGAGATATCAGATCGGCTATTTCCGCCAAAAACGTCTCGAGCTAAATACATCACTCTGTATCGCGCTGTCAACTGGTAATGTGTATTTATTATACATCTTCTTACGACATATACACATTACATGTACGAGTTGACAGTGCGATACAGAGTGATGTATTTGGCCCGAGAGGTTTTTGCCGGAAATAGCCGATCTGACGAGCGCTTTTGCGTCGAGAGCTGAATGCAACACACTGTAGCGCACTGTCAACTGGTGATGTGTTTATTTTATGCCTTGAATACAAATCAAAAAACGACTAAATAGTTGTTTAAATCATTTTATATCCAAAATTTATTAGTTATTTGAAGCAGAACAAGAATTTATGTTTGCCACAAAGAATAACGCGGCACCTGTACATGTGCGTAAATGACGTCACGCTAAATCGAAAGCGACGTGAGAGTAAAATAAAAAGCGGCTGATACAAGGTGGCTGATACAGACCCTTGTATTTAACTGTGCATACACATGCGGAAACGCTCGATATCATACGAAGGCATATAAAAACAAGCGTTTCTGCGTGTATGCACAGTACAATAAGAGTCTGCATTATCCACATTGTAGTTTGTTTTTTTTTTACTCCAACCTTGTTTTCGATTAGCGTGACGTCATTTACGTACATGTACACATTCTGCGTTAATCTTTGTGGTATACAATAATTCTTATTTTGCCTCAAATAAGTAATGTTTCTATATATATAATGATTTAAACAATTATTTCTATGTTTTTGGTGTGTATTCAATGCATATAATAAGTGCGCTACATGGCGTTTTTTATTCAGCTCTCGACGTTTTTTGGAGGAAATAACCGATCAGACTCGCGCCAAGGCGCTCGTCAGATCGGTTATTTTCGCCAAAAGGATTTCGAGCTGAATACATCACACTGTATCGCACTTTCAACTGGTTATGTGCATATAAAGTTGCAGTAAATTATTTCTATATCAACCTCTAAATTAAAATACTTAGTAGGGTTGTTGTCTATGTGATCGTTAATTGCACAAAACACGGCTTATCATTTATCAGTCCAAATCAGTCAGCTGCGAAGGCAAGTTATACTACAGAGCTACATTGCTCAATGCCGGCGCCGTTTATGGTTGAGCAACGAGGCTCTGGAAGGAAACATGTCATTACAAATGGAGCATTGGTAGCGCTCCTCGAAAGAATGAGCACAGAGGACGTGTTCCTTAAGGTACCGCTGCTCAAGGAACTTTCTCCCACAGATCTTACACGTGAATTTTCTCTGTCTCCCTTCTTTACAGATGACAGTATGTTTCCGAATGTGTAAGAACTCTCTGCCACAGTTCTGGCATCTTTGTTTCTTGGATGGACGCTGAACTCTTTGTGTATTGCCCGAGTGCCCTTTCATATGGTGTTGTAATGACTGGCGATGTTTGAATTGTTTGCCACATTTGGCGCAAGTATTCTCAGCTTTTGATGAATGGGTTATTAGATGCTGCTTCAGTGATGCCTTCAAATCTCACACACTGCACACTTGAGTGTCTTCTCTTGGTGGCACTGTCGGTGCCGCGACAGTGAGCTGTGTGACGACAGCTTCTTCCCACACTCTTCGCATATAAATGATCGCATGTTCTAAAAAGTAAAACAATGTGTCATCAGGAAAGAGTGGTGTTTCAGTATGAATAATCATTAACCCTTTCGGCGCCAAATTATTCGGGAGATATTTACCCCTTCGCCGCTTTATTGTCGTCTGCTTTAGTACTGTTCTCTGCAAGAACGTTTCAAAGTTAGATTTATGGTTTTATGACTTACGAAATATCGATAAAAGTATCAAAGAGTTTGGATCCTGATCAGACGCCGCGTTGCGCGGCGTCTAATCTGGATCCGAACTCTTTGCAAAGTCTACTTTATGCGACTACGGCGCCGAAAGGGTTAACCAACTAACAGAGCAGGTATTAATTACATAGACATACTTTTTTTAGTATGAGTGATATGTTATGCAAGTTGCCTCGCAAGATCGCTTTAAAACACTTGTATGCATGCCCAATTCCACGATTATAAGTTCATTGTCAAGTGTTATACCCCCATTCCACTGAGCGGCGATTCCTCTACGCTTCGAAATTTGGGTAAAATCGCCGCGAATCGTAGTAGGAACGGCAGCAGCGCAGTAGAAATGCCCTGATCGTAGTAGAAGCGTCACAGAAGCTTCTTGCTCGCCACCCCACGGCGAATGTTTTGACCCTGCTCAAAATTTACGTAGCGGCATCGCCGTGGACTCGAAGAGCAGCAGAAGCGTACTAAGAAATTCATGAGCGTAGTAGCAACGTAGTCGCAGCGTGGTTGAAGTAGCGCAAGCGTAGTCGCATCGTACTAAAAGCGTCGAGATACATTGTATTTGCCTGCGATTCCGCTACGTTTCTCGTACACTCGGGGTGCTCATCTAGCGACGATCAAGGCGTCTTCACGGCGATTCGCCATTTACGAATCACAAAAATCACCGTCCAGTGGAATGGGGGTATAACATGTACCCGGGAGGTTGTCTAAAAATATACGCTACAAAGGTCTATAGGTACACACTACTGAAGGTATGTCTTCAACTGTCTTGTAAGTGTGAGCACAGTCGCGTATACGTATAGTATTAGCTCGATGCATTTTTATGCTCCCCTTCAGGGGGAGAGCATATAGTCGCCGCTTTGTCCGTCCGTTTGTGTTTCCGTCCGTCCGCGCCACTAAAGTGGGTTAGAGGGCCAGATAACGGTAAACATAACAAAAGAAGACAATGGAGTTCATTCCGTAACAATACACTAAGGGGCCGTGGCCCGTTATTCGAACAAAAGAAAATAACAAAAGAAAAGGCCCTCTAACCCAATTCGGTGGCACGTCCGTCTGTCCGTCCGTCCGTCACGCTTTTTTGTCCGGAGCATATCTCTTGAACGGTACACAGTAGGTTGATGAAACTTGATACAGTGATAGAGAATGACAGGAGGGGTGCAGAACACAAGAACCTTAACTCTCTCATCTCCCAATTTTGAATTATCTCCCTTTTTCTCATAAAAAAATCAATTTTGTCCGGAGCATATCTCTGGACCGTTACACTGAAAGTTGATGAAACTTGTAACAGTGATAGAGGATGACTAAAGGAAGTGCAGTACACAAGAACAGTAACTATGTCATCTCCCAATATTTAATTATCTCCCCTTTTCTATTTAAAAAAAATCAAATTTGTTCTGGAGCAGATCTCCTGAGCATTGCACTGTAACTTGAAACTTGATACTGTGTTAGCGGATGACAAAAAGAAGTGTAGTACACAAGAATTACAACCATGTCATCTCCAAATATTGAATTGCCTCCCTTTTTCATAATTAATTCATTTTTGTCCGAAGCATATCTCCTGAATGTTACATCGTAAGTTGATGAAACTTGTTACTGTGTTCACCTACTAAACATGCTTTAACTTGGGCTTTTTCTTTGTGGGGAGCATCCATCGTTGGGAACGATATTCTTGTTTACCCTGCAGTATGAACGTTGCATCGTGTCCGGCATGGAGGAACGTTGTATTTGAAAAATAACCTATAAAGTTTTTATATTTACGTAAAGGGGACATTTTTATATCAATTTATCAATACTGTCCATCAGGGAGTGTTTTGGTTTGGATAATATTGCAGAATCTCTAATACACCAGCTTTACGAAGCTTTTTCGGAGTTCTTCACACGTAAATGTTCAAGAAATCCGGTATCTGTCGCAACTTTATCGGGTTAAACGTCTTAACCCTTTCCCCCCATAGAAGCGCCTTTTAGCGAATATGATTTATTCCTCCGCTGAAGAAAATAGTTCCAATCTAAACACTCATGAATATATTAGTATATTGGCTTTAGTTTTCGCTTTGCAAGTGTATTCGAATGTTAGGGAACAATGATCACTATTTCCAAACGGTGCTAGGTAGGTTAGCTCTTTGATGACATTTTCTTCATTTGTTAGCACTAAGTCTAACAGAGATGGTCTCTGGTTGTTTCTATATCTTGTAGGCCTGTCAACATGCTGGATGAGGAAGCAGTCCCTTAGGCACTCTAAGAATTGATCAGTTTCAGAGTTCTCACTGTCGGTTGCTGAAGGTATATCCCAGTCAATATTAGGATAGTTAGTCTCCCACTATTATTAAGTCACTGTAGATAGATAGATAGATAGATAATTAGATTTTATTTTATTTTGACATGTTCACCATCCGGTTGCGAGTCCCTTTAAGTTTAAAAAGAAATAAAAACGGATTTTGAAGTTTTCCCGGAGACAACAGTTTTGAAGCAAGTCAGCATGCTAAGGGTTAACAAATAATACAAGGCGTTTGAAACAGAAATCAGAAGCTTCCGTAACTTATGACAGGAATGAAAATCAGTTCTTCATTCGTGCTTATGATAAACCGAAATAAAAAAGTCAGCCGAAGGAAATTAAATGAAATATAAACTTAAAGGGATTCGCAACCGGATGGTGTACTTGTCAAAATAAAATAAAATACTCAAATAAAAGCAAATTTGTGGCATTATTTGGCTTCTGACATTAAAAAAATATGATCAGTCCAAAAAAAGTCTCAAGAATCGTCACTGAATCTTAGTGTTTTTTTTTTAATTTTCCATAGTTTTTCTATAGCGTTAGCTAACGGTATAGTTGTTGTTGCTTCTCTACACAGGCTCAGACATAAACCCCAGCCAAATATGTAGCTATCAATCGCTACCAGTGATGTACGTTAATTCGCTACCATATAGATAGAGAGTGCCAGTAGCCGGGTGGATAAAGGTGCTTCCTATTTTGTCATGTTTGTCTCCGCATGGACTCCCATGGAGGGTCACGGGTTCGAATCTGTTGAGACAAACTCGTTTTGGCCCACATCGATTTTCAGGTTATCGATTATCTACCCATGACTGATGTCCAATATTCTGACTAACGGTTTAATTATTTATTTAATTTTTTAACAATGTGTCTTATTTATACAATTGATTCAGTTGGGTTTTCGAGAACCCCGCCGCAAATGCAGTTATTCTGTTATTTGGTGTCGTTGTTTTAGCCCCAATCTTTAATGTACTTGTCTCCCTTTGTAAACAAATTGAGATGAATGAATAATTAGACATTGATTGTGTGACTGGGATTATCTGTGAAATTTCGATTAAACTCCACGGTAAGTAAGATTCAGTTCTTATTTTTAAACGCACATCTGCTTTAACAAGTGATCTTTATAAACATTTTGTGCCTATCAATTTTAATTCGGCGTTTTCTCTTTGAAGAGCGGCGTTAAATTGACGGAGCAGTCCAAACTCGAATTTCGAAAGTGTCTATCGGCACGACGGTCGTGTGGATAACAATTCTTATTCGCACGACTGTCGTGCCGATAAGAACTCTTATTCTCACGACCGTCGTGCTGATTATACTGCTTATCGTCACGACCGTCGTGTCGATACTTTTCCTTATCCACACGACAGTACCTGCAATATATATCCTGGTTCACCCAATTACCGGTGATCTAACTTCTAAGGATTCGTCTGACTATTTCTCATCAATGAATATGGTTTTTATCTCAAAAATATATTAAACATATAAAGTAAACATTTCTTTATGATTTTCAGCTTTAATATATAAATACTCCCATAATTTGACATAAATAATCATAGTCAACAGACCAGGCATACTGAGGATTTGAGGGGGCACAAGGGCAATTTTGGATTGACTCCATGGCATGTAGGGTATGCAATTTGGGGGCACAGGCACAGGTATTTTTATTTTTTGGTTGGGGAGGGGCACAGGGGGCACACTGTCGTGCCCCCCCCCCCCCCCCCCCCCAATCCTTGTTACTACGGGCCTGTGTCGGGTTCTAACACAGACCAGGCATACTGAGGATTTGATGGCCAGAGATAAGAGACACAAGCCATTACAACAGCTCCAGATAAGTTCAAGCAGGCCAGCTGAAGAACATGTGCCCCCAGTGGATCTTTGCCTGTAATGCCATATGCCAATGCGACCGACCTTCTTACCCAGCTATACGATGAATATATGAATCAAGCAAAAAAAAAAATTTTTTTTTTTTTTTTTTTTGCCAAAAAAATAAATAAAATCAGGCCAGCTGGGGGGCACGTGCCCCCCCCCCCCCCCCCCCCCCCCCCCCCGGTGAATCCGTGCCTGACTGTAGTCCAAATTATTTAGACGTTTCGCTTGCTCTTTTTCATCATTCCTTTTTTGTAAGCTTCAACGTCTAAAAGTTATTGGCTAATTGAAGTAATTCCCTAACGCATTTTCTACCTGAATCGATTTTCGTCATTTATCTTAGTTCATAGAGAATATGGGTTTCATTTGATACAATAAACAGTTTTATATTGTATACTGCCTAAAATCCATGTCACTCACCTATCTATAGGTCAATAACACTTACAGTAATATTCCCAGTCCAACAGTCATCAAAAAGTCTGCCATGCTCTTGTGATGACGTCATACGGCTTCCCCCGGCTATGACAATATACAAATTCATTTGAACGAAATAGCTTAAGAATGGAGGGGGAATTGTAAAGGTGGATTTCGTTTAAATAATTAGTTTGTGAACCAACTTCCGGTTTACCTCATATGCAAATGAAGGGAATTCCCTAACAATAGACATGGGTTGCTGATGATATGTGAAAGAGTGATTCAAATCAGATAAATAAACACAAAATGTGAGTACCGTAAACTATTTTGTGGCAAAATATGTTTGAAAAACAGTCATTCTACAGGACTGAAGTGAATTACGAGCCCAAACACGCCTAATTTGCTCTATATGTCTATTGAACCGTTCCTCCGTAGTTTTCCGTGGGAACGATGCGCCGAGTTTTCATTGAAAAAGTGAAAGACGTTGCATATGCCAGAAACTGAAAACTGTTAAATATCACAAAAAATGATGGGAAATGTTGATATTAGCATATGCAACGGCTTTCTATGAAGGACTAAGTCAACTGTAGCGAGTGTGCCGCCATGTTTGTTTTGAGCTACTCGTCCTATTATCGGTGATCAGGTAAAAAGACACCCGGAATAATTTTCAGGTATCGGCTTGAACTTCTATCAAATATTATTAAGAAGGCTATCTGTAAACATAATTTTTAAATGAAAAGTTTTAATATTTTCCGTCACATTTTTTCACAGTGGGGGCAATGGAATATGTCACCTCTGCAAAGCACTCGAATTTTTTAACAATATTTTAAATGTGTCCAATGCTGACATACATCGCACTGAGCCCAATTTACTATATCTATTGTGAACGTTTTATCTTGTTGGAGGAATAGGAAATCTGAAGAAAAAAATCAGACCATTTTTCAATGAATGACCTTTTAAATACTGGGATATTAGATTTGTCAAGATTAAAATGAGACCAAAACAAACAAAAAAACTTGGAAACATTTGTTTTCCTCATATATAAGATCTAACTTATTTTCATTGTTTGTCAGTATTGGTTAGAAGTTTATGCCAGCATGGAGAAATGACATTTCTCCATGATTCCAGTAAGCAGTCTTTAAAGCAGTCTTTATAAATCCGTCGCGTGACGTCACGACCACGCCCTTAGTCAACAGACTTTTTTGTAGTGAATTGAATCATTGGATATATTGAAAATTTCATTATACAAATAGGTTAAATGGTTTTATATGGGGAGAAAATGATTTATCTTGCGTAATTAATAAAAAAAAATGCACACTTTCCCTTTAGAAAAGACATTTTTTTTGCTTTATACACACATTAGTCTTGAGCAGTAGCCGAAAGATAAACGGAAGTTACGATCTGACACATGTATGCGCGTAGCGGCGCTATGCGGAATACTCGGAAGTCACCGGTCCAGGATAAATGGGTCAAAAGCGATAATGGCTTATCCACATAACATAAATTTGTAGATCTAGATCCCGTTCTTTCACCTTTTTCGCGAGATTGAGAAATATTCACGTTCAGTCCTAGCGACGAGTATACTCGTCATTTACAAACAGGGTACCTGTGAGAATTACCATGGTTGGCCGGTAAAAACCATCCCGGTCAATACTCCCTGAAGTGGTCAATACTGGTCAATACCGGTCAATACTCTTTTTTTGTTAAAATAAATTTTAAGCTCTTAAAGCTTTAAAAGGGTTTAATTATAGTGTAATTATATATTACAGATGCACAGGAAGCTATTTCAAGTGTATATTATTACTATATAGGGGGTATAGGAAGCACAAAGTGGATTTTTCAAATCTGAAAAACCCACTCTGGTCAATTGAACGGGTGCCAGACGTTTCGGTAAATGACCAGTTGGGTAAATTGATTTTATATAGTGAAAGGTCTGGACGTTTCGGTAAAAAGGTAAATTATAGTAATTAAAGGATTATGTACCTGTATATCACACCTTTCCCTTGATCAATAACTGATAGCAATTGATCTCATTTGAACCGTTTAAAATATTTGCAACCCCGGTTAGAATCCGTTCTATGATCAGGATCTACTATGTAGATAGTAAATGTTAAAAACAATATTTTAAAAACAGAATAGATCTAATTTAAGCGAGAATATCTACCGTATATAATGAGATCTATTGCGTTTCATCAAATATAGAAAAAAATATCTATTACGATCAGGATCTACTTTACAGATAGAACAGATAGAACACGTTAAAATAAAACAAATAAACCTTATGTTAACGGTCAATGTTAGAATCTACTGTTATTTAAGCGAGTGTGTATATTTGCGTATCTTCAAATAAAGAAAAAGATCTAAATGTTTTTATCTAATATTTATTATTATTGTAATTGATATTAATAAATTAATATTATTATAATTATTTTCATTAATACAAATGTATATCATTTCAGCCTAAGGATTCTTTACTATTTTGATCAATATCAGAACTTTATTCGGACTGGATCCTGTTATCCCATCACTCATTTAATCAATAATTCACACCTTATATTGAAGTGTGTTCTGTATTGGTCTTTTTGTGTTATGTATCATTTGAGTATTAATTCTGTAAATATATGTTAATAAACATGAAAGGAATTATTATGTAACAAACATCCTCATCTCCTTATGGAAGAAATGAAATCAATATACATGTATTTTAAGAAATTTTGAATGGAGGCATGTCAAGGTCAAGGTCATCCATGAAGGTCAAATATATAGGTGAATGTCATAACTTCTAAGCCAGTATATATAATTACATGTACTTAATAATTGGCATGCACGTGCATCTCATGGAGCTGCATAGTTTGAATGGAGACATGTCAAGGCCAAGGTCATCCTTCAATGTCAAGGGCGGAAAGCCGGACATAGCCGATCAGGCTTTGGTCACAGCTTACAGTCATGGGACATACTAATTATTATTCATCCACCCACGAAAAACTATTTTTTCCACTTTGAGACAGAGGAAAATGTCTTCTTCTATTTTATCCTATCATACAGTATACAAACTGATAGCAAAAACATATTTGTCATAAATATGTGTTGTTGGAAAAGAATTATTTTGCTATGGAATTTTAGAAGACACAGGGAATTTCATTACAAGAATTCTTAATTAAGTTACCATGGTAAAATAATTTAATTACAAATATTTTTTTTTCTGTTCTCAACACTATGGACATTTATGTAAACTCAAACACATACTTTCGAATTAGTTGTAGAAAAATGACAACCTTCAATACCCGATTTCAAATGTACAATATCGCCTTCTTTACCCCATACATTGGCATAAAAAGAGAAATGGTTGCCCCTATTGCCCCCACCCATATTTCCCGAACCGCCTTCACACCCTCCCCCGTTACACAACACAACAACATGGGACCCCCTACTGCTCACCCCTAATATCCAGACCGCAACCCTCACAGCCTCCAATCTACCCCTAACTCCTCACTCCATCTACAATGTATTACCGTTTAGTCCCACGCCCCTTTAGATAGTAGAAACGCCCCTACACTCATGCAATCTGGAACCTGTTACATAGTCCTCCCCGCAACTTTCAATATTCCTTCATGAATATTGTTTCATCACATTATTTTATTACTCACCTTGTTGTTAGGTGGCTAGCTGGATATCTGGTTAGCTGGCTGCCCAGTTGCCACGCTGCGTGACTTGTTTGATGACTGGCTAGATTGCTGCCTTGCTGTCTGCCTGACTGTCTGGCTGGTTTGTTGCATAGAAAACTCGCTAGCTGAATGCTCATTCTTTGGCTGGCTGGCTGACTGGCTGGCTGCTATGTTGGCTGGTTGCTATGTTGGCTGGTTTACCAGCTACCATGCTGTTGTGCTGGCTGGTGGAATGGTTGAATGGCTGGCTAAATAGCTAAATGACTGGCTGACTGGTCGGCTGACAGGCTTGCTGGCTGGTTAGCTTGCTGTCATGCTGTCTGGCTGGCTAGTTGCTTGGCTGCCTGGCTATCTGGCTATTTAGCTGCCTGACTGCCTAATTGGTTGACTGCTTAACGTGCTAGGTAGCTGCCTTGCTGCCTACCTGCATGTCCGGCATGATGGTTTGCTGCCTAACTGCCAGATTGGCTGCCTTGTTGCCAGGTGACCGACCCGCCCGTCTGCCTGACAGTCCATCCATATGCTAGTATTACCGCCCTCCATCCAAACTGACCTAACGATATGTTGCCTGCACATCCAGGTGTGGATACAGGGTTTTCCGTAAGGGGGAGGGGCGTAGCATATCGAATAAATGACAGCCTTAAACAAAGAAGAAACAAGATGCCCTTGTAAAACAACGGTTTGTCCCCCTTTCCGCCCTTGACCTTGACATGCCTCCTTTCCAAATGTGCAGCTCCATAAGATGCACACGCATGCCAATTATGAAGTAATTTTATCTACTAGCTCAAAAGTTATGACATTCACCTAAATATTTGACCTTCAAGGACGACCTTGACCTTGACATGCCTCCATTCAAAATGTGCAGCCCCATGAGATACAAATACATGCCATTTATGAAGCTTTTATTTGTACTGTCTTATTTCACATTCAAATAACTCAACTATATTCACTGTGTTGCGGTGCCGGAAACACTTATATAAATACTTAATATATGCATGCTATTAAATACCAGCCTATGTAAAGACTTTTTTTTTTTTCAAATCATGTTGAATCAAATTTCCAGATGCCGGTTGTCGACATGATTTGAATCTTTAACTCACCTGAGCCAAAGGCTCAGGATGAGCTATTGTGATACAATTCCGTCCGTCGTCCGGTGTCCGTCGTACGTCGTACGTCCACATTTTCAAACAACATCTCCTCAGAAACCACTGACCCGATTTCAACCAAACTTTGTCAGAAGCATCAGTGGCAAGGGGGAACGAAATCTTGTTCAAAGTTTTTGGCTAGAGTTATTCCCCTTGCTGTGGGACCAGATTTTCTAACATGACCAAATAGACAACTTTTAAATTTAATGCATAAGAAAATCTTAAAAAATCTTCTTCTCAGAAACCCAAAGGCTCAGACCTTTGATATTTGGTATGTATCATTACCTAATGATCTTCTAGCAAGATTGTTCAAATTTTGACCCTGGGGCCAAAAATGGCCCCGCCATCGGGCTTATCAGTTTTTCTTTGGAAAACCTTTAAAAATCTTCTTCTCAGAAACTGTATGGCCTAGATCATTAATATTTGACATGTAGCTTTGTCTTATGGTCCTCTACCAAGATTGTTCAAATTATGACCCCCGGGTCAAAATTGGCCACGCCCTGGGGCTTATCAGTTTTACATAGACTTATTTAGGAAAACCTTTAAAAATCTTCTTCTCTGAAACTGTAAGGCCAAGATCATTAATATTTGACATGTAGCTTTGTCTTATGGTCCTCTACCAAGATTGTTCAAATTATGACCCGGGTCAAAATTGGCCTAGCCCTAGGGCTTATCAGTTTTACATAGACTTATATAGGAAACTCTTTAAAAATCTTCTTCTCTGAAACTGTAAGGCCAAGATCTTTAATATTTGGCACAAAACTTTGCCTTGTGGACCTCTACCACAATTGTTCAAATTATACATAGACTTATATAGGAAAACCTTTAAAAATCTTCTTCTCTGAAACTATAGGGCCAAGATCTTTAATATTTGGCACATGGCTTTGCCTTGTGGTCCTCTACCACCATTGTTCAAATTATGACCCTGGGCCAAAAATGGCCCCGCCCTTCACGGCTTGGGGTTATTAGTATTTCATAGGAAAACCTTTAAAAATCTTCTTCTCTGAAACCATAAGGCCAAGCTCATTTATATTTGACATGTAGCTTTGCCCTATGGTCTTCTACCAAGATTGTTCAAATTATGACCCCTGTATCAAATTTGGCCCGCCCTGGGGCTTATCAGTTTTACATAGACTTATATAGGAAAACCTTTAAAAATCTTCTTCTCTAAAACTGTAAGGTCCAGATCTTTGATATTTGACATATACGTAGCTTTGCTATGTGGTTCTCTACCCGGTGTGTTCAAATTATGACCCCGGGCCAAAAATTGGCCCCGCCCTGGGCTTGTCAGGTTTTTTTACGTGAAAACCTTTAAAAATCTTCTTCTCTTAAACCGTAAGGCCCAGATCATCAATATCTGAGATGAAGCTTTGCATTGTGGTCCTCTACCGAGATCAAATTATGACACCTGGGTCATAGCTATATCAAAATGTTGTCCTGCCCAGTCAGCTTCTATTGTTCCCAGGTGAGCGAAATGTGGCCCTCTGGGCCTCTTGTTTTTTCAAATTATGTTTTTTTAGCTCACCTGAGCCAAAGGCTCAAGGTGAGCTATTGTGACCGCTCACCGTCCGTAGTACGTCTGTCCGTCTGTCCGTTCACTTTTACTTCAAACGACATCTCCTCTGAACCCGCGGATTGTAGGGCGGATTCAAACTGCTCATGATGTTCCTTGTCTAAATGAAAGAGAAAAAGCAAAAACTCTGCTTGAAAAAGCAAAAAAGCAAAAAACTTTAAAAAATCTTCTTGCTAAAAACTACTAGGCCCTATAAGCGTTGATATTTTTACAGTAGAATCTCCTGGTCGATCCCTCTATAGTTTGTTAAAATGAAATCCCTAGGGTCACACTTGACGCCACCCTGCGCAGTTTAAGTGCTGCTCTAGGCAGGTTTCACAGTATTTTTGATGAAACAGAAGCAGAACTGTATTTTACCTGAGTTACTCTTAATATACTAAGGGCAAATAGCCAATATTTGCAAACATTTTGGATCCAGATCAGATGCAACATAATCATAATGCTACATCTAATCTGGATCCAACCTATTTGCCACTCATTTACCACCTTAACATTTTCTAAATTGTTTTTTTGTACACTTTTCACATACAGTAGGTTTTAAGCAGACATCATTTCAGTCTGGTAAGGGTAAGCCCCAGAGCTCTAGCCACTGAGGTCAAATATTATGCAACTGGTGTAGGGAGTATCACAGAACTGGTCATGATCAGCTGAACATGTTGTCTGCTAAAGTTTAGATATGGTTCAGTCTGCTTCATACTTAGAGAAACAGGATCTGGAAGTGATCCACTGACAGTTATGTAATTATGTCTTATGCCATATTTATACATATGTTTAATATTGGTTTTGTCAGAGTTATCTGTATGTCTTTTCATTTTTTCTTGTCCAGGATTCAACCCTTTCCCCCCATATACTGACGTTTGTTATCCCATTACCCTATAAATATGCATTTTTAGGCCTTTGATTTATTCCTCTACTTAAGAAAATAATTCCACTTTAAACAGTCATGAAAATGTAAGATGCGAAAGTAAAGCAAAGTGTGCATTAACCCTTAGCCCGCCAAATAAATTGTCGTCTGCTATATTTCTCGTCTGCTTCAAGTTTCAAAGTGCTTCAAAGTTGCTCAAAATTGCTGAAAATGTTGTCCGAGTGTCAAACAGCTTGGATCCGGATGAGACGCCGAGTTACTCGGCGTCTAATCCGGATCCAAGCTGTTTGCATATAAAGCTATAGTCGTGAGTGGCAGGCTAA
This sequence comes from Gari tellinella, assembly GCA_922989275.2. Taxonomy (NCBI): domain Eukaryota; kingdom Metazoa; phylum Mollusca; class Bivalvia; order Cardiida; family Psammobiidae; genus Gari; species Gari tellinella. The sequence continues at coordinate 34,701,432 of OV277857.1, read as the reverse complement.
GGGTTAAGACACATTCTGCTTTACTTTCAACCTGCTTTAGGTGGCCACCTATTTTCAAAACTAGAAACATGCTATGGGGTAATGGGTAAAATGAAATTGCCTATTTGGAAAGAGCCTGATGAGAGGAAGTGCCATTTGCAAAGGCCATAACTCTGACATCATTGTTTTTTGAGTTATTTCCCTTTGTGATATTTTCTTGTCAAGAAGACAACTTCAGTTCTACTGATGCTATTGTAATGAAATTTTATGTATGGAAAGAAACTGATGAGAGAAAATGCCATGCACAAGGGCAGCAATATTTAGTTTTTCCCCTTTGTCATATTTTATTGTCAGGAAAATAATTCCAGTTCTGCTGACGCTAGTGAAATAATTATCATTTATTGGAAATGGAAATAGCTTGATAAGAGGATGTGTCATGGATAAGGGTCATAAGCTTGGCAACAAAATTCACTTTTGTCATGTTTTCTTGTCTGGAAGATAACTCCATTTATAGTTATATTAAAATGTTGTCTTGCCCAGTCAACTTAGGTACAAACTTCAATGTCCTCAGGTGAGCGAATTTAGGGCCATGGCCCTCTTGTTCATTTTTCTGTACACAAAAAGAACCAAAACCTTCATCAGACGCATCTGTCTGGATCCAAAATGTAATTGGCTTTGGTCTTATACTCTTGCCATTCTTGTTTTTAACATTTTTCAGCCACCACTCTATTTCTAATTTTTGAGGTGTCTCAAGAGTCAAAATCAGGAGTAACCTTTAGAGCGCTGACCTTAAATCTTTCTAGAGTTCTATAGTGCAAAGAAGCCTCAGCAACAGCATGGAAAGTACTGATTATTACACCTATAAATGAGGCTAAATCTCTGATTCTTACAGATTTCTTGTCTAGCAAAGATTTTGCAAATTTAACAATTTTATCCACTTTCTCTTCTGGTAGAAATATCATAAACAGGACTGAGTCAATAACAAAACCAGCATAGACAATTCTTTGTGTAGGTATCATTGCAGATTTTTCCTTATTTACTACAAAACCTAGAGTTTCAATTTGATCAAACATAATTCTACAGTTGTTTGCACAAGCTTGTCGCAGAGAATTCATATTGATAGAGTCGTCAATATAATAGGAACACCTTATGCCCATTTGACGGAAAATGGCATAGACAGGTTTCAAAACCTTTGTGAAGCAAAATGGAGCTGAACAAATTCCAAATGGAAGGGCAACAAATGAATACAGCTGATTTTTCCACTCGAATTTCAAAAATTTATGAAAATCTTTGTGAATGGGAATAGACCAATATGCCGATTTTAAATCTAGAGACGTGAACCAATCATTTTGTTGAATCAAATCTAGTACAAATGGAAAAGTCTCCTGTTTAAACTTTTGATACTTACGTTCAGATATTTCAGATTGATAACTGGTCTAAATTTCCCATTAGGCTTTGCAACAAGAAATAAATTTGAGATAAACTCGTCAGGTTCATGTTTAGATTGTATTATTGCCCCTTCATTTAGCATACTTAACACTTCATTATCAACTAATTTCTTTTCTGAATCATTGAACTTGATTGGATTTGGAATTTTATATTGTTGAGGCTTTGTGTCAAAAGGAATCTTGTATCCCTGAACAGTTTCTAATACCCATTTATCATTTGTCAATACTTTCCATGCATTAAAGCATTTTTTCAATTTTTCAGAATTGCTTACCTGTTATTGTTTGGGGCTTCACTAACGATGCATGTAGGCATTGTTCTTCTCTTGTTGTCTTGGTGTCTATAGCCAAACTGACCATAACCGCCCATCCTGGCTTGGTTATTGTTCGCCCCACGTCCATACGAATTGTAAGGAGCCTGCCTTGCCCTTCCTCTATACGGTCTGCCCCGAATAGGACCAAGAGTTGAGGGTCTATTGAACTTGCCAATCCTGACACTAGTTTCACACCTTTTCAGTTCCTTATTGACATCATCCCCAAAGAGATATGACGTTAAAGGGGTGTTAATATTGCAGATGCCTGCGTATTTTGATTTTAGATATGGCCTCAGCAAATATCTACGTCTTACACTCAGATTAAACTGAACCTGTCCTAGTAAGGTCAAAGAGTCTGCAATAAGGGGTTTCATTGCTGGAAACTGATTAGCAACGGGTTTCAGCAAATTGGCCAGAGACAAAATTGGGAGCATTCCCGCCGTGACCAAATTTTGAGTTTCCCTGATTAACCTATCAGTGGTCTGGACTCTACGATGTTTTGCCAGGTCCCCCCAAATCTCCTCATTTACCTTTGGAGCCAACATAAATTCGCAATTGGAGGGAACTTTGTACTTATCAACAGTTTCATTTACAGAGCACATTTTGGTGCACAAGTCGTTAATGAGAGTGGCCAAAGAACCAGTAATTGCCTCCCCTCTATCTGGGGCTTTAAGCTTAGCTTGGGGCCATAAATCATCCCCGTTGAGTTGAGGAATGGGCTCATTACCGTTACCAAACAATGAAGTCTCAAAATTAGTCGCGAACGAACCAGAATTGTCGTTACCGCGTGCAAAATCAAAACCGATATTTGCATCGTCATCTAAAGACAAAATGTCATTTTCCCTGTCTGAAAACTCTTCGTCCTCTTTTTCATTGGACAAGGGATCAGGAGCATTTAACCCAAGCAGTGCTCTCAGTTTTGCCACATTTTCTGGCATTAAATTGTCCATATCAACTAAATTCTGCGAATTATTACCTGACTTGCTTTTTCGCTCAGCTGTTTTCAGGTTCCGGTCGCCATCTTTGTCACGTGACTCCGGCTGATCCGGACTTTACGGTTATGGCGTTTAGGCAAATCTTTCTGAGAGGCAACTGTTTCAAACCCAGAAAAAGAACTGTCTGAATCAGTGTCAGTATTTGACGACAAGACTTCGTCTTGTCCCCTCACACTCTTGCGACTTGACATCCCCAAATCTTGGTTCTAACTCTAAGTACAAGAAAGTACAAAAGTGTAGCTCTATCAAAGAAAGCAAAAGTCGTAGAGCTAAAAGATAAAACAGAAAAACTGTATAGAGTCTAGTAAACACTACTAGAAATACGAATGCATTGACAACGCAAGAGAAACGAAATTTTCAACGAAAAATTCAAACACGTGGTCACTTACCTAAATGTACAAGGTACACGAGAAGTGTATAAGCGACTGGATCGCTAAAGTAACTATGAGTGTGCACGGGCTCTCGTACGGCTTATATAGGCTAGGTCACGTGGGTAAAAATCTATATTTAAAGATAGCGACTTTGCATGGATCACTAGAGTGATATGCTTGTATATTGAGGTGAAGGCCTAATGAAAATAATGTCATCTTTAACAGTTTTTACATTCTTGCAACTACAGTTTTCAATGGAATTTTTGCTCACCTGAGCTAGGATTTTGCAATCCTTGAATGTCCGTCGTTCGGCGTCCGTCGTCAACAATTTCGGTGTTTACACTCTAGAGGCCACAATTTTTATCCAATCTTTCTGTAACTTACACAGATTGTATATTACTATAAGAGTTCGGATGAGTTCGATTATGGTTGATATTGGACATATAGGTCAAGAGTTATCCACCTTTGAATTGCTGAAAATGCAATATTTAAGTGTTTACACTCTAGAGGCCACAATTTTAATTCAATCTTTTCCAATCTTGCTCAGATTGTATATAACCGCAAGAGTTCGGATAAATTCAATTATGGTTGGAATTGGATTGATAGGTCAAGAGTTATCTACCTTTAAATTGCTGAAAATGCCATATTTAAGGTTGTTTACACTTTAAAGGCCACAATCTTAATCCAATCTTTCTCAAACTTCATCAGATAGTATATGACTATAAGAGTTCAGATGAGTTTGATTATGGTCGGACCTGTAGGTCAAGAGTCATTTACCTATGAATTGCTGAAAATGCCATATTTAAGGGTTTTTAGACTCTAGAAGCCACAATTTTTATCCAATCTATCTCAAACTTGCTCAGATTGTATATAACCATATGAATTCGGATGAGATCGGTTATGGTTGGAATCAGATTTATAGGTCAAGAGTTATCTACCTTTGAATTGTTGAAAATGTCATATTTAACAGTGTTTGCACTCTAGAGGCAACAATTTTCAATGGATTTTAATTATAATTGCACACAATGTATATAGCTATAAGTTCTCTATGGAGTGCAATTATTGTTGAAATCTGATCATTGTGGCAAGAGTTATCTGCCCTTGATTTACTTTGAAATGCTAGAAAAGGCTTCATTTCAGTATTATTTAGGCTCTAGTTATCTGCCCTTGATGTACTCTACTATACTATTGGATCGTATTCTACTATATGTTGTTTACATGCTATACTACAAATTTGAATGGATTTAGAACAAAATGGGTGAAATTCATAGGTATAAAGCTATCAGGCTTCATTATAACAGGTTAGCGATATCAGGGCCTTCAGGCCCTCTTGTTAATAAACTTGTTGACTTAAATGAATATGACGCTCGCCATGGCTCACGTCATATTATTTTAGTCAAATTGTTTATTAAAAATGATAAATAATGAGTACTCATACAAGATCCTTTATATATGCTTACTTTTCAAATAGTGTACTAGACCCTGATCAGAGGGCTCCTTAAAGAGTTTCAGATCAGGGGCTGGAGTGTTTGCTGCTGCTTTTCATTTTCTGAAATATTGTCTAAAAGCGGCCCTAAAAATCAACATAAACTGTTTTTCCTTTTTTCCTTGTCATATTTCTCAACAGTGGAACAGTCCATGTGAAACTTCAACAAAGAAAGGATAAATGTGATAATTTATGTTGTTGAAAGAAGCTGTGCCTCCCCATTCTAGGTGATAAATGTGTGTCAGTGGATTCATTCTATGACAAAATGACTGTTTAAAGATGACAAATACAGTAGATCTTAGTCCTGCTGTCACAGCCAGTAAACATGGCTCTAGTGTTTATAACCCTTTCCCACATAGAAATGCCATTATCTTATTCTTAATTGAAATGTCTGGCTACCCCTGCGAAATGGACAGTTACTATTCATGAACAATTCTTAAACAATTCATGAATAGTTCATGTCCAAAATTCATGAAAAGTTCTTAAACAATCCCTGAACTGCAAATGAGACAAATTCTTGATACATTCATGAAAGAACTGTCTTTGAAGCATTGCTGAACTTTTGCCTCTGAACTATTCATGAACTGTTCATTTCCAAAAGTCCATGAATAGTTCATGAATGTAAGTTCATATAAAAAATTCATGAAAAGTTCTTAAAAAAGACACTTCATGAACTGTCTTTGAAGCATTCATGAACTTTTGCCTATGAACTATTCACGATCAGTTCATATCCAAAAGTCCCTAAACTGTCTGTGAATAGTTCATGAATGATTACTCTTATATTGTTCATGAAACATTCATGAATGTATCCTATCAAGAACTCTTCAAGAACTATTTTCAAGCTAAATTTCAATGTCTCATTAAAATTTTGCACTTCAGGAATTGGATATGAACCATTCATGAACTATGGTTCTTAAAAAGTTCATTAAAAGTTTAAAAAAAAACCAACTTTAGTTCATGAACGGTTCAGATCCAATTACTGAAGGGAAAATAAGACAATGAAATTAGTTTGAGACTAAATAAAAATTGTGACTTACATGTAGATTGTGCAAAGCCAACGAATTGTTGACATATGACAATGGACATCAAGGTGACACAAATAGGTTAAAAATATAACCTCTTCTAGTGCTGCTGAAACATGTTTCAGGCATCAAATTAATCTTTTCTTATTACCATCATTTATTCTTTATAAGTTCTGTTTTTTCCCCCTTCAAACAACATAATGGTATCTATGAACTAGTATAGCTCTATGAACTAGTAATGAACCCATCATTGACTCATTGAATAGTAACTTGCAGGGCTGGACAAATCTTTTTCAGAGCTACTTGCCCAGGGCAAGCTGGTCCAAATTTTGGACTTGCCTCATTTTTTAGCTCACCTGAGCCAAAGGCTCAAGGTGAGCTATTGGGATGGCCCTGTGTCCGTCGTCGTCAGTCGTCCGTCGTGCGTCGTCGTTAACAATTGCTTCAAATGACATCTTCTCCTAAACGGCTGAACAGATTTCAACCAAACTTTACAGGAATGTTCCTTGGGTCAAGCTCTTTCAAATTTGTTCAAAGAATTGAAAACAATATAGAACTCTGGTTGCTATGGCAACCAAAGTGAAAAAATAAGGAAATCTTAAAAAATCTTCTTGTCTGAAACTACAAGGGCTAGAGCTTAGATATTTGGCACATAACATTATCTACATGTCCTCTATCAAGTTTGTTCAAATTATGCCCCTGGGGTCAAAATTGGCCCCGCCCCGGGGGTCACAGTTTTACATAGAGTTATATAGTGAACATTTCAAACGTCTTCTCCACTGAAACTAATATGGCCAGAGCTTTGATATTTGGCATGGTGACACTTCTAAATGTCCTTTACCTAGTTTGTTCAAATGGTTCTGGTCGGTTAAATATCTAGGTCATAATTCACATTCAAAATATGTATAGCAGACAGCAATTCAGCATTATAAGAGTTAGACCCTAGCCAAATTTCCTACTGGCAGAGTTACATAACTGAACTCAGGTCAGCTGGTCAGCTGATGAGGTTCACTGTAAAAGCAGCATATGGTGTTGTCTGCTATATTTTTATGCCCTGCAGTTGGGGGCATATTGTTTTTGTCTGTCTGCTTTTTTGTCTGTTTGTCCATTTGTTTGTCTGTCAGTCCACAACTTTAATCTTAGCCATAACTTTGTTAAAGTTAGAAACTTTATAACTTGGGTCATGTCCTACAAAGGTCAATGTCATTTTTGAGATATTTCCCAGTGTCATATTTTCTTGTCTTTGAGATAACTCCAGTTCTACTGATGTTAACCCATTACCCCATACATATGCCTTTTTACGCCTTTAATTTATTCCTCCTCTAAAGAAAATAATTCCACTTTATACAGTCATAAACATGTAAGATATAAGAAATAGTATCTATATCTTAGTAGATGATAACTTAAAGCAGGTTGAAAGTAAAGCAGAGTGCGCAATAAATAATCATATGGAAATACATGTAGCTTGATAAGAAGAAGTGTCATGGATAAGGGCCATAACTCTGCCAACAATATTTTTTTAAGTTATTCCAATTTATCATGTTTTTTTTTGTCTGCAAGATAATTCCATTTACAGCTATATTAAACTGTTGTCTTGCCTATTAAGCTAAGGCACAATGACCTCAGGTGAGCGAATTAAGGGCCATGGCCCTCTTGTTTCACAAATTGGTGTCCCATACATTTACATAGCTGGATATTAAAGTATAAAACAAAACCGAAACTTGGTGCATAACAAAACATATTATCTTTACTATTTCATGATTTCAAACATATAATCTTTACTATTTCATCTACATTTTTAACCTCTCCCATAACCCATTTTGTGCTGAACTTGTATCAGGACAATAGTTTCTGTTGGTAACACCTCAGAAAAATTGTAGTAAATCAAACAGTGCAGGCCTGCTGCACAGTAAAGTGCCCATTTCACAAAATATGTATGTTTTAGGTCATATTCTCTTTTAACATGCATATAATTACACAAAGTTATGTTTTCCTGATAGATATGACATATTGAAAGTGGTTATATATGAAATTCTATTGATAATTTTCCCCCAAAAAAATTTTGGTCGAAATAATTGGTCAAAAAATGACATTTTTTACCCGGAATGCATTAGCATCACATTGTTCATGTTTTTAGCTCACCTGAGCCAAAGGCTCAAGGTGAGCTATTGGGATGGCCCTGTGTCCGGCGTCCGTCGTTAGTCGTTAGTCGTCCGTCGTCGTTAACAATTGCTTCAAATGACATCTCCTCCTATACCGCTTGACAGAATTCAACCAAACTTTACAGAAATGTTCCTTGGGTCAAGCTCTTTCAAATTTGTTCAAAGAATTTAAAACAATGCAGAACTCTGGTTGCCATGCCAACCAAAGTGAAAAAATAAGGAAATCTTAAAAAATCTTCTTGTCAAAAACTGGAAGGGCCAGAGCTTACATATTTGGCACATAGCATCATCTACAGGTCCTCTATCAAGTTTGTTCAAATTATGCCCCTGGGGTCAAAATTGGCCCCGCCCCGGGGGTCACAGATTTACATAGAGTTATATAGTGAAATTTTCAAACGTCTTCTTCTCTGAAACTAATATGGCCAGAGCATTGATATTTGGCATGGTGACACTTCTAGATGTCCGATACGAAAATTGTTCAAATGGTTCTGGTCAATTGCATAACTAGGTCACAGGAGCTAAAAATAGATTTTTTTCATTGAAAACTTAAAAAATCTTCTTGTCTGAAACTACAAGGGCCAGAGCTAAGATATTTGGCACATAGCATCGCCTACAGGTCCTCTATCTAGTTTGTTCAAATTATGCCCCTGGGGTTGAAATTGGCCCCGCCCCGGGGGTCACAGTTTTACATAGAGTTATATAGTGAAATTTTCAAACGTCTTCTTCTCTGAAACTATTATGGCCAGAGCTTTGATATTTGGTATGGTGACACTTCTAGATGTCCTATACCAAAATTGTTCAAATGGTTGTGGTCGGTTGCATAAGTAGGTCACAGGAGCTAAAAATAGATTTTTTTCATTGAAAACTTAAAAAATCTTCTTATCTGAAACTACAAGGGCCAGAGCTTAGATATTTGGCACATACCATCGCCTACAGGTCCTCTATATAATTTGTTCAAATTATGCCCCTAGGGTCGAAATTAGCCCAGCCCCGGGGGTCACAGTTTTACATAGAGTTATATAGTGAAATTTTCAAACGTCTTCTTCTCTGAAACTAATATGGCCAGAGCCTTGATATTTGGTATGGTGACACTTCTAGATGTCCTATACCAAAATTGTTCAAATGGTTCTGGTCGGTTGCATAACTATGTCACAGGAGCTATAAATAGATTTTTTCAATGAAAACTTAAAAAATCTTCTTTTCTGAAACTACAAGGGCCAGAGCTTAGATATTTGGCACATACCATCGCCTACAGGTCCTCTATCAAGTTTGTTCAAATTATGCACCTGGGGTCAAAATTGGCCCCGCCCCTGGGGTCACAGTTTTACATAGAGTTATATAGAGAAAATTTCAAACATCTTCTTCTCTGACACTAATATGGCCAGAGCTTTTATATTCGGTATGGTGACACTTTTAAATATACTTTACATGATTTGTTCAAATTGTTCTGGTCTGTTGCATATCTAGGTCAGTCCTGGACCTAAATTATTATCGCCATTTTTTCAGCTATTTTCTCAGGTGAGCGAAATATGTCCCATGGGGCTCTTGTTTAAACATGTCCCTATTGATTATATGAAACAATACCTTTATTATTTGGATTTGTACTTACAGAGAATTCTGTGTCCTTTAAATTGATGTATGATACATAAGGTTGAATTCAATTTTTCATTATGGTTTTTATCGAATATGTAGAAAGCACCCTATGTAATGGTCAGAATTTTGACATACACTTTGTGCTTGGAAATGATCATTATATTTAGATAATAGTGTCATAGATAATGCTTTTAAGCTTAAACACACTCAATATTATAGTACTTAGTAAAGTACTTCTATTTAGAAAGATATACAAAGTTTTGATAATTTTATGACGAATTGAAATTTAGATTTTTTGTCTGTGTCGAAATTCCGTAATGTCCGTCAAACCCTGTAAAAGTTAGAAAGGATGTATCAAATTATTCATGACTTTACATTCTGAATGTGTATACCTATCATATTAAAACAGCAAAGTATCAAAAGCAACAATGCAGTACTTTTCTTTAAATGAGCGAAAATGTAATGTTTATGTAATGTCCGTCACACCCTAAAACTTGTGCATTGAATAAAATGCTATCTCATTACATTTTTGTTACTGTACACACTATTTAGCATTCATCTAACAATAATTATTGTAAAATATATATAAAAAATTAAAAAAAAAGAGTCAAAATATTATATATTATCACTCTGGTGCCTTGTGCACAGTAAATGGGCAAATTCAGTTTGCATCTAGGTGAAAAAATGAAGTTTCTTATATTTGTTTAATTTATGGCTTTTTGGAAGCATACATGGGTATAGAATCATGTTCAGTAAGTAAAAAGATAAAAAAAACAACTTTAAAACTACTTTTTTTTTTCTTAACAATTTTTTTTTAACAAATTTTCACTGATAGGCCTAGCAGGGGGCGGACATTACAACTTAAGCATTACATGTTTATAAATAATAGTTTATAACAAGATAGAATGTCTATTTACTTATATGTCTTCTCATACATACACTATATAAACAGTCATCTTTAAAGTAAACCCTAACTTATTACCAGTGATAAACTTTTTAGCTCACCTGAGCACAAAGTGCTCAAGGTGAGCTTTTGTGGTCGGTCTTTGTCCGGCGTCGTGCGTCGTGTGTCAACAATATCTTCAAACATCTTCTTCTCCAAAACCACTTGCTTGATTGCAACCAAACTTCACAGGAATGTTCCTTGGGTCAAGCTCTTTCAAAGTTGTTCAAAGAATTTGAAACCATGCAGAACTCTGGTTGCTATGGCAACCAAAGTGAAAAAATAAGGAAATCTTAAAAAATCTTCTTGTCACAAACCACAAGAGCCAGAGCTTAGATATTTTGCACATAGCATTACCTATAGGTCCTCTATCAAAGTTGTTCAAATTTTGCCCCTGGGGTCAAAATTGGCCCCGCCCCGGGGGTCAACGTTTTACAAAGAGTTATATAGTGAAATGTTCAAACATCTTTTTCTCTGAAACCAATATGTCCAGAGCTTTGATATTTAGCATGGTATTACTTCTAGAGGTATTTGACTTATGTTGTTGAATCGGTTCCGGTCCGTTGCATATCTGGGTCACCGAAGCTAAAAATAGATTTTTTTTCCATGAGAACTTAAAAAATCTTCTTGTCTGAAACCATAGTACACTTAGCTTAGATATTTTGCACATAGCATCGTCAACAGATCCTCTATCAAAGTTGTTCAAATTTTGTCCCTGGGGTCAAAATTGGCCCCGCCCCGGGGATCACAGTTTTACATAGAGTAATATAGTGAAATGTTCAAACATCTTTTTCTCTGGAACCAATATGACCAGAGCTTTGATATTTGGCATGATGTAACTTTTAGAGGTCCTTCACATATATGGATGAATTGGTTCTGGTCTGTTGCATATCTGGGTCACCGGAGCTAAAAATAGATTTTTTCAATGAAAACTTCAAAAATCTTCTTGTCTGAAACCATAGTACACTGAGTTAAGATATTTTGCACATATCATCGTTTGCAGGTCCTCTATCTTAGTTGTTCAAATTTTGCCCCTGGGGTCAAAATTGGCCCCGCCCTGGGGGTCACCTTTTACAAATCTTCTTTTCTGAAATCACGTGACCCATCCTAGTGTCACCATTGTCAGGTGAGCGATCAAGGGCCATTCCGGCCCTCTTGTTTGTTGTTGTTGTAACGTTGTTGAAGAATTTCTAAACTCAGAGTTGGCAAAAATTGTTCAATCATTTTCGTTGTATATGATATAAAACTAGTTGGAAATCACTGAAACTGCAACTAAAGTTGATTTAAAATGCCAACTCTTGCAGGTTTATTGAAATCATATGTTTTGTTCTAATCTAAGACACTCATGATTTTTTATAGTCGCATATAACAGGGGACGGACATTACACTAAGGGGACGGACATTACGCAATAGACATATATTAAAATCTTTTATTTTCCTAAATAGTTTTTAGCTCACCTGGCACGTAGTGCCAAGGTGAGCTATTTTGATAGTGCTGTGTCCGTCGTTAGTCGTCATGGTCGTCGTCCGTCGTCAACAATTTCTTCAAACGACTTCTCCTCCTAGACTTCTGGATGGATTTTTAGCTCACCTGGCACGTAGTGCCAAGGTGAGCTTTTAGGATCGCTGGATGTCCGTCGTCCGTCCGAGCGCACGAAAGGTCCTTTGTTGGGTAGGGAGAACAATAGATTCCATTCATTCCGTGATTGCCCTATTGTTATTGTTGGGTATTTTAGTGTACTGTTGGGTACTTTTAAACAAAAAATATACCCAACAAATGTCCAACTGTGAGAACGTCCGTCCGTCCGTCCACAATTGTTCGTTAACACTCTACCAGGTTCAAATCTCATTGGATCTTGATGAAACTTGGTCACAATGTTTGCCTCAATGAAATCTAGGTAAAGTTTGAATGTGGGTCATGTCCGGTCAAAAACTAGGTCACTAGGTCAAATTATCGAAAAACCTTGTTAACACTCTAGAGGCTACAAATTTCATTGGATCTTCATGAAACTTCATCAATATGATTGCCCCAATAAAATCTAGGCCAAGTTCGAATGTGGGTCATGTCCGGTCAAAAACTAGGTCACTAGGTCAAATCTTCGAAAAACCTTGTTAACACTCTAGAGACTACAAATTTTATTGGATCTTCATGAAACTTCATCAAAATGTTTGCCTCAATGAAATCTAGGTCAAGTTCGAATGTGGGTCATGTCCGGTCAAAAACTAGGTTACTAGGTCAAATTATCGAAAAACCTTGTTAACACTCTAGAGGCTACTAATTCCATTTGATCATCATGAAACTTCATCAATATGATTGCCTCAATGAAATCTAGGCCAAGTTCGAATATGGGTCATGTGCGGTCAAAAACTAGGTCACTAGGTCAAATTATCGAGAAACCTTGTTAACACTGTAGAGACTACAAATTTCATTTGATCTTCATGAAACTTCATCAAAATGTTTGCCTCAATGAAATCTAGATCAACTTCGAATGTGGGTCTTGTCTGGTCAAAAACTAGGTCACTAGGTCAAATTATCGAAAAACCTTGTTAACACTCTAGAGGCTACAAATTTCATTTGATCTTCATGAAACTTCATCAATATGATTGCCTCAATGAAATCTAGGCCAAGTTCGAATGTGGGTCATGTCCGGTCAAAAACTAGGTCACTAGGTCAAATCATCGAAAAACCTCGTTAACACTCTATAGAGACAACAAAATTCATTGAATCTTCATGAAACTTGAACAAAATGTTTGTCTCATTGAAATCGAGGTGAAGTTAGAATGAGGGTCATGCCCGGTCAAAAACTAGGTCACACGGTGTACATGGTTACCAGGTGAGCGATTTAGGGCCATAGTGGCCCTTGTTACCAAACTTGGCAGAAATGATCCTTGTATGGTCCTCTTTCAAAGTTGTTCAAAAAGTTCCGGTCCGTTGCATATCTAGGTCACAGGAGCTAAAAATATATTTTTTCAATGAAAACTTAAAAAATCTTCTTGTCTGAAACCAAAGTACCCTGAGCTTAGATATTTGGCACAAAGCATCATCTACTAGTCCTGTATCAAAGTTGTTCAAATTTTGTCCCTGGGGTCAAAATTGACCCCGCCCCTGGGGTCGTAATTTTACATAGAGTTATATAGTGTAATCTTCAAACATCTTCTTCTCTGAAACTGTTATGGCCAGAGCTTTGATATTTGGCATGGTGACACTTCTTGAAGCCCTCAACCAATATTGTAAATATGGTTCCGGTCCGTTGCATATCTAGGTCACAGGAGCTAAAAATAGATTTTTTCAATGAAAACTTAAAAAATCTTCTTGTCTGTAACCACAGTATCCTGAGCTTAGATATTTGGCACAAAGCATCATCTACTAGTCCTCTATCAAAGTTTTTCAAATTTTGTCCCTGGGGTAAAAAATGACCCTGCTCCGGGGGTCGTAATTTTACATAGAGTTATTTAGTGAAATCTTCAAACATCTTTATCTCTGAAACTAATATGGCCAGAGCTTTGATATTTGGCATGGTGACACTTCTAGAAGCCCTTAACCAATAGTGTAAATATAGTACCTGCCCGTTGCATATCTAGGTCACAGGAGCTAAAAATAGATTTTTATAATGAAAACTTAAAAAATCTTCTTGTTTGAAACCACAGTACCTTTAGCTTAGATATTTGGCACAAAGCATCGTCTTCACGTCCTCTATCAAAATTGTTCAAATTATGTCCCTGGGGTAAAAAATGACCCCGCCCCGGGGGTCGTAATTTTACATAGAGTTATATAGTGAAATCTTCAAACATCTTTATCTCTGAAACTAATATGGCCAGAGCTTTGATATTTGGCATGGTGAATCTTCTAGAAGCCCTTAACCAATATTGTAAGTATGGTTCCGGTCTGTTGCATATCTAGGTCATGGGTGCTAAAAATAGATTTTTTTCATTGAAAACTTAACAAATCTTCTTGTCTGAAACCACAGTACCCTGAGCTTAGATATTTGGCACAAAGCATCATCTACAGGTCCTCTATCAAGATTGTTCAAATTATGCCCCTTGGCTCAAAACTGCCAAGGCCTTAGGGGTCACATTTTTACATAGAGTTATATAGTGAAATATTCTTCTCTGAAACTGTTATGGCGAGAGCTTTGATATTTAGCATAGTGACACTTTTAGATGTTCTTTACCAATATTGCTGAAATGGTTCGGGTCTGTTGCATATTTGGGTCACATTAGCTAAAAATAGATTTTTTTCAATTAAAAGTCTTCCTGTCTGAAACCACCCATGTACAAAATATTTGACAGAACACTTAATTTTCAAGTTCATCAGCAAGATTTTTGAAATTATGTCTCTAGGGTAAAAAGTGATCCTACCCCAGGGGTCATGTGACCCTTGTGTTGGTTTTTTCCAGGTGAGCGATATTTAGGCCCGCATGGGCCTCTTGTTGATTTTTCTGTTGGTTTTTGTAGTCTTTCAAAGCACTTTATGTACACAGCAGTCCATAAACACCTTTTCGTAGTTTTTTCTCATTTTAAAAAACTTTGAAGATTTTTTCATAATTTACATGGACGTTTCTGAAGGTATGCAAAATCCAGTGTTAACATCATAAAATAGATTTGAAGATAAATAGAATCTCACAAACATAAAATCACATGTAAAATTATGTGAGAAGGGACAAATGGAGAAGTATCCGGCCTGCTCGCGATTTATCGTGTCGTTCAATCAGCGGCGCTGGCTGGCGGCTAGAAAACGACGTTTTTCCGAAAGTTTGGTGTTAATAGAAATGCTTTTAATGTTATCTTTTCGTTATAAATTTTAATACAGATGTTTTATTAGACCATGATCTCACGACTAGTACAAAATTTGAGGCGATAGCTTATAATTTGTTTGTTGAGTGAGTTTGTGAAAATGAGAGAGAAAACGTACAGTACTGTATTTTCCGTTTTTCCTACGAAAGTTTGGTGTTAATAGAAATGCTTTTAATGCTATCTTTTCGTTATAAATTTTAATACAGATGTTTTATTAAACCATAATCTCACGACTAGTACAAAATTTGAGGCGATAGCTTATAAATTGTTAGTTTAGTGAGGTTTTGAAAACGAGAGAAAAACGTATTTTTTCGTTTACCTACGAAGTTTGGTGTTAATAGAAATGCTTTTAATGTCATCTTATCGTTATAAATTTTAATACAGATATTTTATTAGACCATTATCTTATGCGTAGTACAAAATTTGAGGCGATAGCTTATAAATTGATAGTTAAGTGAGGTTTTGAAAACGAGAGAAAAACGTATTTTTTCGTTTACCTACGAAGTTTGTGTGTGTCTATATTTCTCTGCCACTGTCTGTATTTATGTCTCTGTTTCTCTTTGTGACTGTCTCTCTGTTTGTCTGTTTTTCTCTTATTTCAAGCGACATACTCTATGAATCCGACATTTTTGCAGCCTGGTCTGGATTACAACTGTTTGCAATTGCAATAGTCATCATGTTACTGGTATTCAGTAATGAGAGGGTTAATCCAGTCATCAACCAAACCAGGTGCATTGATGTTGGTTTTTTTGTTGTTGTTTTTTTCCAATTCAATTCTATTATCTTTATTTTTTGTGATTTGTATAATATATAAACATCATGCGTTTACAGAAGTAAAAAACACAGGTTCAAGTTACACGCACGGGTAGCATTGATCTTTTTTTAGCTCACCTGGCACGAAGTGCCAAGGTGAGCTTTTAGGATCGCTGAATGTCCGTCGTCCGTCGTCTGTCCGTCCGTCCACAATTGTTCGTTAACACTCTAGCGCCTACAAATTTCATCTTATCTTCATGAAACTTCATGACAATGTTTGTCTTGATGAAATCTAGGTCAAGTTCGAAAGTGGGTCATGTCCGGTCAGAAACTAGGTCACTAGGTCAAATCATAGAAAAACCTTGTTAACACTCTAGAGACTACAAATCTCAATGGATCTTTATGAAACTTGGTCAGAATGTTTGCCTCATTGATATCTAGGTCAAGTTAGAATGTGGGTCATGTCCGGTCAAAAACTAGGTCACTAGGTCAAATCATAGAAAAATCTTGTTAACACTCTAGAGACTACAAATCTCATTGGATCTTTATGAAACTTGCTCAGAATGTTTGCCTCATTGATATCTAGGTCAAGTTCGAATGTGGGTCATGTCCGGTCAAAAACTAGGTCACTAGGTCAAATCATAGAAAAATCTTGTTAACACTCTAGAGGCTACAAATCTCAATGGATCTTAATGAAACTTGGTCAGAATGTTTGCCTTATTGATATCTAGGTCAAGTTCGAATGTGGGTCATGTCCGGTCAAAAACTAGGTCACTATGTCAAATCATAGAAAAACCTTGTTAACACTCTAGAGGCTACACATCTCAATGGATCTTAATGAAACTTGGTCAGAATGTTTGCCTCATTGATATCTAGGTCAAGTTCGAATGTGGGTCATGTCCGGTCAAAAACTAGGTCACTAGGTCAAATCATAGAAAAACCTTGTGAAACTCTAGAGGCTACAAATCTCATTGGATCTAGATGAAACTTGGTCAGAATGTTTGTTTTATTGATATCTAGGTCAAATTTGAATATGAGTCATGTCTGGTCAAAAACTAGGTCACTAGGTCAAATCAAAGAAAAACCTTGTGAACACTCTTGAGGCTACAAATCTCATTGGATCTTGATGAAACTTGGTCAGAATGTTTGTCTCATTGATATCTAGGTCAAGTTTGAATATGGGTCATGTCCGTTCAAAAACAAGGTCACTAGGTCAAATCATTGGAAAATCTTGTTTACACTCTAGAGGTTGATTGTAGGTATACATGTCCAGTCATAATCTAGGTCACTATAGGTCAAGTTTGCCATGGTGTACCAGGTGAGCGATTTAGGGCCATAGTGGCCCTTGTTTATTAAAGTGGCAACCCCCTGGGGTCCAGTTCCCTAACATGCACTTCATAGATAATCGGCATTTCAAGTAGCATGGACTTCATGCTGGGAGAGTTTTATGACGCTTATAAATGTCCTGCTATCTGTGTACGGTTACGTAATGTGTCGCATTCCTTTGTGATGTGTAATATGGCAGACATGTAGTTTACAGATGAATAGACCTAGCGATCAGCAGGCAAAGAGTTTAGCAGTTACTAAAATAGATTGCTTTAGGCATTGGCTGCTTTATAATTTACTCCGTTATATAAGACATAAGTAAAGCAGAAAGAAACGGAGATCTCATGTTATCATGTTTGCAATTTATTTCTGAAGATAATGCAAACTGTTACCTCTTTCATAGAAATGGGACGGATAATAATTATGTATATTTTAGTCTGGATGTAAAACTAACCCTAAATTCATTTTTTTGAAGTAATATGTTAATAATTCTAATTTTCCTTTCAATAATAATAATGATCACATACGACATAATAATACAGTTACAACTTTGGCCGTTTTGGATTTTGGCCGTTTGACGCGCACTCCTTTCAAATGTCTCTTTACATACAAAATGGCTTTTTTTTTGCCTCCAAGGAAATATTTCCTCCATGTAGAACATTGTAACAATGCATGAACACATTTTTAGAAGTTTAGACGTTTGCTTAAGTTTTTATACGGAAGGAATTCTTTTCTTACGCGAGTTGGTCTAGTCATTTCATTAGCCAGCAACCTTTGTAGGTCATCATTACTTTTTTCGCTTCAAGAAAAACCCTGGTATATTTACAACCGAAAGATAAGTGTCACGGCTTTATATCAAGACCTTTTTTAAAAAATATATATATATATCGGACGAAAATTATGGATTAAATTCAAGTTTTTTAAACGGGACGTAGTATATATTTGGCGATCGCCTGCTCTCGTTTATCGACTATTTCATTTGGCCATCGCTCTTTAACTCGCCATAAAATTTGTCGATTTCGAAAATAAACACTTGCATTTTTACAACTGAAAGAAAAATATCTAAGCTTTCCTTTAAGACCATGTCGAAAATTGAGGGTTTTATGAAAAGTTTTGTAACGGGGCGTGATATATTTATGCGCGAGTGCTTGCTCCCTTTTATCGGCAAATTCATTTGGAAACCACTCTTTAACTCGCCATAAAACTGATCAATTTTAAAAATAAAATCTGTTATTTTTACAAGTGAAAGATAAATATCTTAGGCTTCTTTAAGACCATTATAATGAAAATCGGGTGAAAATTAAGGATTTTATGTAACTTAAACTAACAGTAGGTAACCATTCAACACGATAAAAAACGCGATAGCCCGCTATCGGCGTACCGTGCAGTTGAATTATCGATCGATTAAGCGTTATCGCACATACAGGTAACGGACGACACCATTTTCGGGAAAATGCAGATTTGAGTATAAGTTACTTCTCCATTTGTCCTTTCTCCATGTTACAAACCCTAACTGACTGTGGCCTTTTTGCCAAAAAATGTCTATTACTATTTGATAGAAGGGGGGGGGGGGGGGGGGGGGGGGACATTACAGGAACATCAAGGCTCAAGCCCTGTGAGTAAATCCTATCGCAAACATCATAAATTAAAACCATTTTCATCTGAACATTCACAATAAGCACATTTCTCATTTTAAAGCAGGTGGCAGCTTAATGCAGTGTGACAGTGACAAGGAAAGCTCCCACAGGAGCTTGCTGCATCACTTTGCACTGCACTAAGCATCCACCTGTCAGATTCTGTCTGATGGACCAACCACTTATCATGAAAATGTTATAGTTGGATGAAACAGGTTTTATTGTAAATAGACCTTCATGTACATATTTAGCACCTGATCTACTAAGTCATGACTGTTTCCAGATTGACAATTTTACTGATCTTTGCCTATATTGTTTAAATGAATAACTTTGATCTGTGCCTTATGATGAAGATAGCATAATCTGGCACCCTGGGGAGTCTGACTTCCTGTCCTTGTCCCCAAGACCCATTGGTCCCCACAAAGGAGATTTCCAATAAACAATGCCTCAGGCTGACACCATTAATTGGCCAGATAAAGGGATTAATTGATTTATGATGGTGATTGCATATATATATCATCTTTTATTCCACCATTATTGGTGAGTATCAAGGCATATAAACGAAGTAGTACATACGCATACAAACACACAAGCATACAGAAAAGTACATCAGCATACAAACAAGGTTATATACACGCATACATAAACACATATTAATACAAATGAGGGGAAAGTGGTGTAGGCAATTTCGATCAGAAACCGAATTGTCTACTTGGATTGTATTCAAACTGTTAGTCAAAATGCACCCTTGAAATCAAGGGGGAAGATATATATACAATGCTGGTTTCATTGCATAAGGACGACATGATGTACACATTGTATACACCCCATAGCCCTTCCGCAATCAAGCCATCAATGTACTTAATATTGCATTGTTGTTATATCGACGTTTTTATTATTATTATTATTATTTCTTTTATCTTTTAGAAATTGTGTTCATATCAGTTTTACAAGTCTTAGAGTCCAATGTATTGTAAACTCTTATTCTATTAAGAGTTTAACAAAACAGGGGAACTCATATGCATAGGCTTATATAAGAAACAACATTCTCCTGGGTAGTCGAAGGCTTCTCGAAACGAAATAAAAGCACATACATTAGAAGAATGATGGGTCAGATGCACAAGCATATCGTTAGCTATGTGTCAATATTGTCAATAATGTATTACGAATAGCATCGTTTCAGAAAGTTTGCGCAGATCTGTAAATAGCCAGGGAATAATTCCGGCATTATCATGTTAGTCACATTTGTGTCGATGCGTCCAAAAATATAGACAAGTACTGTGCCCTTGTCTACTCTGCCAAGCATGGATGCAAACCGTCCCGAAATGCAATTCGAAATGTTTTGCACAAATGCCTGAAAGAAGACAAAGTTTCTCGTTGGATCACAGTCAAACACTACGTGGAACACTTCGTCAGTTACCATCAAGCTGCATTTTGGGCATTGAACCGTGGTTCCTAGCGGTTTGCACAGGAGTTTTGCCATAAAGCGCATATTGTTCAAGGAGCCTGCCCTTTCAAGGGACGTTCTCCAAATCATAGACAAGGCTAAATCAGCATGGACACTGTGAAAACGTTGGAAGTCGACATTTGAAGATAATCTTTCTCGCCACTGATCCCTTTCGAATTGCCACACAGACCGTTTACAAACACGTTTCCATCTAGATTTACTCGGAAAATTGCCACATTCTACAAACTGATCAAGGTAGTAGTGTAGGTCGTATTTTCGTAATATACCTGAAATATCCTTAATGAAGCCTCTTTTTCTGATAGTGGAAGCGTGTTTGAACTGGTATAATCTGTGGGTGAAAACGCGAAAGGCAATGTCTGTTGAGGCTAGCCTACATAAATAACCAAGAAAGGACAGTTTCTGCAAATCAATATGCGCTTCAATAGACGAAAACCCAAGAAGCCCTTTCACCATGTCTGAGCGCGTTAGTTGAGGTAAGCATTGTATCCGTTTAAGACAAAAATGGTGTGTTGTCTCAAGATGTCTCATGGCGCTGTTCGAAATTTCGGACCATAGTTCACAACCAAATAAACAGCGAGGGAGAACTGTTGACGTGTATAGTTTTGCGCCTGTTATTGGATTAAAGCCATTTGCGTGTAGCCCGGATTCTATAAAACTAAACAGCGTACTTCTCGCAGTTTGCCGAATTGTGTCACAGTTTGCAGGAAACTTTCGACATTCATGTTGTACAATACCTAAGTGTTTATATTCACTGACTTCATCAATGGTTGATCCATCATATGGAAAACTGGTTTTGACATTTGATCTGCGAGGTCTGTTATGTACAAGAACTGCACATTTAGAGGCATTGTATATATATCTCCATTTAGACGAATAGCGTTTACAGATGTCAAGAAGAGCCTGGAGGCCTTCTGCAGATAACGACATAAGAACTACGTCATCCGCCTGAGTCGGTGCACACACATTTATTGAATCTATTGCAAGACCGTGTTTTGATTTCGACAACGTGTTTAAAAGTTCATTGATGAACACGGTATAGAGGAATGGGGAACATATGCTACCCTGTCGGCACCCTTGTTCTATCGAGAATGGTTCAGACACGTGACCGAAGGCTAAAACCCGGCTAGAGGCTCCATGGAGCATTTCGTTAAATAGCCGTAACGGTTTGCCGTGGATACCTAGGTTACTTAGTTTGTATAGTAAACCATTTATCCACATCATATCGAAGGCCTTTAAAGCATCGAGAAAGCATGTATAAGTGGTGTCATTACGTTCCCAACAATAGTTTGATGATTCTTGGTAAATGAAAGACACAAGCTTGCACGATTTGCCCTTCTGGAAGCCGTGTTGTAACGGGTTTAATTTAGCTTGAAAATTGGCGTTTTCGATTCGATTCATGATACATTTCTCGAATAATTTGAATATCACTGGCAGTAGAGATATTGCACGATAGTTGTTCGGGGAAGATTTCGGCTTACCTTGACCTTTGTGAAGGGTAACGGTAACGGTTTCTTTGATTTTATCCGGAAACCGTTCTGTCCGGATAATAGTATTAAACAGTTTTACAATACACGTGATAAGTTTGTGTCCACCATACTTAATGTGCTCGTATGTCACGTTGTCCAATGACGGGCTTTTATTATTTGGCAGCGTTTTTAAGATTATTTGGAGCTCGTCACTAGTGACTCGTGTGGCAAGTTTTGACGAGATGAATGTGTCATTGCTTACTAGTTGGTCACGAAGTTCACCTTCAATTTTGGTTCTGAATTCTTCGTCAAAACTATGATGTTTAGAAGATTTGTAAAGGTCAGAAAAGTATGTTTGCCAGCCTTTAAGTATATCATCTGGGTGTTTTGCGATTTTGCCGTCAAAGTTCATTTCGCAGAATGAGCCGCTTGCTTTACATTTTCTAGAATTTATTAGTTTCCAAAAGCCTTTTTGGTCAAGCTCGGAAAGTTTATCTATCCGTTCGTATTCTTGCATAACATACCCTGGGTCCCCTTTCCACAGAGGGGGGTTCTAATAGAGGAAGTTTCTACTAAAGTTTAAAGAATGAGTCAGACTGTACTAAGATTAAAGATTAGAAGTGTAAATTAATTTCAACAACAATTTCTTTTGCATTTAAGACAATTTAATACCTCAGAGTATATTGTTTTTATGTACAATATATGCAAATGATATTTTAATGAAGCGTCTTGACGCGTCTCTACCACGAAAACGTTGCGTAACTATCAGAACCGGGCTCTTCTATATAGCGGAGGCCTGTGGGGGGGTGTTGATTTATATCAGGGTCTTTTTATCTGTAAAACAGACGACAAGCTTTCTTCAACAAGAGCTTTAATTTCGACGATGTCCAGGACAATAATGATCAACAGTCATACAACATATTATACAGGCAAATAATTCTGAAGTAGAGTAATAGGCAATGCATCTTCACATCAGATTTGGGGAATATCGCTTGGCGGGTGAGAGGCACATGCCGCTTTGTGTGAAGGTACAAAACCTATCTTAGACTACTTAATTTAAAATACTTATAATCATATTATGCCTAGACTGTTTAATGTGAAATTAACCCATTGAACCCTGCATACACATACTTGATAACCAGTGTATCCGTGAAGAGTACACTTGTCCTATGCAACCAGTGTAGATCCAGATCAGATGAATCCAAAGGGGAGTCTCTTTGATCAGGGTCTACAGTGTTTACCAATTTGCAAAATATTGTAAAAACAAACATAATTAGTAAAAGAAGACCTTTACTTAACCTTAATTGCAAAGTTGAATTGTCCATTTTAAGTTTCAGGTGTCAATGAGTTAAGTCTGAACCATTCATCGGTCAGACCACAAAAGATATACATAAAGCATGCTGAGATCAGTTTGAACAGGAAAACAAACTATTTTCTAATTTTAACAGTAGAGGTGTATATTAACTGTTTATGTATTTCTGTACTGTTTTCCATACTAAAATACATATGCCAGCATGAAGACAATGGCAACAGTCAATTTAGATAATGCTGTGCTAAGCACGCACATTTAATCTAGCAGACATACATTACAACTGTTCAAACTATCCTAGCATAAGACATATTAAAACAACATAAGCATGACAATAACAAATACAGTAAGGTAGTTTCTATCCTTTTCTTGTAATTACAACAGTGTTCATGTAAAGAGTACACTTGTCGTATGCAAACAGTGAAGAGACAGATCAGTGGCCACCTACAGTCGCCATCTGACCAGGGTCTGCACTGTTTGTCATGCCTGTTAACATTCAACCCTAGAAATGATAATACCTGTCACTCAAACAGTGTTCATGTAAAGAGTACACTTGTTGTATGCAAACAGTGCAGAGACAGATCAGTGGCCTCCTACAGTTGCCATCTGATCAGGGTCTGCGCTGTTTGTCACTTTGGAATACATTATACAAAACAGTTCTAACTAGTCAAAGTAGATTGGAAACAGAACAGGAAATTATGTTTCAGAGTGAATGAGTTAAAGCATTTCCCAAATTTCAACAAACATGAAATTATACAAAATAAAATGAGCAAACTTCTTGTAAAACAGACGACAAGCTTTCTTCAACAAGAGCTTTAATTTCGACGATGTCCAGGACAATAATGATGCCCTGACATTGCCAGCATAGTATTTTAAAGGCTCCTTGATGAAAATGTAAAACAAGCGGTTGTCGACTTGAGAAGCTTAGCTCACAGGTGTCAAACTTAGGTTCCCTTTGTGAGGGCTTCTGTAATGTGGCTAAAGGTGATTGATTATCAAACCTTGATGCAAAACTTGCATCTCTCAAAGCAACAGTCAAGTAATTCAAGTGACTGGCCAGAGGATTTAGTTTTCTTGGGTTTAACTGCTTGATTGTTTATCAGGCCTAAATGCAGAATTGGCTTCTCTCAAAGCAAGTTACACAATAGTGCTATAATTCTAGCGACTGACCAAAGGATTTAATTAGCTTGGGTTTTATAACAATCTTCACACCTTAAGCCACCACAGAAAACTAAGGAAAATTATTAAATTAAACAAGATTCTGTATTAAGTTCAAAATACAGCTACAAAGTTAATATGTTTAAAATCTACATTTCAATACCAATCTTTTGATACCAAATTTGGCTATCTAAATTAATAGGTATTAAAAGTAGATTTTTATGATCATGATAATTATATGATCCAGATATTTTTCATAATTCTTATTTAATATTGGGTAATATTAAATAATGAAAAAAGGATAATAATAATATTATAGACCAGATCAGTTAAACAAGGACATGCATTTAATTTAGAAAATATAGCTTTTTAAGTTGTTTTCCTTCATATTCATGTGTTATTCAATAACAGCAATGTTTATGTAATGTCCGTCACAACTTAAATGTACTTGCTTGTATGGCTTAGTATAAGGATATTATGAATAAAATTCAGTTTTGTATATTATTCATTTATCTATCATATATGTCTGACTCACATAAAGAAAGAATTTGAAAGGAAAATCAAATAATCTCATGTATAGAATATTTGACACAAAATATTTCTCTAGAGTAATTGAGAATGTTGATGAAATATTGTTCTCAATACACCACTTATATTGAGTTGTGCTTAAAGGACTAGGCCTACAAAATGATTAAATAACAAAATAATGCTATGTTTTAAAGGCATTAGCTCATTAAAGCATGATGAACATGTTTATGGGTAAGCGGACATGAGCCCCCCCCCGGACACGAGCCCCCCGGTCGATTTTGCGCGGGCGGACACGAGCCCCCCGCCTGTTTTGCGCGGGCGGACATGAGCCCCCCGACCCACCCTATGATAAGATACATGTTTTATTGTGTAAAATTGTAGATTTAAAACTTCAAAACGTGTTTTTCAGTGTTATGTTGTCATTATTGCACTTTATATATTATGCTTTTAACCGCAAATGTTTGAGAACTTTGATATGTTTGAGAATTATGAGACACAAACAACACCTTTAACTTACGATTATATGGACAATGGATTCAATCAATCTATCAAACTTACACGTTTCACTGGCGGTGTTTCTTCAGTAAAAAGAGACAATTTAACAATTAATTTCATGTATTATCAAAGTGTTACAGACAGTTTGCTTCGCTAATAGGCAACGATTATCTTATTTTGTCGATATTGTGTAATCAAGTTGACAATATAAATGATTATATCTATCATCATTATATTTTTCCTAAGAGGTATCATGATGAAACAATTAATAATTCGTGAATTATTACAAACAAGCAAGACAATATTTGCAGCCGAAGAAAAACTAAATTTATTGCTAAAAATAATAACAAAACATTAGTTAATTATCTGTACTTTGGTCTGAATTAAGAATGCATGATTTTACAATTCATGGGTGACCCTTTGCCAGTTTTCTTCAAATAATCTTCCTAGCTCAAACAACATGACCACCAGTGGGTGGAGGTGAATAAGTGAAAACTTAATCATTACTGGTCCATTAACATTTCCGTAATCATGGATACCAGGTGAGCGATTTAGGGCCGCATGCGGCTCTTGTTTTAAAAATAATTGCTTCTCCGAAACCATTGTCTGAATTCAATAATATTTTGAATGAATATTGTTTAAGTGACCCTTTATTAGCACTATTTATATCATTGCCATATTTTCCCCTTTTGCTCAAATAGTAATAATGACAAACAGAATTCCGAATTACTTCTTCATGCACCAGTCCACATACATGCAATGACAAACTTCATTTTGCATTGAGTAATATATAACACGATAGTACTCAGGTGAGCGATTAAGGGCCGCATGCGGCTCTTGTCCTTATATGGCTATATAGCGAAAACCTTAAAAATCTACTTCTCTGAAACCACTTGTCAGATTTGAAAGTAATTTCACACAAATGATCCATAGGTGACCCTCTACCAGATTTCTTAAAATAATTTTGTTATCTTAAAAAACATGAATGCCAGTGGGTGGGGCAAGTTTCCTTATATTACTGTAACTAGTAAAAACTTTAAAAGTCTTCTTCTCTGAAAATACTTGTCCAAATTGAAAATAATTTTACACAAATGATCCATTAATGATCCTCTATCAGATATCTCAAAATAATTTTGTTATATTACAAAACATGGCCGCCAGTGGGTGGGGTAAGTTTTCCATATACCGTATTACTGTATAGAAATTTTTCAAAAAACTTTCCTCTGAAACTACTGATCCGATTTAGGAATAATTTGACAGAAATAATTCATGGGTTTCCCAAATCATGTACTTGTTCAATTTGATGTCACCATGACCGTAACCATGAGTACCAGGTGAGTGATTTAGGGCCGCATGCGGCTTTTGTTTGTATTTTTGTATGGCCATAAAAAAGACATTTTTGGTGGCAGACTTAAAATTGTAAAAGTGCTCCAAATGGCTTTTCATGTTTCTTCACTATCCTGTTAACCCATTACCCCATAAATACACCTTTTTGCATCTTTTATAATTCTTTGTCCACTAAAGCAAATAGCTCCAATTTATACAGTCATAAATGTGAACGATAAGAAATATTTTCTTTATCCTAGCAGTGGTAGCTTAAAGCAGGTTGAATGTAAAGCAGAATGTATCTTAAGTCACATTCTGCTTTACTTTCAACCTGCTTTTAGTGGTCGCCAGTGGGTTTTTTTTTTCAAAATTATAAACAGGCTATGGGGTAATGGGGTAACCCTTTACTCCAAAGTCTGTTTCTAGTATTGAAGATAAGTGACCATTTAATGCTGATTGAAAGTAAAGCAGAATACTCCCTAAGATTTTCAGCCTGCTTGAAGCTACCATCTTCTAGGATATAGAAAATATGTCTTACCGTATGTTGCATATTCATTAATGTATAAAACAGAATTGATTTCTTCAGTGGAGGAATGAATTAAATGTGTAAAAGGGTGTATCTATGGAGTAAAGGGTTTAAAGCGACTCGCAACCAGATGGTGCATTAAAAATAGTAATTTGTAAATATGTGTCAAACGCTTATATAAATGGTAAAGAATTAGTTTAGGATAAGAAATTCTGTTTAAAAAAAATGTATTTCAATAAAAAAAAATATTGGTCTCTGGTGGGATTCGAACCCAGGGCCCGGCATTGGCGGACAGAAGGCAAAATAGGGGAAACCGCTTAGACCAATGGACCACGGAACTATCCGTTTATCTCGGATGGATTTAACGTATTTCAATGTGTAGCGATAGAAAGTGCATACAACTTCGTAATTCGGCTCGTGTTTATGTCTGAGCCCGTGTAGAGACGCAACAACAACAACTATACCGTTAGCTAACGCTATAGAAAAATGATGGAAAATATCTAAAAATCTAAGATTCGGTGACGATTCTTGAGACTTTTTTTGGACTGATCATATTTTTTTAATGTCAGAAGCCAAATAATGCCACAAATTTGCTTTTATTTGAGTATTTTATTTTATTTTGACAAGTACACCATCCGGTTGCGAGTCCCTTTAAAGCAGGACTGAAAGTGTAGCAGAAAACCCAAAAAATAAGACGCTTGAACTGCTTAAAGCATGGCAGAAGTAAAGTAGAAAATTCTTTTATGAACTTTGATGTTTCTGCTTTCATCCAGCTTTACTAATTTCCCACATAGCTTGTATTTAGTATTTAAAGACAAGTGCTTGGTTAAAGCAGGCTCCCATAGGAGCTTTCTGTTTTACTTTCAGCTAACACTAACAGTTCTCCACCGTCCACTATGTCATGACTAAGCTTTAGAATTTTGCCCTATAACAGTAAAACCATTGGTTCCATTTGAAAGCTCAGCACTGTTAACCCATTACTCTAGAAATACACCTTTGTATGCCTTTCATTTATTCCTCCAATAAACAAGATAGTTCCACTTTATACAGTCATGAATACATCATAACATGTATGCATCATAAAAAATAGTTTCTATACCCTATTTAAGTACATGTGCATACTAGTATTGGATAATGTGGTTCAACTGGATCATTTTGGCCCAATTAATATAATTATCTGCCTATGATAAGCTGCTGAAAAGACCTTTGTATGGAATGTGTGCCTATGTCGTTAACCCTTTGAATGGGTCCTCAGGAAATTATATCTCTTTGAGACTCCACTACATGTAAATAGTTTGCTGACAGTTTGTATCCAGATCAGACACTAGGTAACAACGTATCTAATCAGGATCCAACATTCTAAAGTCAGAGTTGTAGATAAGCTTTGTCTTGGAATTGGGTATTACTCCATGGATTTTAAATGAATTGGGTTTTTGAAAAAAGCATTGGGTATTGCATTGACCACAACCCCATGGTTTCTAATTCGATTGGGTATCCACAGTCCAGAACCCAATGATTTGTAATACAATTCGGTAGGCCTAGTACTACTCTAGGAAAATAAACTTAGAGGAATTCCTACAGTATTTACTCGAACAGTTCGGACACAAATAACAATTATACTGTATTTTTGCTGTCTGAATACATAATAAATTATTTTAGAGGGTGTCCGAATTCATGGGAAAAGTAACAAATTTTTCCCCTCATTTTAATATCACCGAACATCAAAACGAATCCTCGGCATCTTTAAACCACGGAAGTGTATAGATGCTTTCATATGCTGCTGAAAGTTTGAACAAGCTGTCGGTAAAACGAAGTTACAATCAAAATATACATGATAATCACCTTGAATTCCAGCGCATTCCGCGTATTTTGATGTAAGCACATTAGTGCGCAAGCAAACATAAATGCATGTTTTTTTGTTCATTTCGTAACACACACCAGGGGGTGATTGACATATTGAGTGTAGTAAGATAGTGAAAATAGCGCTAAAAATAGTTTCCAGACACACGACCCGATTTTTAATGCTCTACTCCGATATACGAAACTATCGACAGCTTCCCTATTCCAATGTCAAATAAACAGAAAGAGTGGAACGAATTGGGTTACTCTGTTGTGAACGCAGACTCAGTATCTAGCTTCCGCATGATGAAGATCAGAAATTTAGAATAATTTAGCCATGCGCACTCTCCCCGTGGTGTGAAAGCCATTTTTGGTGTCTACGACGTATACATTCAGATTCAGATTCAGGAAGCTTGTGCATAAATTCTCACAGAAATGAAAAAGACGTCAAAATCATGAATCTAAATACTTATATAGAACGATTCCTGAGAAATGTGCTTCATTATTGCCAATTAAAGATTTTCGGAAATCCGTTCTAAAGATAGATCTAGTAGGTATTCCCTAAAATGTGTGCGACGAAAAGGAACTAATGCCGCTCGTTAGTGTTCGGTACAGCTCGTAAAAGGCGGGAAAATAATTCCTTTGTCTTAATTCATCAACCAATGAAACACGGAATCTCGGACACACCCTCAAGATTAAGTCACATGAAATATACGTCACTATCACAGGTGATTTGTGGATGATATCTTTCTAGGTAAAACAATCATGGCTGTTAACGCTTTATTGAACAGAAAAGCGAAACCATAAAAACAGTAGCTACGAGAAAGCCAACTATAAGTATACGAAGGCACTCCTAATGTGGCAGTTCTCTGACTGTTTATTACAACGGGAAAATAGCGTTGGATGTGGACATTGTTTATTTAAGATTACGTAATTGCTTATCTCCAAGCACTGGTAAATTGACAATCTTGCTAATAACATGCACGGGCGAGCACACTGTTTTGAACCGTTTCGATGGTGCGTTGATAACTTGTTTTCATGGCAAATCATTCGGACTCCCTCTATGATTTCCGTTAAATTTAGAATCGAGATGCTGTAACAGGTGCACTTTACGTCATCCCGTTTCTAATATGTTCGGTGTTTATCGAACACAGTTCTATATGCTAGTTTTGTTTACACACGCTCAACTAAAGTGAAAGTTAAGTTGATACTCGATGAAATTGAAAAACAATTGAGTATTAGTTTGTTTGTTACGCACTCACTTTTAAATAATTGGGTTTTCTTTTGTTTTTGTTGCGTACTGTCACCCGTTAGTTTTGAAATAATTGCGTATTTCACAAATTTTAATTGCGTAAATACGCAGATACGCGCCTTATCTACACCTCTGTAAAGTGTTTGCTACTATAATTAGTTCTTTAGATATATGCAATAATGGGAAGGAACTTTAGTTACCAGTCAAATTCAGGTTAATCCTTTTCCTGCTTTGACATCATCGTCTGCAAAAATGGTCGAATTAGGGTTGATGCATTTTTAGCTCGACTATTCGAAGAATATGGAGGGCTATTACAGTCGCCCTGGTGTCGGTGTCGCCGTTGCACTGGTTAAGGTTTTTTGTGCAACCTACAAATAAGCTTGTATTTCTACAACCAATACTTGTATTGCATTATAACTTCACCACAGCCTCCCCACTACTACAGCAAATCATGGCTGGTAACTCTGGTTTGGATTTTGTGTGAGTAATGGCCCTTGATGGACTTAGAAATTTTGGTTAAGGTTTTTTGTGCAACCTACAAATAAGCTTATATCTCTGAAACTGCTGCTTGTATCACATTTTAACTTCACCACAACCTTGCAACTAGTGCAGTCAATCAAGGCAGGTAATTCTAGTTTGAATTTGGTGTGAGTTATGGCCCTTGATGGACTTTGAAATTTTGGTTAAGGTTTTTTGTGTAACCTAGAAATAAGCGTATATCTCTGCAACTGCTGCTTGTATCGCATTTTAACTTCACCACAACCTTGCAACTAGTGCAGTCAATCAAGGCAGGTAATTCTAGTTTGAAAATTACCTTATATATTAAATCAAATTTCAAATCCATTCAAATTTCCAATAACGAAAAAACCTGGAATAGTCGAGCATCCCATCTAGCGATGGCTCTGGTTAAATTGACAAGACCTAAATTCAAGTGTCAAATCAGACACAACATTACACGGCTTCGAAATCTGGACCGAAAATGTTTGTAAATAAAAATTAGCAGGGAAAAGGGTTAAAGCAGACTTCCTGTATTAATTAGCAAATGGCAATAACACATTGCACGCAAGCCGCGGAATCATAATTATTTGTTCAAACAGTTTTGATCCTGATGAAACGCAGCATAACACAGCGTCTCATCAGGATCCAAACTGTTTGTCACTCTGACAATGTTTAAAAAGAAATTTTGAAAAATAGTCTTTAGAACAGTAGCAGATGCCATTTGTTGCAGAAGAAAAAAGTACCTAGCATGCAGAGAGTTGATATGTTACATTCAAAGGGGTTAAATGATTGGAGTTACTGTATTCCTTATATTGTTCAACAATATTGACCTGATGTTGAACTTTATGCATGAATAGATTAACGAGTGATGACACAGTATAAATCAATAATCGACAGCATGCCGTACACTGTCAGGAATGTTGTACACTGTCAGGAATGTTCGATAAATTACGTAAACCGTGTACATTTTTAGCTCACCTGAGCACAAAGTGCTCAAGGTGAGCTATTGTGATCGGTTGCCGTCCGTCGTACGTCGGTGTCTGTGTCCGTGTCCGTGTCGTCTGTTCGCAATTTGTTTCAAATAACTTCTTCTCTGAAACCAATGACCCAATTTTAACCAAACTCGGTCAGATACATACTGTAGTTGTGAGCTTCAAAAATTGTTAAAAAAAAGTGGGTGGGGCAATCGGTCTTGTTGCCATGGCAACCATGCATGATATCTTAAAAAATCTTCTTCTCAAAAACGACTGGTCCGATTTCAATTTGGATTTCACCAAAATGTTTCTCAATTAATATACTTTCAAAATTGTTCAAAGAATTTTGATCCGTCAAAAAACATGGCGGCCAGAGGGCGTGGTCATTTTCCGTATTTACGTAATATTGACAACTAAAGTCAAAACTTTAAACATCTTCTTGTCAATAACTATAAGTCCTAGGACAACCAAATTTCACAAGAAGCATCATGTTGTGAACTTTTAGCAAGATTGTTCAAATAATGACCCCCGGGTCAAAAATGGACCCGCCCGGGGCTTATCAGTTTTTCATAGGAAAACCTTTAAAACGCTTCTTCTCTAAAACTGTATGGCCTAGACCTTTTATATTTGGCATGTAGCTTTGCCTTATGGTCCTCTACTAAGAGTCTTCAAGTCATGACCCCAGGGTAAAAAATGGCCCCGCCCCGGGTCTTATCAGTTTTACATAGACTTATATAGGAAAATCTTTAAAAATCTTCTTCTCTGAAACCGTAAGGCCCAGACCTTTTATATTTGGCATCTAGCTTTGCCTTATGGTCCTCTACCAAGATTGTTCAAATCATGACCCCAGGGTAAAAAATGGCTCTGCCCCGGGGCTTATCAGGCGGGGTCCCGGGTTCGAATCCCGTATGAGGTAAATATTTATTTATTTGCATTTTCATATCTTATTAGTTATAAATTTTATTTTACACATAAAACGCACGGATGACACGTTCTTCTCATTGTCACGTGTCATTCTATGCCACATCATACGTTTTGTCACACACAGCCTAACCAGCAACATGTCAAATAGGAAGTCTAACTATATTTTATCATCTAAGGTTAAAGAATTAATTTTTAACGTTTCTGAGACGTTTGCAAAAATAAAGAAAAAGAAAAATAAGAAAAAAACTGAAAAAAATAGAAGCACTATATGTGGGGGAAAAAAGAAAAGGATGATGCACGGGTCTCGAACCACTGGCCTTTTACGAAAAGATAATGTATAGTCGCCTTCCTTACCACTTGAGCTAATAATTTATCGATACGTTTGATAACCGATCAATGCTATTTGTCTTTGTTTACCGGTTTCGGTACCATGTGCGTTCTCGTATAAATTGAACGAAGTGTCCCGGTGATATATTTAGAAATGAAACGAAGTGTGAAATTATGCTAATAGAGGTCACCAACATCAGGTCAATATTGTCGAACAATACTGCTGAATACTCTTATATAACACTTCCCTATATTATCTATCATTCAAATACTAATGAAATAAGGAATACTTTTCCCAAGAAAGAGTGCATACTTTGTCAGACAGATCCTATAAGAAAACAATGCAGACCCTGATCAAACAATTCCTTTGGGAGCTGGCTGATCTGGGTCTAGACTGTTTTCAGAAAGCATTAATATACATGTTTGCTAATAGCAGGAGAAGGGTTAAAGGTGATTAGAGTATGAGGGAATGGCATTTATTCAGCTTTCAAAGGGGTTTACTGTTTGGAGTTAATGCAGTAGACTCAAGGATTACTGATTTGATACTGTGCATCTATCACACAGGACTCTAGATAAGGGAGTTTACTCTAAAATATTTAAACATTTTTAGCTCACCTGGCACGTAGTGCCAAGGTGAGCTATTTTGATCGTCCTGTGTCCGTCGTCGTTCGTTCGTTCGTTCGTTCGTCGTCAACAATTTCTTTAAACGATATCTCCTCCGAAACTACTGGATGGATTTTTAGCTCACCTGAGTACAAAGTGCTCAAGGTGAGCTATTGTGATCGGTTGCCGTACGTCGGTGTCGGTGTCGATGTCGGTGTTGGTGTCGGTGTCGTCTGTTCACAATTTGTTTCAAATAACTTCTTCTCTGAAACCAATGGCCCAATTTTAACCAAACTTGGTCAGATACATACTGTAGTTGTGAGCTTCAAAAATTGTTAAAAAAAAAGGGCAATCGGTCTTGTTGCCATGGCAACCATGCACAATATTTTAAAAAATCTTCTTCTCAAAAACGACTGGTCCGATTTCAATTTGGTTTTCACCAAAATGTTTCTCAATTAATATACTTTCAAAATTGTTCAAAGAATTTTGATCCGTCAAAAAACATGGCCGCCAGAGGGCGTGGTCATTTTCAGTTTTTATTTAATATTGACAACTAAAGTCAAAACTTAAAACATCTTCTTGTCAATAACTATAAGTCCTAGGATAACCAAATTTAACATGTAGCATCATGTTGTAAACCTTTAGCAAGATTTTCAAATGATGACCCCTGGGTAAAAAATGGCCCGCCCCGGGGCTTATCAGTTTTTCAAAGGAAATCCTTTAAAACTCTTCTTCTCTAAAACTGTACGGCCTAGACCTTTTATATTTAGCATCTAGCTTTGCCTTATGGACCTCTACTAAGATTGTTCAAATCATGAAGGGTAAAAAATCATATTTTTCTCTGAAACTGATATGGCCAGAGCTTTGATATTTGGCATGGTGACATTTCTAGAAGCCCTTAACCAATATTGTAAATGTGGTTCGGTCTGTTGCATATCTAGGTCACAGGAGCTAAAAATAGATTTTTTAATGAAAAACTTAAAAAATCTTCCTGTCTGAAACCACAGTACCCTGAGCTTAGATATTTGGCACAAAGCATCATCTTAAGGTCCTCTATCAAGATTGTTCAAATTATGCCCCTTGGGTCAAAACTGCCAAGGCCCTAGGGGTCGCAGTTTTACATAGAGTTATATAGTGAAATCTTATTCTCTGAAACTATAATGGCCAGAGCTTTGATATTTAGCATAGTGACACTTTTAGATGTTCTTGACCAATATTGCTGAAATGGTTCGGGTCTGTTGCATATCTGGGTCACATTAGCTAAAATTAGATTTTTTTTTCAATGAAAAGTCTTCCTGTCTGAAACCATCCATGTAAAAAATATTTGACAGAACACATAATTTTCAAGTTCATCAGCAAGATTTTTGAAATTATGTCTCTGGGGTGAAAAATGATCCCTTCCCAGGGGTCATATGTGACCCTTGTGTTGGTTTTTCCAGATGAGCGATATTTAGGCCTGCATGGGCCTCTTGTTACCTTTATATTTCCACCAAACCCTGTGCTATAATAACTACATCTGCAGAATCAGACAGCTATAAAGAGTATTCACAAAAATTAACATGAGTTAAGTGGAGAAATATTAAAGTTTGTATTTTAAAAACTCAATTTTACTTTCTTTTTTTCGGACCCATGCAATGAAATACATGTACTGGTTATCTAAATTGTGACTTCTTTTCAAGACATTTCCTGAGTCCATTGATGGAGTCCCCCATTGTTCTCGATAGGCATGAAAAAGCATGCAGCATAATCTGCCAGTGGGTATACCAATCTCAGTTTACCTGCTGAGGCCCAGTTTATACTCATGCTCTAGAGGCTTTTCAATGGTTATATTCAATGGTTATATTCAAATATACAGGTCGGGCCTCACATGAGACGCTTCAATGGTTCTTTGCTATTGGCATGTGCACAAGGAAATTGTCTGGCAAGGCGTTATCACTGAAAGCTGGTCAGGAAATGTCTTTAAAGACATTAGCTGACCTAGCTTGGGTGGTAACACCTACCCCAGTACAAAGTTTTAGTCAAAGCATGGAGAGCATGCACTTACTTTGCTAGCGTCTAGGCAAAGAATCATTCAGGCGTCTCATTTGAGGCCAGCACTTTATATCTGATAGTTTGGTTAGTAAACCCATTGAAAAAACCCTTAAGATCTAGTATGCCAGGGCCTCTAGTCAAAACTTCAGATGGCTGAACCGTTGCTTGCACAATTTTCTCATGCTTTACAGTTACTTTTGAGAACAATGGGTGGGGAATCAATGAATGGACTGGGGTAATGTCTTTAACCTTTTTTCTGTCAAAGCAATAATCATGAAACATTATTATTAGACCTAGCTGTTGCTTAATTCTTTACTTATGGTAATCATAATGTCTGTTTCATATTCAAATTCAAAATATATAATTATAAAATAATCAAAAGCATCAATATTAAGGTGGTTCGACAGCGGGCGGCCCGCATCTCGAGTTCCGGAAATGCTGATGACTTTCACCTGATCTTTGCGGCACGTCTTATAGTAGAAAATTTAGATAAAGAAAAGTTTGATCTGCTTCAGTGTCTTCTCTGTTAGTGCAGTTGGTACGTTGATTGACTTGCAATCCAAAGGTTCTAGGTTCGATTCCCACTCGCTTTAAAACTTTTCTTTTTAACAAATTGTCCGATTTTAGTGACTAGTCAATTCATAACGCAGTGATCAAAGGACAGGCTATGTTTAGTCTAGTAATAATGAATAATATCAGATGCAAGTATAGTCAAGTGACAGCTAAATATATTTGTGAGGATTTATAGCATATATAACAGATGGCAGCTAACACAGGACAAAAGTTATGCTAAAAGATAGATCCTAAAGGAGCTTTTATGCATTAGTTTTGTTATGCATTAAGCAGTCACTTGCCTTTAAAGATCTACAGGCTACCGTATTCAATGGTCCCTTATTACAGGTTTGACTTATGGTATTATTTAGAGCTGACGGCATTTTAAAGTTGAACTCAAGGGAGGTTACTCGTTTTGTGTTAACATTTTGTCAGAATTTCAGGAAATCATGTATAAAATGTAAATTCTACTGTAGATTTTCATTAAATTTTTGTGACTACAGTCAAACCTGTCATAGCGACCGTCCCTATATAACGACATATTTGTCTTAGCCGACCTTAAAAATTCCTCCCAACACATTTTCCTTTATGTTAAGACTGTGTATACCGACAAACCTGTGTTACGCGACTTACGACCGTAATATGCCGCTCCCAAAGTCCCATGTCCCTATTTAACGCACCTGTTTGCAGCGACTCGATAATTGCCGGTCATTATCGATTTTTCAGGTTTCATTTCCGGGAGGCGAATATTACTTTGTTTGTATGTTAGATCAAAATGTCTAGTGTTTATTTAGTTATCCTAAAAAGTGATATACAACATCTTTGTTTAATATTCATTTAAATTATATTTGATAATATTTCATTCTGAAAAAAAGATTTCCGAAACTTTGTTTTATAAACAGGTAATTCACGTTCCAAAACTGCATGTTATAGTTTGTGAATAGACAAACTGTGGTAAATAGTTCAACGGCGATCTTGATTTGGGAATGAATTTGGAGAATTGAGCTACCGAAAAGCAATTAAATATAAAAATAACTATTAGAACTTGACAAAAAATGCTTTAACTATTCCGGGGATGATTTACAATTAAAAGGGTTAAAAAGTCGTTCCCAATCCAACACTCCATTACGAAAGAACGGATGGGGGAAATTATGTCGTATAAACGCTGGCGTATCATAATCGTAAATCTTGCGAAAATACCCGTGTAATTAACATTTTATATGCATGTAAACCGACAGTTAGCTTCATGAATTGATTTTCGTACGATACATTATGAAAAATCACATTAGAAAACAAAGCGATATTCCGAAATTGCGTAGCAGAGTTTCTATGCACATTCCTATATGCCGTTGCGAACACTTGGATTTCGGCATGTGTGTATTAGTGTGTTACAAGTAAAAAGATGGTTCTTAAGCGTCTTTTCTTCCGTCGGTTTTACAAAGTATTTTTGTTTCTACTTTGTAAGACTGTTTTTAATAGGAGATATTGACAAATAAAACGACGTTAAAAATAGAGCTGTCATATTTTGAAATTGACTTGAATAAAATGGCGGCGCGATAACATTATAGACGCGACTCTAAACGTGGACATTTCGGGAAAGATTTACCTGTGAGAGAGACAACAGAGACAAAAAACAACTAACACACTCTGGGATCGAATTCTTACTCCATAAGACGCGATTCTGAATATGAATTATACAGTAAATAGACTGAGAAAGCGATCCTAAATTGGACACATGTTTATCAGATACAACGGAATTGAAGGACAAATTTAAACTTTTTCGTCGAACCTGTTACGGAATAAATCTCTAAAAAGACCAGACCGACGAATATTTCAGGTGATTGATTGGATCATTTATAGTATTTGATCAACTGGGGATGAATAGTCGACAAGTTAAATAAGTAGATCTATTTGTCATAATAGCAATGCAACTTTGTTTGAAAATATAGAAAATGATCTTAATTATTGCTTTTGGTAGAAAGGGTTAATATATAATTTTATTCAGAGAAACATCCATATGGTGTTCATTTGTATACTAATTTACCCCTGAAAACTGATAACCTGACTTATGCGACTACCTGTCTTATGTGACCTTATTGTGTCTCTCCCCTTGAAGGTCACATAAGACAGCTTTGACTGTAGTAGAATTAAGTTATATCTATCTAATAAGAGTAAAATTAGTGTATGTTAAACAGCTTGATTTTTAGCTCACCTGGCACGAAGTGCCAAGGTGAGCTTTTAGGATCGCTGAATGTCCGTCGTCCGTCCGTCCGTTCACAATTGTTCGTTAACACTCTAGCGCCTACAAATTTCATCCGATCTTCATGAAACTTCATGACAATGTTTGTCTTGATAAAATCTAGGTCAAGTTCGAATGTGGTCACTAGGTCACTAGGTCAAATCATAGAAAAACCTTGTTAACACTCTAGAGGCTACACATCTCAATGGATCTTAATGAAACTTGGTCAGAATGTTTGCCTCATTGATATCTAGGTCAAGTTTGAATGTGGGTCATGTCCGATCAAAAACTAGGTCACTAGGTCAAATCATAGAAAAACCTTGTTAACACTCTAGAAGCTACAAATCTCAATGGATCTTAATGAAATTTGGTCAGAATGTTTGCCTTATTGATATCTAGGTCAAATTCGAATGTGGGTCATGTCCGGTAAAAAACTAGGTCACTACGTCAAATCATAGAAAAACCTTGTTAACACTCTAGAGGCTACAAATCTGATTGGATCTTAATGAAACTTGGTCAGAATGTTTGCCTCATTGATATCTAGGTCAAGTTCGAATGTGGGTCATGTCCGGTCAAAAACTAGGTCACTAGGTCAAATCATAGAAAAACCTTGTGAACACACTAGAAGCTACAAATCTCAATGGATCTTAATGAAACTTGGTCAGAATGTTTGCCTCATTGATATTTAGGTCAAGTTCGAATGTCGGTCATGTCCGGTCAAAAACTAGGTCACTAGGTCAAATCATAGAAAAACCTCGTTAACACTCTAGAGGCTACAAATCTCAATGGATCTTAATGGAACTTAGTCAGAATGTTTGCCTCAATAATATCTAGGTCAAGTTCGAATGTGGGTCCTGTCCAGTCAAAAATTAGGTCACTAGGTCAAATCATAGGAAAATCTTGTTTACACTCTAAAGGTTGATTGTGGGTCATGTCCAGTCATAATCTAGGTCACTATAGGTCAAATTTGCCATGGTGTACCAGGTGAGCGATTTAGGGCCATAAAGGCCCTTGTTTGTAATTTGAGATTTTCAGAATTTGACTTTTTTAAAATATTGATATTTCCAGAAAATATGTCATGAAATACTTTTGTTTGCCCAATATCTTATAATCTATATACATTTTACTTGAATGTACAGAAATTATTGAGTTATATCATTCTATAAAGAAAATATTCCTGTTTATTAAAAAAGGAGCTTTTCTCGACAAAAGGTCCTGTCAGAAAAAAACGGCACTGTAACTTTTTTTTATTTTAACGATTTTTCACTCTCCATAATATTATGGTATATTTCAATTTAATCAAGGTTTCAAAGAATTCTGACACAGAATAAGCTGACCTGCGAACCACCTTAAACAGTTTTGATTTCAGATCACTGAGACGAAGCAGCATGGGATTTTTTTTCCACTACATGGTATCTTAAAGCAGGCTGAAAGTAAAGCAGAATGCATTCTGCGCCCTAAGGCGCATTTTACTTTACTTACAGCCTGCTTTAGGTAGTTGCATGTCAAAAAACAAGAAAAAGGCTATAGGGTAAAGGTACGATTGGTAAAACCGCACTTGAAAAATATAAATTTGGAAATCTTAGGATTTTTCATGTCAACTTATGGCAGCCCTGGTATTTGATCAAGATCCAAACTGTTTGCAAATGTCATTCATGTTGCACTTAGCGAGATAAGTGTTGAATCCATGATTACTGGTAGATGCCATGTTCACTGGGGGCCAACAAAGTATCACGAAGACCCATTTCGCACAAAAGTCCCGTATATGTTTCGCACCTACAATCCATGTAAACACACCCATTTGTGTACTATTATTTATACGCTGACATTCGCATTAACCACTTGTGTCCATAGACACACATATCAATTGAATTATATCTTTGCAAATTACAGTATAGGTTCGTGAATAAACTGTTTACATACCATTTCTTGTATTATTTATGGAAAATAAGTATGTATATCAAGCACAGACGTCAATTTGTCACTCTTAAATGAATATTACCGGGCGATTATCAAAAAAAACCATTGGAATGATCCACTATATTTACAAATATTCGGGAACCCC
This sequence comes from Gari tellinella, assembly GCA_922989275.2. Classification (NCBI taxonomy): domain Eukaryota; kingdom Metazoa; phylum Mollusca; class Bivalvia; order Cardiida; family Psammobiidae; genus Gari; species Gari tellinella. The sequence goes on along the minus strand of OV277857.1, from coordinate 34,661,035 downwards.
ATCTCAGACATGATGTATGTTTATTAATAGCTTCATTTTCCCATAGTTTTTCAACTTATTTTTCACAATAATGTATACAACTTTGAATCAATCACAGTACCCTGAAGGGTTTATGACTGTGTATGTGCCCTTCTGAAATCCAATTTACGTGTATACGTTACCAACAGAAGGTGTATGTTTGGCCGTACGGCAGTCGCATGAATTATTATTTCTACGGCGAGTAGCAATTTTCCGGCCGCCGTAGATTTCCTAAGACCGCCGTACAGTGTGCTCACATTTGCTGCGAGATTTGATGTTTTAGGGTTGAAAAACTTGCGGCGGTGCGGTCTCCCTTCGACAGCCGTACGGCGCCTCTGTGGCGGCCACGATTTCTAATAAAACCCACGGCGACCGCACAATGGCCGTACGGCGGTTGTTGATGTGCAGTCTTAATGCTGCTCCTGCTACACACATTGGCTTGCTACACGTGCACATAACACATATCAGTCCAACTACACCGAGAACTCAAAAGGCCATATATGGACAGCATTATGTCTCATAAGAACATCCAAACCCACTTTTCGATCAATAGACGCATATGAACAAAAGTGCAAATGCCCAATAGTAAAATTAACCATTGACGGCGTGTCGTTTTCTACGGCCATCGTAGAAATGAACTTTTTTTTATAACTCCGCGTTATAATACTGCGGCGACCTCTACGGCCTGTAAAACTTTGGGATTTGCCTTGCGGCCACCACACTGCCGCAGTAGGATTTCTTTGGCCAGCGCAAGAATCTTCCGATTTCACGTTTAGTTTAAACATATTTATTGCATAATATATACATGCAGGGGATCAGGCTTCAAAACATTATATAATGCCCGCTGTCCGATTTAACCTTTCTACGAGCTCCGTACGCCTGACGTAGAGCAAGAGTGGGGGCACTTTTAGCGACGAGGCCGTCCAGTCAAGCGGTACCAGTGTGACCATACCAAGTGGTTTGTGACGTTAATTTTGGTACAACTGACAGCTAAATTATCACCAAAAAGCCTCGATTTGGAATTTTAATCAAATGTTGTTTTTTAGCTCACCTGAGCCGAAGGCTCAGGATGAGCTATTGTGATACCATTCCGTCCGGCATCCGTCGTACGTCGTCCGTTCACATTTTCAAACAACATCTCCTCTGAAACCACTGAACCGATTTCAACCAGCATCAGTGACAAGGGGGAACGAAATCTTGTCCAAAGATTTTGGCTAGAGTTATTCCCCTTGCTGTGGGACCAGATTTTCTAACATGACCCTATAGACAACTTTTAATGCATAAGAAAATCTTAAAAAATCTTCTTCTCAGAAACCGAAAGGCCCAGACCTTTGATATTTGGTATGTGTCATTACCTAATGATCTTCTACCAAGATTGTTCAAAGTTTGACCCTGGGGCCAAAAATGGCCCCGCCCTGGGGCTTATCAGTTTTTTAGCTCACCTGAGCACTTTGTGGTCGGTCTTTGTCCGGCGTCCGTCGTGCGTCGTGCGTTGTGCGTCAACAATTTCTTCAAACATCTTCTTCTTCAAAACCGCTTGCCTGATTGCAACCAAACTTCACAGGAATGTTCCTTGGGTCAAGCTCTTTCAAAGTTGTTCAAAGAATTTGAAACAATGCAGAACTCTGGTTGCTATGGCAACCAAAGTGAAAAAATAAGGAAATCTTAAAAAATCTTCTTGTCAAAAACCACAAGGGCCAGAGCTTAGATATTTGGCACTGGGGTCAAATTTGGCCCAAGCCCAGGTGTCGCCATTTTACATGGAGTTATATAGTGAAATTTTCAAACACATTTTTCTTTGAAATCAATATGGCTAGAGCTTAGATATTTTGCATGATGTAATGTTTAGAGGTCTTTCACATATGTTGATGAATTGGTTCCGGTCTGTTGCATATCTGGGTCACCAGAGCTAAAAATAGATTTTTTTCAATGAAAACTAAAAATCTTCTTGTCTGAAATCATAGTACACTGAGCTAAGATTTTTGGCACATAGCATCGTCTACAGGTCCTGTATCAAGAGCATTCATATTATGTCCCTGGGGTCAAAAGTGACCCCGCCCGTGGGTAAAAGTTTCACAAATCTTCTTTTCTGAAATCACTGACCCATCACCATGTACAGGTGAGCGATTAAGGGCCATTCTGGCCCTCTTGTCTTAGGAAAACCTTTAAAAATCTTCTCCTCAGAAACTGTATGGCCTAGATCATTAATGTTTGACATATAGCTTTGCCATATGGTCCTCTACCAAGATTGTTCAAATTATGACCCCCGCCCGAGGCTTATCAGTTTTACATAGACTTATATAGGTAAACATTTAAAAATCTACTTCTCTGAAACTGTAAGGCCCAGATCTTTAATATTTGACTTATAGCTTTGCCTTGTGGTCCTCTACCAAGATTGTTCAAATTATGACCCCCGGGCTAAAAATGGCCCCGCCCTCGGGCTTATCAGTTTTTCATAGGAAAACCTTTAAAAATCTTCTTATCTGAAACTGTAAGGCCTAGATCATTTATATTTGACATGTAGCTTTGCCTTAAAGTCCTCTACCAAAGTTGTTCAAATTATAACCCCTGGGTCAAAATTGGCCCGCCTCGAGGCTTATCAGTTTTACATAGACTTGTATAGGAAAACCTTTAAAAATCTTCTTCTCTTAAACTGTATGGCCTAGATCTTTAATATTTGACATATAGCTTTGCCTTGTGGTCCTCTACCAAGATTGTTCAAATTATGACCCCCGGGCCGAAAAATTGCCATGCCCTCGGGCCTATTAGTTTTTCATAGGAAAACCTTTAAAAATCTTCTTCTCTGAAACCGTAAGGCCTGAAGATCATTTATATTTGACATGTAGCTTTTCCCTATGGTACTCTACCAAGAGTGTTCAAATTATGAACCGTTGATCAAATTTGGCCCCGCCTCGGGGTTTATCAGTTTTACATAGACTTATATAGGAAAACCTTTAAAAATCTTCTACTCTGAAAATGTAAGGCCCAGATTCTTAATATTTGACATATATAGCTTTGCCTTGTGGTTCTCTACCAAGTGTGTTCAAATTATGACCCCCGGCCAAAATTGGCCCCACCCAGGGGCTTATCAGTTTTTATAGGAAAACCTTTAAAAATCTTCTTCTCTTAAAGCGTAAGGCCCAGATCATTAATATCTGACATGTAGCTTCGCATTGTGGTCCTCTACCAAGATCAAATTATGGCACCTGGGTCATAGCTATATCAAAATGTTGTCTTGCCCAGTCAGATTCTATGGTACAGTGTCCTCAGGTGAGCGAAATGTGACCCTCTGGGTCTCTTGTTTTATTTATGAGTCGATTTCAAGGAACCATAGCCTATGCTAAGGGTATTAATAAGTTATTTTAGAATGATGTAAATGTATTTGTCACTAAATGGATACTTTTTGTCTGAAAACGAGACAAATATCCAGAAATGTTAACACACACAATGATACCACGACAATTTAATGCTAGATATTGCCAACTTATTTGCCTCATTTTCAGGCAAAATGTATTACCTTGGTGACAAATCCATTGATACCACTGTAAAGAATCCAGTTCCCCGTATCATAGGCTATGTTTCGTTGAAATCAGCTAAAACAAATTTCTTACATTTGATTGAAGTTCCAAATGGAGGCCTTTTTGTTGACAATTTGACTGCCAGTGGTATCCACATATTACGTCACAGACCATGTGGTTACAATGGTCACACTTGGTACTATCCATTTATATTCTCTTCGCTTTTTGATAAAACGTGTAATATAAAAGACATTCACCCATAACCCTAAAGCCTGTTTCTAGTTTTGAAGACGGATAGTCACTTATTAAAGCAAATTGAAAGTAAAGCAGAATGAGCATTAAGGTACTTTTTCTCTGTTTGCTTTAAGTTACCATCTGCTGGTATATAGGTAATTATTAGATCATTGTTTCATAAATAGAATATATATAGGAAAAAACCTGTGCAGCTTCTCATACACTTTTCTAACACGTTCCCAGTGTAATTACTTATATATGAAGGTGTTTGTGTAGTTTGGAATATTGGCTGTTTCTGTTTGAGTATTTGCCTATAAAGAACATGCTGAGGTGAGCTATTGGGATGGCCCTGTGTCCGACGTCCGTCGTCGTGCGTCGTGCGTCGTCGTTAACAAATGCTTCAAATGACATCTCCTCATATACCGCTTGACAGATTTCAACCAAACTTTACAGAAATGTTCCTTGGGTCAAGCTCTTTCAAATTTGTTCAAATAATTAAAAAAAATGTAGAACTCTGGTTGCCATGGCAACCAAAGTGAAAAAATAAGGAAATCTTTAAAAATCTTCTTGTCAAAAACTGCAAGAGCCAGAGCTTAGATATTTGGCACATAGCATCATCTACTGGTCCTCTATCAAGTTTTTTCAAATTATGTCCCTGGGGTCAAAATTGGCCCCGCCCCGGGGTCACAGTTTTACATAGAGTTATATAGTGAAATTTTCAAACGTTTTCTTCTCTGAAACTAATATGGCCAGAGCTTTGATATTCATCATGGTGACACTTCTAGATGTCCTTTACATATTTTGTTCAAATGGTTCCGGTCGGTTGTATAAGTAGGTCACAGGAGCTAAAAATAGATTTTTTCAATGAAAACTTAAAAAATCTTCTTGTCTGAAACTACAAGGGCCAGAGCTTAGATATTTGGCACATAGCATCATCTACAGGTCCTCTATCAAATTTGTTCAAATTATGTCCCTGGGGTCAAAATTGGCCCCGCCCCGGGGATCACAGTTTTACATAGAGTTATTTAGTGAAATTTTCAAACGTCTTCTTCTCTGACACTAATATGGCCAGAGCTTTGATATTCATCATGGTGACACTTCTAGATGTCCTTTACATATTTTGTTCAAATGGTTCCGGTCGGTTGCATAAGTAGGTCACAGGAGCTAAAAATAGGTTTTTTTCAATGAAAACTTAAAAAATCTTCTTGTCTGAAACTACAAGGGCCAGAGCTTAGATATTTGGCACATAGCATCATCTACAGGTCCTCTATCAAGTTTGTTCAAATTATGTCCCTAGGGTCAAAATTGGCCCCGCCCCAGGGGTCACAGTTTTACATAGAGTTATTTAGTGAAATTTTCAAACGTTTTCTTCTCTGAATCTAATACGGCCAGAGCTTTGATATTCATCATGGTGACACTTCTAGATGTCCTTTACGTATTTTGTTCAAATGGTTACAGTCTGTTGCATAAGTAGGTCACAGGAGCTAAAAAAAAATAAAATTCAATGGTAACTTAAAAAAAATCTTTTTGTCTAAAACCCTAGTACCCTGATCTTAGATATTTGGCACATAGCATCATCTACAGGTCCTCTTTCAAGATTGTTCAAATTATGCCAATCGAGTAAAAAATGACTCTGTCCTGGACATAAATCTTTTTCTCCATTTTGTCAGTTATTCTCAGGTGAGCGAAATATGCCCCATGGGGCTCTTGTTAAAGAAGTTATGTCGCTTTGAATTTGTTTCGTACATAACAATTATAGTGTATTCTAGTTGCTCGGACAAATCAACCACTCTGTCAGCTTCATCTGCTTCCGCAACAGTTCACTCACACTCACTCACTATCCTAGTTTAGCATCTGTGTTCCCTTCGTCAGGGGTTCGACGTTGTCTGGCTGTCTTAATACATCGTCTCCAGTGATCACGGTCGTGGGGGTCCACCTTCACCATCCACTGTACACGGTCTTGCCTGATAGTTTCTCTCCAGGTCTTTGGGCGTCCGGTTTTCTTATGACTGGCCACTTTCAGATCCCTGCACGAGTTGATTGGTCCACTGCTTCTTTCAACATGTCCAAACCAACGTAGTCTGTTAGCCCTGAGTATAACGTCCAGCGGTTGGATGGCCAATGTCTCAAGTAAGGTCTCTGACCTAACATGCTGGGTCTGGTCTTGTTTAACATGGCAGATTCATCTGATCATGGCCCTATCGTTCCGACGGAGTCTAGCGAGTGAGGACTGAGAGAGTGCCCAACATTCACTTCCATACAGCATGACACTTCTGATGCAGCTGTCATAGACTTTCCCTCTGGTGGCAACAGGGATGGCTCTAGATGTCAGGATGGGCAGGAGTTCTCTGAATTTTCCCCATGCTGTCTTTACCCTGATAGTAGAGCTCAATTCACAGCCTCCACCAGCACTCAGCATATCTCCCAGGTAGCAGAAGGAGTCTACCACCTCCAGACTGTCTTCACCAACTTTAATTTCCTGGCAAGGGCGACCCTCCATTGGTCGAGCAAGTCCCTGGCACCTTTTACACTTGAAGTCAGGGTCTGGTGTGAGTCTGCCATGTACTCCGGAACATTTTTTGTGTACCCATAGAGTACAATGGTTACACTGTATGACATTGCTCCTTACCCCCTTTCTACATACTGCACATGGGTGTTGGCCCGAGTCCTTTAAAGTGCATGCAGTTCAGGCCCACTGACCATGACTTTTGTCTTTGCGGTGTTGACCCTCAGTCCTTTCGCTTCCATTCCCTCTTTCCAAGCTTTGAGTTTCTCCGCCAGCTCCTCGATTGTCTCAGCTATGATAGCAAGGTCATCAGCGTACAAAAGTTCCCAAGGGCATCCGGTGCGAAATTCTCTGGACAGAGCCTCAAGGACAATGATAAACAGCAGCGGGCTGAGGACTGATCCTTGATGGACACCTGATGCTGAAATCATCGCTGTAACTGTCATCCACCCGCACTCTGCTTCTTGCATTAGTGTACATACTCTGTACTAGCCGGATAAGCCACTCCTCTACACCTAGCTTCCTCATTGCCCACCATAGTACCTGCCTGGGGACCCTGTCGAATGCCTTATCTAGGTCGACGAATGCCAAGTAGAGCCTTCTATCTGCCCCAATGTACTTTTCTTGGATTTGACGAAGTATGAAGATGGCATCTGTCGTTCCTCGCCCTGGTACAAAGCCAAACTGCATGCCATCAATGTCAATCTGCTGTCTGATGATGTTGTCCAAGACTCTTTCAATTACCTTCATTGACTGTTCCAGGAGCTTCAGGCCTCTATAGTTGCCTCTTGTCAAAGTGTCACCCTTGCCTTTGTAGCAGTTGATGATGTAGCTTTCTTCCCAGCTCTCTGGCACATATTCTTCCCTAATGATGGCGTTTGCAAGGTCTGACATGATCTGTGCGCCTGTCTCACCCGACGCCTTCAGCATTTCAGCAACAATACCTGAGGGTCCTGCCGCCTTGCCATTCTTCATCTTCTCCAGGGCCTTGCAGATCATTAGAGGATGTCTTTGTCGAGTAAGATTGAAAAAACAAAATCGAAGGTGATTTCGAGAGATGTCAAATTAGTTGAAATTACGGTGTCAATGTTATCGTACGTCTTACTATAACAGTGACGGCAAAATCCGAGTGAACCAAAACAAATTGGACTGGTTGCCGAATTAGGTTGCTACATGCAAGCGGACAGCGTTGAAAACACGGAAACCAGTCTCTGACCAAAACATTTCCGTGTATTTGATGTTTGAATGATTTCAATGATATGACAGTCTTCCTTAAAATAACGAGGTAAGCAAATTTATGAGGGGGCTGTTTGTGATTTTGATCTTGTTGCCGATAATTTTCCGTAGCGGTACGAAAAACTTATTTTGGAAAATCTAAAATCTCTTTCGTCGGAGTCTTACTAGGCGCTCATTGTTTTATGAATCATCCGATTACCAGACGCTAAACTATATCACGCGGAACGCTTTGATTTTTATCGTTGGTGCATCAAAATTCAATTAGCTCATTTTGTCACCAGTTTTTGCGAATTGAATATACCGGCGTATCTGTCAAATACAGCTTAATGGTTTTCTTTTATGAAACGCGAACTAAACAAAATTAGAATATTGAATAGGAAATTCGGCTGAAAATCCGATTTTATTATAAAACAAGTAGCTTACTCAGTTACTGAAGTATTAATGTCACCTATTTTAATTTTTCACATTACATATTATTGGACTGTAAACAGTCCGTTTTCTATGGCTATAAAGTATTGAAAAGGTATTTTAATAGCATTCTTATCATTAAAGTAATTGATAGTAGCCATTTAATTCATTAAGTAAAGAAATATTTATCTGATTTGGATAACCCAAGATTAAAATTTTGTCTAGCATCACAGCTTTTGAAACAGTTTAGAAAAATCAAAATGTATAAAATTGAACCACTAAAATCTATTTTTTTTAGGAAGGCCTCTTGTTCCATAAACTATGGGAAGGCTTCTTTCTCCCATCATAGCCTATACAGCTTTAAATTTTGTGCCACTTAGTTTTAACGTTCTGAAAGCAAATTGAACATGAAAATGAGAGCTAAGATAAACCCACACACAGATCACGGTTAGAAATCCTTTATCAAGAAACCATTTATCAATCAAATAGAGTAGACATGGCACAGAGGTGAGTTATTTACTTTATGAGTAAATCCTTTGAGCAGAGAGAGGGAGGTATTTTCATTAGGATAAGTGAAATGCCTATCCCCACCCCTCTCAAACGTCATGCCTTAATGTCTTAAAGCTTAAAATGTACAAAACTTTAGAATGGCCTGTACACATAATAATGAAAAAATATTTCTTAAATATATTTATACGGTATAACCCAAGTCCCATGCCATTTTTAAAAAAAATCATTTTATGAGGCAGGGGTATGTGGTCAACCCCTGCCCCTTCATATATATAATCCTGCACCTATGCACTGGTCTGTATAAATGAAATATAGGTGTCAAAACAGGATCAGACAGGACTGGGTGTTTTCTGTGACAATGGCTTTTTAGCTCACCTGAGCCAAAGGCTCAAGGTGAGCTATTGTGACCGCTCACCGTCCGTAGTCCGTCTGTCCGTCTGTCCGTCTGTCCGTCTGTCTGTCTGTCCGTCTGTCCGTCTGTCCGTTCACTTTTACTTCAAACGACATCTCCTCTGAAACCCGCCGATTGTAGGGAGAGTTCAAACTGCTTATGATGTTCCTTGGATGCTTCTCTACAGAAGTTGTTCAAAAAAAAGGAAAAAAAGCACAAACTCTGCTTGAAAAAGCAAAAAAGCAAAAATCTTTAAAAAATCTTCTTGCCCAAAACTACTAGGCCCTAAGCTTTGATATTTGTACAGTAGAATCTCCTGGTGGATCTATCTATAGTTTGTTAAAATGAAATCCCTAGGGTCACATTTGACACCACCCTGCACAGTTTAAGTGCTGCTCTAGGCAGGTTTTACAGTATTTTTGATTTAGGCAGAACTGTATTTACCTGAGTTACCGGTACCCTTAATATACTATGGGCAAATAGCCAATATTTGCAAACATTTTGGATCCAGATCAGATGCAACATAATCATAATGCTACATCTAATCTGGATCCAACCTATTTGCCACTCATTTACCAACTTAACATTTTCTAAATTGTTTTTTTGTACACTTTTCACATACAGTAGGTTTTAAGCAGACATCATTTCAGTCTGGTAAGGGTAAGCCCAAGCGTTCTAGCCACTGAGGTCAAATATTATGCAACTCTGAACTGGTAGTGGGTATCACAGAACTGGTCATGATCAGCTGAACATGTTGTCTGCTAAAGTTTAGATATGGTTCAGTCTGATTCATACTTAGAGAAACAGGATCTGGAAGTGATCCACTGACAGTTATGTAATTATGTCTTATGCCATATTTATACATATGTTTAATATTGGTTTTGTCAGAGTTATCTGTATGTCTTTTCAATAATTCCACTTTAAACAGTCATGAAAATGTAAGATGCAAAAGTAAAGCAAAGTGTGCATTAACCCTTAGCCCGCCAAATAAATTGTCGTCTGCTATATTTCTCGTCTGCTTCAAGTTTCAAAGTGCTTCAAAGTTGCTCAAAATTGCTGAAAATGTTGTCCGAGTGTCAAACAGCTTGGATCCGGATGAGACACCGAGTTACTCGGCGTCTAATCCGGATCCAAGCTGTTTGCATATAAAGCTATAGTCGTGAGTGGCAGGCTAAGGGTTAAGACACATTCTGCTTTACTTTCAACCTGCTTTAGGTGGCCACCTATTTTCAAAATTAGAAACATGCTATGGGGTAATGGGTAAAATGAAATTGCCTATTTGGAAAGAGCCTGATGAGAGGAAGTGCCATTTGCAAAGGCCATAACTCTGACATCATTGTTTTTTGAGTTATTTCCCTTTGTGATATTTTCTTGTCAAGAAGACAACTTCAGTTCTACTGATGCTATTGTAATGAAATTTTATGTATGGAAAGAAACTGATGAGAGAAAATGCCATGCACAAGGGCAGCAATATTTAGTTCTTCCCCTTTGTCATATTTTATTGTCAGGAAAATAATTCCAGTTCTGTTGACGCTAGTGAAATAATTATCATTTATTGGAAATGGAAATAGCTTGATAAGAGGATGTGTCATGGATAAGGGTCATAAGCTTGGCAACAAAATTCACTTTTGTCATGTTTTCTTGTCTGGAAGATAACTCCATTTATAGTTATATTAAAATGTTGTCTTGCCCAGTCAACTTAGGTACAAACTTCAATGTCCTCAGGTGAGCGAATTAAGGGCCATGGCCCTCTTGTAGTATCTGTATGATAGTTTAATTATATTCAACTGAAAAGTACTGACAACAATGATTTATTTGAATACTCTAACTGTTAACTGAAAGCAAGGACCAGTTATGAATTATATGTACATCTATCCTGTACAAACAGTGTAGACTAAGATCAGAATATCAGACCCTTCTGAACGGGATATGTACAGTATCCTTGCAAAAGCTTATACAACCAGAGTCAGTTTTTATGGTAATGCTTGACTGGAAATAGAGTATATATATGTTCTAAATGTTTTGTATTGGATCTAGTAATACATGTTATAATTTTTAAGTGTCAATGACACAAAATCTTATACATACAGCTTTATAGAACAGTATAAATTAATGATAGAAAACCTACATACCATCTCATATTTTTCTCCCTTGGATCTAACTCATACATGGACCTAACTAGAAACATATTTTTGTGGCCTTACAATGATAGTTGTAAAAGCAAAGTGCTCATCATTTACTTTGGAGTATAACAGTTTGCTGAAAGCATTTTCCATCTTTTGTTAAATAAAATCAAAATTAAGATTTATTTTTCAATCCTTGGAAAACATTAATGCTTATGACCAAGAAAATTATTTTTATATTTTTCCATTGCTTGTCATTTTCAAACAATTTTCCAACAGTTTCAGACCTTCAAAATGCTTGTGAAACTGCTGGTCCAAATTGAAAATAATTGTACACAAATGATCCATGGGTGACCCTCTACCAGATTTCTTAAAATAATTTTGATATCTTAAAAAACATGGCCACCAGTGGGTGGGGCATGTTTTCCTTATGATACTGTATAGTTAAAACTTTAAAAATCTTCTTCTGTGAAACTGCTGGTCCAAATTGAAAATAATTTTACACAAATGATCCATGGATAACTCTCTACCAGATTTCTTAAAATAATTGTGATATCTTAAAAAACATGGCCGCCAGTGGGTGCATGGGGCATGTTTTCCTTATGATACTGTATAGTTAAAACTTTAAAAATCTTCTTCTGTGAAACTGCTGGTCCAAATTAAAAATAATTGTACACAAATGATCCATGGGTGACCCTCTACCAGATTTCTTAAAATAATGATGATATCTTAAAAAACATGGCCGCCAGTGGATGGGGCACGATGGGGCACGTTATGATACACTGTAGAGTTAAAACTTTAAAAATCTTCTTCTGTGAAACTGCTGGTCCAAATTGAAAATAATTGTACACAAATGATCCATGGGTGACCCTCTACCAGATTTCTTAAAATAATTTTTATATTTAAAAAAACATGGCCGCCAGTGGTTGGGGCATGTTTTCCTTATGATACTGTATAGTTAAACCATGGGTGACCCTTTGCCAGTTTTCTTCAAAGAATCTTCCTAGTTCAAACAACATGGCTGCCTGTGGGTGGGGGTTAATTTACGATGATGGCTTATAGTGGAATTTTATCATTACTGGTCCATTACCATGACCGTAAACATGGGTACCAGGTGAGCGATTTAGGGCCGCATGCCGCTCTTGTTTGTGTGTTAACCTTTAAAAGTTTTCTCACTGGACTGTCACTATCAACAGATTTGGTGGAGATAATTCATTTTCAAGATAAACGGTAGGCAACAGTAAGTGCATGATACGTGGCGGTTTGCATCCTATAAATTCAATGATGACTTCAGTTGGTAACATATGCCTATAAAATGGACTTCGTTTAGTAACATATACATACTCTGTGCGGCACCTATACACGGATAATTTGTTAACTCGATTTAAAATCCATTTATTGCATTACTACAGATTCTTTATAACCCAAATAATATTCCATTGATACAATCAATCTAAAAAGGTAATGTTCATATCATGTTTAATAACATTGTTTACCAAATAGCATACATTTGAAACATTTTACATCATAGGATAAATGACTATGTTATTTTGCAAGTGATACAATGAATAATATGAAATTTGTACGTAGATTGCTTGAGAAACCATTCTACTTACCATCGGACCTATTTGATAATATGTTCCGGCTAAGTATAGGCGAAATTGAGAGACACTCAAGGAAATTTGTGTTTTACTTTTGTTTTTGGTACACAAAATATGCACTTTATCGGTGCGGAACATATACAGGACTTCTGTGCAAAATGATCCTCGTGATACTCCGTTGGCCCCCAGTGATGTTAGTTCATGTTTGATCTTGATTTCTAATGTATTACCCTGAATCATTATTATGCAGACTTTTCAAATGGACTATACAGTGTTCCCTCTCTACAATGACCCTCCCAACAACGGTTCCCTCCTTATAATGACAATTGCCGCTGTTCCCAAAGCAATATAATTACGTTCAACCTTTTCACAGCTGCAATATAGTCTACTTATATTGTCGTCTGCTATTTTTATATATGAGCCATTTTGACAGAAAAAACATAATAATGAATGGCAAACAGCTTGCATCCAGATCAGACGCCGCGTCGCGTAACGCAGCATCTGATTGGATTCAAGCTAAATTTCCCTCCCTACAACGACTCCCTCCGAACAGGGCACATATTTGTGTCTCCCATTTGGTGTCGTTGTAGAGAGGGAGGGCTGTACTACTTTTGAAAAAATGATCCGTTTATATGGACTTTAAATAAGATCATAATGGAAGTTATGGCAAACAGTGCAGACCCTGATCAGAGGGCCTCTTCAGGATATTGGTCAACCTTGAATGCAAATTAGGGGCATATCCAGGCTTCAACTAATGTTACGCACATCAGGGGGAGGGGGTGGGGGGCTCCCCCAAGAGACAAATGAAAATATGAATCAAAATGCTGAGCTCTGAAGTGTATTTGGGACACTCTGAATACGATCTCTTTGATGTCACTGAATCATACACTTTTATTGAAAGCTTCGTTATATTAGACATAACAAAATTTTGTGTCGACTATTTTTTCTGCAAGAATTATTTTACTTTATAAGTACGAGAGGTACCTGAAGCACTGTAGATTTTAGGCTACCAACACTGTATGTACTTTTGAAAGGTGCTTTGAGTCTGCTGAAACCTGAAAGTTATTGATCATGGTGGGATGGGGGGGAGGGGTGTGTTGCTGCCCCGGAAGTAAAATGGACATTAGAACTGAAATGATGAGCCCTGAAGTGTATTTGGAGATATTTTGGACCGGGAATACGACTTGTGTGAACCATACAATTTTATTCAAATCTCCTTAAATTTCTGTTTGACTGTCACCTTGCTTTAAGCAGTCACATGTCATAAATACCTAATAATAAACACAATTTAGTGGTCGTATATAGAGAGGTTTTACTGTACAGTGTAACAGTAGTAGTAGGAGACGGGTTAACTCTTTGAACCCTAGTCCCGCCTATAGGCGTGCTTTTCAAACAGTGTACATGTGAATAGTACACTAAGTCTTGTCCTATGCAAACAGTGAAGATCCTGATCAGAGGGCTCCGAAAGGAGCCCTCTGATCAGGGTCTTCACTGTTTGTCACAATGCCAAACATTGACAAAAACAACCCTTAAAAGTCAGAAATGGACTAGACTAAAATGGAAACTGGAATTGTCCATTTAAAGTTTCAGGGAGGAAAGAGTTAAGCAGCTGATAATATTGCATTGTGAGGTTTCAACAGTTTTCAAACATGCATTAAGATGTTAGTTTTATCTGTCATGTCAACAATATTTAGATACAGTGAGACATCACTCTATAGAAGACATGAGTAATCTTAAACACAGATTTTTGCTTAATGCAGAATCAAAATAATGCAGAAAATGCCTAAAGAGTCTCTGTGCCTTATTTTTATGTTGTATAAAGCAGTCATCTGTCTGTAGAGATATCCATGTAATAAGTGGTTGCTTAATACAAGATTGGCTGTAGTAGTTTTCATGTTTAAACAAGATGTTTGATTCATATAGCACTGTTTGTTCAGTTACAAACACATAAAGACTATTTGAGGGGAAAAAAACAAAACAAAATTTATGATAATATCATAAATCAATATGAACAGCATCTTAAAGCATGATAAGGGCTACTTTATGTGTGAAACTGATAAAAAATAGATTATGAGGTGTTGAAGGCAAACATGAGCATGGTGTTAAATTGTTAATAATATAGAGGATAACTGTTTTTTTCAGTGTAAGATCGAAATTTAATCCATTGAGTGAACATCAGACGTTATATTTTCACGAGTGGCAAATATAACATTCTAATGTTCACGAAATGGATTAAATTCGATCTTACACTGAAAAAACACAGTTATTCTATTTATTTATGCTTTAAAGCCACTTTTTAAACGAAATTGTTTAAAAATTTAAAGCGAACGTACATTATTTATCCCGTGTTGAGCCCCACGTTTTATGTCGAACACATGTGCGTGACAGTTAGCGGTATAATGACGTCACTTATTTGTTGATTTGACGTCATTCGAATTACTTCGTTGCTCCCGAGTTTGGATTCGTGCTCTTCCGGTGAGTAGTTCGCGACAAATCGGACTGCCGGAATTTAACGATAATACACGATTGACTACGATTCTTGGGGAGCCCTACGGGGAAAATTCATAATAAAAGCGATTGGTGATAATCCACTGCAGTGGATTACCAAGTGATCATCCACTGCTTTTTCGTGGTAATCCACCGAAAAGCATAAATAAACTTGTGTAAATCTAAAACAGAAAATGCAGTAAAACTTCTTCACCCTTACATACTAATTTTCAAATGGACTCTTGGGATATCTAATAAATTACCAGCTCATGTTGTTCCAAAACAACGGAACTGTATGCTGTTTTAGTAACTTTGGTAATTTGCACTAGAAACAGTTACATTGGTTAACCCATTACCCAATAGATACACCTTTATAGGCCTTTAGTTATACAAGTCATGAATATCCTTAGCAAGCCTGACCGATTTTGTACACATAACACAGACACTACCGGACTAATTTGGAGCTCATTTTCTGAATAAACACTACACTCTGACATCTCAAAACGAAACTGATGTGTCAAAACGAAACTGAAAGTGACAATCTATTTTAAGAAGCGCTATACACATGTATTAAAATCGCGTTCACGCAATACCCAAATGACTTAAAAAACAATTAAATAAATAAAAACAAAATAGGATCCTGAGCTCAGTTTGAGCTTTGTGAGCTTTTTGTTGACATGTCAGTGTTACTGAATTCCAGCATGAGTGCTATTATAAAGGGTTTTGACAAAAAGGTCACGTACATTTTAAATCAAAAGTAGAAAGATGGACAGTTTCGGCCCCTCTGGCATTCGCATTTTTCCAATCTTGCAAATTTGTTTCTGGATCCATTTTCGATGCTGCCTGAAAGAAATACGAAATGCCGAACCTGGCCTTTCAAAAAAGTCTTCCAACGCGATGTGCGAATCATAACTTTTCAATCTACGGAAGTAGCCAAAATGTGCCATAAACGTCAAAACGTTTTTAGCTCACCTGAGCTAGCTCAGGGTGAGCTTTTGCAATTCTTGAATGTCTGTCGTTCGTCGTCAACAATTTTAGTGTTTACACTCTGGAAGCCACAATATTTATCCAATCTCCCTCAAACTTGCTCAGATTGTATATTACCATAAGAGTTCTGATGTGTTTGATTATGCTTGAAATCGGACCAAAAGGTCAGGAGTTATCTACCTTTGAATGGCTAAAAATGCCATATTTAACCGTGTTTACTCTCTAGAGGCCACAATATTTATTTAATCTTTCTCAAACTTGCCCAGATTATATATTACCATAAGAGTTCGGATGAGTTTGATTATGGTTGAAATCAGACAAATAGGTCGAGAGTAATCTACCTTTAAATTGCTGAAAATGCCATGTTTAAGAGTGTTTACACTCTAGAGGCCACAATTTTTATCCAGTCTATCTCAAACTTGCTCATATTGTATATGACTATAAGAGTTCAGATGAGTTCCATTATGGTTGAAATCGGAGGAATAGGTCGAGAGTTAACTACCTTTCAATTGCTGAAAATGCCATATTTTACGGTGTTTACACTCTAGAGACAACAATTTTTATCCAGTCTTTCTCAAACTTGCTCAGTTTGTATATTACCACAAGAGTTTGAATAAGTGTGATTATGGTTGAAATCGGACCAATAGGTCAAGAGTTATCTGCCCTTGAATTGCTGAAAATGCCATATCTAACAGCGTTTACACTCTTGCAACTACAGTTTTCAATGGATTTTTAGCTCACCTGAGCTAGCTTAGGGTGAGCTTTTGCAATCCTTGAATGTCCGTCGTCCGTCGTGTGGCGTCACCAATTTTAGTGTTTACACTCTAGAGGCCACAGTATTGATCCAATCTTTCTTAAACTTACTCAGATGGTATATTGCCATAAGAATTCGGATGTGTTCGATTATGGCTGAAATCGAACAATTAGGTCATGAGTTATCAACCTTTTAGTTGCTGAAAATGCCATATTTATCAGTGTTTACATTCTAGAGGCCACAATAATTACCCAATCTTTCTAAAACTTGCCCAGATTGTATATCACCATAAGAAATTTGGATGAGTTTGATTTGGATTGAAATCGGAGAAATAGATCAAGAATTATCTACCTTTGAACTGCTGAAAATGCCATATTTTACAATGTTTACATTCTAGAGTTCACAATTTTTATCCAATCTATCTCAAACTTGCTCAGATTGTATATGACTATAAGAGTTCAGATGAGTTCGATTATAGTTGAAATCCGACGAATAGGTCGAGAGTTATCTACCTTTCAATTGCTGAAAATGCCATATTTAATGGTGTTTACACTCTAGAGACAATAATTTTTATCCAGTCTTTCTCAAACTTGCTCAGATTGTATATTACCATAAGAGTTTGAATAACTGTGATTATGGTTGAAATCGGACTAATAGGTCAAGAGTAATCTGACCCTGAATTGTTGAAAATGCCATATTTTACAGCGTTTACACTCTTGCAACTACAGTTTTCAATGGATTTTTAGCTCACCTGAGCTATTTTGCAATCCTTGAATGGTTGTGCAGGGTGCGGCGTCAACAATTTTAGTGTTTACACTCTAGAGGCCACAATATTTATCCAATCTTTCTCAAACTTGCTCAGATGGTATATTGGCGTAAGAATTCGGATGAGTTTGATTATGGCTGAAATCAGACAATTAGGTCATGAGTTATCAACCTTTGAATTGCTGAAAATGCCATATTTATCAGTGTTTACACTCTAGAGGCCACAATATTTACCCAATCTTTCTAAAACTTGCCCAGATTGTATATCACCATAAGAATCGGATGAGTTTGATTTTGATGAAATCGGAGAAATAGATCAAGAGTTATCTACCTTTGAAGTGCTGAAAATGCCATATTTAACGGTGTTTACATTCTAGAGTTCACAATTTTTATCCAATCTATCTCAAACTTGTTCAGATTGTATATGACTATAAGAGTTCAGATGATTTTGATTATGGATGAAATCAGACTAATAGGTCGAGAGTTATCTACCTTTGAATTGCTGAAAATGCCATATATAAAGGTTTTTAGACTCTAGAGGCCACAAATTTTATCCAATCTTTCTCAAACTTTCTGAGATTGTATATTACCATAAGAGTTCGGATGAGTTTGATTATGGTTGAAATCAGACTAATAGGTCGAGAGTAATCTATCTTTAAATTGCTGAAAATGCCATATTTAAGAGTGTTTACGCTCTAGAGGCCACAATATTTATCCAAGCTCTCTCAAACTTGCCCAGATTGTATATGACCATAAAAGTTGGAAAAAGGGTTATTATGGTTGAAATCGGACAAATAGATCAAGAGTTATCTACCTTTGAATTGCTGAAAATGCCATATTGTTTAGTGTTTACACTCTTGCAACTACAGTTTTCAATGGATTTTCATTATACTTGTACACAAAGTATATAGCTATATGTTCTTGAAGGAGTGCAATTATTGTTGAAAGCTAATCATTGTGGCAATAGTTACCTGCCCTTGATATACTTTGAAATGCTAGAAAGGCTTCATTTCAGTATTGTTTAGGCTCTAGTTATCTGCCTTTGATGTACTCTACTATACTAGAGTAGGTCGACAAACTTGAATGGATTTAGAATAAAAAGGGTGAAATTCAAGGGTAAAGCTATCAGGCTTCATTACAAATGGTGAGCGATATCAGCGCCTTAGGGCCCTCTTGTTATTATACTTGCACACAAAGTATATAGCTATAAGTTCTCTAAGGAGTGCAATTATTGTTGAAATCTAATCATTGTGGCAATAGTTATCTGCCCTTGACATACTTTTAAATGCTAGAAAAGGCTTCATTTTAGTATTGTTTAGGCTCTAGTTATCTACCCTTGATGTACTCTACTATACTAGATTTATGAGGTTGTATTCCAAAATTGTTTACATGCTATACTACAAATTTGAATGGATTTAGATTAAAACAGGTGAAACAGAAAGGTAAAGCTATCAGGCTTCAGTATAACAGGTGAGCGATAGCAGGGCCTTCAGGCCCTCTTGTTATACGTAATGGGCGTGGAAAGGATATGCACTGAAAGAAATATTTCCTATATGCTAGCAGAATGGTAGCTTAATTTAAATTAAAGCAGGATGAGAAAAAAGCAGAATGTGCCTTAAGACGCATATTCTGCTTTACTCTTAACCTGCTTTAACCCATTACACCATTTATACACCTTTTTAGGCTTTTGATTTATTCCTCCACATAAAAAAATATTGAACATTTACTGTCGAAAATATGTTCTGTATTCAAAGAGATGGTAGCTTAAAGCAGGCTGAAAGTAATGCAGAATGCACCTTAAGACGCATTCTGCTTTGCTTTCAACCTGCTTTAAGTTGTGATTTGTTTTCAAAACAAGTAACAAGCTATGGGGTAATGGGTTAAGTGGTCACCTTTCTTTAAAACTAGAAAGGGCTATGAGGTAATGGGTTAAAGCATGTAGAAGTAAAGCAGAGTGCTTAAGGAGCATTATGCTTTACTTCCAGCCTGCTTTAAGCAACCATCTGTTTTCAATACTGAAAACTAGCTTTAAGGGAAAGGGTTAAGTAATTATCCCATTTCAGAGTCTTTAGACACCTTTACTCATTCCTCATTGAGATCTATGTTCTAAAGTTCTAGCATGATCTGACAAAGAGCCATAGGTGGATGCTAAGCTTACTGGAAGAAACTTTCTGCTTACTTTCAGCCTATTAAACCCATTACTCCATGGCCTGTTTCTAGTTTTGAAGACAGATGTGACCACTTAAAGCAGGCTGAAAGTAAAGCAGAATGTCCTTAAGGCGCATTCCGCTTTACTTTCAGTCTGCTTTAAGCTACAATTTGCTAGAATATAGAAACTATTTGTCATGACTGTATAAATAGGAACTATATTCTTCAGTTGAGGAATAAATTAAAGGAGTAAAAAGGCATATTTTTGGGGTAATGGGTTAAAAAAAAAGCTGCCTGTCTTAAGCACTGCAAATAAGCCATTAAACTTTGAAAACAGGCATGATTATCATTATAGTTTAAATAGCAGGACTTTACCACATCATGTTTACATAGCAGGACTTTACCACATCATGCAGGACTTTACCACATCATGTTTACATAACTTTTTCTCTTCTGTACATTATACATCTTTCAGTATTTTCTTGTGTTTATTTTCAGAGAGCTCTGGCAATAGTACCTACCATGGGATAATCAGAGTCACAGTGACGGTATATAGCTTGGTGGCACCTGTGTTTTTAATTGGATTATCACTTAGTACCAATTATGACTAATATGGCGGATTCAAGATTGAGATTTAGTGTGATACCCCTTAGATTGTGGTTATAATATGTTCACTGATGCAGCTAATGGATAAAGTGGGCTGTAAAATGAGGAATGGATTGATGTGTGTATGTTATTAAGGCATAACTCATGGAAATTGATATTACAACATAGGCAGATTATAAAGTCACCAATGGAGGACACAGCAAGAGTAGCAGTTTAAAACGGGTTTATTTCAGGTATTATAAAGGCATATAGAATAGCGGAAAAGTTTACCTGAAATTGAGGAACAGTACGCTTGGCTTTGTAAGCTCTTGGCAAGTGGACAGAGTTATATCAAATACACAAGGCCGGGATTTAAATTTCGATTTGACTTGGGGATTACATACAGGGTAAAAATAAAATTGATATCTGGCCCAGTGTGTATACAACAATTTACACTTATTTTAGTTGTATTGCCTTAAATGTGAAATACAAACACTGACCTTGATCACTTGTGGCAATATTATGATTGTGTAGACTGAGTGAACAGATACTTAAACACCAGCCAATAACAGTAGTTATAGCCACTCTATAGCACAATATATACAGCGTAAAGTAGGAAATGAGGGGTGTGAAAGAAGGCCATTCTCTCTCTGTTTACTTTCCCTTAATTTGATTACACATTCAGTTATCCAAGATATAATAGTAAACTACAATGGCAGACTCTGATGCAGAAGATGAGAAGTTTGCCAACAATGTTATGAATGAGCTGGCAGCCTTCCAGGTTACAGAGAAACCTGCAGCTGTCAAAGCTGAGGAGGCTAAGTCACTAGAGGCTAGTCAGGAGAGCAAGCCTGATGAAGTACCAGCAGCCTCCAGTGACTCTGACCCTCCCAAACCCCCGCCTAGGGTTATAAAGCTGTCGAGACCAGTCAACCCGTATGTCAGTGCCAGGACTAGCCAGGGTGTGTGCACCTCTGTATCCAGTGCCTCTACATCCAGTAGTACCCCTGCTACAGGGTCAACAGCTCCAGTACTCGGAGGCCCGGGCAGTAGGCTGGCTGCCCTACAGAGACCTGGTAGTCCCATGCAGAAGTTTCTACAAAGATCTAAGAGTCCAGCACTAGCTGCTGCAGCCGCCAGGCTTGGCCAACAAACATCATCTGAACAAACCAATAACCACACTACACCCAACAGTCAAGCTGATGCTTCAGCGGTAGTAAGAAACAAAGAAACAGCAAACACTACAGACAATGAGCCTGTCTCCCAAGCAGCATCTTTGAGATCAACCATGCCCCCTAGAATACAAAGTTCAGGACTTACTAGCTCTATCCTCCTAAGAAGACCACAGAGTCCTCTTAGAACATCTAGAGCTCCTTTGTTAAGTAAACAGTCATCTGAGAACTCATTAGAAGATGACCCATCTAGTCCTAGAAGTCCCCAATCTGATAATCTTAATTCACCAACCTTAATAAGTGAAGAATCTCGTAATGCTGAAAAAGCAGCTATTAGGAATAAACTAAGAGCAAATAGTTTCCGTTTAAAAGATTTACTTACTAAGAGACCTTTTGTTAAATCGCGAGATAGGGGTGATAGTGAGACAAAGGATGGAAGTGAATCAGATCAGTCTACTGAAAGTGGGGAAGGACAAACTGGAACATCTAGTGATGGTACAAGGCCAAGAGATAGAACTCGCTGGAGAGCCGAGAGCAGCAGTGGAAATGTTAGTCACAGATCTAGACTAGCAGAAAGAACTAGCTCTATTCTCTCTTCCAGAACTATATATGGAAGGTCTAGAAATACTCAGTCAGCAGATGCTGAAAGTGAAAATAAAACTGCTGCAGTGGATAACAGTCAAAGTATTGGAAGAGGTGTTAACAATATTAATGATACTGACTCACATCAGGGTAATGCAAATAGCAATAATGAAATTCCAAAACCAGTAACTACTTCATCAGAACTAAACTCACCAGATAAAGACACTGTGACTATAGGGGCCACTCTATTACGTAGTCCAAGAACAAGAGTAGTGTCAGTCGATTCTAGTGTGCCATCTAACTCAGATAATCTCCCCAGTGAAATTGAAATTCAAAACTCGGATGATACTAACTGTGCCAAACCTGATATACTGGTAGATCAATCAGACAAACAATCAAAATCCATAGCAGAACTGGAAAAAGCTAATGAAGTAAATCTTGTCTTTGATTCAGAAAATATTGAAGTCACTAATCCTAGTCCTGAAAATGAAGTTAGTCACGATACCAGACAATCAGATATGTCAATGTCCATGTATGCTGTTTCCCAATCCCACACTAGAGCATCAAGTAGGCCTAGAGTGGCATCAGAACCAGCTACCCCTATTACAGAACAAAATCCACTTACTAACAGCCAGTCATATGAAAAGTCGTTGGATGGGGACTTTCTTAGTGGCTCCCCATCACTGAAGAGAAGCTTTGCAGTGACAGATCTGGACAAGGCCATGCAGGAGAGAGACAAACACAAACTGAGCATGATCTTCAAAGAGTCAAGTCAAGATCAAGGGGAAGACAGTAAAGAGAAAAATGAGATGGACAAGATAGCAGGTAATTAGATAAGATTTTTAAGAAAAAAGGACATATTTTGTATGATACATATTCATGACTATAAATCGGAGCTATTTTCTTTTGTGGAGGAATTCATTAAATACGTAAAAATTATGTATTTATGGAGTAATGGGTTAAAGAAAAAATTTCCCAGTGGGAGTGTTTTGCTTTACTTTTAGTCTGCTGTAAACAGCTACCTTTCTTTAGCACTAAAAACAATATATGAAGGAGAGGGTCAAGGTTTTTCTTGTAAAATAATCATATTAACCCGTTACCCCATAAAATACCTTTTTATGCCACAAGTTTATTACCCCCCACTGGAGAGAATAGTTCCACTTTAAGGAATATGCACCAAAAGAGATATTTTGAATATCCAAGCGGAAGGTAGATTAAAGCAGACAGAATTTAAAGCAGAATATGCCTTATAAGGCACATTCTGCTTTACTTTCAACCTGGTTTAAGTGACATAATTTCTTTAGAATTAAAAACAGGCTGTGGGGTAATGAGTTAAAAAGGGTCTAAGCTTTTCATGTCATGCTATTGACTTTGCTATAAACACCTAAAGTTTGCATATTGTAAATCTCAAAATTTACATGTACAATAAGTTAAAACCACAATTATATCCTGTGTGACTAATCATCTTTAAAATAATACACATGGTTAGAGTCACGGTTATAGCATTATACAGCCAGTCTTGTATGAAACAACCACTCATTAGAAGAAACTTTGGAAATCTTAATGCAGGATAGGAGCTTTTTGCATTATTTTCATTTTGAATTCATCTTTTATTCCAAAGATACACATTTTTACGCATTTAATTTATATATATATAAATGCCTCCACTGCAGAAAATGGTTCTAGTTTATCCAATGATGAATATATGCATCATAAACATTTTCTATACTCTAGCAGATGGTAGAGCTCTTAAAGCAGGTTGAAAGTAAAGCAGAATACACTGTAATGCATATTCTGCTTTACTTTCAACCTGCTTTTAAGTGGTCACATGTCTTAAAAACGATAATCAGGTTATGTAGTAAAGGGTTAAGCAGTCATTCGTCTTTATAGAGGTATCTATGCTACTTCAATTAATGATCATTGATTGACCTATTACTCCATAAATACACCTATTGACGGCTTTAATGTTTTCCTTACTGAAGAAAATATTTCTATTTTATACAATTATGAATATGTTGTATCAGAAATATTTTTTTTATTCTAGCAGAGTTAAGCTGAAAGTAAAGCAGAATGCGCCATAAGGCTCATTCTGCTTTACTTTCAATCTGCTGTATGTGAACACTTGTCTTCAAAATGAGAAACAGGCTATTGGGTAATAGGTTAAGAGATTATTCATTTGTAAAACTTTTACCACTGTAAACTGAACTATAACATTGACTAATAAAACTAGGTCATTTGGTCAAATCATAGAAAAACCTTGTTTGACCTCTTTCTAGCATAGGAAATAGGTGACCACTTAAAGCAGCTTGAAAATAAAGCAGAATGTGCCTTAATAAGCATTCTGCTTTACTTTCAGCCTGCCTTAAGCTACCATCTGCGTGAAAAAAAGAAATATTTCTTATGATACATATTCATGACAGTATCAATTTGAATTTCTTCTGCGGAGGAATTAACGAAATGCTTAAAAATATGTATCTATGGAGTAAATGGTTAAGAAAACAGTGGATACCCAATCTGACAGCTCCCTCAGGAGCTGTTTGATCTTGGTCTACGTACTCTGTTTTCAGAAAGTGTCAGTATAGTAGGAGAAAGTTAGTACAAAATTGACTGTAAAATAAAGAAGTCTGTGAAAATCTTATAATTTCATAGCCATTCTGGTACCAGAATATTTTGTGGTTAATTTCATGGACTGTGCAGCTTAAGCAATAAAAACCCTTTCCCTTGTAGCTTGTATTCAGTGTTTTAAGACAGATAATACCTTAACCTTTTGAACCCAAGTCATGCTTATCCATATTCTTTGCAAACAGTGTATCTGCAAAGAATACACCTGTCCTATGCAAACAGTGAAGACCCAGATCAGAAGGCTGCTAACGACACTGTTTGTTATATTGAAATAATAGTATACAGCGCTCCCTCTCTACAACAACACCCAACGGGAGACACAAAATTTGTTCGTTGTTTGGAGGGAGTCGTTATAGGGAGGGAAATTTGCAAACAGCTTAAATCCAGATCAGACGCCGCGCAGCGTCTGATCTGGATTCAAGCTGTTTGTCACTCGTCATTGAGTTTATTCTGTCAAAATGTCAATTGTGTCACTTTGAGTAAAACAGCCGACGACAATTTTAAGCAGACGCTATTGCAGCAGAGAACCATGGTGTAAGACATACTTGTCTTGTTGGGGGAACAGCGGCAATGGTCATTGTAAGGAGAGAGTCGTTGTTCAGAGGGCCGTTGGAGGGAGTAAGGCTGTACATTGTAAAAAATAACTTCAGTTGTCACAAATGGACTGGACTGTATTGGAATTTGGAATTGTCAATTTGAAGGTTCAGGGAGGAAAGGGTTAAAGCAGGCTGAAAGCAAAGCAGAAAACTCCCAAAGGAGTTTTCTGCTTTATTTTACAGTCAGCTTGAAGCAACCACCTGTCAAAATGTAGAATATTTTCAATTGGTTATTTAACTCTTTGCATGCTGGGTAAATTTTTAGTCTGCAGCAGTTGTCATCTGCTACTGTTCTAACATTTGAATTTTCTAAATTTCTTTTCAAAGAAAGTCTGTCAAACAGCTTGGATCCTGATGAGATGCTGTGTTACACAGGGTCTCATCAAGGATCCAAACTGTTTGCAATGGTTATCATGGTGTTTCACCGTTAGCATGCTAAGAGTTTAGGAAATGTTAGAAACATGAAAGGGCATATCTGTGACAAATGTGTATAGGTGTGAAATGGTGTCTTTATATGGGGAAGGGTTAATGTTGCCATTATAGATGTTATTTAGACATTAATGTTGTAATTATGGACACTTTTGAGAAGAAACCAAAATAAAGTCCCAGAACCTAAATATATGCTTTGCACAGTTGCTAGTTTTTAAGTGCAATTTTGTCAGCTTAGATATTTTAGTGAATGGTTTATTTTCAACCTCAATATGTAAGAATTGAATATAAGAGTCACACAGTTTAGATCAAAGGTCAGACTCCATGATTTGTGGGTACTGATCTGGATCTGAGCTATTTGCAAAAGTTATCAATGATTTTAGAAATTTACTCATTACTGTCAGCATGCAAATAAAGAAAGGCAAACATTGACAGTCAGATAATGTTCTGCACTAGCAATACAGGATTCCAGAT
Organism: Gari tellinella; assembly: GCA_922989275.2. Lineage (NCBI taxonomy): Eukaryota > Metazoa > Mollusca > Bivalvia > Cardiida > Psammobiidae > Gari > Gari tellinella. The sequence continues at coordinate 34,634,889 of OV277857.1, read as the reverse complement.
TAGGGGAGTATTTCAAAAAATAAAATCATTATTTCTGCTTTAAACCCTATGGTGTCATTACTCGTTAGAATTTTCTCTTCGGGATGATTCTAATGAGTAGTAACACCATAGGATTTGGTGCAGAAATGAGTGAGAAATTCTGGATATATTCAATTTACTCCCTCTTATCTGGAACCCTGAAGATAGGTGACCACAATGAGTGTAGTGTTTCTCAGAACTTGTTCACATCAACCCGTCTCCCTTCGAAAATTCATTTATAAAACTTCTCCCACTTATTTATAAATGTTACAGCGATTACGTGTAATCAGTGTTTACCCATAATCCCTGAACTTTTCAGGGATTATACGTAATCACTGGGCATTTAAAGGGACTCGCAACCGGATGGTGTACTTGTCAAAGTAAAATAAAATACTCAAATAAAAGCAAATTTGTGGCATTATTTGGCTTCTGGCATTAAAAAAATATGATCAGTCCAAAAAAAGTTTCAAGAATCGTCACCGAATCTTAGATTTTTAGATATTTTCCATCGCTTTTCTATACCGACTAGTAGACGGTATAGTTGTTGTTGTTGCTTCTCTACACCGGCTCAGACATAAACCCGAGCCGAATCACGAAGTTGTATGCACTTTCGATCGCTACACATTGAAATACGTTAAATCGATCCGAGATAAACGGATAGTTCCGTGGTCCATTGGTCTAAGCGGTTTCCCCTATTTTGCCTTCTGTCCGCCAATGCCGGGCCCCGGGTTCGAATCCCACCAGAGACCAGTATTTTTTTTTTATTGAAATACATTTTTTTAAACAGAATTTCTTATCCTAAACTAATTCTTTACCATTTATATAAGCGTTTGACACATATTACAAATTACTATTTTTAATTCACCATCTGGTTGCGAGTCGCTTTAAGGGAATTGATGAAATGTCTGTTTTTTCATCAAAATAATAACAACAACAACAACATTACCTTTATTTCATCTCAGGCACCGAAGTGCAACATGAGGGAGTATATACATTTAAGTGCAAAATACATATAACAAAGTAACATTGCAGATAATAGGATACAGTGGAGAAAACGTTATTATTTCCAAATAAACGTGTGTAATAGAATTGTAATATCATGACCAGAGCACCAGATAAGGGTAGTTTTTAAAAAACTAAAATCTTTATTTCTGAATTAAACACTATGGTGTCACTACTCGTAAGAATCGTCTCGAAGAGACGATTCTAATGAGTAGTAACACCATTGGATTTGGTGTTGAAATGAGTGAGAAAATGTTTGATATGTTTAAATAACTATCTCTTATCTGGAGCCCTGATGACATTTCTATTTGTTTTAAACATCATGCTTTCTTGACATATCATGGTCTAATGAACGTTCGTACAAAGTTTCTTGCACAAGTGAATAAAAATAAGTGAACAGTGTCCATTTAAGTCAGGACTATTAAAAAACCAAGACATCTGTCTTGTTAATAAGGTTAACAGCATATTTTATAGTGTGGTACTTGCCTTTGAACTTAATGAACTAAACGAGGTAAGGTTCATTATTTTAACCAACAGTAACTTCCAAATATTTATTAAAAAGCAATGAAAAGTTTCAAATTTACGCCTTTTCCCTGGGAGATTTAGGGTTTTCATGAAATCCCTGATTTTTCAGGGATTTCACTTGTTCCCTGATTACACTTAATCCCTGTAACGTATAATGCACATCTACTTTCTGAACTATCACATTACATATTGGCTTGGCTTATTAAATGAGGAAGAGTTTTCCTAGAAGAGAGCACAGATTTATGTTGGACAAATCCTATAAGAAAACTGCAAAACCTGATCAGATACAGGAACAGTCTGAACAGAGTCAACACTTTCCAAAAAGAGCTTGTCTGACTGCAAAATGGCATTGTGTTACTGACATTACTTACTTACATTAATTACTTTCATGTGGTTTATTCATTGTATGCTTAATAGTGTTGAAATGACTACCGGTTAACTGATCTACCCCATAGCATGTTTCTAGTTTTGAAGGTGACAATTTAAAGCAGATTGAAAGTAAAACAGGCTATAGGGTAAAGGGTTAATTAGTCTTTCATCTTGAACACCAAAAAACAAGCCTGCAATTTAGTAGTTATATTTTCAAGACTTTGAACAATAAGTTCTGTAAGCTCTGCCAGAGAAAGGTTTACATGGTCACATACAGAGCACCAGATAAGGGTAGTTTTTCAAAAACTAAAATCTTTATTTCTGAATTAAACCCTGGTTTCACTACTCATTAGAATCGTCTCTTCGAGACGATTCTAATGTGTAGTAACACCATAGGAGTTGATGCTTAAAAGAGTGAGAATTGTTAGATTTGTTTGAATAACTACCTCTTATCTGGAGCCTTGCACATAGGTCTCTTTGTCCTTATATGAACATAGTATTTTATTTAAAAAATGTTTAACCATAAAATAATTTCTCAGCTTGGTATTAGTATTTGATATACTTGAATGGTTTTACGCTCAATTAAATGTGGGCTAGGTTAGTGTTAATAAAATAGGGTTTCAATAGCCAGTACAGTCATGCCTTGGTAAGGCAACCATACTGAAGCAGGTGATACCTGTAGTCTTAGATAGCCAAGCAGAGCTCCAGATAAGGGAAGTATTTCAAAAACTAATATCTTTATTTCTTGGTTAAATCCTATGGTGTCACTGTTCATTACAATTGTCTCTTCGAAACAATTCTAATTAGTAATGACACCATAGGTTTTGATGCTGAAATGAGTGAAAAAATGTTGGATTTGTTCAGTTTACTCTTTTTTGCAGCCCTGTAATAGGTGATAGTTTCATGCTGAACAAAAAGTCAAATGAAACATTCAGCATTATACTTACCGTATGTACTGTGATTGTATTAAGCAATCTCTTGTCTTTCGTGTGTGCTGTGGTTATGCATGCAATAGAAAAAATCTAAATGACTGCTCCTTATTTTAAACATCTTTGCCAACCTTTCACTTGATGCTTAAAATATTGTGTGTAATTACTATAATTTTGTTCTTTTACTAGAAAAATAGGAGGCTTCTTTAAGTAACAATCTTTTTTCTGTAAAAGCCAAGAAGTAAACTGTTTTTACAGGTCAATGCTATCTTAAGTTTATGTCAGCTTAATGTTTTTTTACTGTACATTTTATTAGCTCACCTGGCACGTAGTGCCAAGGTGAGCTATTTTGATAGTTCTGTGTCCGTAGTCCGTCGTCGTTCGTCCGTCCGTCCGTTCGTCGTCAACAATTTCTTTAAACGACATCTCCTCCGAAACTACTGGATGGATTTTTAGCTCACCTGAGCACAAAGTGCTCAAGGTGAGCTTTTGTGGTCAGTCAATGTCCGGCGTCGTGTGTCGTGCGTCAACAATTTCTTCAAACATCTTCTTCTCCAAAACCACTTGCCTGATTGCAACCAAACTTCACAGGAATGTTCCTTGGGTCAAGCTCTTTCAAAGTTGTTCAAAGAATTTGAAACCATGCAGAACTCTGGTTGCTATGGCAACCAAAGTGAAAAAATAAGGAAATCTTAAAAAATCTTCTTGTCACAAACCACAAGAGCCAGAGCTTAGATATTTGGCACATGTCATTACCTATAGGTCCTCTATCAAAGTTGTTCAAATTTTGCCCCTGGGGTCAAAATTGGCCCCGCCCCGGGGGTCAACGTTTTACATTGAGTTATATAGTGAAATGTTCAAACATCTTTTTCTCTGAAACCAATATGTCCAGAGCTTTGATATTTAGCATGGTATTACTTCTAGAGGTATTTGACTTATATTGTTGAATTGGTTATGGTCCGTTGCATATCTGGGTCACCCAAGCTAAAAATAGATTTTTTTCCATGAGAACTTAAAAAATCTTCTCGTCTGAAACCATAGTACACTGAGCTTAGATATTTTGCACATGGCATCGTCTACAGATCCTCTATCAAAGTTGTTCAAATTTTGTCCCTGGGGTCAAAATTGGCCCCGCCCCGTGGATCACAGTTTTACATAGAGTTATATAGTGAAATGTTCAAACATCTTTTTCTCTGGAACCAATATGACCAGAGCTTTGATATTTGGCATGGTATAACTTCTAGAAGTCCTTCACACATATTGTTGAATTGGTTATGGTCTGTTGCATATCTGGGTCACCGGAGCTAAAAATAGATTTTTTCAATGAAAACTTCAAAAATCTTCTTGTCTGAAACCATAGTACACTGAGTTTAGATATTTTGCACATATCATTGTTTACAGGTCTTCTATCTTAGTTGTTCAAGTTTTGCCCCTGGGGTCAAAATTGGCCCCGCCCTGGGGTCACCTTTTACAAATCTTCTTTTCTGAAATCACGTGACCCATCCTAGTGTCACCATGGTCAGGTGAGCGATCAAGGGCCATTCTGGCCCTCTTGTTACCAAACTTTGCAGGAATGATCCTTGTATGGTCCTTTTTCAAAGTTGTTCAAACATTTCCGGTCCGTTGTATATCTAGGTCACAGGAGCTAAAAATAGATTTTTTCAATGAAAACTTAAAAAATCTTCTTGTCTGAAACCACAGTACCCTGAGCTTAGATATTTGACACAAAGCATTGTCTTTAGGTCCTCTATCAAGATTGTTCAAATTATGTCCCTGGGGTAAAAATTGACCCCGTCCCGGGGGTCATAATTTTACATAGAGTTATATTGTAAAATCTTCAAACGTCTTTATCTCTGAAACTAATATGGCCAGAGCTTTGATATTTGGCATGGTGACACTTCTAGAAGCCCTTAACCAATATTGTAAATATGGTTCCAGTCCGTTGCATATCTAGGTCACAGGAGCTAAAAATAGATTTTTTCAATGAAAACTTAAAAAATCTTCTTGTCTGAACACACAGTACCTTGAGCTTAGATATTTGGCACAAAGCATCGTCTTCAGGTCCTCTATCAACTTTGTTCAAATTATGTCCCTGGGGTAAAAAATGACCCCACCCCAGGGGTCGTAATTTTACAAAGAGTTATATAGTGAAATCTTCAAACATCTTTATCTCTGAAACTAATATGGCCAGAGCTTTGATATTTGGCATGGTGACACTTCTAGAAGCCCTTCACCAATATTGTAAATATGGTTCTAGTCCGTTGCATAACTAGGTCACAGGAGCTAAAAATATGAAAACTTTAAAAATCTTCTTGTCTGAAACCCCAATACCCTGAGATTAGATATTTGGCATAAAGCAGCATCTACAGGTCCTCTATCAAGATTGTTCAAATTATGCCCCTTTGGTCAAAACTGCCAAGGCCCTAGGGGTCGCAGTTTTACATAGAGTTATTTTGTGAAATATTCTTCTCTGGAATTATTATGGCAAGAGCTTTGATATTTAGCATTATCAAGTGACACTTTTAGATGTTCTTTACCACTATTGCTGAAATGGTTCGGGTCTGTTGCATATCTGGGTCACATTAGCTAAAAATAGATTTTTTTTCAATGAAAAGTCTTCCTGTCTGAAACCACCCATGTACAAAATATTTGACAGAACACTTAATTTTCAAGTTCATCAGTAAGATATATGAAATTATGTCTCTGGGGTAAAAAATGATACCACCCCAGGGGTCATGTGACCCTTGTGTTGGTTTTTCCAGGTGAGCGATATTTAGGCCCGCATGGGCCTCTTGTTTTGTTTCTCACAGTTTCGAAATAAACTGGTCTCATGTAACGAAATGTTATGACCCAGGTCATAAGCCATACAGAATATTTTAAATATACCCAGTAACTTTGGTTATGCAAATTTTGTGTTTGTTCATTCAACAGGTGGTCATAATCAGTTGGAGACTGACCTTGATGATCGACACACGCCAGCTCACAGACTATGCCACAGTCCGAGGATCCAACACAAGCTTGGCCGGTCCCTGGAGGAGTGGCAGTCTCAGCCCACTAGTCCACCCATCAACCCTGTGGCTCCCATGGTGTATAAGCCCAATGTTAACCTGGAGGATGCTGTCAAATGGCCCATGGACATACCCGGCAAGCTGGACTTCAAGACAATGGAAGTGTTTGAAGGTACAGTATGACCCCTCTGTATTTTGACCATTATTTGAGTATAAGTTTTCATGAATAAAACTAAAAAGAAAGATGAAAGTAAAGCAGAATAAGCTTTGCTCTCATCTTTCTTTAAGCTATCATCTGTCTTTAAAACCATCAGGGGCCTCCGTGGCCGAGTGGTTAAAGTCACTTCCACTTAAGTCTTATATCCCTAAGCTCCTCACCGCTGTGGGTTCGAATCTGGTCTGTGCATTCAGATTTTTAATGTGGGGAAGCCTTCCAGCTGGCTTGCGGAAGGTCGGTGGTTCTACCTAGTTGCCGATTTGTGCCTTAAACAGGGCATAAAGGGCTTCTGGGGTCTTCCTCCACCTGTAATTAGCTGGACGTCACGATATGACTGAAATACTGTTAAAAAGCAACGTAAAATCATAATAATGGTAATAATTAAAACCATCAAATAGCATTTTAAACCATTACCACATAGCCTGTTTCTAGTTTTAAAAAAAGGTGATCACTTAAATTGAATCAAACCGACAGAATCTCATGAAAAGTTCTACAAGTAAGGTCTATATAAGCAAATTGCTAAAAAATAAATTGCGGGTTGCCATGCTTTTTTCAGCTCTAGCTGGCTTTGAAAAGTGTGACTTTTGCCGCATTTGCTCATTGTCAGAGCAGAAAATGTAATAAGGGCCAAATGCACTTATATTACAACAAAATAACTTATTTCTAGTACACTTTTTAGCTCACCTCAAGGTGAGCTATTTTGATTGTCCTCTGTCTGTCGTCGTTCGTTCGTTCGTCCGTTCGTCGTCAACAATTTCTTTAAACGACATCTCCTCCGAAACTACTTGACAGATTTTTACCAAACTTGGCCTGAATGATCCTTATATGGTCCTCTTTCAAAGTTGTTCAAACATTTCCGGTCCGTTGCATATCTAGTTCACAGGAGATAAAAATAGATCGTTTCAATGAAAACTTAAAAAATCTTCTTGTCTGAAACCACAGTACCCTGAGCTTAGATATTTGGCACAAAGCATTAATCTTTAGGTCCTCTATCAATAAGAGTTATATAGTGAAATCTTCAAACATCTTTATCTCTGAAACTAATGTGGCCAGATATTTGGCATGGTGACACTTCTAGAAGCCCTTAAGCAAGTTTGTAAATATGGTTCCAGTCCATCGCATATCTAGGTCACAGGAGCTAAAAATAGATTTTTTCAATGAAACTTAAAAAATCTTCTTGTCTGAAACCACAGTACCTTTAGCTTAGATATTTGGCACAAAGCATCTTCTTCAGGTCCTATCAATATTGTTCAAATTATGTCCCTGGGGTAAAAAATAACCCCGCCCCGGGGGTCGTAATTTTACTTAGAATTATATAGTAAAATATTCAAACATCTTTATCTCTGAAACTAACATGGCCAGAGATTTGATATTTGGCATAGTGACACTTCTAGAAGCCCTTAACTAATATTGTAAATTTGGTTTCGGCCTGTTGCATATCTAGGTCACAGGAGCTATAAATAGATTTTTTCAATGAAAACTTGAAAAATCTTCTTGTCTGAAACCACAGTACCTTTAGCTTAGATATTTGGCATAAAGCATCATCTACAGGTCCTCTATCAAGATTGTTCAAATTATGCCCCTTGGGTTAAAACTGCCAAGGCCCTAGGGGTCGCAGTTTAACAAAGAGTTATATAGTGAAATATTCTTCTCTGAAACTACTATGGCAAGAGCTTTGATATTTAGCATTATGAAGTGACATTTTTAGATGTTCTTTACCAATATTGCTGAAATGGGTTGGGTCTGTTGCATATCTGGGTCACATTAGCTAAAAATAGATTTTTTTCAATGAAGTCTTCCTGTCTGAAACAACCCATATACAAATATTTGACAGAACACTTAATTTTCAAGTTCATCAGCAAGATATTTAAATTATGTCTCTGGGGTACAAAATGATCCCACCCTAGGGGTCATGAGACACTTGTGTTGGTTTTTCCAGGTGAGCGATATTTAGGCCCACATGGGCCTCTTGTTAATTTTATAGCATTCATTCATCACAAGCAAGTGTGAAATAAACTTTTTAAAGCTCGTTCTTGTGTTTTTATTGAGCTTTTGGGCTAAAATGAATGCTGAAAACCGGAAAAGTAAGACTTTTTTGCCAATGTCTCACAAAAACATCAATTATGTAAAAAGTTTCCCTAAAAAAATCTTTAAACTTTCTAGGCATCTAGGTTAAAGTATTCCTTATCAAATGGTGTAAAGAAACCTAGGTGTTACCATGCTCATTTATGAAATATGGTAAAAATTCTAACCCTACCCCCTTAGATTTTATGCAGAAAATATACCTCCTCCAATAGCCAAATTGGGTCTCTGTTGGCCTAAAAATGAGAAATATTCATCCAATATTTGCTTAAATTGGTAAATATTAAGAGGTTATTTAACAGTGTTGAGTACAATACTGAATTCTATTGGACGAGTACACAGCAGTCATAATCCATATTGGACTCGGCTATCGCCTCGTCCAATATGGATTATGACTGCTGTGTTCGAGTCCAATTGAATTCAGTATTGTTCTCAACACTGTTAAATTACCTCTTTATTTCACACCATAAAATTATTAAATGACAAAAGAAACCACATGCATTTTTAGCTCACCTGAGCCAAAGGCTCAAGGTGAGCTATTGTGACCGCTCACCGTCCGTAGTACGTCTGTCCGTCTGTCCGTCTGTCCGTCTGTCCGTCTGTCCGTCTGTCCGTTCACTTTTACTTCAAACGACATCTCTACTGAAACCCGCCGATTGTAGGGAGAGTTCAAACTGCTTATGATGTTCCTTGGATGCTTCTCTACAGAAGTTATTCAAAAAAAAGGAAAAAAAGCACAAACTCTGCTTGAAAAAGCAAAAAAGCAAAAATCTTTAAAAAATCTTCTTGCCCAAAACTACTAGGCCCTAAGCTTTGATATTTGTACAGTAGAATCTCCTGGTGGATCTATCTATAGTTTGTTAAAATGAAATCCCTAGGGTCACATTTGACACCACCCTGCACAGTTTAAGTGCTGCTCTAGGCAGGTTTTACAGTATTTTTGATTTAGGCAGAACTGTATTTACCTGAGTTACCCTTAATATACTATGGGCAAATAGCCAATATTTGCAAACATTTTGGATCCAGATCAGATGCAACATAATCATAATGCTACATCTAATCTGGATCCAACCTATTTGCCACTCATTTACCAACTTAACATTTTCTAAATTGTTTTTTTGTACACTTTTCACATACAGTAGGTTTTAAGCAGACATCATTTCAGTCTGGTAAGGGTAAGCCCAAGCGTTCTAGCCACTGAGGTCAAATATTATGCAACTCTGAACTGGTAGTGGGTATCACAGAACTGGTCATGATCAGCTGAACATGTTGTCTGCTAAAGTTTAGATATGGTTCAGTCTGATTCATACTTAGAGAAACAGGATCTGGAAGTGATCCACTGACAGTTATGTAATTATGTCTTATGCCATATTTATACATATGTTTAATATTGGTTTTGTCAGAGTTATCTGTATGTCTTTTCAATAATTCCACTTTAAACAGTCATGAAAATGTAAGATGCAAAAGTAAAGCAAAGTGTGCATTAACCCTTAGCCCGCCAAATAAATTGTCGTCTGCTATATTTCTCGTCTGCTTCAAGTTTCAAAGTGCTTCAAAGTTGCTCAAAATTGCTGAAAATGTTGTCCGAGTGTCAAACAGCTTGGATCCGGATGAGACGCCGAGTTACTCGGCGTCTAATCCGGATCCAAGCTGTTTGCATATAAAGCTATAGTCGTGAGTGGCAGGCTAAGGGTTAAGACACATTCTGCTTTACTTTCAACCTGCTTTAGGTGGCCACCTATTTTCAAAATTAGAAACATGCTATGGGGTAATGGGTAAAATGAAATTGCCTATTTGGAAAGAGCCTGATGAGAGGAAGTGCCATTTGCAAAGGCCATAACTCTGACATCATTGTTTTTTGAGTTATTTCCCTTTGTGATATTTTCTTGTCAAGAAGACAACTTCAGTTCTACTGATGCTATTGTAATGAAATTTTATGTATGGAAAGAAACTGATGAGAGAAAATGCCATGCACAAGGGCAGCAATATTTAGTTTTTCCCCTTTGTCATATTTTATTGTCAGGAAAATAATTCCAGTTCTGTTGACGCTAGTGAAATAATTATCATTTATTGGAAATGGAAATAGCTTGATAAGAGGATGTGTCATGGATAAGGGTCATAAGCTTGGCAACAAAATTCACTTTTGTCATGTTTTCTTGTCTGGAAGATAACTCCATTTATAGTTATATTAAAATGTTGTCTTGCCCAGTCAACTTAGGTACAAACTTCAATGTCCTCAGGTGAGCGAATTAAGGGCCATGGCCCTCTTGTTTCCTATTCATTCTAGCCTAGCCTTTGACTTCGAAATTTTTAAAAACAAATTACTGTGTTCCTTCCCGACACCGGCCCTCCCCTTACAACCAGTATATCTATTTAATATTTCTATAATCGTCTACACGTATCATTTTGCATAATTTTCTGTTCTAGATCTAATTTTTATTAATTTACTCCATCAAGATACAATTTTTAAACACATTAAAGGTGTAATAGTCTAAAAAAGGACCGCTTTATAACGAATTGTATGAATTACCTCCCTTTTAATAGCGAAGAAACACCTAAATTTATTCCTCAAAAGCATTTTTATATTTTTTCTTTTGTTTGTTATCATTATAAAACTTACTAATGTTTAGAATTTCAGTCCAATAAGCATACATTATCAATATGCTTTTTTAAAACTTACACTCGGATAAACAAAACTTTTATTCATTTATTCATAACTTGGGAAAAAAACTTAAACGTCAAAACAGTTCTTTACTGTTATTGACGTTTGAACGTTAACGCGCCAAAACGTCTACAGTACTTTGTTTATCGTTACGTCATTAAATTAGATATTGCAAATGTACGCCAATTCTTATTTTTCCCTCCCTATAACGTCTCACTCCGAGCAACACACACACTATGTGTCTCCAATTGGGTATAGTTGTAGAGATGGAGCACTGTAGCAGACAAAGGTGAAATACCAAGGGAAAAAACTCTTAACAGAGTGTCGGAAAAGTTGTCCAGTCCAATATGAAAAATATAGATTTTTTGGATCCGAGTCCAATATGAGAAAAATATGGCCTTCTGGGATAGCTTTTTTAAATTCCGGTACAATATAGGGTTCTCTTGTACCGTCACGTGGTAGAAAGAGGGGTTGTCGATTGGTCTAATAGATGTAGGTGTGAAATAAATGAGTGTATGTGAATACAATAGTATTTAATAAAGTTTTTGTTACTTAAAGCATTTACAGTGCTGCTGATAAAAACATAAACATAATTTCTACAAGAACTTCTACTCGGGACAGTTTTTCAAATCTTGAAACAGTGTCTGTACGGAAAGGACTATATTTTACATAATTTATCAATGAGAACTTTTCAAAATTCATTTTTATGGTAATAAAAGTATTGCAAATCAGAAAATATATAGTAATCAAGGTATTTAAGAAGTTTATTTTTCAACATTTTTATCTAAAAACTTTAAAAGTCTTCTTCTCTGAAACTACTTGTCCAAATTGAAAATAATTTTACACAAATGATCCATTGATGACCCTACCAGATTTCTTTAAATAACTTGCCGCCAGTGGGTGGGGTAAGTTTTCCTTATATTACTGTATAGAAATTTTTCTAAAACCTTTCCTCTGAAACTACTGGTCCGATTTAGGAATAATTTGACAAATGTTTCATGGGTTTCCCAAATCACTTGTTCAATTTGACGTCACCATGACTGTAACCATGGGTACCAGGTGAGCGATTTAGGGCCGCATGCAGCTCTTGTTAATATAGGCGAGTATGTCTTTAAAGCAGGTTGAAAGTAAAGCAAAACATGCCTTAATGAGCATTCTGCTTGACGTTCAGCCTGCTTTAAGCTATTATCCGCTAGGATATAGAAAATATTTCTAATGCTACATATTCATGACTGTATAAAAGGGAATCGTTTTCTTCAGTGGAGGAATAAGTTATAAAAAAGGCATATTTATGGAGGAATGGGTTAAATGTCTTTATAGAGTGGGTTTACTGTAATTGTTGCATATACTGTACAGTCAAGTCTGTATATTTATGCTATCCCACATTAACCACTAGTGTAAGTTATGATATAAAGCAAGTGGCAGCTTGAAGCAGGATTAAAGTAAAGCAAAAAGCTCCTTAAAGAGATTTTCTCTGATTGACTTTTCACCCTTTACCCCATAGTCTGTTTCTCATTTTGAAGGCAAGTGACAACTTAAAGCAGGTTGAAAGTAAAGCAGAATGCACATGGAGGTAAAAAAAAAAGTAATATACAGAATAACCTCTGTTGATCGACACCTCTGCTATCTGACCCTGCTGTTTGGCCCCGGCAGCTTCCCCATTTGTTTTATGTAACCAAACTCTCTTTTGATCGGATCCTCTGTTAACCGTTATCCGACATACCTTGACGGACCAATTAAGGCAAATTAGAGGTTTTTCACACCTCGTTATCCGACGGTATGCTGACCTGGTATCATTGACCGAAATGCACACGCAGGTGATAATTACACGTATTACTTGGGTGGCCGTGTAAAACAAAGTGTTTGTTTAAACAACGAGTGAACGATGTGATTGTTGAAAAGATAACTTAAACCAACACGTGTAAGCAACCCATTCAATGTCCCAGTGCCGAAAACCCAACTCATCCATCCTTTCCAACAATGGCTAAACATGCTTTCGTGTTTAAATTGGACAGGTATCTGTCAATCATCCACACTATCAACATAAGAAGTACGAAATATATATCTAATGCGCCCTCCGCTTAAGTTGAGTCTATATCAATAGTCGCAGGCGTAAAAATGTATACTAAACTTTAAAAGTTATATAGAGAGAAAATAAAAACGTTCAGGGGTTTTGACGTTTTTAGCTCGCCTATTCGGAGAATGGGGGGGCTTATTGAATCACCCCGGCGTCAGCGTAGGCGTTGGTTTTTCATGGTTAAAGTTTTGGGGTAAGTGTTGTTATGCACTAATACATCATGAAATATTTGCATTAGGAAGCTGATCTTTGGATTGGAGGTGCCCTGTGGGTTGAACATTGATGTTGTGTAGTTAAAGTTAAAAAAAAAGTTTAAATTTAGTCAAAGCTTCACCTTTTGTGGACTTAGGTTTTTCGGCTGATTTCTCATGGTTAAAGTTTTGGGGTAAGTGTTGTGATGCTCTAATACTACTTGAAATAATTGTATTAAGAAGCTGATATTGGGAATCAAGGTGCCCTGTGGGTTGAACATTGATGTTACGTAGTTAAAATTTAAAAAAAAGTTTAAATTTAGTCAAAATTTCACCTGTTGAGGACTTGGGTTTTTCGGCTGATTTCTCATGGTTAAAGTTTTGGGGTAAGAGTTGTAATGCACTAATACTACATGAAATATTTGTATTAGGTAGCTGATATTTGGAATGGAGGTGCCCTTGGGTTGAACATTGAAGTTGCGTAGTTATTTTTTTTTTAAAAGTTTAAATTTAGTCAAAATTACACCTTTTGTGGACTTAGAGTTTTGGGACTGAAATTTCAAAGTTAGTTAAGGAGTAAGTGTTGGAATGCACTTATACTACATGACATATTTGCATTAGGAAGTTGATATTTTGAATGGAGGTTCCCTGTGGATTGAATATCAATGTACTGATACACTTTTCTTTTGATAGTTACCTATTTAAGAAAGGTTTAATTAGGCGAGCTTTGCTGTTCTCCGACAGCTCTTGTTGTTAATTTCCTGCAAGTTCGACATAACAAGAGAGGACTGTACTTGTTTACATATAAATACGAATGTGCCATTGTTTTAGTCGAGCGGGGCCCAGGATATGTACATGTTTGCATGTTTATTTTCGATTGTACACTATACACGTTTATGCCTACTGTAGAAAAAACAATGAAAAACCGTGTAGATCTGGACCAGGAGGACTCTTATTTTAAGCAGGAACGATCTGATCAGGATATGTGCTGTATGCTGCAGTCATGCATATTTAGTATGTCAATCGCATCAAGGAATTCCCCTTGCAGCGAAAATTGGACTGAATCTTTAGGTGTGTAAACATGTGCACTTAGGCATAATTCCCTTAACCGATACACTCTCTTAACCGACATACAAACATGGAACCATGGGGTGTCGGATAACAGAGGTTATACTGTACCAAGTTAAAGTCTACTTTCAGTCTGAATGACTGCTCAGCCGACTGTAAATTTACTCCCCTGATCATTGAGCCATCTTGCCTACAATATTGAGCACTGCTAACATATGGCGCAGTCAAATGCAGCCGCAGTACCGACTCAGACCCTTCACAGGTACCCATTTTAACCCCTGGGTGGAGAGGAGCAATTCACGGTACATGTCTTGCTTAAGAACATTCCTGTACATCATTGGGGATTCAGAAAAAATCCACTAATCAGACCGCTGATCCGGCGGGGGATTGAACTCATGACCCCTGGTACCGTAGTCCAATGTGTTACCACTGGACTACTGCCGCCGGTGCATTCTGCTTTACTTTCAGCCTGCTTTAACTCTTCGAACCCTAGTCACGCATATATGCGTCATTTGCAAACAGTGTGCCTCATACATGTGATATTTTCTTGGACCAAATAGAGAGATCTAGAAATTTTAATAGGGAGATTGGGGTGCCAAATAGGGAGCTTTTTCGCGACACTTTTTTGGCGTCAAAACTAGGCACAGGCGATGAAAATCCAATACATTTATATATTTTCATAAGTTAATCACTAATTGCTTATTTTCTTTAAATAAGTGAATAGATAAGTCTATGGACCACTAAGACAGACAACTTTAACCCAGAGATATTTTTAGCTCACCTGGCACGTAGTGCCAAGGTGAGCTATTCTGATCGTGCTCTGTCCTTCGTCGTTCGTCCGTCCGTTCGTCGTCAACAATTTCTTTAAACGACATCTCCTCCGAAATTACTGGATAGATTTTTACCAAACTTGGCCTGAATGATCCTTATATGGTCCTCTTACAAAGTTGTTCAAACATTTCCGGTCTGTTACATATCTAGGTCACACGAGCTAAAAATAGATTTTTTCAATGAAAACTTAGTGTTTTCAGCCAATCAGAAAGCCACAAAATTCAAATTTTTGCTCTGTTTAATTATTAAGTCTTCGGGATTTAACGAGATTTGGCAATTTAATTATGAAGTATTCGAGACTTGGATTTGGACGTTAGCAAGCATTGCGCATGTGTTAATATTTCGTTCAGCTCCGCCCATGGCGTGACTTTTAAGCTTTGTGCGAAATCCATTACACAGCAAAGTGCATATTATGTATATTTCGAAGAAATAATGACATTTTGTAGCTCGCTGGTTGGAAGAAACTTGTGAAAATCATTCAAATTTTTATTTAATCTTTAGGAGTGGGGAATAAGAAAAAGAAAACACACAATATAATTAAAACAGAATTCTTACCGTTATAAAAACACCAACATCTACAAACCATTGTCAATCTTGAAAATGAAGTCGCGGCTAGAATGCTAAAGACAGGCGAATGCTTAATGCAAGATCAAAATAATGCAGAAAGCTCATTTATGAGTTTTCTGCATTATTTCATGCTGCATTAAGCAACCACCTGTAGTCAAGGATCAAGTGTGAATTTTAGTTCGCCTGTTAATGCTTAATGCTGGACAAAACTAATGCAGAAAGTTCCTATTGAAGATTTCTGCATTATTTTATGCTACATTAAGCAACCGCCTGTAATTAATGTTACAAATGGATATCATTGAGATCTCTTTCAGGGGATTGCTTATTGCTGGGTAAAACTAATGCAGGCATTTCCTATAGAAGCTTTCTGCATTAATATATGCTGTATTAATTAGCGCAACCTGTATGCGATATTTCAAATATGTGTTCTGTTACACTTTAGACGTCAATTACTATCATTTTCCCGTCGGTTTTGAAGATAACCATTTTCTTGACGCAACTTGGTACATGAATTGTCATGCGCCATGTTGCTTCGACACGTAATAAAACACACATATATTATGTAACAGGCTGTGTAAACATCTGTCGGCGGAGAAAAATATGGTAATGAAGTGCAGTGACGTCATATGTGGGCGGGTCAAACACTAAAATGGTAAGAGTTTATTTCAACGCTTCTTAATAATTAAGAGGCCAAATTCGGTCGCAGGCTCCCTCATTTGTTGGCTTCTTAATCATTAAGAATCATTGAAATAACCTCTAACTATTACTTAAAAAATCTTCTTGTCTGAAACCACAGTACCCTGAGCTTAGATATTTGGCACAAAGCATCGTCTTCAGGTCCTCTATCAATATTGTTCAAATTATGTCCCTGGGGTTAAAAAATGGCCCCGCCCCGGGGGTCGTAATTTTACATACAGTTATATAGTAAAATCTTCAAACATCTTTATCTCTGAAACTAATATGGCCAGAACTTTGATATTTGGCATGATGACACTTATAGAAGCCCTAAACCAATATTGTTAATATGGTTCCGGTCCGTTGCATAATTATCTAGGTCACAGGAGCTAAAAATAGATTTTTTCAATGAAAACTTTAAAAATCTTCTTGTCTGAAACCACAGTACCCTGAGCTTATATATTTGGCACAAAGCATCATCTTTAGGTCCTCTGTCAAGTTTTTTCAAATTATGCCACTTGGGTTACAACAGCCAAGGCCCTAGGGGTTGCAGTTTTTTCATACAGTTATGTAGTGAAATATTCTTCTCTGAAACTACTATGGCAAGAGCTTTGAAGAGCTTTGATATTTAGCATAGTTACACTCTCTACCAATATTGCTGAAATGGTTCAGATCTGTTGCATATTTGGGTCATATAAGCTAAAAATAGATTTTTTTTCAATAAAAAGTCTTCCTGTCTGAAACCATCCATGTAGAAAATATTTGACATCACACTTAATTTTAAAATTCATCAGCAAGATTTTTGAAATTATATCTCTGGGGTAAAAAATGATCCCATCCCAGGGGTCATGTGACCCTTGTGTTGTTTTTTCCAGGTGAGCGATATTTAGGCCTGCATGGGCCTCTTGTTCTCATAATACTGACAGGGGCCCATTATTCTATTATTTTAGTACTGCAGAAAAATGATCGTGTAAAGCAGGCTGAAAGTAAAGCAGAACAATCTTCAGAAGCTTTCTGCTTAACTAAAAGTTTAAGCCTGCTTTAAGCTAGATCTACAATCTGCTAGGATATAAGAAATATTTCTTATGGTTCTTATATTATTCATGACCAGTAAAGATATAAGTGGAACTGTATATCTATTTTCTTGAGAGAATGAATGAATTAGTTCAAATGGTCTAGATTTCTATCTATGGAGTAGATCTAGAAAGAGTTAACAACCTAACAATCTGTTATTGTTATATGTTGCAAACAGTATGGATCCAGATGAGACACCGCATCTTCTCATCTAGATACAAACTGTTTGACACTGAAAATGCGCAAAAATTAACTCAGATAATTGTTGCAGACGGCAAAGTCTGCAGACGACATTTACTTGCGTCATAAAGTGGGCGTGGTATGAGATGGGATTGTACCAATTTAAGCCAGAGAACTCTGAAGCCAATTTTAAGATTTTTAGAGTCGGTGAATGAGGTACTGGTAAATGATATAAAAGTTCATATTGAAAAAAATGAACCTGGTTCAATGAAATATCTGGAGGTTTCGTCTCCCGACCGGGAGATCATAAGTAGAGGTCTAATTTTGGGAGCTCCAGACCAGATCAGGAGATATCACATGTATGGTGTACTTGTGAGGAGTACACTTATTTCTTATGGTACATTTTCATGACTGTATAAGTTAGAACTATTTTCTTCAGTGGAGGAATAAATTAAATGGGCTAAAAGGCACTTCTATGGGGGAAAGGATTAATTAAGGTATCCTGTATATGATCAAGGTGTTGAAAAGTGCTAAAGTGAAAAGTTAAAAGCTTCCTAATGTACTGCCTCTGTGTATGAAGGGGTTAGTTAACTTAATATTTAGGAAGAGCATGGTTACAAGGATTAGAAAGGGTCAGTACTGGAGTGCTGGCAATGTCTAGAGGTGCTTTTTATGCCTGTTACTGATAATACAAACTGAAGTTCATTAGTCCTTTATACCTGGTTCGCCATGCTTTATATACTGAACAGCAAAAGAAACTATACATATGTAAAGTTAATGAATAATTACAATGGTATTTGGGCTATATTTCCTATATTTGATTAACACCTGATATTTTTAGCACGTGCAATTTTGAAATCGGTCAACCGTTTAGCCACAGGGTATCTTTAATGTCCACGTGTTAAAAGAATTGTGTGATTGGAGTTATTGACGAAACAGTAACAGGAAAAACAGAATTTTATTGAAATTAAAGAATTAATCTGATGGCTAGACCAAATCAAATACAGCGCGAACGCGCCATTGGCATGAGCAATAGATGCATAGATGAGATTGAACGGATATTTGTATGTACACGGGCATCTATCCATTTGCTGCACAGAAGATCCAACGTTACATTGATTGTATTCGCAGACGTCTAGTTGCAGCCATCAGACCAAACGGAGGACATATTCCATACTAGACTTTCATACAAGAGTGGATTTTAGCTACACATAAGTGGATATAAACTTGAACTGTTTCATTGATAACGTGGTGCAAAAAATATGGCATTGTGGATTTTTAGCTCACCTGAGCCTTAGGCTCAGGGTGAGCTATTGTGATCCCATTCCGCCCGTCGTCCTTCGTACGTCGTCCGTAGTCCGTCTTCCATTCACATTTTCAAACAACATCTCCTCTGAAACCACTGACCCGATTTCAACCAAACTTTATCAGAACCTTCAGTGACAAGGGGGAACGAAATCATGTTCAAAGTTTTTGGCTAGAATTATTCCCCTTGCTGTGGGACTAGATTTTCTAACATGACCCTAGACAACTTTTAATGCATAAGAAAATCTTTAAAAATCTTCTTCTCAGAAACCAAAAGGCCCAGACCTTTGATATTTGGTATGTATCATAACCTAATGATCTTCTATCAAGAGTATTCAAAGTTTGACCCTGGGGCTAAAAATGGCCCCGCCCTGGGGCTTACTAGTTTTTAGCTCACCTAAGCCAACGGCTCAGGATGAGCTATTGTGACCGCAATTTGTCCGTCGTCTTGCGTCCGTCGTCTGTCCACATTTTCAAACAACATCTCCTCAGAAACCACTGACCTGATTTCAACAAAACTTTGTCAGAAGCATCAGTGACAAGGGGGAACAAAATCTTGTTCAAAGTTTTTGGCTAGAGTTATTCCCCTTGCTTTGGTACCAGATTTTCTAACATGACCGTATGGATAACTTTTAATGCATATGAAAATGACCCTGGGGCCAAAATTGGCCCCGCCCTGGGGCTTATCAGTTTTTCTTAGGAAAACTTTTAAAAATCTTCTTCTCTGAAACTGTATGGCCTAGATCATTAATATTTGACATGTAGCTTTGCCTTATGGTCCTCTACCAAGATTGTTCAAATTATGACCCCTGGGTCAAAATTGGCCCCGCCCCGGGCTTATCAATTTTACATAGACTAATATAGGAAAACTTTTAAAAATCTTCTTCTCTGAAACTGTAAATCTTTTATATTTCACATATAGCTTTGCCTTGTGGTCCTCTACCAAGATTGTTCAAATTATGACCCCGGGCAAAAATTGGCCCCGCCCTCGGGCTTGTCAGTTTTTAGCTCACCTGAGCCAAAGGCTCAGGATGAGCTATTGTGATCGCTCTTCGTCCACCGTCCGTCGTCCGTCCACATTTTCAAACAACATCTCCTCAGAAACCACTGACCCGATTTCAACCAAACTTTGTCAGAAGCATCAGTGACAAGGGGGAACGAAATCTTGTTCAAAGATTTTGGCTAGAGTTATTCCCCTTGCTGTGGGACCAGATTTTCTAACATGACCGTATAGACAACTTTTAATGAATAAGAAAATCTTAAAAAATCTTCTTCTCAGAAACCCAAAGGCCCAGACCTTTGATATTTGGTATGTATCATAACATTATGATCTTCTACTAAGATTGTTCAAATTTTTACCCTGGGGCCAAAAATGGACCCGCCCTGGGGCTTATCAGTTTTTTAGCTCACCTGAGCCGAAGGCTCAAGGTGAGCTATTGTGACCGCTCATTGTCCGTAGTACGTCTGTCCGTCTGTCCGTCCGTCCGTCTGTCCGTCTGTCCGTCTGTCCGTTCACTTTTACTTCAAACGACATCTCCTCTGAACCCGGAGATTGTAGGGCGGATTCAAACTGCTCATGATGTTCCTTGGATGCTTCTCTACAGAAATTGTTAAAATGAAACTTTCAAGTGGACTACTTATTGTAATTTATTTAAAAAAGTGAAAAACTTTAAACAATCTTCTTGTAAAAAACTGCTAGGCCCACAGCTTTGATATTTGTTTTTTAGTATCTCCTGGTGATTCTCTCTCAAAATTGTTAATATCAAAACTAAAACTGACCATAGGGATTCACCATAGGGATTTTTTCATTGCCGCTTTATGCAGGATTCATTGCCGCTTTATTCAGGTTATACTGTTTTACTGAAGGTTTAAGGTATCTTTAGAGCTTTAAAACTGCAAAAATTGTGTTTTTAACCTTTTTTCCGATTTTGATAGCCGACATTCTGTTCTACATTTTACCAAAATCTCCAAAACCAAACCAAACGCATGACACGGCTATCTGATCAATAAATCACACCTCATTAAGCACTCCGTAGTCCAGCCACGTGACCAGCTAGAGGCGTTCTACAGCTGCTGTTGCGTGATTTATGGGTTTCGCATGTTAAAATCATTATTGAATTATGATTGGTATATTTTATTAAGGGTGGAGCTAAGGAAAATCGCTTATGAAATATGTGTCTTCTTATTGGTTGAAACAAAAAGGACATAGTTGAACCCCGGGGTATTCGCACTGTGTCAGACAGTCAAAATGACACGCTTATCAGTTAATTGACGTTTTCGGCACCTCCTTATTTTCAAACAGGCAGCATATTTGATTAACGATTGTGTTCGCGGTAGGGGTCCGATTTTCATGCGGTTTAAAGCAGATGAAAGGGTATTATCTTCTCTAGTGAACCGTGTCTCAGAATGTTGATGAGGTTCTCCAGCTGTTTACAGCAAAGCATTACGTAATAGAAAACGACTTTAAACGGTAAAATAACTTTGATGTTACATAATAATAGTTGGAAGGGGAATTTTAAAAATCTGAGACACGGATCCCTAGATATGTTACTGAAGTGTATTATGGGCAATTTTAAAGGCGTTACAAATTAAGACGGCTTTACAATCGCTGTTTGAATTTTTTTTAAATTTGTCTTATAAAATCGTAAAAATATAAAATATTTTTTTTAAAAAGACATTTTGTGGTGACATGTGTACCACTTAAACCATTCAGCTATAAAATGGGGGAATAAATTATAAATCATGATGATAAATAAGAAAAATCCGCTTGCAGTATCGAAACTATAAAGCTACCTTAAGCAGGGTTTCAAGCACCCTTATACTAAATCACCTATATTTGCAAACAGTTTGGATCCAGGTCAGATGCCACATAATGCAGCATCTAATCTGGATCTAAACTATTTGCCACTCATTTACATATTTTCTTATATTTAGAAAATATAAGTTATTATTTTTTACATATTTCACATACAAACATTTGGAGCAGACAACAGTTCAGCATGATAATAGTCAGTTCTCCCTGAGACGGTCTCTTATTGCATAACTGACCCAAAGCTAGCTCTGAACTAAGGTCACTGAGATACATAGCAGAAATTATGATGTCTGCTATTTTATGCTCAAGCACAACTTAGTTCAAGGCATATTACTTTTGGTCTGTCTGTTTGTTTGTTTGTTTATCTTTCTGTCTATCAGTCCACAATTAATTCTTGGCCATAAACAGTATGGATCCAGGTCAGATGCCACATAATGCTGCATCTAATCTGGATCCAAATTTGCCACTCATTTACATATAGTTCCTATATTTAGAAAATGTAAATAATGATATTTATTAACCTATTAACGCATACATATTCCTTTTTATGTCTTTAATTTATTCTTCCACAGAAGAAAATAATTTCACTTTATACAGTCATTGTTGTCTTTAACAATTGCTTCAAATGACATCTCCTCATATATTGCTGAAAAGATTTCAACCATGTTCCTTGGGTCAAGTTGTTTCAAAATTGTTCAAAGAATTAAAAACAATGTAGAACTCTGGTTGCCATGGCAACCAAGTGAAAAAATAAGGAAATCTTAAAAAATCTTCTTGTCTGAAACTACAAGGGCCAGATCTTAGACATTTGTCACATAGCATCATCTACAGGTCCTCTATCAAGTTTGTACAAACTATGCCCCTGGGGTCAAAATTGGCCCCGCCCCGGGGGTCACAGTTTTACATAGAGTTATATAGTGAAATTTTCCAACGTCTTCTCCTCTGAAAATAATATGGCCAGAGCTTTGATATCTGGCATGGTGACACTTTTAGATGTCCTATACCAATAAGGTTCAAATGGTTCTGGTCGATTGCATATCATCTACAGGTCCTCTATCAAGTTTGTACAAATTATGCCCCTGGGGTCAAAATTAGCCCCACCCGGGGGTCACAGTTTTCAAACGTCTTCTTTTCTGAAGCTAATATAGCCAGAGCTTTGATATTCGGCATGGTGTTACTTCTAGATGTCCTTTATCTATTTTGTTCAAATGGTTCCAGTCTGTTGCATATGTAGGTCACAGGAGCTAAAAATAGATTTTTTCAATGGAAACTTAAAAAAAATCTTCATGTCTAGAACCCTAGTAACCTGATCTTAGATATTTGGAACATAGTATCATCTACAGGTCCTCTATTAAGATTGTTCAAATTATGCCCCTCGGGTAAAAAATGACCCCGTCCTGGACATAAATCATTATCTCCATTTTGATGTACAGCTATTCTCAGGTGAGCGACATATGCCCCATGGGGCTCTTGTCTTAGGAAAACCTTTAAAAATCTTCTTCTCAGAAACCGTATAGCCTAGATCATTGATATTTGACATGTAGCTTTGCCTTATGGTCTTCTACCAAGATTGATCAAATTATGACCCCCGGGTCAAAATTGGCCCCGCCCCGGGGCTTATCAGTTTTACATAGACTTATTTAGGAAAACCTTTAAAAATCTTCTTCTCTGAAACTGTAAGGCCCAGATCTTTAATATTTGACATATAGCTTTTCCTTGTGGTCCTCTACCAAGATTGTTCAAATTTTGACCCCCGGGCCAAAAATGGCCCCGCCCTGGTGCTTATCAGTTTTTCTTAGGAATACCTTTAAAAATCTTCTTCTCAGAAACCGTATGGCCTAGATCATTAATATTTGACATGTAGCTTTTCCTTATGGTCCTCTACCAAGATTGTTCAAATTATTACCCCCAGGTCAAAATTGGCCCCGCTACGGGGCTTATCAGTTTTACATAGACTTATATAGGAAAACCTTTAAAAATCTTCTTCTCTGAAACTATAAGGCCCAGGTCTTTAATATTTGACATGTAGCTTTGCCTTGTGGTCCTCTACCAAGATTTTTCAAATTATGACCCCCGGGCCAAAAAAAAGCCCCGCCCTCTGGCTTATCAGTTTTTTTTTTATAGGAAAACCTTTAAAAATCTTCTTCTCTGAAACCGTAAGGCCCAGATCATTTATAATTGACATGTAGCTTTGCCTTATAGTCCTCTACTAAAGTTGTTCAAATTATGACCCCCGGTTCAAAATTGGCCCCACCCCCGGGGCTTATCAGTTTTACATGGACTTATATAGGAAAACCTTAACAAATCTTCTTCTCTGAAACTGTAAGGCCGAGATCTTTGATATTTGACATATAGCTTTGCCTTGTGGTCCTCTACCAAGATTGTTCAAATTATGATCCCCAGGCCAAAAATGGCCCGCCCTCGGGCTTATTAGTTTTTCATATGAAAAATCTTCTTCTCTGAAACCGTAAGGCCCAGATCATTTATATTTGACATGTAGAATGCCCTATGGTCCTCTACCAAGATTGTTCAAATTATGACCCCTGGATCAAATTTGGCCCCGCCCCGGGGCTTATCAGTTATATCAGCTATATCAAAATGTATTCTTGCCCAGTCAGCTTCTATGGTATAATGGCTCAGGTGAGCGAAGTGGCCCTCTGGGCCTCTTGTTTCTAGGAAAACCTTTAAAAATCTTCTTCTCTGAAACTGTAAGGCCCAGATCATTTATATTTGACAGATAGCTTTACCTTATAGTCCTCTACCAAGATTGTTCAAATCATGACCCCCGGGCAAAAATTGGCCCCGCCCTCAGGCTTATTAGTTTTTCATAGGAAAACCTTTAAAAATCATCTTCTGAATCTGTAAGGCCCAGATCATTTATATTTGACATGTAGCTTTGCCTTATGGTCATCTACCAAGATTGTTTAAATTATGACCCCTGGATCAAATTTGGCCCCGCCCCGGGGCTTATCAGTTTTACATAGACTTATATAGGAAAACCTTTAAAATTCTTCTTCTCTTAAACTGTAAGGCCCAGATCATTAATATCTGACATGTAGCTTCGCATTGTAGTCCTCTACCGAGATTAAATTTTGATACATGGCTCATAGCTATATCAAAATGTTGTCTTGCCCAGTCAGCTTCTATGGGACAATGACCTCAGGTGAGCGAAATGTGGCCCTCTGGGCCTCTTGTTCTTAGGAAAACCTTTGAAAATCTTCTCCTCTGAAACTGTTTGGCCTAGATCATTAATATTTGACATGTAGCTTTGTTTTATAGTCCTCTACCAAGATTGTTCAAATTATGACCCCTGGGCCAAATTTGGCCCCGCCCCGGGGCTTATCAGTTTTACATAGACTTATATAGGAAAACCTTTAAAAATCTTCTTCTCTGAGACTGTAAGGCCCAGATCTTTAAAATTTTACATATAGCTTTGCCTTATTGTTCTCTATCAAGATTGATCAAATTATGACCCCTGGGCCAAAAATGCCCCCGCCCTCGGTCTTATCAGTTTTTCATAGGAAAACCTTTAAAAATCTTCTCTGAAACCGTAAGGCCGAGATCATTTATATTTGACATGTAGCTTTGCGTTATGGTCCTCTACCAAGATTGTTCAAATTATGACCCCTTGGTCAAAATTGGCTCCGCCCTGGGGCTTATCAGTTGTACATAATTATACTTATACAGTCGAGTAACCTATTTTCGTGATAGTAAGAAGTTATCGGCGCACAAATAATTTAATTCTAGATCATGCTGAAATTTAATTGCTACATGAAATCTAATAATCTATTTCATCTGTTTTCCAAAGATATGGGCATTCTTGTTGATGTAGGAATCGACGGGCGCAGCCATTTTGTAAGTGACCTACATTGGCGACTCTATTTAGACTGGTATACCTGTTTTCGTGACCCTACATAAATGCGCATTTGTGCGTCGCACAGGTATTTGTGGGCAAGTTGAAAACACTAATGTATCACATTTTAATAATATTTCTGTCGTATTTTGTTATTCTAATATAAATATTTTCAATTTGTTTTATTTCACAGTGGGATTATCTGAAAACGTCACCCTATCTCAATTATTACCTGGACATTGGTACAGAATATGTGATGGGTCCAGTGATTGCAAAAGTCACATGTTGCCCATGTAACAAACAATGGATTGCCATTTAAAATCTCTTGTTTCTGTTACGTTTAGTAATCAAAAGAACATACATGTGTGTTTTTTTAAAAAAAGTTTTTTTCATTATGTCTTTATTCTTATTTTCGGAGATCGCTCACTATTATTAAAAGCAATTTGCGGGCGCGCCGCAAAAGTGAAAAATATATAACAGTGCCCCTTTAATTAGCTCCCTTGTATATAACAACAGAATACGAAACCAGTCTAACTGACCTTCACCTATTAAGGAATAATGATAAACAAACAGACGACACACTTGAATGGCTGTCAAAATGTGAATTTGCAAGAAATTTGAATAGGAAAAGTGATGCACTGAAATCACAGTATGTAAACTCCAGTGTATCCCTTCCGGAAGCTGCAATCAACGAATCGACAAAATGTCACGAAATAGACCACACTCCAGTGAAACGAATAAGATTTAACTTAATTTGACAGCCCTGTGTTAAGAAATACTTGTAAGATATGGTCCAGTACACTCTCAAGATAAATTCCTTTCAGTTCACCAACTGTTTTCCGAATCTGAAGCAAGATCTCTCTGAAATAAGCTTCTGATCACTGCCATTGCCTACCGACTCGCCGTGGAAGCCTGATTAAAAACTATTCTAGCGACCCCTGAAGTTAATTTCTGCTGACACATTAATATTTAACACTCGCAACTTTAATAAATTAATGTAACCGAAGTGTCTGTTAATGAAAAATAAACAGAAAAACACAACTTAATGCGATTTCTACAAACTGGAATGGTGTATGACTAGCTGCTTATTAATTAAATATTACTGTATGACCAGTTGTGATTTTACTGTATGTTAGCTGCGATTTATATACTATTTACCCTATATTACCTTAAACGTCTTTTTGGTAGAAGGTTGACATAGTTATTTTAATCTCATATTGTATTATCACTATGGTGTGACCCCAGTGAACTTTGCTCATTCTTAAGCCTATATAAAGACTATTCGAGTGTCAATCCTGTCCACTGTTCAATATTATCAATTCATTTCATTTTCTGTCTTCCTCGTCTCCTCTTTCCTTCTACTGTTCCTTGTAAAAAAAGACTTTGAACGGCCACTAGATCGAGTGACATGGCCGTACCATTTCATCTTCCACCGTTTGACTATAGATAAAAAAAAACAAAAAAACTATGTTTACCTATATGGTTAACTACTAATTGTCTGACTTGTTCATTTGGAAGCTGTGCTCCATAAACGAGATGCCCAAGATGGTCCGGAAACATCTCATCTCATTTTCTTCTTAAGTTCAGTTGTCAGTGTTCAGCTCTCACACGCATAAAGAAAACTTGACAGAACCAATGCACGCATAAGTCTGATCTTGCGTTTTGTTGTGATCCTGGTGTCTGTCAAAATATACTTAAGTCTTGTGAGTGCTGCTGCTGTCTGTGTCGACCTTGTTAGAATTTCTGGCTTGAAACCCTCGTCACTGATAATTTAGCACCTAGGTATTTAAATTGTTGTACTCTTCTAAGTGTCTAGTCATAAATTTTAATGCCTGTAGTGACGGTGTTATTATTGTTTGTCATTTTCTTTGTTTTCTCTGCGCTGATTTACACTGCGAATTTCGTTGCGGCACCATCAAGCGTTTCAACCAAGGAAGCAAGTTCTTCTTCACCAAGCTATCAATATCATCAGCAGATCTTAGATTTGTGATGTTACGTCTTCCGATACTTATTGTTCCAGCATGTTCTTCAAGCGCTTCATTCATAAGTTGTTCCAGGAAAATGTTCAATGAAGTAGGGGAAAGTTGGCATTCCTGTCGAACTCCAATTGATGTATAGAACAAGTTTCATATTGTACCTTGGA
This sequence comes from Gari tellinella, assembly GCA_922989275.2. Taxonomy (NCBI): domain Eukaryota; kingdom Metazoa; phylum Mollusca; class Bivalvia; order Cardiida; family Psammobiidae; genus Gari; species Gari tellinella. The sequence continues at coordinate 34,607,301 of OV277857.1, read as the reverse complement.
GAAAAACTTTACTGGTTGTCTTTTATAGAGTTTTTTAATGGATCTGATCAGTTCTCATACAAACATTGAATTAGACTTTCTGCTATCTATTTGGGTAGTTTTCATTAAATAGACACTATGTTGAACATATTAGATGCATACCTCAGAGACTTACAGGGATTTAAACAGGGTAGGGATGTAAGCAATAAACATGGCTAAAATACCACACTTTGCCGCACACCCATTCTGCTTTAAACTTGCTGTAATTCACTTTTACTTGCAGGATTTTGATCAAATAAAAAGTAATGATGCGTCTGAGACCGCTCCTTTCAAAACAGGCATATTTGTTCACTTGTAGCCCAATCTATGTACTTTAGGGATACATTTTCTTTGAAAATGAAGCAAATTTATGAAAAAATCATCGTTTTGAGGAATCAAAATCTACATTGAAGCATTTTCTGCGAATTGGTCTTACTTTTACATTAGATTTTTATTGATATTATAAACATACTTAGACAACCACCACTCCTACCAACACCCCACTTTGTATAACGAACGCAGATTTTTTAAACATACAATAATTGCTCGTTACGTCTAAATATAGAGTCCGGTCAAGTGAGAAAAGTCATGAAGAGTTGAATTCAAGAATGCGTGTGCTTATTTAGTGTAAAAATGCATATTTCAAATATAAAATTCCACATTATAGTCTCAATTATCATGTTTGGTCTGTTTTCAGTATTCGGCTCTAAATGACCTTTTTGTGTCGATGGGCCGTAAAACACCATTCACTCACTGTTTTCAGTAATATTCCCATGCTGGCGATCCCCAGTTTGGTCGACTTAGAGTCAGTTAGAGTCAAATGGTGTAGTAAGGGGCTATATTGTGTGTGCGTGTGTTTTCATTAATTCAATACCTTCAGTGAATACAGTTAAAGACAAGGAAGGGATTGAAGCAACATACAGATTCAAAACACAACTTACATTTAGATTTACGAGTAGGTGTAGTAAAATGGGTTTCAACTCGCTCTATACTCATAAAGAACACTTGGCATCCAACGACAAAGTTTTGGAAGAGAAGTGTAGTAAATGTCCTGCTACATTCCAATACAAGAGCTGTCTGCGAGATAATACTAGTTTCCAGCACGATTGCACATGTGGGTTTTTCCATAGACATTTTATTATTGTCATTAGAAAATGGGACCTCAGGCTATACAAAAAGTGCTATTCAAACCAATATACCGTGTCTGACCTGGGTCCAAAAGGTTTGACACTCGCCAGAATAATTTGTTATGTAATATAAAACGAGTAAATTGCATGGGTGTCCGTTGCCTTTGTTTTATAGATTCACTAATATAAATACTTAACACCCGATATATGGTGTATTTCGTATAAGCTAGCGTGTTAAATTATTACAAACTTACTCGTCAAAGTGATCTGCATCCATCCGTCAGAGAAAATATCGGTAAACATCTCGCTTCGCTGATCGCAGCTTCCGGAAGGGATACACCGGAGTTTACATACTGTGGAAATCGCATAGTAAAAACAATAAGTTTTACAGCAGTTTTAGGAAACTAATGTATATCTTATGTCCCTAACTTTAAACAGAGCACTTACTCGACCAAAGGGAAAGTGTGGAGTTCCCTTGTATATTTTCTGTGTTGTGACGTCATTACAAAACATAGCGCGTGGAAAATTGGAAATCTTTCCGGTATAACGAAAACGAGGGTATCACGATTTGAGGTTACTCGACTGTATAGGAAAACCTTTAAAAATCTTCTACTCTGAAACGGTAAGGCCCAGATCTTTAATATTTGACCCATAGCTTTTGCTTATGGTCCTCTACCAAGATTGGAAAATTATGACCCCCGGGCCAAAAATGGCCCCGCCCTCGGGCTTATTAGTTTTTCATAGGAAAACCTTTAAAATTCTTCTTCTCTAAAACCGTAAGGCCCAGATCATTTATATTTGACATGTAGCTTTGCCTTATGGTACTCTACCAAAATTATTCAAATTATTACCCCTTGATCAAATTTGGCCCCGCCCCTGGGCTTATCAGTTTTATAGACTTATATAGTATAGGAAAACCTTTATAAATCATTTTATAGCTATATACTCACAATATTGTCTTGCCCAGTCAGCTAAGATACAATGTTCTCAGGTGAGCGACTTGTGGGCCATGGCCCACTTGTTACTTTTGACCCTTACAGTTTTGAAAGGGACGCGGTAACGTTATACTTCCATAGAAATTGAATACTGTTTAAATTATTATCATTTTTGTTATGATTGTTAGACACACGTTATAATAAATACACCTTATGTCTCATGTATAGTTTCTTTTGCTGTTCAGTATAATACAACCATCAGCACTTGCACTTCAATGTATCAAAATTAATAGTTTAATATGACAAAACCAAGGGAGAGCACTCATACATGCCTCAAATGTCCAGGTTTTTAAAACCAACTGCAATCATCTCCCTTTACATGACTTTTTTCACTTGGCAAAAATGTTGAGAATAGATTACTCAGCAAATATAAGTTTAATTTACCCTTCTCATGCTGAATACAATAATTGTCTTTGTACAGTGGAGTAGACTTTATTAAATCCCAATGAACATGCTTATGCTGAAACTATTATTTCAATTGCAAACAGTTTGGAGCCAGATCAGACGCTTGTAAACCCAGCGTCTAATTAAGCTCCAAACTGTTTGCCCCTCATATTCCAATAAATAGAGGATAACTGTTTTTTTCAGTATAATATCAGACGTTATGTTTTCACGAGTGGCAAGAAATGGATTAAATTTGATCTTATAATGAAAAATGCAGTTATTATGCCCCTAGAATCTACGATTCGGGGTCATATAGTTTTTGTCATGTCTGTTTGTCTGTCCGTCCGTACATCCAGGAGGCACATTATGGGGTCATTAACCTGGCAGTTTGGGTCATTAACCTGGCCAGTTAGTGATTGTGGGGTTGAAAGAGAGTATTGTAGGGGTTAAAAAAGGCGTTTGTGGGGTTTGTTTTAGGGTTAGGGTTTATATGGCATCTAACCCCACAACACTCTCTCCTAAGACCGTCCGTCTGTCTGCCAAAAACCTTAACCTTGGCTATAACTTTTGCATTTTTGTACCTGGGCCTTTTATACTTGGCATGTGTCTTCCCTGTATCAAGACCTTTCTAACCATACAAAACTTTTTGACCTTGTGACCTTGACCTTGACATTTGACCTACTTTTGTAAAAATCTTTAAATGGCTATAACATTTGCACCAGTTGGCCCAGGGCTTTCATATTTTGTATGTATATTTCTTGTGTCAAGACCTTTCCAACCATACCAACATCTTTGACCATGTGACCTTGACCTTCACCTTTGACCTATATAATCAAACTTTAACCAAAAACCTTAACGTTGGCTATAACTTTTGCATTTTTGAACCTGGACCTTTTATACGTGGCATGTGTATTCCTCATGGCAAGACCTTTCCAACCATACAAAACTTTTTGACCTTGTGACCTTGACATTTGACCTACTTTTGTAAAAATCTTTAAATGGCTATAACATTTGCACCAGTTGGCCCAGGGCTTTCATATTTTGTATGTATATTTCTTGCGGCAAGACCTTTCCAACCATACCAACATCTTTGACCATGTGACCTTGACCTTCACCTTTGACCTATTTAATCAAACTTTAACCAAAAACCTTAACCTTGGCTATAACTTTTGCATTTTTGTACCTGGGCCTTTTATACGTGGCATGTGTCTTCCTTGTATCAAGACCTTTCCAACCATACAAAACTTTTTAACCTTGTGACCTTGACCTTGACATTTGACCTACTTTTGTAAAAATCTTTAAATGGCTATAACATTTGCACCAGTTGGCCCAGCGCTTTCATATTTTGTATGTATATTTCTTGTGTCAAGACCTTTCAAATTATACCAACATATTTGACCATGTGACCTTGACCTTCACCTTTGACCTATATAATCAAACTTTAACCAAAAACCTTAACCTTGGCTATAACTTTTGCATTTATGAACCTAGATCTTTTATACTTGGCATGTGTTTTCCTCATGGCAAGACCTTTCCAACCATACAAAACTTTTTGACCTTGTAACCTTGACCTTGACATTTGACTTACTTTTCAGGGTTCGAATTTAAGCTCGCATACTCGCAAAATGCGAGTGGAATTTGTAAATTGCGAGTGATTTTTCAACAAACTCGCAAAAAAATGCGAGTACGGTTTTTCGGACAGCTTAACACAGTATAGCGTCTGTAAGGCTATGCTCGGTTTATTCCGTAGCATTTCGAGTGGCGGAAATGGACGAGAAGACAAGCGAATACTTTTCGTAAGCCAATCATAGCTTGTCGGGCAGTTTCAACCTCTTTTTTGTCTGTAAGAATGACGTAATGACGGACTTTCCCAATTCTCATTGGCTAATGAAACGCGCACTTTGCTACTTCGGAGTTCCGATGTGTAAACAATTCTTATCACACACAGAGTCTGAGACTCAACAACCTAAACCGTTCTTCAAAGACGAGGCCATTTAAAAGACTCGCACGAGTACACGTATACTTCTAATTCTACTGTGACATACTGTTTATTAACCACAGCCCTGAAATATACGACCAGTGAAAAAACGTTTGTATCCTAGACGGATTGGCAATCTAAACCTGATCTAATTTTCGAGTAATGAAATCGTGTGCGGTCTGCCTAGTGCATACAGCATGCATTCTCCCCAATATTATAAAATGTAAGAAAAATACTCCTTTGGTATGTACACATAGATATGAAAATCAAGATCTTATCCCTTGTCAGCTGTAACCACAAATGTACAACTATGAAATACACGAAGTGTAGGTAGATCGTATTTGATTACTCGCAGAATTATACACTGATTCCGTGGATTACTACACGTCTGTGTCGGGTTAAAAGTTAAAAGATATATGTTCAGAATGACAGTTTAACTTTCGCGAGTAGTTTTTGCATTTTGCGAGTAAGTTCAAAAGTCACTCGCAAAAAAATGCAAGTGTAATTTTTAGCTAATTTCTAACCCTGCCTAAAAAAACAAAAAAAAAATTTTTTTTTTTTTTATTATTTTTTTTTTTTTAATTGTTCTTTAAAAACTTTAGGGTCGGGGGTAAAAAATAGGGTCGGTCGGGAAACCGGAAACACACATCTTTTTTTTAGGCCTAATAAGGGTGCTATGATTAAGTCCGTGAGGAATAAAATGTGGAAAAGAGTTGATGAATCAAGGAATACACGGGGCCTTTGACACATTCAGAAGGTGTTGGCCTGTTTGTCCTGGATAATTGGGTAGTTAGGTCATTCTGATTCACGACAATCTATCGAGTAAAGATGGTCACGGAGGTGTGAAAAACTCGACACACCAAATGCCAGTCAGTCAAATTTTGTACAGTCGAACATCGACACATGTGTAGTGAATTTTGAGTGAAACAGTATGTACGGACCGAGAAAAAAAGTCGATATAGCGAAAAACTCGACTTATAAAAACTCGAGTCATACCTAGGTTTTTAATAAGGTTATATAGGGAGAAAAGTTGGGACTTTAAGAAAAGATCGACACATCGAGAAACTCGACTCTTCGAAGTTCGACACATCAAAGTTCTACTGTACATGCCATTTATGAAGCTTTTATTTGTACTGTCTTATTTCACATTCAAATAACTCAACTATATTCACTGTGTTGCGATGCCGGAAACACTTATATAAATACTTAATATATGCATGCTATTAAATACCAGCCTATGTAAAAACTTTTTTTTAAATTATTTTTTTTGTTCAAATCATGTTTAATCAAATTTCCAGATGCCGGTTTTCGACATGATTTGAAATATTTTTTCAAATTATGTTTTTTAGCTCACCTGAGCCGAAGGCTCAAGGTGAGCTATTGTGACCGCTCATTGTCCGTAGTACGTCTGTTCGTCTGTCCGTTCACTTTTACTTCAAACGACATCTCCTCTGAACCCGGGGATTGTAGGGCGGATTCAAACTGCTCATGATGTTCCTTGGATGCTTCTCTACAGAAGTTGTTCAAATGAAAGAGAAAAAGCAAAAACTCTGCTTGAAAAAGCAAAAAAGCAAAATATTTTAAAAAATCTTCTTGCTAAAAACTACTAGGCCCTAAGCTTTGATATTTTTACAGTAGAATCTCCTGGTCGATCCCTCTATAGTTTGTTAAAATGAAATCCCTAGGGTCACACTTGACGCCACCCTGCGCAGTTTAAGTGCTGCTCTAGGCAGGTTTCACAGTATTTTTGATGAAGCAAAAGCAGAACTGTGTTTTACCTGAGTTACTCTTAATATACTAAGGGCAAATAGCCAATATTTGCAAACATTTTGGATCCAGATCAGATGCAACATAATGCTGCATCTAATTTGGATCCAAACTATTGGTACTCATTTACCAACTGAACATGTTCTAAATTCTTTTTTTTGTCACTTTTCGCATACAGTAGGTTTTAAGCAGATATCATTTCAGTCTGGTAAGGGTAAGCCTTCAGAGCAGTTGCTAATTCTACCATACTACCCAGTATTTGACCTCAGCCACTGAACTGATGGTCTTAGCTGAACATGTTGTCTGCTAAAGTTTATAAATGGTTTAGTCTGCTTCATACTTAGAGAAACAGGGTCTGGAAGTGATCTACTGACAGTTATGTAATTATGTCTTTTGCCATATTTATACATATGTTTAATATTGGTTTTGTTAGAGTTATCTGTATGTTTTGTCTTTTTTTCTTGTCCAGGATTCAACCCTTTCCCTCCATAAATACTGACGTTTGTTAACCCATTACCCCATAAATGTGCATTTTTAGGCCTTTGATTTATTTATTTACTTAAGAAAATCATTTCACTTTAAACAGTCATGAAAATGTAAGATGCGAAATAAGTTTCTATATCCTAGTAGATGGTAGCTTAAAGCAGTTTGAAAGTAAAGCAAAGTGTGCAACTCATCTATGGCTCTGAACCAGTCACTGAGATACAGCAACTGAATAGATGATGTTGTCTGCTACAATTTTTATGCCCTGGCAACACTTTGTTGGGGGCATATTGTTTTGGGTCTGTCTGTTTGTTTGTTTGTTTTTGGTCCGTTTGTTTGTCTGTTTGTTTGTCTGACTGCCTGTCTGTCAGTCCACACCTTTAATCTTGGCCATAACTTTTGAACTAGATCTACATATACAGTAATAAAAATGTAAGATAATAAAGAAATAGTTCCTATATCTAGAAGTTGCTAGTTTAAAGCAGGTTGAAAGTAAAGCAGAATGTGCTTTTTAAAGCATTCTGCTTTACCATTAACCATTTTAAGTGGCCATCTATTTGCAAAACTGATATTTGCAAACAGTTTGGATGCAGAATTTTGCAGATATATAAATGCTGCATCTGATTTGGATCCATTGTTGTCTTTTGGCAACATTTAGTTGCTAGCTTAAAGCAGGTTGAATGTAAAGCAAAATGTGCTTTATAATAATAAAGCAATCTGCCTTACCTTTTACAATTTTAAGTGGCTACCTATTTGCAAAACTGATATGTATATATATATATATGTTGGGTGCATATTGCTTTGGGTCTGTCTGTTTGTTTGTTTGTTTTTGGTCCGTTTGTTTGTCTGACTGTCTGTCTGTCAGTCCACAACTTTAATCTTGGCCATAACTTTGGAACTAGATCTACATATACAGTAACAAAAATGTAAGATAATAAAGAAATAGTTTGTATATTCTAGAAGTTGCTAGCTTAAAAACAGTTTGAAAGTTAAGCAGAATGTGCTTTATAAAGCATTCTGCTTTACCATTAACCATTTTAAGTGGTCATCTATTTGCTACACTGATATTTGCAAACAGTTTGGATGCAGATATATAAATGCTGCATCTGATTGGGATCCATTGTTATGCCTTGGCAACATTTAGTTGCTATAGTTTAAAGCAGGTTAAATGTGAAGCAGAATGTGCTTTATAAAGCTATCTGCTTTACCTTTTACCATTTTACGTGGCTACCTATTTGCAAAACTGATATTTGCAAACAGTTTGGATGCAGATATATAAATGCTGCATCTGATTGGGATCCATTTTTATGCCCTGTTTATAACTCTTAGTTGGTGCATATTGTTTTGGGTCTGTCTCTTTTTAGCTCACCTGAGCCAAAGGCTCAAGGTGAGCTATTGGGATGGCCCTGTGTCCGTCGTCCGTCGTCGTTAACAATTGCTTCAAATGACATCTTCTCCTAAACGGCTGAACAGATTTCAACCAAACTTTACAGGAATGTTCCTTGGGTCAAGCTCTTTCAAAATTGTTCAAAGAATTGAAAACAATATAGAACTCTGGTTGCTATGGCAACCAAAGTGAAAAAATAAGGAAATCTTAAAAAATCTTCTTGTCTGAAACTACAAGGGCCAGAGCTTAGATATTTGGCACATAACATTATCTACAGGTCCTCTATCAAGTTTGTTCAAATTATGCCCCTGGGGTCAAAATTGGCCCCGCCCCGGGGGTCACAGTTTTACATAGAGTTATATAGTGAAAATTTCAAACGTCTTCTCCACTGAAACTAATATGGCTAGAGCTTTGATATTTGGCATGGTGACACTTCTAAATGTCCTTTACCTAGTTTGTTCAAATGGTTCTGGTCGGTTAAATATCTAGGTCATAATTCACATTCAAAATATGTATAGCAGACAGCAATTCAGCATTATAAGAGTTAGACCCTAGCCAAATTTCCTACTGGCAGAGTTACATAACTGAACTCAGGTCAGCTGATGAGGTTCGCAGCATATGGTGTTGTCTGCTATATTTTTATGCCCTGCAGTTGGGGGCATATTGTTTTTGTCTGTCTGCTTTTTTGTCTGTTTGTCCATTTGTTTGTCTGTCAGTCCACAACTTTAATCTTAGCCATAACTTTGTTAAAGTTAGAAACTTTATAACTTGGGTCATGTCCTACAAAGGTCAATGTCATTTTTGAGATATTTCCCAGTGTCATATTTTCTTGTCTTTGAGATAACTCCAGTTCTACTGATGTTAACCCATTACCCCATACATATGCCTTTTTACGCCTTTAATTTATTCCTCCTCTAAAGAAAATAATTCCACTTTATACAGTCATAAACATGTAAGATATAAGAAATAGTATCTATATCTTAGTAGATGATAACTTAAAGCAGGTTGAAAGTAAAGCAGAATGTGCATTAAATAATCATATGGAAATACATGTAGCTTAATAAGAAGAAGTGTCATGGATAAGGGCCATAACTCTGCCAACAATATTTTTTTAAGTTATTCCAATTTGTCATGGTTTTTTTTTGTCTGGAAGATAATTCCATTTACAGCTATATTAAAATGTTGTCTTGCCTATTAAGCTAAGGCACATTGACCTCAGGTGAGCGAATTAAGGGCCATGGCCCTCTTGTTTTCAAATCATGTCGACTGTGAAAACATGATTTGAAATAATTGACATGATTTGAAATATTTTTTCAAATTAGAATTTTTTTCAAATCATGCCGCTACATAGCACCATGCTAGACATGGCTTATCAGTGATAATTCTACCTGTGCATCCCGAGTCCTATACTCATTGATTTTGCCAGGGACTCATTATTTAAAAAGTTGTGAGTCCCATGGACCCCTAGCTTTTCTGACCTTTGTTAACCTATTACTAATAAGCAAAAAAGTAGTTTAAAGCAAGTTGAAAGTAAAGCAGAATGTGCCTTTAGTAGTCACCTGTCTTCAAAACTAGAAATAAGTTATGGGAATACCCGGATATAGGGTTATTTTTCACCTCAAGGACTCAATGTTAGTCTCAAGGACTCATTGTTTTACAGAATGTGCATCCCGAGGACTCATTCATCTGATTTCTAAAATTATCACTGGCTTATGTGTTTATTTCAGGTCAGATGCTGCTCAATTGGCTGACCAACTCTGTAGACAAGTCCCACTACCTGAGGCTTGTGATGACCAAACATGACATGAATGTGATAGCCTGCCAGATCTGTACCTGTTTGCTAGCTGCTGGAGTCCTCAAACAACTCGAGAGCAAGGATGCTGAAAATGTATTCAAGGTAATTAGTGATGTTTTGTCCCAAGTTTTAGTCCATTTACACAACAGAATATCAACTTTTGATCCTAATCAGAAACAAAGTCACATTAATATTGTTATGTCTCTACCAGATACTATTATGTCACCGTGAGTACTTGTCTCTTCATATGATTCTAATGAGCAGCCACTACATTTACATCCTGCCTGCTTTGAACAACAATATGTCTTCAATTCTACAAACAAGCTATGGGGAAAAGGGTTAACTGATTGTTGATTAGGCTCGCGACTGGGCGACTGCCTATGTAAATGTGTTAATTTCAAGTTAAATTTCAATTGTTGTGTTCCTGTACATACGTTGAATTGATTTCCAGCTGTCATATTCCGTTCTTCCGGCGGATCTACTTGCTTGAATATTTTCAAGGACTGGTTCTGTATCTAATTTGATGGCTTTTACACGTTCGTGAGACTAACAATTTACAGTTTGTACTCGAGAAAGAGTTGACCAGTGTTGAGTTTGAATCTTGCCTGTCAACCGGATATTGATTGGTCACTTCTTAATCTCCATAAATAGAGAGTTCCACCGGAAGTGGTAGGGTATAAAACCCTTAGTACTGTGACCGGAAGATTGGAATACTTCTATCTACAGCCGAACGATACACACATAATTATACCGTGGAAGATATTAAGTATTCATCGATTTTAGAAGAGAGTTGTCTTAAAAAGTCTCCCTTTGACCACGGAATGTATAATTTCCGTGCTTTCACCATAAATTGCACATGAAATATTGACATTCAATCTATAGCTTCCAGGGCCCGGGTGCATGACACACCGCTAAATCTACTCGCTAAAATATCCGATAAATTCTACCTGTCCGTTAGTTACCTGTCATCTAGAGAGACCCACTAACTGGCGTGCACATGTCGAATTTACCTTGTAGGTAGTTACCTTGGAGCTAGTACACTTAGTAGCCAGCTAAAGTTGGGTTAAATTTGTTGAATGCATTGAACATGAGTGAACATAAGCGTTTTGGCTAAAACTACACTTCATACTTTGTTTTCCATTGTGTATATAAAGGGGGGGGGGTATTCGAGGGAGGTGGGCGATTCTAATGTCGTATGTCGTAAAAACTTGTATTCCGAACCCGTTTTCTTGTTCACTAAAAAGCCAACATATAGGATCTGTGATGCATCAAGCAAATCATAAACTTTAATTGCTGAGTTTAGTTTTCACAATGTAATCATTTTGGACCATGCAATGACAGATAGACTTGGCAGCTGATCAGGATCAAAACTATTTAGCACTCATGCAACGTTGATTAGATCTAAACAATGCATGTATAAAGCAGACGGCATTATGGGTTGAAAGGGTTAGAAGAAACAAAACTATATTATGAAAGATTTTAAACTACAACAAGAGAAAAAGAAGAAGGACAGACAGGGAAACAAAGGCACAAAGAGAACGGAAAGAGAGAGGAAGTAAGAGAGGTTGGGAGAATGAGAGATAGAGTTATATAGAGAGAGACAGGTAAATATACGTGTACAGACGGACATGCATATACTGAGATATAGGGAAAGATATACGAGCGAGAGAGAGAGAGAGAGAATGAGAGAGAAAGAAAGAGAGAGAGAGAGAGGGGGGGCTTTTAAAAGACAGGTATACGTATACACATACAGAAGTAGCGCAGACAATAGAGAGATAGCGAGAGAGAGAGTGGGAAGGAGAGAAAAAGAGAGAATAGACAGTGACAGACAGACAGACGTACGGACAGAAGGTTCCTCAGCTGTTAAGTTACAACGCATTATACCTAACATGAAAAGTTGATACATTTTAAATATTCTTGTTCTGACCCGTAGTTGATCAAGATCCTAAATGATTGAACCTCGTAGATGTACCGATATTCAATTCGGAAGGTTATTTCATTATAGAGTTATTAGTGAGTTATTATTATTGCATTCTTCTTTAAAGATGTGCTTTATGGGAAACTCTTGTTTCATAGATATGCTTTAGCAACTCTTTCACCGCCGGAGTCGCATAAAGTCGGCTTTGCAAACAGTTTGGATCCAGATCAGACGCCGCGTCACGCGACTTCTGATTAGGATCCAAACTGTTTTACACTCGTATCGACATTTCTTAAGTCATTCTACATGGATCTTTCTTTGAAACGATATTACAAATAAGAATATTAAAGCAGAGGACAATAAAACAGTGTAGGGGTAAACACTCACGATTAATTGACGCCGAAAGGACTAAAAGAAAACATTATGGCAACACACAATAAATTGTTTCGTTGTTACTACATGTAACAGAGCTTTCTGCGATAATGTACCATTTATTATTATGTATTGTAGATTCATATATGTATTCTGAAATTGGTTCGTACTTCTTTATGTTACAGAAAACAGGATCTCGGTAAAACAGTTTGGACCCTGATCAGGACCCGCTTTTCCAAAATACAGGTTTCAAGCGTTGACTTGGTTGACATATTTATGGCGTATTACATCCATACAGTGGATAACATGTTTGTCTTTCCATTCCGCTTAAACTAAATTGTTTTATCGTCTTTGCTTACAAAGTTTGAGCCTTATCAGATAACTGAGACCCGGCGTCATTTTCCGTTGTCAATTAAAATATTGTACTGTATTGTGTTGGCGTTTAGTAATTGGCCTGATTGAAAATGCAGTCTATAGATTGGCGAATGCCGTCCGTCTGTCCGTCCGTCCGTCCGTCTGTCTGAGCGCACGAAAGGTCCTTTGTTGGGTAGGGAGAACAATAGATTCCATTCATTCCGTGATTACCCTATTGTTATTGTTGGGTATTTTGTGTACTGTTGGGTACTTTTAAACAAAAAATATACCCAACAAATGCCCAACTGTGAGAACGTCTGTCTGTCTGTCCGTCCGTCCTCACTTTGGTTGACCTTTTTGTTAGTGTCAGTTTAAGCCAAAGCTTAAGTCCTACAGCAACCAAATTTGGCATGTACAGTTGTAGTGAGATCATCATCACATGCCATGGGTAACTAGGTCACTGTGACCTAGATTTCACGATCCAATGACTTAGAGATTCTTGGTTAACCTTTTCGTTTGCATCTTGGTTGACCTTTTTGTTAGTGTCAGTTTAAGCCAAAGCTTAAGTCCTACAGCAACCAAATTTGTCATGTACAGTTGTAGTGAGGTCATCATCACATGCTGTGGGAAACTAGGTCACTGTGACGTAGATTTCACGGTCCAATGACTTAGAGAATTCTTGGTTAACCTTTTCGTTTGCGTCTTGGTTTACCTTTTTGTTAGTGTCAGTTTTAGTCAAGGTTTTACTTTTAGTCCTACAGCAACCAAATTTGGCATGTAAAGTTTTAGTGAGGTCATCATCACATGCCATGGGTAACTATATTATATATACATACAAAGCAAAAGTGCAGACAATCCGGCCATACCGACATTGGCGGTTTCTCGTATGTAAATCTCAAACGGAGAAAATGAAAAATGAAATAAAATAACAAAAATAATCAAACAATTTTGACCTTGATAAGACACCGAGGTGCTATGTTTCTGATCTGAATCCCAAATGTTTCTTTAACGCGGCTATGTAAGCTGATTTAACTGGCTACTAGAGGATTTATCGCTGCACTGAGTACCTCTAAATTTAGCGGTAAAACCTAATTTGTAGTTAGTCAATTTTGCGCTCGTGCAACACTAGTTATCTTACCTGTCTACTAAAATCAATATTTAACTATCAACTAAAACTTTAGTATGTTACTAGAATTTAGCGGTGTGTCATGCAACACAGTTAGTTTATCTTGTAGTTAAAAATCGATATTTATCTCTCAGCGAGGGATTTAATATACAGGTAAGCTCTAACTATGTGTCATGCACCCGGGCCCAGGTCTCTTCGGACCAATACACTTTCGGCTTCAAACGTTTCGGCACACTTTTCTTTTCTTTTTAGCTCACCTGAGCCAAAGGCTCAAGGTGAGCTATTGGGATGGCCCTGTGTCCGTCGTCGTGCGTATGTGCGTCGTGCGTATGTGCGTCGTCGTTAACAATTGCTTCAAATGACATCTCCTCCTATACCCCTTGACAGAATTCAACCAAACTTTACAGAAATGTTTCTTGGGTCAAGCTCTTTCAAATTTGTTCAAAGAATTAAAAACAATGCAGAACTCTGGTTGCCATGGCAACCAAATTGAAAAAATAAGGAAATCTTGAAAAATCTTCTTGTCAAAAACTGCAAGGGCCATAGCTTAGATATTTGGCACATAGCATCATCAACAGGTCCTCTATCAATTTTGTTCAAATTATGCCCCGGGGGTCAAAATTGGCCCCGCCCCGGGGGTCACAGTTTTACATAGAGTTATATAGTGAAATATTCAAACGTCTTCTTCTCTGAAACCAATGTGGCCATAGCTTTGTTATTTGGCATGGAGACACTTCTAGATGTCCTTTACCAAAATTGTTCAAATGGTTGTGGTCTGTTGCATAACTAGGTCACAGGAGCTAAAAATAGATTTTTTCAATGAAAACTTAAAAAATCTTCTTGTCTGAAACTACAAGGGCCAAAGCTTAGATATTTGGCAGATAGAATCGCCTACAGGTTCTCTATCAAATTTGCTCAAATTATGCCCTTGGGGTCAAAATTGGCCCGGCCTTGGGGGTCACGGTTTTACATAGAGTTATATAGTGAAATTTTCATACGTCTTCTTCTCTGAAACTAATATGGCCAGAGCTTTGATATTTGGCATAGTGACACTTCTAGATGTCCTATACCGAAATTGTACAAATGGTTCTGGTCCGTTGCATAACTAGGTCACAGGAGCTAAAAATAGATTTTTTCAGTGAAAACTTAAAAAATCTTCTTGTCTAAAACTACAAGGGACAGAGCTTAGATATATGGCTAATATCATCGCCTACAGGTCCTCTATTAAGTTTGTTCAAATTATGCCCCTAGGGTCAAAATAGGCCTCGCCCCGGGGGTCACTGTTTTACATAGAGTTATATAGTGAAATTTTCAAACATCTTCTTCTCTGAAACTAATATGGCCAGAGCTTTTATATTCTGTATGGTGACACTTTTAAATATACTTTACATATTTTGTTCAAATTGTTCCGGTCTGTTGCATATCTAGGTCAGTCCTGGACATAAATCAATATCTCCATTTTTCCAATTATTCTCAGGTGAGCGAATATGCCCCATGGGGCTCTTGTTCTTGATCCTGATCATTTACATTTCAGAAAATGAATCACTCAAAACGTTCTTTAACACTGACAGCAACAATTTTTTTCTAAATATATATTTTTTTGAATTAAAGAAATTTAATGCACAGGATACCTCTGATCTATGTCTGCAGTGTTTGTCAACTTGCTATGTTTTTCCTATGGTACCCTCTCTGATCTTGAACAGTTTAAGAGGGTAGTGGTAAGAATGCAGTATTAGCCTTAACTTTTTAGCTCACCTGGCACGAAATGCCAAGGTGAGCTTTGAAAAAACTTTCTTGAATTATGTATGGCTATTAGTTTTCAAATGAATTTGATTATTGTTGAAAACGGAGAAATTAGTCATGAGTTATCTGCCCTTGATAAGTAAAAAAAGCCATATTTAAATGTTTTTACTCTCTGGCAACTACAATTATGAATGGATTTAAATGATACTTGCACACGATGTCTATAAGTAAAAGTTCTTGAAGGTGTGCAATTATTTCAAAAAAGGATACTTGTGGCAATAGTTATCTGCCCTTGATGTACTTTGAAATGATAGAAAATGCTTTATTTTAAAATTGTTTACATCCTAGTATCTATAAATATGCATGAATTTTGATAAAACAAATTCTTAAACTATGTATGGCTATTAGTTTTCAAATAATTGTTATCATTTTTGAAAACGGAGAAACTAGTCAACAGTTATCTGCCCTTGATGAGTAAAAAAAAACATATTTAACAGTTTTTACCATCTAGAAACTACAGTCTTTAATGGATTTTGATTTAAAGGGAAATGGACAGCTGGTGATAAATATCTTTTAAATGAAAGATATTGAAAAAAAATCGCCTTCTGCCTTTGAAATTTTGAAAAATAATAAAAACTGAAGTAGTTAGAGCCGTTTAAACTTTGTGATATATGACTGTGCAAGCGACCATGGGGGCCGCCATTTTGTTTACCTGTGTGACGTAACTAAGGCCTTCCGCGACCTTCCGGTTATAGCGAGTCTAACCGGGAATGCCGTAGAGTGCGCGGAATTTACATCGATAACATTAATAAAACTGAAATACTGAGAAAAATTGGGCATGTGGAGGAAGGTAAAAACACTTTAGAACTTCAGTGTTACGATTTCGATCCTAAATTATCAGAGAATGTAATATTAGAAGACAGAGACTACGACGGGTCGGGCGAAGAGAAAGCGCAATCGCCGGACGAATTTGCGACTGCAATACTTGTGTATAAATGCCTACAAAGGAGGTTAATACTTGCTGAAGAACAAATGAAATGACGATTGGGTGTCTTGGTGACAATGAGTGCATAGCAGAACCATCAAAATTTCGAGCTATTAGTGCTTGATCCAGCCATACTTGAGGTAGCGTATATCAGGCAAATATCATAGGACACCGGAATCGTGCACGGATATTCTTGATAATATTTGCATACTGGTTGTGAATATCTGCTAAAATATAGAAATTATTTCTTATGATTTGTATTTGTGACAGTATGATATTGAAACTATTTTCTTCAGTATATGAAGGAATTAATTAAAGGCGTTAAAAGGCGTATTTATGGGGGAAAGGGTTACATCAAAACAAAAAAGCCAAGATCTTTAAAAAGAAAAAGAAAAAAAGAATATTGGACACTTCTAGCTCTTGTGGTTTTGTATTGATCTAGATGTGTATGCTGCTTTTTTAAAAAGGCTAGAGTCTACCATAAAACTCGAATTTAAATCTTAAATTAAAATTCATTTAGGCCTATCTAAAAGTTGTTTGAATTTTTTTCTACAGAAATGACGAGTGTAAAACTACACCCAGGAATAAGAACGATACAACTAGATCCAATCAAAATCGGATTTGGACTCAAGTAAGATCGCTCTATCAGATCGGGATCTAGAGAATCGCGATGATTAAATTAAGAAAGAAAAAACCGATCTAGATCTACCCGTACAATATGTAGATCTAGTAATGAGACTTTTTTCATTAAGAATTTCTGTAGCGTTGAATTCCTAAACCGAGACGAACCAGCTAGAAAATGCTGATTTGTAAACGAGTTGGTAGATCTAAGCCAGTTCAACATTTAGGTCTAGATCAGCACAATATCGCACTGATTATCAGATTTTTTTTTATTGTAGATCTAGATCTATTATTATAATCATCAATCAAGGTATTATGGATGTCGCCATACTCTACTGTTAGCCATTTCGCAGCATTGTTTTCCCAGATTCTACAGCTGGGAATTGGAACGGACATTTCTCTAAGCCGATTAACGATAGCTTCTGATCGTTTCTGGATCTACACGACCTTTCAAATTCATCATAATCAATATGAATATACCATCTATCTATTATCTCTTTTTTTAACTGTATGCGACCTTGAATTAAGCTTGCCGTTACCCTTACTGACGAAGTGTGAAATGTCCGTCCAAGTTACAGTGGTTGAGTGAAAGAGCCAATCAGCGTTTAGGCCTTTGTGTCGTCACAAAATGGATAAAAATCGAGGGTTCCGAATGATAGCTTTGCCAATATGGCGGCGCCCGTTCCAATTAGCGATAGCTTACCTGTATGCAGTAAATCGATCTTTTTCGTACCTTATCGATGAGTAATAATTGCAGGACCTTCATGAATGTTGCTTTTAGGATAAAATCTAGGATCTAAGACCATATTGTCATCAGCTGTCCGTTTTCCTTTAACTTACACATGATGTATATAAATATAAGGGTAGCAATTATTGTCAAAATAGGATACTTTGTGGCAAGAGTTATCTGCCCTTTATGTACTTAGTAATGCTCAACATGGCTTTATTGTTTACATGCTATTGTGTACAAATGTGAATGGATTTTGAAAAAAAAATTAAATCATATATGGCTATTATTTATAGAATGAGTTCAATTAGTGCAAATTAGTCAAGAATACTCTGCCCTTGATGAGTTGAAAATGTGTTTACACTCTAGTAAATTCTACAGTTCTGAATTTTTTTTAATAATACTTGCACACACTTATAAGTTCTTGAAAGTGTTTAATTACTGTTGAATTTGAATCAAGAGTTACCTGCCCCTGTCATACTTAGATTTATAATGCTACAAACGGCTTTATTTTTTGTATTGTTTAGGCTTTAAAATGTACAAAATTGAATGGATTTTATAAAACTTTGTAAAAAGCTTTTGAATGTTGATCTTTAAAGACAGGTGATCACCATTTGCCCCTTCCTCCCACAATAAAGTTTGCCACTTTCTTCTGGACAATCGCTGCGGCAGGGGATATCAGCTCTAAGGTGCTTGTTGTATCTCTTTTATGTGGTTAAAATGTGTGTGGTTAGCCACATAAATGAAATCTAACTTTATTATAGAATGATCTGGAGGCTAACCCGCCCCTAACCCTATGTCCCACAACTGGCCAGGTTAATGTCATAAGAAATGGCCATGTTAATGTTACCAGAAACTGCCAGGTTAATGTTTTTCAATTATGTGTCTGGTTATGGAAGCCAATTTTATACACACAACTATCATTTTGTGAGCACGGATTCGGTCCGTCCGTCTGTCCATTCACATTGGTTCGTTAACACTCTAGCGGCTACAAATTTCATCGGATCTTCATGAAACTTCATGACAATGTTCGTCTTGATGAAATCTAGGTCATGTGGGTCATGTCGGTTCAAAAACTAGGCCGCTAGGTAAAATCATAGAAAAATCTGGTTAACACTCCAGAGGCTGCAAATCTTATTGGATCTTAATGAAACTTATTCAAAATGTTTGCCTCATTGATATCTAGGTCAAGTACGAATATAGGTCATGCTTGGTCAAATACTAGGTCACTAGGTCAACTCATAGAAAAACCTTGTTAACACTCTAGAGGCTACAAATCTCATTGGAATTTAATGCATCTTAGTCAGAATGTTTGCCTAATTATTATCTAATTCAAGTTCGAATATGGGTCATGTCGGGTCAAAAACTATGTTACTAGGTCAAATCATAGGAAAACCTTGTTTACACTCTATAGGCTACAAATCTCATCTTATCTTCATGAAACTTATTCAAAATGTTTGCCTTAATCATATCTAGGTAAAGTTTGAATATGGGTCATGTCCAGTCAAAAACTAGGTCACTAGGTCAAATCATAGAAAAACCTTGTTAACACTCTAGATGCTACAAATCTCATTGGATTTTAATGCAACTTAGACAGAATGTTTTCCTAATTGATATCTAGGTCAAGTTCAAATATGGGTCATGTCGGATCAAAATCTAGGTTACTAGGTCAAATCAAAGAAAAATATTGTAAACCCTCTAGAGGCTACAAATCTCATTAGATCTGAATGAAATATTGCCAGAATGTTTGCCTACATCAAATCTAGGTCAAATCAAATGTGAATTGTGTCTGGTCAGAAACTAGGACAAATTATTGAAATTTTTTGTTAACACTCTAAAGGTTGATTGTGGGTCATGTCCAGTCATAATCTAGGTCACTATAGGTCATGTTTTACATGGTGTACCAGGTGAGCGACTTAGGGCCATGGTGGCCCTTGTTAAATATCTTCACTCAACTAATATTTTAAGAAACTGATCTAGATTCATATATAGTCTTATTGAATAGTTTTTAGCTCACCTGGCACGAAGTGCCAAGGTGAGCTTTTAGGATCGCTGAATGTCCGTTGTCCGTCCGTCTGTCTGGGCTTACAGGAGCTACCTTATGGGGTCCGTTTGGGTCATTAACCTGGCCAGTTAGTGATTGTGGGGTTGAAAGAGAGTATTGTGGGGTTCAAAATGACGCATGTGGGGTTAGTTTTAGGGTTAGGGTTTATATAGCATCTTACCCCACAACAACCGTCTCCTAAGAACGTCCGTTCACAATTGTTCTTTAACACTCTAGCACCTACAAATTTCATCCGATCTTCATGAAACTTCATGACAATGTTTGTCTTGATGAAATCTAGGTCAAGTTCGAATATGGGTCTTGTCCGGTCAGAAACTAGGTCACTAGGTCAAATCATAGAAAAACCTTGTTAACACTCTAGAGGCTACAAATCTCAATGGATCTTAATGAAAATTTGTCAGAATGTTTGCCTTATTGATATCTAGGTCAAGTTTGAATGTGGGTCATGTCCGGTCAAAAACTAGGTCACTAGGTCAAATCATAGAAAAACCTTGTTAACACTCTAGAGGCTACAAATCTCAATGGATCTTAATGAAACTTGGTCAGAATGTTTGCCTCATTGATATCTACAGTGTTCTGCCAAGACATCCAAAAGTTTGGGACACATGTTTCAGTGGGCATGAAAAGTTGGCGACATTTTCAAAAAAAGTGGGACAAAGGAGAAACATTCAAAGTAGTGCTTTAATGCATGGTATTACCTGTCATTGAAAGAGCTTTCTTGCTTTGGATGATTTCCAATGTTTCGGAGCCCTGTTAAAAATCAATCTCCAATCTCCCCCTCCCACTATCTTCACTGAATAATCGCGTTACCACTTATCTTGAAACTGACAATGAGCCTTTTTAAGAGGAATCAGGTTCCGATTTTTCCCTAGAACATTTCGGTGCTGCATGGTTTAAAAGCGAAGAGGGGGATTCGGAAGTAGTGGGTGAGGGCTTAAAAGTTGTTCCGGACAATAAATCGGCCTTATTTGACTCTGTCCGTTTGAAGAAGCTTAGAATTGTTTTCGGCTTTTTAGCTAGCTCAGGGTGAGCTTTTGCAATACTTGAATGTCCGTCGTTCGTCGTCCGTCGTCAACAATTTTAGTGTTTACACTCTAGAGGCCACAATAATTATCCAATTTTTCTCAAACTTGCTCAGATGGTATATTGCCATAAGAGTTCGGATGAGTTCGATTATGGTTGAAATTGGACAAATAGGTCAAGAGTTATCTACCTTTGAATTGCTGAAAATGCCATATTTAAGGGTGTTTACACTCTAGAGGCCACAATATTTCTCCAATCTTTTTAAAACTTGCTCAGATTGTATATGATCATAAGATTTCAGATGAGTTCGATTATGGTTGGAATCAGACAAACAGATCAAGAGTTATCTACCTTTGAACTGCTGATAATGCCATATTTAACAGTGTTTACACTCTAGAGGCCACAAAATTTATCCAATCTATCTCAAACTAGTTCAAATGAGTTTGATTATGGCTGTAATCAGATCAATAGGTCGAGAGTTATCTACCTTTGAATTGCTAAAAATGCCATTTTTGAGGGTGTTTCACTCTAGAGGCCACACATTTTATCCAATCTATCTCAAACTTGCCCAGATTGTATATTACCATAAGACTTCAGATGAGTTTAATTATGGTTGTAATCAGATCAATTGGTCAAGAGTAATCTACCTTTGAATTGCTCAAAATGCCATATTTGAGGGTGTTTCACTCTAGAGGCCACACATTTTATCCAATCTATCTCAAACTTGCTCAGATTGTATATTACCATAAGACTTCAGATGAGTTTAATTATGGTTGTTATCAGATCAATTGGTCAAGAGTTATCTACCTTTGAATTGCTGAAAATGCCATATTTGAGGGTGTTTCACTCTAGAGGCCACACATTTTATCCAATCTATCTCAAACTTGCTCAGATTGTATATTACCATAAGACTTCAGATGAGTTTAATTATGGTTGTAATCAGATCAATTGGTCAAGAGTTATCTACCTTTGAATTGCTGAAAATGATATATTTAACAGTGTTTACACTCTAGAGGCCACAATATTTACTCAAGCTTTCTTAAACTTGCTCAGATTGTATATGACCATATGAGTTCCAAAAAGGGTGATTATGGTTGAAATCGGACTAATAGGTCAAGAGTTATCTACCTTTGAATTGCTGAAAATGCCATATTTTACAGTGTTTACACTCTTGCAACTACAGTTTTCAATTGATTTTGATTATACTTGCACACAATGTATATAGCTATAGGTTCTCAAAGGAGTGCAATTATTGTTTGAAACTTATCATTGTGACAATAGTTATCTGCCCTTGATATACTTTGAAATGCTAGAAAAGGCTTCATTTCAGTATTATTTAGGGTCTAGTTATCAGCCCTTGATGTACTCTACTATACTAGAATTATGAGGTTGTATTCCAAAATGGTTTACATGCTATACTGCAAATTTGAATAGATTTAGATGAAAACGAGTGAAACAGAAAGGTAAAGCTATCATGCTTCAATACAAAAGGTGAGCGATATCAGGGCCTTCAGGCCCTTGTGTTCTTTTTCTTCACGGGAGACGCCATTTTTAGCTCACCTGAGCCAAAGGCTCAAGGTGAGCTATTGGGATGGCCCTGTGTCCGGCGTCCGTCGTCGTGCGTTGTGCGTCGTCCGTCGTCGTTAACAATTGCTTCAAATGACATCTCCTCCTATACCGCTTGACAGAATTCAACAAAACTTTACAGAAATGTTCTTTGGGTCAAGCTCTTCTAAATTTGTTCAAAGAATTAAAAACAATGCAGAACTCTAGTTGCCATGGCAACCAAAGTGAAAAAATAAGGAAATCTTAAAAAATCTTCGTGTCAAAAACTGCAAGGGCCAGAGCTTAGATATTTGGCAAATAGCATCATCTACAGGTCCTCTATCAAGTTTGTTCAAATTATGCCCCTGGGGTCAAAATTGGCCCGCCCCGGGGGTCTCAGTTTTACATAGAGTTATATAGTGAAATTTTCAAACGTCTTCTTCTCTGAAACTAATATGGCCAGAGCTTTGATATTTGGCATAGTTACACTTCTAGATGTCCTATACCAAAATTGTACAAATGGTTCTGGTCCGTTGCATAACTATGTCACAGGAGCTGAAAATAGATTTTTTTCAGTGAAAACTTAAAAAATCTTCTTGTCTAAAACTACAAGGGCCAGAGCTTAGACATATGGCACATATCATCGACTACAGGTCCTCTATTAAGTTTGTTCAAATTATGCCCCTAGGGTCAAAATAGGCCTCGCCCCGGGGGTCAGTTTTTTTGCATAGAGTTATATAGAGAAAATTTCAAACGTCCTCTTCTCTGACTCTAATATGGCCAGAGCTTTTATATTCTGTATGGTGACACTTTTAAATATACTTTACATATTTTGTTGCATATCTAGGTCAGTCCTGGACATTAATCAATATCTCCATTTTTCCAGTTATTCTCAGGTGAGCGAATATGCCCCATGGGGCTCTTGTTAAAATTCCTGCGCTTGACGACAGACAGGCTTTATAATATGACTGGTTTATCCATTGCCGTGTCGCATACTATTTATTTCCGTAATGTTTATAGAACCTGTCGAGTAAATTTGATGCAGGCACCGTCAAAATCGCTGACTCGTGAGAATTTCACGCCCAGTCAATATTCGGCCCCAGACATTTCGACCACGACAATTGTCGCCCCGGGACGAAAATAAAAGCGACAATTGTAATTTTTTAGAAACAATGTCGCAGATACGCGGCCTCGGTAGAACACTATATCTAGGTAAAGTTTGAATGTGGGTAATGTCAGGTCAAAAACTAGGTCACTAGTTCAAATCATAGAAAAACCTTGTTTACACTCTAGAGGCTACAAATCTCAATGGATCTTAATGAAACTTGGTCAGAATGTTTGCTTCATTGATATCTAGGTAAAGTTAGAGTGTGGGTCATGTCCGGTCAAACACTAGGTCACCTAAGGTCAAATCATAGAAAAACCTTGTTAACACTCTAGAGGCTACAAATCTCAATGGATCTTAATGAAACTTGGTCAGAATGTTTGCCTCATTGATATCTAGGTCAAGTTCGAATGTGGGTCATGTCCAGCCAAAAACTAGGTCTAATCATAGAAAAACCTTGCTAACACTCTAGAGGCTACAAATCTCAATGGATCTTAATGAAACTTGGTCAGAATGTTTGCCTCATTGATATCTAGGTCAAGTTTAAATGTGGGTCATGTCCGGTTAAAAACTAGGTCATTAGGTCAAATCAAAGAAAAACAGTGTTAACCCTCTAGAGGCTACAAATCTAGTTAGATCTGAATGAAATATTTTCAGAATGTTTGCCTACATGAAATCTAGGCCAAAATCAGATGTGGATTGTGTCTTGTCAAAAACTAGATCACTAGGTCAAATTATAGAAAAATTTTGTTAACACTCTAAAGGTTGATTGTTGGTCATGTCCAGTCATAATCTAGGTCACTATAGGTTAGTTTTACATGGTGTACCAGGTGAGCGATTTAGGGCCATGTTGGCCCTTGTTAATCTTTTAGTCTCACTGTATGTGACAATATTTATTGCCAGGGTATAAAAATTACTCTGTTACTTTGCTAACACTTCCATGTGCACTTTAATTCTCAGAGAGAGAGAGAGAGGGGGGAGAGAGAGAGGGGGAGAGAGAGAGGAAGGGAGGAAAAGAGAGAGAGAGGGAGAGAGAGAGAGAGATAAGATTGACATTGGGAGAGAAT
This sequence comes from Gari tellinella, assembly GCA_922989275.2. Taxonomy (NCBI): domain Eukaryota; kingdom Metazoa; phylum Mollusca; class Bivalvia; order Cardiida; family Psammobiidae; genus Gari; species Gari tellinella. Next base: position 34,582,716 of record OV277857.1, on the reverse strand, counting down.
AAAACACTTATTAGAATGTGCAAATAAATATTTTATTTTCGATAACACAAATGCAGGTTACAAAAAAACCAAGGTAACGATTATATAAATATATATACTCAGCAAAAATAGAAACTTTACATGAGATTCTAATGCGTATAATTCTGTCTACAAACACAATTTTGCAGAAAGCTTATTGTTATTCAAAACTTTGGATCAATGTCTGCAAGTTCTCGACAATTGTGATGAAAAAAATCAAAAGCCACATCGTAATTTGACATCAAAATGCATAGGGGTCGATTTTAAAATTCTCAGAGATGTGAACATGTGCGCAAGATGTGTTTAATTCATTTTCCGGTTTCATTTTAAGTGACTTTTTGCATAAAGTCACTTCAGTAGCGTGCATGCCGACCGTCATGCCTAATGCTAGCAACACTCTGTCTCTGATGTACCGTCTAATGACGTCATTTGGGATGATATGACATTTTCGTAATCAAACATTTCTGCGGTCGTTAGTCATGTCAATCTGGTAATTTGTTCACGGCTCTGTTGGCTTCAGATCTGGTGTTACCACAGGCCAGACATGACATTGACGTTTTTCTGGGCCTTGTGCCTGCAGTTAAGATCTGCCCTGTATACGGTCTACGGGTCTGGATAGGACTGTGACATTGCCTCAGACGATAGGGCTGACTATTGAAGCCAATTTCAACTATCGCGATAGTATCACTATCGCCTGATTACTATCCTGATACTATTACTATTGCTGCTTAACTATCGCGATACTATGCTGAAGGATTGTTATTGGTCATGATTTCAAAATAAAATGAAGATCTTAAATGAGAAAAACACGTATAGAGATTAGAGAACTTTAAATCCCATAAAAAGAAACACATTTTAAGACAACCAACTGATGTTAGAATGTGTGTGAGTTTATAGTTTCCAAATTTTCTTAAGAAAAATAAGTCTGTCAACATGGTCTGGGTGTAGAGCAGACCTCTGTGCGGTGACAATGTCACCTGCAGTAGAAAATACCCTCTCTGATGGAACTGATGTAGCTGGTACACTGAGGTACTTCATTGCTACCATGCCTAATCTAGGGTACTTGTGCACGTTAGCTTTCCACCAGAAAAGGGGATTTTCACTGGCACTGATTTGGCTCTCACGTTTGTATTGTGTTACCTCTGACTCACACATTTCCAGTGCAGATTTGGGCTTATCAACCTGAGTGATGTAAACATCACCAAATATTGCAGACATGACACTGGGATTCATAGGGACACACTTACGGTCTTCATTTCCACAGTCAAGTTTGATCTTCTTAGAGGGTGGGGAGTCAGACACGACAGATTCAACTTCTGATTCAGATTGAAGATTGAGATGAGGAAGTACAGGCAAAGGTGTGTTTGAATTGTTAAGACCCCCTAGATTTCACATCAATGCCTGCCAATAATGATCGGAAAACGATTGTCGACAGTATCAACTTGAGGTGAAGTTGGTATTACCGATTTAAATACAAATCAGAGGGAGATTGGTTTCAACAAAATCAGCACACGTTTACTGTAAATAAACTAATTTTAATTGGTGTTTCACAATCGGAATAACTTGATAATTCTGCAAAGCAAAAACACTTTTACTGTCTGAGACATTCTCCTTGACTCCCGCAACATTTTACAGAATTTACAGTATTGTACCGCGTTTTATTAGCTCACCTGAGCCAAAGGCTCAAGGTGAGCTATTGGGATGGCCCTGTGTCCATCGTCGTGCGTCGTGTGTTTGTGCGTCGTGAGTATGTGCGTCGTCGTTAACAATTGCTTCAAATGACATCTCCTCCTATACCCCTTGACAGAATTCAACCAAACTTTACAGAAATGTTCCTTAGGTCAAGCTCTTTCAAATTTGTTCAAAGAATTAAACACAATGCAGAACTCTGGTTGCCATGGCAACCAAATTGAAAAAATAAGGAAATCTTAAAAAATCTTCTTGTCAAAAACTGCAAGGGCCAGAGCTTAGATATTTGGCACATAGCATCATCTACAGGTCCTCTATCAAGTTTGTTCAAATTATGCCCCAGGGGTCAAAATTGGCCCCGCCCCGGGGGGTCACAGTTTTACATAGAGTTATATAGTGAAATTTTCATACGTCTTCTTCTCTGAAACTAATATGGCCAGAGCTTTGATATTTGGCATAGTGACACTTCTAGATGTCCTATACCGAAATTGTACAAATGGTTCTGGTCCGTTGCATAACTAGGTCACAGGAGCTAAAAATAGATTTTTTCAGTGAAAACTTAAAAAATCTTCTTGTCTAAAACTACAAGGGCCAGAGCTTAGATATATGGCTAATATCATCGCCTACAGGTCCTCTATTAAGTTTATTCAAATTATGCCCCTAGGGTCAAAATTGGCCCCGCCCCGGGGGTCACTGTTTTACAAAGAGTTATATAGTGAAATTTTCAAACATCTTCTTCTCTGAAACTAATATGGCCAGAGCTTTGATATTCTGTATGGTGACCCTTTTCAATATACTTTACATAATTTGTTCAAATTGTTCCGGTTTGTTGCATATCTAGGTCAGTCCTGGACATAAATCAATATCTCCATTTTTAGCTCACCTGAGCACAAAGTGCTCAAGGTGAGCTTTTGTGGTCAGTCAATGTCCGTCGTGCGTTGTGCGTCATGCGTCAACAATTTCTTCAAACATCTTCTTCTCCAAAACCACTTGCTTGATTGCAACCAAACTTCACAGGAATGTTCCTTGGGTCAAGCTCTTTCAAAGTTGTTCAAAGAATTTGAAACCATGCAGAACTCTGGTTGCTATGGCAACCAAAGTGAAAAAATAAGGAAATCTTAAAAAATCTTCTTGTCACAAACCACAAGAGCCAGAGCTTAGATATTTGGCACATGTCATTACCTATAGGTCCTCTATCAAAGTTGTTCAAATTTTGCCCCTGGGGTCAAAATTGGCCCCGCCCCGGGGATCACAGTTTTACATAGAGTTATATAGTGAAATGTTCAAACATCTTTTTCTCTGAAACCAATATGTCCAGAGCTTTGATATTTAGCATGGTATTACTTCTAGAGGTATTTGACTTATATTGTTGAATCGGTTCCGGTCCGTTGCATATCTGGGTCACCGAAGCTAAAAATAGATTTTTTTCCCCATGAGAACTTAAAAAATCTTCTTGTCTGAAACCATAGTACACTGAGCTTAGATATTTTGTACATAGCTTTGTCAACAGATCCTCTATCAAAGTTGTTCAAATTTTGTCCCTGGGGTCAAAATTGGCCCCGCCCCGGGGATCACAGTTTTACATAGAGTTATATAGTGAAATGTTCAAACATCTTTTTCTCTGGAACCAATATGACCAGAGCTTTGATATTTGGCATGATGTAACTTTTAGAGGTCCTTCACATATATGGATGAATCGGTTCTGGTCTGTTGCATATCTGGGTCACCGGAGCTAAAAATAGATTTTTTCAATGAAAACTTAAAAAATCTTCTTGTCTGAAACCATAGTACACTGAGTTTAGATATTTTGCACATATCATCGTTTACAGGTCCTCTATCTTAGTTGTTCAAATTTTGCCCCTGGGGTCAAAATTGGCCCCGCCCTGGGGGTCACCTTTTACAAATCTTCTTTTCTGAAATCACGTGACCCATCCTAGTGTCACCATTGTCAGGTGAGCGATCAAGGGCCATTCTGGCCCTCTTGTTCCAATTATTCTCAGGTGAGCGAATATGCCCCATGGGGCTCTTTTATATTTAAGTAGGGGAAGCCACTCTGAAAAGTTTGCATTGCTGAGATTATATTGTAGTCTCAAAAACTATGTAGAATCAAGTCATCGGGACTTATTAGGTACAGTATAGGAATGTTGGCTCAAACAAAACCGAAACTATCGAAACCATAGATAGTTCAGAAAACTATCGCGATAGTTATCGCCCTTTAAGGATGACTATCGATAGAGTAATATCGACCTATTTCTATCGCAATGTACCGATGGTTCGATGTATCGTTACACCTCTATCAGACGATTCCTTATTGTTTAGGCAGTGATCCCAAACGGCCGAGCAGTAACCGTTGCTCGGATGAAACGGTTAAGTCGATATGTTAACCTAAGAGTGCGGTGGTCTCTATGTGACGTCAACGATCACAGACGATCCTGGACTTACCCTGTAACAAGTAGTCAGGATATGAATTGTCTACCGTGTGCGTCCAAAATGACACACAACATCAGTTACTGAATTGCCTGCTGTAAGCATGCCAAATGGCCGGATTTCTGTGATTTTCAGAAAGCTGTGGCATCTCAGTTTTGAAACGATGATGTTTCCAATTTTGTTTTCGGTGTTTGGATTAAGCCTGCGTGTGTCTGTTGCATTAAATAAACTAGAAATAAACCCTGAATCGGTCAACTTGCCGTCAGTTATAAATACCGGAAGTGGAAAGCGTGCTACGTTGTACACGGTACAAATTAGCGAGAGTGTGGCTCTGTATGGTCTCTATCGATAACTCCATTATAAAATGTGCTCTTATTTTATTAAACGTCATTAAAACATCACTTAAACTGGCTCTTAAATATGTAAAGTTTCTATTTGTGTTAAGTATAAGATCTTGGCAGTGAACTGGTACTAGTGAAAGTATTTCAAAGTCAAGAGATGTCTGGTCACTCTGGTGCATGGTCAAATTTGATTCTTGCCATCAAACACATCACTGTCTATCTTTATAATGCATGTCCACTTTCTAGAACCATTAAATTTGAAAAATCAAATGGTATCTCATCAACCTCCATTCTTTTTCGTAAAATTTTGTCAGTCAGTCTTAAAGGGACTCGCAACCGGATGGTGTACTTGTCAAAATAAAATAAAATACTCAAATAAAAGCAAATTTGTGGCATTATTTGGCTTCTGACATTAAAAAAATATGATCAGTCCAAAAAAAGTCTCAAGAATCGTCACCGAATCTTAGATTTTTAGATATTTTCCATCGTTTTTCTATACCGACTAGTAGACGGTATAGTTGTTGTTGTTGCTTCTCTACACGGGCTTAGACATAAACACGAGCCGAATTACGAAGTTGTATGCACTTTCGATAGCTACACATTGAAATACGTTAAATCGATCCGAGATAAACGGATAGTTCCGTGGTCCATTGGTCTAAGCGGTTTCCCCTATTTTGCCTTCTGTCCGCCAATGCCGGGGCCCCGGGTTCGAATCCCACCAGAGACCAATATTTTTTTTTATTGAAATACATTTTTTTAAACAGAATTTCTTATCCTAAACTAATTCTTTACCAGTTATATAAGCGTTTGACACATATTTACAAATTACTATTTTTAATGCACCATCTGGTTGCGAGTTGCTTTAAAGGAGATATGTTGCGCATGCGCGAAGCAGTTTTGTTGCACCCGCCATTGTTGAATGGCAGCGAAGCACATGTCTAGACAATAAAGTATCATTTTATGGTGCTTCATACGGTTTGGCCTTACGCAAACCGTGTATTTACGTGGCAGAATAGCCAGGGTGGAAATTCGCCAAATTTGGGAATTTCATCATACACGATTGAAGTAGTTTTGGACATTTTTGTGAAACCGCGTGTTTGGGAGGTTTTCAAACATGGCGGACAAACCGAGCGGATCGCAGGATCGTTCTGTGGAAAAGGCGGATAAACAGCCTACTAAACCCCCTCCGCTTTCAAAAGGTACGAAAAAAGCTCCAAAAAAGACAGTAGAAGATGATAGTAACGCTGTGATTAGCATTTTGGGAGCTATCCAAAATGAAATGAAAAAACAAACCACCAAAATGGTGGATCAGGACAAGCAATTGCGTGACCAGGCCGCGCAATTCCAAGAAATGAAAGACAGGTTGGAAACGCTAGAATTGTCTAACTATGATTATGTTGATTATGGAAACGTGGATGAATATCAACAGGAGATCGAATGTGATGACGAGTTTGACGAAACTCGGAATCAACAGAAGAGAAAGTCAGATGCCATGAGTTCCGATGAGAACAACAATAGTAGGTTTAAATCAATGGCTAAAAAATTTAAAACTATTGAACAGTGTGACAAGAGTATTGATGACACATTGGCCACTAATATCACTGAGCTTTTCAGAAATGGAATAGATGAAGAGAGGTTTGAAGAACTGGTTAAGAATGAGTCCACGGCTCGTCCAGAGAACTGTGAGGGTTTAGTGGTAGTAAAGTTGAACCAATTGATTTGGGATTCTGTATCAACCTAAGCCAGGGGCACTGACAAAAAACTCCAAAACATTGAAACATTTTAAGCCCTCCTTCAATTCTTTACTCAAAGAATTACAATCAAACATCGACTTAACCAAGGTAAGTCTCGTTTAATTTTTAGCTCACCTGAGCTAGCTCAGGGTGAGCTATTGCAATACTTGAATGTCCGTCGTCCGTCGTGCGTCGTTCGTCGTCAACAATTTTAGTGTTACACTCTAGAGGCTACAATATTTATCCAATCTTTCTCCAACTTTCTCAGATTGTATATTACCATAAGAGTTCGGATGAGTTTGTTTATGGTTGAAATCTGACTAATAGGTCAAGAGTAATCTACCTTTGAATTGCTGAAAATGTCATATTTAAGGGTGTTTACACTCTAGAGGCCACAATATTTATCCAATCTTTCTAAAACTTGCCCAGATTATATATGACCATAAGAGTTTAGATGAGTTCGATTTTGGTTGAAATCTGACCAAAAGATAAAGAGTTATCTACCTTTGAATTGCTGAAAATGCCATATTTAACAGTGTTTACATTCTAGAGTTCACAATTTTTATCCAACCTATCTCAAACTTGCTCAGATTGTATATTACCATAACAGTTCAGATGAGTTTGATTATGGTTGAAATCAGACTAATAGGTGGAGAGTTATTTACCTTTGAATTGCTGAAAATGCCATATTTAACAGTGTTTACATTCTAGAGTTCACAATTTTTATCCAACCTATCTCAAACTTGCTCAGATTGTATATTACCATAACAGTTCAGATGAGTTTAATTATGGTTGAAATCAGACTAATAGGTGGAGAGTAATTACCTTTGAATTGCTGAAAATGCCATATTTAAGGGTGTTTACACTCTAGAGGCCACAAATTTTATCCAATCTTTCTTAAACTTACTCAGATTGTATATTTCAATAAGACTTCAGATGAGTTCAATTATGGTTGTAATCAGATCAACAAGTCGAGAGTTATCTACCTTTGAATCGCTGAAAATGATATACTTAAGTGTTTACGCTCTAGAGGCCACAATATTCATCCAAGCTCTCTCAAACTTGCTCAGATTGTATATGACCATAAGAGTTCGAAAAAGGGTGATTATGGTTGAACATTGGACAAATAGATCAAGAGTTATCTACCTTTGAATTGCTGAAAATGCCATATTTTACAGCATTTACACTCTTAAAACTACAGTTTTCAATGGATTTTGATTATACTTGTACACAAAGTATATAGCTATACCTTCTCGAAGGAGTGCAACTATTGTTGAAATCCAATCATTGTGGCAATAGTTACCTGCCCTTGATATACTTTGAAATGCTAGAAAAAGGCTTCATTTCAGTATTGTTTAGGCTCTAGTTATCTGCCTTTGATGTACTCTACTATACTAGAGTAGGTTGACAAATTTGAATTGATTTAGAATAAAATGGGTGAAATTCAAAGGTAAAGCTATCAGGCTTCATTACAAATGGTGAGCGATATCAGGGCCTTCAGGCCCTCTTGTTTAAATTTTAAGTATCTAATTTTCTCTAGCTCTCCCTTCAAAGCAAAATGTTCATAAATCATGGAATTATTGACCGAACAGTGTATACTTCTAATAAAATTGCAGCTCTGCGAATTTATCATACTCTAAAACACAATGTTATATGACTACACTTGAACTTAGTAAACCATAAACTACATAAATTCTTAGGAACCATCCTGATAGAATTTGAATGTGGCTTTCAAAATAAATCAATTCAGAGTAATGTAACCTTCAATTTACTGGTATGAAGCTTAAAAGTAAGTATGACCTTCTAAATACATCTTAGATAACCTAATTAAAACATACAACAAAAACAAACAGGACTCACCAAAACTTGGCAAAAGTACATAGACAGCTCGCCAAACAGAATCACCTTTATTCCTCTACTGAAGAAAATTAAAATTGTTTCCAGTGATGAATTAAAGCTGAGATGTTGGAAAAGAATGTTTTGAGAGAGTTCTCAACAGGGAGGACCCATCCACTGAAGCAGTTATTGCTCCTGCATAAATCCCACTTGACATCAACACAGAGCCACCAGCTGTACAAGAGATTAGACAGGCCATTAAGAAGTTAAAGAATGGAAAAGCCCCTGGTATAGACAGGATACAAGCAGAGTTGCTTAAAGCGGAGGAACAGATAACTCCTTCAGTACTTGCTAGTATACTAAGGGAAGTATGGATCTCAGAAACAGCGCCTGAGGATTGGAAGGTGGGATTAATAGTGAAACTGCCAAAAAAGGGTGTCCTTACAGACTGCATCAATTGGAGAGGTATAATGCTGCTGTCAATGACCAGTAAGATCTTTAGCAGAGTGGTGTTAGACAGAATACCGGTATCAGCAAGTGTAGATAGACTACTGTGGAAAAATCAAGCCGGTTTCAGGAAAGGTAAGTCATGTGCAGATCAGATTTTCACACTCAGACAAATCATAGAGCAAAGTCATGAATGGAACGCAACTGTCTATGCAAATTTCATTGACTTCCAGAAGGCATTTGACAGCGTGAATAGGCCAGCATTGTGGAGGATTTTAGCCCATTATGGAATCCCAGACAAGATTACCTCTGTCATTAAGATGCTTTATACAGATTTCAGCGCTAAAGTGATCTGCGGAACAGCTCTCACAGAGAACCTCGAGATTAGGACAGGTGTGAAGCAGGGGTGTCTACTGTCCCCTCTACTATTTTCGTTGTGTATTGATTGGCTGATGAGAGAAACCACAAAGGACGCTGTCAAGGGACTCCAATGGACGTTCACAGAAACTCTGGAGGATCTTGACTTCGCTGACGACATTGCGCTTCTCGCTCAACGCCACCAAGACATTCAAACCAAGACTGACAAGCTAGAATGTGCCTCAATATCAACGTCAACAAGACCAAAGTGATGAGAGTAAACGCCAAAACAGATCAACCAGTTACCATCAGCAATAGTGCCATTGAAGAAGTGAACGATTTTGTGTATCTTGGAAGTAAAGTCACAGGTGACGGCAATTCAGAAGAGGATGTCAATAACAGATTATCCAAAGCCCTAGGTGCATATGCGGCATTACGGAACATCTGGAAATCCTCCAAGCTCACTTTTACCACCGAGATCAGGATTTTCAAGACCAAGTACTTGCAGTCTTGCTGTATGGTTCCGAATCCTGGAAAGTTACAAAGTCTATTTGTCTCAAGCTTGATGTCTTTCAAAGAAGGTGTCTCAGGCGGATTCTCCAAATCTTCTGGCCAAATACTATATCCAATGCAGCACTCCACCGTAGAACAGGTACAGCTCCAATATCAACGCAGATCAAGCGCAGAAGATGGCGCTGGATTGGTCATGTTCAAAGGATGGAAGAAACAGCCATTTCCAGAGTTGCAATGCGATGGACACCCATTGGACGTAGACAAAGATGTCGACCAAAAGAGACATGGCGCCGATCAGTGGAAAAGGAGATGAGGAAGGAGAATTGTAGCTGGGGCCAGATGCGGACATTGGCTAAGGACCGGCTACATTGGCGAGCTCTGGTGGCGGCCTTATGCGTGACCCAGCGCGAAGAGGATTAGTAGTAGAAGTAAATTATGTACCGTAGAAACATTTTCTATATTATATATGCTCCCTCTCTACAACCACACTCAATGGGAGACACAGAGTGTGTGTGTGTATGTTGTTCGGAGGGAGTCGTTAAAGGAAGGGTAATTAAGACTTGACTTAGATTTGCAAACAGCTTGAATCCAGATCAGACACCGCGTAAAGAGGCGTCTGATATTGATTCAAGCTGGTTGTCACTCGTCATTATATTTATTCTATCAAAGTGTCTACTTATATGTAACTTGAGAAAAACAGCAGACGACAAGTTTAAACAGACGATATTTCAGCAGTGAAATGGTTAGTTATAAATGTCTTGCTTGGGGTTCAGCGGCATGAGTCATTGTTAGGAGTGAGTTGTTGGGAGGGAGCGCTGTATATGTATATACCTTAGCAGATGGTAGGGTAAAGCAAACATTTCCACCTGATTTAAGTGAATAGTGGTCATTAGTTTATGGGGTAATGGGTTATACAAGTCATGTGAAGTGTATAGAGGCATTTTATAAACCCAATGTGTTAACTTTGAAACCACCAACATTATTTAAAGGTCATACAGTAGTTGGTGTTTTACCAGATGCAAGACAATATTTTGCTTGTTCCAACTCAATTTTTGTAAAACAAAAAAAAAAGTCAAGGAGTGAAATACATTTAGTGACAAATTGACAATCATTGAATTAAGTGACATCTGTGCACACTTTAACCTAAAGATCCATCCTCAATTTTGAATAATTAGCTACATTTACCGCGACTGTCACTCGTTGATCTAATGCCAGAAATGGTATTCCATTACGAAAGGCTCTTACGCGTGTTTCTTTATAAGAACTCTTGGTAACATTCGGGGCCCATTATGGTTTCTGTGACTGTATATAAATTCAGGACAAATTTCAAGTTGTCTGGTGGGGGTGTATGTCACAATGTGTAGGTTTATCATCAATACATCATTTGTACAGCTTTGCTGTACAAGCACGCTTTTATGGCAATGTGGTAAAGTGCATGTCTTTGAACACCTTGTTACATGATGATCTCAGAAAAGATGATTTCGGCTAATCCCATTCATTGCGAAACATATTGGAATCAAAACCACCGACCTGCCTTCCATTCAGTTCTCGGCAAAGGGGATAATCTCAGTCTTATAAATGGAAACAATTCCCTAGGACAATTAAACCCCAAAACCAGGACAAGGTAGAAAGGTCTCAGGAGCATACAGATACAGAGTCAGTTTATAAATTGAGGAAAAGCATTAAGCATACAGTCAGACTCAGAGTCAGTTTATACCCTCTGAGAAAAAAATACCGGTTTTTACTCCGAGGTTTATAATTATTATATTATAACAATAGCAAAATTTACTTCAAGTTTACAGTGGTGCTCGCTTATAGGCTGTGCCTATTTCATATTATATATATCAAAAAATTGGTTAGAAGTTTCCAGTTTAGGGATGAATAATTAAATAATTATTTTTTGTTATCACTAAAGTAGATTGTGTTTACAGTTGACAAGATTATAGTGACAGGCTACTATATCATTTTGAGTCTTTAAATCATACCAGAACACTTGTTGACCAGTTTATCTATACTTAATCATCCACAGTAGCCCCTGAGGTTTCACTGATTTTTGGATCTAGATCAGAAATTATAACTGATATAGACATTGTATATGCAGTATCAAACCACATTGCATTTTGAATAGTTCTTAGAATGCCTTTATTGCAATGCACATGGTTTTAGCTTTCTAAATTAAAAAGATCCCTAAATGCACATTAAATATCGCATATTGAAAAGTTCTCTGACTTTCATTCTGAGATTGTTTCCGTCATTAGTGTATTTAAAGATAAAAGATCAGTGTAACAGTTTGGAATCGATCAGATGCTGAGATACACTACATCTGATTTTGACCCAAACTGTTAAGATGTCTAGAAATATTTGTTCAAAATTTCAATGTTTAACCATCACAGTGATTAGAACAGACCCCCAGAGAAAAAATGGGCATGATCTCGGGTGAGATCACGGCGTGAAAAAATTGTATATACATTTTTTAGCTCGCCTGTACGTAGTACATGACGAGCTATTGCAATACCCCCGGTGTAGTCGTCGTCGTTGTCGTCGGCGTCGTCGTGAACAGCGTAAACAATTTTAAGAAAATGTCGTTAACTTCTATTTCCCTTGAGGTATTGCTTTCATAGTTTGTATGTGTGAGTATATGGACAAGACCTTTCCATGCACAGAAAATTTTTGACCCCTGTGACCTTGACCTTGAACTTAGGGCCTGCGTTTAGGTTTCGAAATCTGCGTTTAGGTTTCGAAAGATGCCTTTAAACTTCTATGTCCCTTAAGGTATTGCTTCCATAGTTGGTATGTGTGTGTATATGGACAAGACCTTTCCATGCACAGAAATTTTTTGACCCCTGTGACCTTGACCTTGAACTAAGGGCCTGCGTTTAGGTTTCGAAATCTGCGTTTAGGTTTCGAAAAATGCCTTTAAACTTCTATGTCCCTTAAGGTATTGCTTCCATAGTTGGTATGTGTGTGTATATGGACAAGACCTTTCCATGCACAGAAATTTTTTGACCCCTGTGACCTTGACCTTGAACTTAGGGCCTGCGTTTAGGTTTCGAAATCTGTGTTTAAGTTTCGAAAACTGCCTTTAATTTCTTTGTCCCTTGAGGTATTGCTTTCATAGTTGGTATGTATGTGTATATGGGCAAGACCTTTACATGCAAAGAAAAATTTAGACCTGTGTGACCTTGAACTTGAACTTAGGGCCTGTGTTTAGGTTTCAAAATCTGTGTTTAGGTTTAGAAAAATGCCTTTTACTTCAATGTCCTTTGAGGTATTGCTTTCATAGTTGGTATGTTTGTGTATATGGACAAGACCTTTACATGCACAGAAAATTTTTGACCCATGTGACCTTGACCTTGAACTTATGGCCTGTGTTTAGGTTTCGAAATCTGCGTTTAGGTTTTGAAAAATGCCTTTAACTTCTATATCCCTTAAGGTATTGCTTCCATAGTCTGTATGTGTGTGTATGTAGACAAGACCTTTCCAAGCTCAGAAAAATTTAGACCCCTGTGACCTTGACCTTGAACTTAGGGCCTGCGTTTAGGTTTCGAAATCTGTGTTTAGGGTTCGAAAAATGCCTTTAACTTCTATGTCCCTTGAGGTATTGCTTCCATAGTTGGTATGTGTGTGTATATGGACAAGACCTTTCCATGCACAGATAAATTTGGACCCTTGTGACCTTGACCTTGAACTTAGGGCCTGTGTTTAGGTTTTGAAAAATGCCTTTTACTTCTATGTCCCTTCAGGTATTGCTTTCATAGTTGGTTTATGTGTGTATATGGACAAGACCTTTCCAGGCACAGCAAAATTTAGACCCCTGTGACCTTGACTTTGAACTTAGGGCCCATGTTTAGTTTCGAAATCTGTGTTTTGGTTTCTCACAATTTTTATTACTCCTATGTCCATTGAAATATTCCTTTCATATTCAGTTTGCATGTGTATATGGACAAGATCTTTCCTTGCATGCAAAATGTTTGAGCCCTCTGACCTTGACCTTGAACTTAGGACCCGCGTTTAGGTTTCAAAGTCTGCGTTTAGGTTTCTCAAAATTTCTTTAACTCATATACTTAGATATTTCTTTCATATTTGGCATGCTTGTGTATATGGACACGACCTTTCCATGCATGCAAAAAAATTAGCCCAGTGTCCTTGACCTTGAACTAAGGTCGCGAAAGGTTTTAGGTTTCGAAATCTGTTTTAGGTTTCAAAAATGCTTATAATTCCTATGTCCCTTGAGGTGTTATTTTCATATTTGATTTGCCAGTGTATATGGACAAGACCTTTCCATGCAGGCAAAAAGGTTGACCTCTGTGACCTTGAGTGTGCTTTTAAGTTTCTAAAGGTGCCGGTGGCGAGCTTTGTTGTCTCTCTGACAACTCTTGTTATAGGGATGTTAACGATTAATCGGTTAACCGGTTAACCTTTAGAAGCGCGGTTAATCGTTACACTTTTCCTTCAAAAGGTTCACCTGAAAAAACATAAATTTGGAAGTTGGTTCATAAAATCTGCTGCACGTAATCAGCGGACGACACCTCCTTTGCTCGTTTCAACTGCCTTGACACCTTGTCGAATAACACGCAGCGGGCGTGTACTACCCCGTCTACAGAGGTTGCAAGGTAACCCTATTATAAAACCAGTGGGCTGAGACAATTGACATGTCGCCAATAAACTGATGTTATTGTTGTGATTTCACTAGATTAAGATTAGTGTCTTATTATTAATAAATGTGCAGAAAACGTTTGAACTAAATCCAATATAATATGGCTCATATAAATCCAGCAATGAAATACAGTACTTGAACTTTTGGAGAAAATAGATATACACATAACTGCTCCGAACTGAAAATGACATGTTTATCTGTTCAGCAGCAAAGCGGTTTGGATCTAGATAAGACACCTATTAACCCAGCGTATTTTATTATTCAGAATCACTTGCTAAAAAGTCAAAAAGTGTATTCTGGTGCGTTTCCAATTCGATTGTCAAGTTCATTAATTTTCGTTTTGTACCATTCACAAACAGGTTACGTAACTTACGCTTCGTATTGTCGTCTGCTACTTTTCGTAGGAGTGGCAAAAATGTAATCTGTTGAAAATTTCTTCTACTTACAAGTATGTTAAACTGCATCTGTTTGGCTTTATTTAGTTCAAAATGCCATACTAAGGGTTTAACGCCCTCATATTTACTCTAAAATTGAGTGTAACAATGAATGACTCAAGATCCAGATCGGATGCTTACCAGTGCATGTATATTGATTCTTTGTATCAAACACAAATTTAGCGTGCATATGAAACCATGTAGCACTTCAGAACTGGAACATACTCTTTGAAATTCAGTTTCGAATTGGATCTAAAGCCTAATAGAACATCGCCGAATATTTCATACACGCATGTAAAGTCACAGATTTTTTTATGATTTTGAAAGCAGTCTGGATCCAGATCAGATGCAGTTTCACTCGGCGTCTGATCGGAAATCAGACTATTCGACATCTGTCAGTAGGATTCTTCAAAGAATGGATGGCTTTCATTAACATTCAGGCCAGTAACAGTAGGTAGACATATTTTTTTCTCCGCAATACAATGGTTTAATTTAATGTCAGGTTAACCGGTCGGTTAACCGGTTTTTGCTTGCGATTAACCGGTTACAATATCTGTAACCGTTAACATCCCTAATTTTTTGCAAACAATGTAGACCCTGATGAGAGGGCCTCTAAAGGTGCTGCTTTCTGATCTGGGTCTACCTTGATTGTTATACTCTTAGATATTTTTGGAACAAACCCCTGAAAAGTCGATGTAAACCAGTCATCAATCAGAAAACAGATGAGCCTATTTGAAAATTGAGCATTGCGAGGGTTAACTACATTCATTTTAGTAACCCTTTACCTAAGTTTGTTTCATAAGGTTTGATGGCAGGTGACCACTTCAAGCAGATTGAAAGTAAAGCAGAATGTACATCATGGCACATTCTGCTTTACTTTCAGCCTGCTTTAAGGTACCATCTGCTAGAATATAGAAAATATAGAAAGTATTATTATTATACATAATTATTATTGTCTGTATAAAGTGGAAATAGATCTATTTTTTTCATGGAAGAGTAAATGAAAATTGTTAAAATCTATGGAGTAATAGGTTAAAGGCATTCATGTCATTAAAGGAAATTCAATAGTGTATCATTAGATTAGTGTTAGACCTGTCATTTTTACCTGATGCTGAGGACTGAGTGACATATTAGGGTCGCAATAATTATATGGTCGCAGATGAAAGTTTTTATGGAATTTTTATTGTTAATAAATAATGGCAAGACGGAGATAAATTGGCACCTTTGTTCAAACTGTGTGTTTTTATATGCCCCCCTCTAAAGGTGGTCGTATATTGGTGTGGCCCTGTCCGTCCATCCCTGAATACGTCTGTTCGTCTGTCGGTCCATGCTAACATTTTGGGTTTATGGGACTAGATGACATAACACAGAACAAAAGAAAACAATAGAGCTGTTCATTCCGTTAGTCCATGTTGGATTTATGTGGCTTTTAAGCTCACCTGAGCCTTTGGCTCAGGATGAGCTATTGTGATCACATTACGCCGGCGTTTGTCGTACGTCGTCCGTAGTATGTCGTAGGTTGTCCGTTCACATTTTCAATCAACATCTCCTCTGAAACGACTGACCCAATTTCAACCAAAATCAGAAGCATCAGTGACAAGAGGGAACGAAATCTTGTTCAAAGATTTTGGCTAGAGTTATTCCCCTTGCTGTGGGACTAGATTTTCTAACATGACCATATAGACAACTTTTAATGCTTATGAAAATCTTTAAAAATCTTCTTCTCAGAAACCGCTAGGCCCAGACCTTTGATATTTGGTATGTATCATTAACATTATGATCTTCTAGCAAGATTGTTCAAACTTTGACCCTGGGGCCAAAAATGGCCCCGTCCTGGGGCTTATCAGTTTTTTAGCTCACCTGGCACGTAGTGCCAAGGTGAGCTTTTAGGATCACTGGATGTCCGTCGTCCGTGCGTCCGTCCGTTCACAATTGTTCGTTAACACTCTAGCAGGTTCAAATCTCATTGGATCTTGATGAAACTTGGTCACAATGTTTGCCTCAATGAAATCTAGGTCAAGTTCGAGAAACTAGGTCACTAGGTCAAATCATAGAAAATCCTTGTTAACACTCTAGAGGCTACAAATTTCATTGGATATTCATGATGATTGCCTCAATGAAATCTAGGCCAAGTTCCAATATGGGTCATGTCCGGTCAAAAACTAGGTCACTAGGTCAAATCTTCGAAAAACCTTGTTAACACTCTAGAGACTACAAATTTCATTGGATCTTCATGAAACTTCATCAAAATGTTTGCCTTAATGAAATCTAGGTCAAGTTTGAATATGGGTCATGTCCGGTCAAAAACTAGGTCACTAGGTCAAATTATCGAAAAACCTTGTTAACAATCTAGAGACTACAAATTTCATTGGATCTTCATGAAACTTCATCAAAATGTTTGCCTCAATGAAATCTAGGCCAAGTTCGAATGTGGGTCATGTCCGGTCAAAAACTAGGTCACTAGGTCAAATCTTCGAAAAACCTTGTTAACACTCTAGAGACTACAAATTTCATTGGATCTTCATGAAACTTCATCAAAATGTTTGCCTTAATGAAATCTAGGTCAAGTTCGAATGTGGGTCAAGTCAGGTCAAAAACTAGGTCACTAGGTCAAATCATAGAAAAACCTTGTTAACACTCTAGAGGCTACAAATTTCATTGGATCTTCATGATGATTGCCTCAATGAAATCTAGGCCAAGTTCGAATGTGGGTCATGTCCGGTCAAAAACTAGGTCACTAGGTCAAATCATAGAAAAACTGTGTTAACACTCTAGAGACTACAAATTTCATTGGATCTTCATGAAAGTGTTTGCCTCAATGAAATCTAGATCAAGTTAAAATGTGGGTCATGTCTAGTCAAAAAATTTGTCACTAGGTCTAATCATCGAAAAACCTTATTAACACTCTAGAGACTACAATTTTCATTTGATCTTCATAAAACTTGATGAAAAGGTTTGCCTCAATGAAATATAGGTCAAGTTTAAATGTGGCTTATGTCTTGTCAAAAACTAGGTCACTAGGTCAAATTATCGAAAAACCTCGTTAACACTCTAAAGACTACAAAATTTCATTGAATCTTCATGAAACTTGAACAAAATGTTTGTCTCATTGTCTTATGGTCCTCTACCTAGATTGTTCAAATTATGACCCCTGGGTCAAAATTGGCCTCCCCTTGGGGCTTATCAGTTTTACATAGACTTATATATGAACAATCTTTAAAAATCTTCTTTACTAAAACTGTTAGGCCCAGATCTTTAAAATTTGACATATAGCTTTGTCTGATGGTCCTCTACCAAGATTGTCCAAATTATGACCACCGGGCCAAAAATGGTCTTCAGCAATGAACCGACCGGCTAATGATTGCCGACCAATAGAAACAATAGCAGAACACCCAATGAAGGCCGCCCAATGCAACATAACTTAAGAAAAATAGCATGCGACAATAACTAAAAATTTATATAATTAAGAGACCATAAACCAGATAATAAGCCAGAACTCCCATTTAGACCCACAACATCTACAGCAAGAACATAATGCATAGGTAGCAGTGTTATAATAACAAATATTAAAGAAGTGTGTTTTCAGACGTTTTTTTGAAGACTGCAACTGAGCTCGCATACACGTCAAGCATATTGACAATGTATCTTGGAGAATCATTCCACATGGCTTTGTATGTATCTTCTTCTTTGAAACTGTAAGGCCCAGATCATTTATATTTGACATGTATAGCTTTGCCTTATGGTCCTCTACCAAGATTGTTAAAATGATGACCCCTTGATCAAATTTGGCCTAGCCCCGGGGCTTATCAGTTTTATATAGACTTAATATAGGAAATCCTTTAAAAATCTTTCTATAGCTATATAAATCCCAATATTGTCTTGCCCAGTCAACTAAGGTACAATGTTCTCAGGTGAGCGAATTGTGGGCCATGGCCCTCTTGTTTGGTTTATATGTTTTTTTATGTGGCTTTTCACACCTATTTAACAATGGGAAAATCACATAAACCTGAAATGTTAAAACGTATGTTCGTTTGTCTGTCAACATTTTGTTTGTCCGGAGTTTTCCAGTAAATTATTTGAGGGATATTTATAAAACTTCACACAAATGTTATATGCATAAAGATCTGGACCTGAATTGAGTTTGAGGTTCATTCGATTTTTAGTTACAGGGTAACTTGCCCTTGATGTACTCAAATATGCTATAAAAAGCTTGTCAGGAGTTTCTCGGAAAATTATTTGAAGGATATTAATGAAACTTCACTCAAATGTTATATGCATAAAGATCTGAAGCTGATCGAGTCAAGTTTGAGATTTATTTGATATGTTGTTACAGAGTTGTCTGCCCTTGATATACTCAAATATGCTATGAAAGGATTATTTGACAGTGTTAACACACTGGATTTTGATTATATTTGCCCACAGTATAGTTATAGAAGTATAAGTTCATGAAAGGGTTGATTCTTATTGAAATCAGATCATTGTGTCAAGAGTTATCTGCCCTTGGTATACTCAGATATGCTAGAAAAGGCTTTATTTCAGTATTATTTATGCTCTCAGAGCTCTAAGTGTCTACAAATTAGAATAGGTCTACAAATAAGAATAGATTTTGATAAAACTATATATTTCTTTGCCAGTGGGCGTATTATGTACCGTTTGTGGTGCTCTCGTTAATAGGTATTAATAGGTTAATATAGTATTTATAATAGGTAAATGACTGGGTCTTCATTTTGTGATAGTATACTCAACAAAATAATTAAAGGGGCAAAAGAATAAGTTAATGTATCTTTTTCGAAAATGAAATTATTTTTCAAATTAAAAGAGCGAATGTATGTTAAGGTCCTTTAAAATAAAACAGATAAAGAAACACAAGTCACTATGTGCAAAAACGGTCATGTTTGAACAAATTTAAGTGGACAGGTATCAAAATCCTGGTTTTCAACGTCTACTGGTTTTTCGAACAATGTTGCTGTCGTTTCTTCAATTGGTTTGTTTTAGAACGGTTTTCATTATCTCAAGTGCATATTTTGTTTCAAAGCAAAGTAGATTGCGTATTTATTTAAAAATGGATAAATATGTCTTAAAGACGCTATTTGTGCGTTTGGCTACCTGCTAGATGGTCAGACCAACGTCATGTAGCGACGGACTTTAACGTTAGCAAGGGCGTCAACAAATGGTTGTGGTAGTTGTTCCTGGACACCGGTAAGGTAAATTTGAGACCAGGTCAAGATCATTTGAAGGTCACACATCAAATACAGGACCGACGTTATCACTTATGACATGACGTCAACGGCCGTTACGCTTGATATCGTTTACAAACAAACCTATATGTACAGAATGTCTGTTCAGGTCGTCGGGAAACCATGCTGCAAACCTATGGACTAGAAGACCGGTCGTGTGACCGGCCTTGACCCCACACCACCAAAGATGCATCCAGTGTTTTGCCTGCAACCATGCCATTTGAACGTCTACGTTTGCGCAACGTTTTGTGGACTGGTGAGTCAAATTTCAATTTGGATTTCAATAAAGGGTGCAAACGAGTGTAAATACAGAGAAACAAACGTTTCTTGGACTGTTGTGTGGCAGAGCATGACCAACCCAGAAAAGAGTCAAGGCTCGTATTGGTGGGCATCTCCTAAAACGGTTGCACAGACCTTTAGGTCAATAGAATCTGTGCTCTGGTCAGTTAAGGTTACAGGGACGAGACTCTAGACGCTATTGAGCGCGATTACGCTGGAACTTGGGTTCAGGTTTCATCCCAACAGACGACAATACTCGCCTGTACCGAAAATGTATGGTGGACCAGTACCCGGAACATGAGGTCATGGGGCGGATGGACTGGCCAGCTAGGTCACCAGACCTCAATCACAATGAAAATGCATAGGACAAACAGAAATGCCGGATATCCGGTCGATATCGGCACGTTAGGACTGTCCAGGAGCTTAAAGACATGCTAATTGAAAAATGGCACAGACTTCCCATTATTGCAGATCTTCGCACGTTCATTCTTAGCTTTCCCCGCGGATGCCAGAAAGTTATTAATGCATGTGATGGACACACATGATACTAGCTGTAATTTAAGAGAAGAACCAATAAGGTGGGCCTCTTCGTTATGTTGTTCGTTACCCCATCCACCTAGTCTGGCACACATATTTTCTAGGGTAGTTGTGTTTTAAGCAGAGTTGTGATATTGTTTTCTACTTTTTATGAGAAAAGTACCCTACAATGAAGTAAACATGTAATTTTACATGATACTGTTGAAATTTCTCGGAATAAACTCACTTTTACCCAATATACTTGCTCCTTTAATTATAATAACTATAAGTAATAATATAAGAAAACTCAGATAATAGAAACAATCCAAGAAAATGCCTGACATGACTGTCTTGCAAGATGTATCATTTTGATTGTTGCTTATTTGTGCATCTGTCATTTTGTTGCTGAGAGTGTCCTTGTAGTTATCTTAGCAATTACTGCTTTGATATTTTGGGCTGCATTCCTTATGTTCTATGTTTGAAAGGCGTATCGTCACATGTATTGTTTGATTAGTTTAATTGATAATATTATGGTTGTTTGGATGTTCGATTGACTAAAAATGTAAGTGTTAGTATTAAGCTGCATTAAGCAACTGTGGTTTTGTAGAGCTCTCCATTGCTCAACATAGGTTTCACTGCATGGTTTTGTAGAGCTCTCCATTGCTCAACATAGGTTTCACTGCATGGTTTTGTAGAGCTCTCCATTGCTCACATAGGTTTCACTGTATGGTTTTGTAGAGCTCTCCATTGCTCAACATAGGTTTCACTGCATGGTTTTGTAGAGCTCTCCATTGCTCACATAGGTTTCACTGCATGGTTTTGTAGAGCTCTCCATTGCTCAACATAGGTTTCACTGTATGGTTTTGTAGAGCTCTCCATTGCTCAACATAGGTTTCACTGCATGGTTTTGTAGAGCTCTCCATTGCTCAACATAGGTTTCACTGCATGGTTTTGTAGAGCTCTCCATTGCTCAACATAGGTTTCACTGCATGGTTTTGTAGAGCTCTCCATTGCTCAACATAGGTTTCACTGCATGGTTTTGTAGAGCTCTCCATTGCTCACATAGGTTTCACTGTATGGTTTTGTAGAGCTCTCCATTGCTCAACATAGGTTTCACTGCATGGTTTTGTAGAGCTCTCCATTGCTCAACATAGGTTTCACTGCATGGTTTTGTAGAGCTCTCCATTGCTCAACATAGGTTTCACTGCATGGTTTTGTAGAGCTCTCCATTGCTCAACATAGGTTTCACTGCATGGTTTTGTAGAGCTCTCCATTGCTCACATAGGTTTCACTGTATGGTTTTGTAGAGCTCTCCATTGCTCAACATAGGTTTCACTGCATGGTTTTGTAGAGCTCTCCATTGCTCACATAGGTTTCACTGCATGGTTTTGTAGAGCTCTCCATTGCTCAACATAGGTTTCACTGTATGGTTTTGTAGAGCTCTCCATTGCTCAACATAGGTTTCACTGCATGGTTTTGTAGAGCTCTCCATTGCTCAACATAGGTTTCACTGCATGGTTTTGTAGAGCTCTCCATTGCTCAACATAGGTTTCACTGCATGGTTTTGTAGAGCTCTCCATTGCTCAAACATAGGTTTCACTGCATGGTTTTGTAGAGCTCTCCATTGCTCAACATAGGTTTCACTGCATGGTTTTGTAGAGCTCTCCATTGCTCAACATAGGTTTCACTGCATGGTTTAACTAGGTTTCACTGCATGGTTTAACTAGGTTTCACTGCATGGTTTAACTAGTAGGTTTCACTGCATGGTTTAACTGGGTTTCACTGCATGGTTTAACTAGGTTTCACTGCATGGTTTAACTAGGTTTCACTGCATGGTTTAACTTTTAAGTAATATTGTTGTCTGCAAAAATACTCGCTTGCTGCTGCTTTAAAAATGTTGTCTACTACTGTTCTAAAAATAGAATTTTCAAATTTTCTTTTCAAAATAAGGTCAGACTGTTAAACATTTTGGATCCAGATGAGACACTAAGTTACTCAGCGTTTCATCTTGATCCAAACTGTTTGCAAAGATAATCACAGTTTCACCACTAGCCTACAAATAGTTAACAAAGTTACATGCGTCCAAGAATGTTTGAAACAAAAGCATTCTATTGTATGACAGTCGTGTGATATTTTGTTACAGTTTCACAAGTTTAAACAATTACAGGCCAGGGAAATTTATCTAGTCATTATCATAGCATGTATTGTGTATTATTAGTACCCAAATGTATACAGCATATCATCAGTCTTCTTTCCCCATTTAACCCTTTTCACACTGCATATTCATACATAAAACTCTACTCACTATGACCATCTATCATTTAAGAAATGAACTGATTTTTTTCGGCGTTCAAGCGAAATGAACGACAGAAAATTATCGGCAAATTCCATGAATCGCACTAGCGATTCATGGTAAATTTGCCGATAATTTTCTGTCGTTCACTTCGCTTGAACGCCGAAAAAAATCTGTTCATTTCTTATATTTACAATATATTTGCTGTAATTTCTAACATTAAATAAACATTTTGTCAGTACGCATGTATGTTTAATCCATATTAGAGGTCGATAACATGAATAATGTGTACCCAAGGAACAGCCATGACCGATTTACTGAATCTGTGTACATTCGAAAGCAGAAAAAATAAGTTCCATTGTCAAAAACTTGACAGTTTGGCGCGAAAAATGTTGATTTATGACGTCATTAGAAGTGACGTAATTTTAAAGTATGATAAATATATCGGGGTTTTATTGTCATAAAGAAACGCAGATATAGGCCGCTGTTTATAAGGTAGATTCTTATGTCAATTTTCTTGCAATTTATCTCATTTATAAAGAAGAATATCATGGTTTCCACTAGTAGGAAGGCATAGATCGGTTAAGAACAAATTTTGAAAAAATCCGCCAAATGTGTGCTGCCCCAAGTTCCAAAGATTAATTCGCGAATGAAAACTGCATATGCCCCGCCTTCCCTTCGAAACTTTTCCACAAGTCCCGTCCTCTCGAAAATTGGTGTTTAAATTATTTGAAATGAACACACTTTTTGTCAATGGAATTGAATGGGGCGATTGTAAATATTGGCTTATTAACATTGGGAAAATGTTTCGCAGGAAAGAGAGCATACTCTTGTCACACAGCTCCTGTTAAAAAAAAAAAAGTGCACACCCAAAAATCAGGCACCTACCTAAGAAGCTTTTGAAATGGGTCTTACAGTTTAAAAAAACAAAACAATTTTGTTGTAACCCAATACTCCATATAAATACTTTTTACGCCTCTAATTCATGCCTCCCCTAAAGCAATTACATGTAGTTTTACTTTATACAGCCATGAATATGGGCCATGAAAAATAGCTTCTATATCCTAGCAAATGGTAGCTTAAAGCAGGCTGAAAGAAAAGCAGAATGGGCCTTATGCTTTACTTTCAACCTGCTTTAAATGATCTACAGCTTTCAAACTAGAAATAGGCTATGGAGTAATGGGTTAACATTTATATTGTTGTACAGTGAAGCTTCTGCAAAGTATTTATGTCTCCCCCCTTTAGGGGAGGGAGACATATTGGTGTTGTGCTTTCTGTCTGTCCGTCCGTCTGTCTGTTAAAATTCTTGTGCAGCTAACTCCTCCTACACTAAATGAGGGATTTACTTTAAACTTTGACAAATGAACCAGCTATATGTGAGGATGGTCATGTTGTTTGAAATTTTGGCTGCAACAATTTTAACAGAAGTTATGGCTCTTTGTAGTTTTTCCTTATATAGAGTATATAGCGAAACATTCTTGTGCAGCTAACTCCTCCTAAACTATTTGATGGATCTACTTCAAACTTTGACAAATGATCCAGCTATATGTGAGGATGGTCATGTGGTTTGAATTTTTGCCTGCATTAATTATACCCCCACAAACAGAGTTTGAGAGTTTGAGGGGGGTATACTGGAATCAGCCTGTCGGTCGGTCGGTTGGTTGGCCGTCGGTCCGGCGGTCGTCGGTCTGTCTGCAAAATCTTGTACTTTCAACTCCTCCTTCACTTTTAACCCGATTCATTTGATACTTGGCAAACATGTTACTCAGGTATAGTAGATGTGCAAGACACAAATATTAGGTCTCTATGACCTTGACCTTGACCTTTGGCCTTGAAATTGGTCTTGAAATTTGCAGGTAAAATCTTGTACTTTGAACTCCTCCTTCACTTTCAACCCGATTCACTTAATACTTGGCATACATGTTACTCAGGAGTAGTAGATGTGCAAGACTCACATTTCAAATCTCTGTGACCTTGACCTTTGGCCTTAAAATTGGCAGGCAAAATCTTGTACGGCGAACTCCTCCTTCAATTTCAACCTTGATACTTGCCATAAATGTTACTCAGGAGTTGCAGAGTGTCATATACCATGTTTAAGTCAGTTTGACTTTGACTTACACCTTTGACCTTACTGTAAAACCTTATTGAAAACGTTTGCAGAGTGTGACAGAGTGCTGTATAATGGGGGTATTTATCACCTTTAGTGATAGCCGTTCTAGTTTTGACAGAAGTTATGGCCCTTTGTTGTTTTTAGCTCACCTGGCACAAAGTGCCAAGGTGAGCTATTTTGATCGTGCTGTGTCCGTCGTCCGTCGTCGTCCGTTCGTCTGTTCGTTCGTCGTCACCAATTTCTTTAAACGACATCTCCTCCTAAACTACTCTATGGATTTTTACCAAACTTGGCAGGAATGATCCTTATATGGTCCTCTTTCAAAGTTGTTCAAATAGTTCCGGTCCATTGCATATCTAGGTCACAGGAGCTAAAAATTGATTGTTTCAATGAAAACTTAAAAAATCTTCTTGTCTGAAACCACAGTACCCTGAGCTTAGAAATTGGGCACAAAGCATCACCTACAGGTCCTCTATCAAAGTTGGTCAAATTATGTCCCTGGGGGTCAAAAATGACCCCGCCTCGGGGTCATAAATTTACATAGAGTTATATAGAGAAATTTTCAAACATCTTCTTCTCCGAAACTTATATGGCCAGAGCTTTGAAATTTGGCATGGTAACACTTTTAGAGGGCCTTCACCAATACTGTTCAAATAATTGTGGTCCATTGCATATGTAGGTCACAGGAGTTAAAAATAGATTGTTTCAATAAAAACTTAAAAAATCTCGTCTGAAACCACAGTACCCTGAGCTTAGATATTTGGCACAAAGCATCATTTACAGGTCCTCTATCAAAGTTGTTCAAATTATATTTAGCATGGTGTCACTTCTTGAGGGCCTTTACCAATACTGATCAAATTGTTTTTGGTCTGTTGCATATGTAGGTCACAGGAGCTAAAAATAGATTTTTTTCAATGAAACCTTCAAAAAATCTCCTTGTCAGAATAGTCACCAGTCACCACAGTACTCTGAGCTTAGGTATTTGGCACACAGCATCATCTACTCAGCAATTGGCACCGTCATAGTGTCATAATTTCTCAGCTTTCCAAGATATTTTACATTTACGTCAACGGTTCCAGGTGAGTGATTTAGGGCCGTATACGGCTCTAGATCTTGTTCCTTATATAGAGTATATAGCGAAAAATTCTTGTGCAGCTAACTCCTCCTACATTATTTGAGGGATTTACTTCCAACTTTTACACATGTACCAGCTATATGTGAGGATGGTCATGTGGTTTGGAATTTTGACTCCAACAATTTTGACAGAAGTTATGGCCCTTTGGAGTTTTTCCTTATATAGATATTATAGCAAAAAAGTATTGTGCAGCTAACTCCTCCTATACTATGTAAGAATTTTCATTCTGCTCTACTTTCAGTCTGCGTTTAGCTACCATCTGCTAAGATATATGACATATTTATACATTGTGTATTGCGTATTCATTACTGTATATCATGGAACTATTTTCTTTGGTGGTGTATAAAGGCATGTTTTGGACCTTTTTAGGCTAGCTAATTTTGAAGATCCAATCTGTTGAGTGATATGATCAGTGAGATACATTCATTGTGTATTTACCAGTCAGGTTATGATACTCATCCAGAAGTTACTTATGTGTACTGCTGTTGTCTATACAGTTTCTATATATGGACATGATGGATATGAGACTAGCAGTATTAAATGGAATAAAATCGGTTACCTGGTTACCTGAACCTCTATATCAGAGGCTGGTGTGGCATGGTTATTGATGTTTTCCTCTAATATTTGTGTGAAAGCTGTAAATTGTGCGGAATCCCAAGTTTAAAGGAATGATGGCTTTTTGTGGTAGATAATTTCATTGTAACCTTTTGAATATTGAAAAGCACTATAATTGCAAACAATTTGGACCCTGATTAGGATCCAAGTGGTTTGCCCCTTTGAAGATATTTCTGAAAAAATGAGTTGAAAAAGTCATTTTTACAATTGCAGCAGATGGTTTATGCTCTGGTTACATACTGGAATGAAACTTAATTAGTAGATCTATTCAATTTTATAATGGAAAATGACCAGTTTATGTTTGTGTTTAAGGGGTGTTTTAGAAACTGTTTAAAAAAAAAAAAGTAAACAATGTATGCCATGATCAGAGGGCTCCTTAAGGAGTCCTCTCATCAGGGTATACACTGTTTGCAATGTAAGCTTATAGTTATTTCTATCATAGAATTAGCTATATAAAGAGCTAGATGCAGAATGGGTGTGTACTTTACTTTTACCATGCAGCGGATAAATGTGCCACAGTGATTACTTTTGCAAACAGTTTGGATGGAGATGAACGCCACGTAATGAGCTGTCTTATCAGGATCCAAACAGTTTGATACCCTGAGCCTGTTTTGAAAAGATTTTTATAAAAATATATTTTTATAACAAAAGCAGACATTACAATCATTGTTGAAGAAGGAAAAATTACCCAGCATGCAAAGAGTTAAGGATGTATTTACTGTATCAGTTGTTTAAAGTGACATTATGACAGTGTGCAGGAATTTACTGAAACCGCCAATTATAGCGTTAACCCAAAATATCCGTATGAAGGAATATTACAAAAATATAGAAGACTGACAAGAGAAAACCCGGCTGGAATGTTACTTTGGTGTCACATATCATTGACTAGTTTCGTCCTTGTTTGGACTCATCAGAATGAAATGAATATTACTAATACTTTTAAAGGAGTATTGATCACTGGAAAATTTCATGATTTGATTTTGTTGTGAATAAGATTTTGCGTGTGAAGCACACACAAGATAGTTTATATATATTGGATATATTTCAACTTAATGGAATGATGAGAGAGGTAGGTATAGATATAGGTGACATTTATGTGGATAAACGTTTGTAAAAAGTCTTGTATTTATTTCATACAAAAGCTAAATCAATTAAAATGTATGCCAAATTTGAGACAATTATTCTGCTGCTGTTATCATATATTAATGCTTTTTGAAAACAGTGTATACCCTAACAATACAGCTCCTTCAGTGGCTGTCTGATAGGGTCGACACTAATTTTTCATAGGGAAAAGTTTCCTTATTTTATTAATCAATGTAATAGTTAACCCATTACCCCATATAGACGCCTTTTTACGCCTTTTATTAAAATCTCTACTGAAGAAAATAGTTCCAATATATACTGTCACAAATTTAAATCATAAGAAATATTTTCTATATTTTAGCAGAAAATAGCTTAAAGCAGGCTGAAAGTAAAGCAGAATGTGCCTTAAGGCACATTCTGCTTTACTTTCAACCTGCTTTAAATGGTCACCTTTCTTCAGTTATAGAAAAAGGCTATGGGGTAATGGGTTAAGATGTTAGATGATTATGGTGGGCAGGGTTTTATATCTGAATATTCAGCGGGACAAGGGTAAAGCTAGTGGTCATTCTAAAGAAGTATCTATAAGATCATATCATGTATGACAGGTAGCAGCTTATATAGCTATAGGGAATTTGTTTTGGACAAATGCTGAATGCAGGACAAAAGTCATGTAGAAAGTTCCTTATGCCTTATGCTATACTTTCACATTGATTTAAAGATGCAGCCACCTTCCTTACAATTTAGTGGTTGTGCTAGAGGTGTTTTACTCTGTTATATTTCAAAGGGAATATAGTTCTATGCAGTAATTATAGTGTTAAATACATGAATTAATGTTGCATAGATCTCGACCACACCCAATAACAACAGCCTGCATGTAGAATGATGCTGTATAAGCAATAAATTCTATAAATAAACCGCTATTAGAGAGGTTTCGATTTCTTACTTGTACGGGTAGGTGTGACTACAAGTACATGCACATGTGCAAAAAAATTCCAAGGAGGGTTTCGATATCTTACTTCTATGTGTATGTGTGACTTATCTATTGCTGATTACTAATTATTTCAGTACATTTGTAATAAGGGCAGACTTTGAGTTGCTTAAAGCAAGCTAAAATAAGAACATGTTGAACATTCTGTTCTATTTTCTGCTCGCTTTAAGCAAAGATCTGCAAAGATATACAGTAAAACCTCTCTATTACGACCACTAAAACAAAGGCTAATGGATTCATTCAAGACAAGTGACAGCTTCAAGCATGATAGCGATAAAACAGAAAGCTCCTAAAGGGCAGCTTTCTGTTTTACTGTCACCCTGCTTTACACAGTCACCTGTCATAAACACCTACTAATTAACACAATTAAGGTACTTCGCATATGCGCATAGTTTCCATACGATTGTTATGAAACTTTTCATGAAGAATGATAATAGCCTAAGAAACAATGTGTGTAAATATAGGCAAAATTTATCGTGTGGTTTGTCTTTAAGGTCTTTTTTCTGACAAAAAACTAGAATTTTGATGATTTTATTTTTCTTAAAAATGAATAAAGCTAATGACTATAATTCTCACCCAATAAGTAGTCCACAACATTCATTACAAGAAAAGCTAAAAACATTTTGAATAAAGGTGTTCAGAAAGATGTTATCAGCTATTTAAATTTTGCAAAATGCTAAAAAATTGAATTACAAAAAACTGACTCATTCAATGTATATTTGTTTTCATTTTATTCAAATATATGGTTGATGAACTAGTCAGTCTGAAAAAATTAGACAATATTACAGTCAGGATTTGTTGTAATAACATATTTTCTTATTAAAATGTGGGATATTTGTTGTTTAGATACAGTTACCTACCTTAGAATTAAAACTGTCATTAAAATGCATTATTATTTATTCATGGACTTGCATACAAGGTTTATTATATTGTTTTAACATAATTATAATAGGCAATATCGATCTTGAAAAGGTTAGCATATTGATAAGCTTCAATGTGTGGCTTTATAGTTCGATCAAATCGTTTACATGTATACCGATTTAATTGACTTGTAAGTCATTAAACTAAAACGTACAGGTAAGTGGACATATACTTGGACCGTAAACATCACTAGTTCTAATCAGCGAAGACTAAACATAACATGTCTCTTGATTACTGCGTTATGGATTGACAAGTCAATAAATCGGACACTAAAAAAAATATTTGGATCGGATGGGTCTCGAACCTATGACCTTTTGATTCCTAGTCAACCACTATACTAACTGCGCTATGAAGGATTATACTAATTCGTATCAACATTTCCTTTATATAAATTTTCTAGTATAAACACGTACGAAAACAGTCTGTGTCGTCAAGACGCATATCCGCTCGCCCGCAAGACCGACTTCCGGTAGCCAAAGTCCTTAAGTTGTCGTTTAATGGTATAGGAACAATTTCTTATGTTCCATATTCATGGACTTTTTAGCTCACCTGGCACGAAGTGCCAAGGTGAGCTTTTAGGATCGCTGAATGTCCGTCGTCTGTCCGTCCGTCCTTCTGTCTGTCCGTTCACAATTGTTCGTTAACACTCTAGCGCCTACAAATTTCATTTGATCTTCAAGAAAATTCATGACAATGTTTGTCTTGATGAAATCTAGGCCAAGTTTGAATGTGGGTCATGTCCGGTCAAAAACTAGGTCACTAGGTCAAATCATAGAAAAACCTTGTTAACACTCTAGAGGCTACAAATCTCAATGGATCTTAATGAAACTTGGTCAGAATGTTTGCCTCATTGATATCTAGGTCGAGTTTTAATGTGGGTCATGTCCGGTCAAAAACTAGGTCACTAGGTCAAATCATAGAAAAACCTTGTTAACACTCTAGAGGCTACAAATCTCAATGGATCTTAATAAAACTTGGTCAGAATGTTTGCCTCATTGATATCTAGGTCGAGTTCGAATGTGGGTCATGTCCGATCAAAAACTAGGTCACTAGGTCAAATCATAGAGAAACCTTGTTAACACTCTAGAGGCTACAAATCTCAATGGATCTTAATGAAAATTGGTCAGAATGTTTGCCTCATTGATATCTAGGTTGAGTTCAAATGTGGGTCATGTCCGGTTAAAAACTAGGTCACTAGGTCAAATCATAGAAAAACCTTAACACTCTAGAGGCTACAAATCTCAATGGATCTTTATGAAACTTGATCAAAATGTTTGTCTTGATGAAATCTAGGTCAAGTTTGAATGTGGGTTATGTCCAGTTAAAAACTAGGTCACTAGGTCAAATCTTAGAAAAACTTTGTTAACACTCTAGAGGCAACAAATCTTATTGTATTTTAATGCAACTTAGTTAGAATGTTTGCCCAATTGATATCTAGGTCAAGTTCGAATATGGGTCATGTCGGGTCAAAAACTAGGTCACTAGGCCAAATCAAAGAAAAACAGTGTTAACCCTCTAGAGTCTACAAATCTCGTTAGATCTGAATGAAATATTTTCAGAATGTTTACCAACATCAAATCTAGGTCAAAATCAAATGTGGATTGTGTCTGGTCAAAAACTAGATCACTAGGTCAAATTATAGAAAAATCTTGTTAACACTCTAAAGGTTGATTGTGGGTCATGTCCAGTCATAATCTAGGTCACTATAGGTTAATTTTACATGGTGAACCAGGTGAGAGATTTAGGGCCATGGTGGCCCTTGTTTCTATCATTAAAGAATTCAGTTTAGTGTTAGTTCATTTACATGTATGTCTATTTCCATGTGTTTTCACGATTAAAATCTAGTTGACAAGCAGTGTAGACCGTGATCAGAACCTCTTGATCTATGTACACTGTTTGTAAAAGACAAGTCTACTCTTCACAGGTACTTCATTTGCAATTGATGAGTATACTCGTTGTGAGGGCTTAATGTGTTAAATGCGTGAAAGGGCATGAGTATTGAGCAATGACTTGTAGTACAGTAAAATGTTATTTCAGTATTCTACTGATTAAACAACTAGCACTCAGATATTTCATTCACTACTTGTATTCAGTAACAGCAAAAACATGAAAGAGAGAGAGAGAGAGAATGGAGATGGAGAGAGAGAGATGGGGCAGGCAGGTGAGAGAGAGAGAGAGAGAGAGAGAATGGAGCTGGAGAGAGAGAGATGGGGCAGGCAGGTTGACAAACAGACATATCCACAGACAGACACACTCGGAATGAGAGATAGGGAGAGAGACGAAAAAGAGACAGCGCGGCGGGAGAGACGAAGGGGGGGGGTAACGGTTTGACAAAACTTGAATATCCACAGACAGACACAAACTTGGAGAGAGAAACGAGAAAGAGAAAGACACACTAGAGAGAGTTAGAGAGACTGAGACAGAAAGAGAGACAGAAGGCGGTGGATCGATGGAAGAACAAACAGGCAAGTCAACAGACCAATCCGGAGAAAGAGAGTGAGAAACAGAAAGACAGACAGAGACACAGAGAGAGAAACATACAGAGAGAGAGAAAGAGAGAGAGAGAAAGAAATAAAGACAAGAGGGCCTGAAGGCCCTGATATCGCTCACCTCTTGTACTGAAGCCTGATAGCTTTACCTTTCTGTTTCACTCGTTTTAATCTAAATCCATTTTGTAGTATAGCATGTAAACAATTTTGGAATACAACCTCATAATTCTAGTATAGTAGAGTATATCAAGGGCAGATAACTAGAACCTAAACAATACTGAAATGAAGCATTTTCTAGCATTTCAAAGTATATCAAGGGCAGATAACTACTGCCACAATGATTAGATTTCAACAATAATTGCACTCCTTTGAGAACTTATAGCTGTATACTTTGTGTGCAAGTATAATCAAAATCCATTGAAAACTGTAGTTGCAAGAGTGTAAACCCTGTTAGATATGGCATTTTCTAGTTTTTTTAAAGATTTCCTTATTTTTTCACTTTGGTTGCCATGGCAACCAGAGTTCTGCATTGTTTTTAATTCTTTGAACAAATTTGAAAGAGCTTGACTCAAGGAACATTTCTGTAAAGTTTGGTTGAATTTTGTCAAGCCGTATAGGAGGAGATGTCATTTGAAGCAATTGTTAACGACGACGCATGACGCCGGACACAGGGCCATCCCAATAGCTCCCCTTGAGCCTTTGGCTCAGGTGAGCTAAAAAGAAAGCTAGCTAAGCTAGAAACAGTGGAATTTTCATTAATCAGACCGATAGATACCTCAATGTTTACAATGTCCCCTGATTCTGTATGTGTCTTTAGAAGACTTACACACTTTTCTCAATTAAAGGTACAAAGTGTTTACTTTACTCATCTTCACTTTTGTCTTGCGTTCAGCAGCTGTCATTTGTACTAACCCATTACCTCATAAATACGCATTCAAACAGTTCCATTTTATACAGCCATGAATATGCTGTATAAGACAAATTTACTATATGCTAGCAGAAAGTAGCTTAAAGCAGGCTGAAAGTAAAGCAGAATGTGCCTTAAGGCACATTCTGCTTTACTTTCAACCTGCTTTAAGGTTCATGTAATGTCCCTGTACGAGAAAGAAATACCCAAATTTGAAAAGTTGCATTACTCAATAACTATACCACATTGGCTAAAACTATTTGCACACAGTATAAATAATTAGTCAATGAAAAGGAGCATGCCTAAATTTTCATTAATATAAGTGTACTTGTGATGTCAGAAGATCCAAAAGTAACGAACATGGAGTGAAAATAGCCTCTTCAGCAGAATATATCAAACCACTTAATGGCACGTATTTTTGGAAATCTGGTAGAATACAATACAAAGAACCCATTACATACTGGGTACTCCTACACAGAATGTCTTACAAAAGTCAGAAAAAAACCTTGTAATTGGCCCTTAGAATACCCCATGCTTGATTCAAGGGCAGCCATTTGCATTTTACAAATTTGTAGAAGTTTGCCAACATTTAAAGTCCATTTACTCCAAATCTACAAAACAGATTGACAATTGTTATATACGTGCGGACAGAGAAAAGAACAAGTAATATGATTGATGGAATGTCACTCACCCGAATCACTGCAGTTAGACAATATATCCGTTCAATTATATCCAGGTCAAAGAAATATGTAATGTGTCCAACACCTCGACTTTTCCGATTAATCCGCATTTTCTCATTTTTTAATATCCATATTTTCAACTTTTATTTCCGTACACTATTGTTGTTTGATACATAAACAATAAAATAAGTACATTGCGCATTACTTTCGATCATTAATTCCTCCGAATGTCACGATTCTTTAGCGGATTACTTGTAGGGAAAGTAATTCTGTCCCTGTACAGCTGACCTTTGTTTCAGGAAAATCAAGAGTTTGTCCCTTTAAATCACCTTTTTACACCCATTCAAGTATTCCACATCTTTCCGGCTATTGTAATGTTGATTAATATTTCACTTTGCATTGCGATCTCTATTATATAAAGCGTACATTGTTGTGAAACTATTCAAGCCTTTGGCAGGTACAGGGTTAGATTCTCATGTATATACTATTGCATGATTTGGACAAGGCTTTCTATGGTGTCCTAGTAGGGACACAACCGACGATTTCGTTGGGCAGAGACACACAATTCCTTTTTTTCCTTACTACTTTTTTCACGTATATTCTGCTTCTGCATTTCACACATACACACACATTAAAATACTGTAATAGTTCATAAGTATAATTATGCAACTACCACCCTGATAGCCTTACTTCAGTCGTAAGAATTTAAAAACAATCATAAGGGCACAGATATTTGGAAATTTAGTCAGAAACAATCATATGTTAGTTTATCTGATGCTCAATTTGGTTTTCGTTCTAAGGGATCCTGCATTTTACAGTTAATTGAATACATAGATGATTAGTCACATTACATTGAGGGTGATAGAATTTGGGAAAATATATTGTATATTTAGATTTTGTCAAAGCTTTTGAGAGCATAGTACATTAACGTTTTCTCGCAAAGTATCAATATTTGGTATCAGAGGGCCAGTTTTGTCATGGAAACGTGACTTTTTTACTGGACATAGGCAATATGTATCTGTGAAAGGAGCCTGGTCATTTTCGTGGAAAGACATTTTAAGTAGGGTACCCCAGGGAAGTATCCTGGGACCCATATTATTCATATGTTTATAATAGATGACCCCCTACCCCTGAAGTTATACGTAGTATTGTGAAATTATTCGCTTATGGTACCCAACAATACAACAAAGACATTAAAATTGATATTATCCAGCACGACTTAGATGCCTTACACTTAGTCAAAGTGGCTGTTGCGTTTTAATGTGAAAAATTACAGAACCATACACTTTGGAAGGGACAACCAATATTACCAGTATACTTTGAATTTTGAGTCTTCCAGTGAAAAGGGGGATTTAGGGGTAATATTTTAACAGGATTAAAAAGTAAGCAGTCATATAGCTGAAAAGATAACAAATCCAACAGTGTATTATCCTTAATAATCAGAATGTATGATTACATTGCGAAAAGCTATTTCATAATTTTGTACAAAGCACTCGTCAGGTCAATATGGAGACACTATTATCATGTATTATGGTATCTATTCTTAAAAAAGTGTTTAAAAATTATGTAAGCCTACCAATAAGCGTCTCCTCGATTGTCAACCTTACATGTACCTGAGCGTTGGTATTTTATTGAATAATAACCTAGTCAATTTCCAGAGTTCCCATTTTCCCAACCCAGACCATAGCGCTGCCACCACCCATTATGTCTCTCTCAAACATATCGTTCTCCACGGTCACTCCTCCTTTTTGCGCATTGAGGCGAGCGGACCGTGGCTAGAGATTCTCTTGCCTTCCCGGTAATGAATGTAGCGCTGTTTACAGTGAAACACCTGTATCTGCGCACGTGCAAAGTAAGGAACACGTTGGTAAGCTTAGACGCATAAAGAGACCTGGGATTTGAATAGCAATTGTGTAATCGTTATACGCAATGAAGTCATTATAATCATGTATATATCTTGCAACATGCGTTAAAACACAGTATAGAAGAATTCTAGGAAGAGGATGGGCTTATAAAGAAGCAGATCCTCCCGCGAGAGCCCAACAACGATTCTCAGTGTATTCTCAAGGTATAATTCAGTTAAAAAAAGACGAAAAAAATAATACTGTCTGCATATTTATACATGTAATAATGTTTGACAGAGGATCGTGTTGCCCACCATACTTTGGAAAAAATAAGTAGTCCCCCATGGAAAAATAGTGTTGTCCTTGAAAATTGTCAAATATTCCATGACTTCTTCTGTTGTTATTTGAGTGGATTTCGTCAGGATTTTGGTCCTCATGTAAAGCATATTCTTCAAGATAGAGGAAGGATTTGTTGAATTTCAGTACAGAAAATTTGCTTCACATTTTGGTGCAAATCCAAACATATTGTTCAAAATCAAGATACACAGTTTTCCTTTCAAATTGTAAGCTATATCATAAGCTTGTTCATTTCAATACGAACATTTTGATATGAAATTATGCAACATTGCTCCATAAATGACCAAACAATCACCTTTCAAAAATGCACCAAAAAACACTTTACAAGAACCTTAAGTAATCGCCCATCTTCAAAACTAGAAACAGGCTATGGGGTAATGAGTTAAGTACTGAAAACTAGAGTCGATACGGCTAATTCCGTACAGCTTTGGATGCGGTCCTTTCTAACTTGGTGTGAGCGACGCGTGACACAAATATGGGTCACATATATGTGATCACGCGTGTTTGGTTCATATTTGGCATATGTCAAAATAAACGATTTTGATTGGATATCAGAGGTTATGTGTAAATCTTTGACAGTTGCTGAGGTATGGTTATTTCGTACAGGCAGCGGACAATTCCGTACACTCAATATGTGTTCAATGTCTATCACTTTCAGGTAAATTTATTTATATTTTTACGAGTTTTTCATTGCCTAATATACCCCTTGTATATAACTGGAATACATGATAAGAAGCGAATAATGGATAATGAAATAAAAACAAAAAATACATGTACCTAGATCTATAAGTTCGTAGATATACACAAATGTGTTTCAAACTGCAGTACTGCTTATGGTATTGTCAGCTTGACTTCATAAAGTCTTTCATTTTAAGAAAAAATATGGGAAAATAAATCGATCAACAAAGTATCTGATACAGCTGAGTCCTTTTTAAATCTTATTTTGCAGATTCAAAATACGCCACAGTAAACAATATTACTCTTCACGTTCACAGCCTTTTTATAATCGTTGCTACGATTCAAAGTATTTTGTATTTGAGTACCTCTAAGACGTGTCACGTAGTATTGAGGGCGTCTTACATTTGTAGATTATCGTATGCAATTGGGTTCAAATATAGAGCCTGTTAGAATTTGAAAATACATTGTACATTGGTACAAACAAGATTTATAATTGCTAAAGCAGGATGAAACTATTTCAGAAAGGGGGCTTTATGTGTTACTGCCACCCTGCTCTAGATGCAAGTTTCTGTATAATTTGGCGCTTCTGTTTGTATCAATGTCAAGAAGTGATTAGTTAGGTTAGATATATAAACTCTACATACACCTGTATCAGGTGTTCACTAAATTAAGTATTATGTTGATCTTTAAAGACATGTAACCGCTAACTGCAGGAAAAATACAATGCAGAGACCTATACGTATATAGGCACTTTCTGCATTACTTATGCATTAGCTTTGACTGTGGTTTATAAAAGTTAACAGTAAGTGTATCAAACAGTTTGGTTGAATTTGAGATGTCGGGTTACTCGATGTCTCATCTAGATCTTAACTGTTGTCATGATAGACATCCCATACTTTTTGCAGCCTTTCTGTATGATAGGCCCTGCATGTCTTACTGCGTTGATAGCATCTAGCAGATTTCTTGTGTGTATTTTCGGTGCATGACTATGAAAGAACAAAATAAGCAGAAAATGACATCAATATTTAATTTCAAAGGTCTGTAGATTATATGTAAAGAGATTTCAGTAAGAGGTCATTTTTATTTCTTCACACATTTCCAAAAGCTCTGTGTCGCCCGTCATACGACCATATGTGTTGGCCAGGAAGACAACACTTTTGACATCCTGCATTCTTGAAATCAAAATAAAGATGACTTGGACATTTGATTGTTCCTGGCATCGTTTTAAAAGTGTCAAGTACACATCATCTATAAGATTGTGTTGAAAGACCCACTCCTGATCCACAAGTTCTTTTAGTGTTTCTTCAATTTGTCCGTAATCAGTAACTTTAGATCTATTCCCAATTTCTCTGTCTCTTACAATGTTGATTATGCCATTCATATTTACCTGAAATAAATACTTAATGTAAATAATCGTTTTAGATTTCCATAATTTGTGATTTTGCAACATAATATCAACTCTGAGAAGCTGTTGAAATAAGTAGATAAATATTTCTAGATCTATATCTAATTAAAAATTTTAAGCTGACAGGTCAATAATTTTCTGATTCTGTCAGTGACGTACATAATGTGTACGGAATAACACGCTTTCAACATTTTGAAAAAATAATGGTTCGGGTAATTCCGTACACTTTTATTTTCTATTAATTCTATTCATGTACGGTTTTCGATTGACAACATAAATATTTTTTCAAATTTTGAATAAATAAAGTATCATACAACAGCAAATATCACTTGATTACCTGATGGAATTAATGTAGTTTCTCCTTTTCTTGTGCTCCGGTACAAGTAGCGGTATCTCTGCAAAATCCGGGGCAGACGATGTTTTTAAAAGTGGCGCGTCAAATTGCTGTCAAATGAAATGCAATGCAGTGACACGAAATCTACATGTTTCTATAAATAGGTTCGATCTGACAGAGACTTTAATAAGGCAAATATTTTTAACAAGTGTCATTGAGATTCAATGAGATTTGTAGCCGGGAATTAAACTGCTCATGTATGTTAAAAGTACTGTAAACACGGAAATCGACAATATGTCATTAGCTGTTATATTTAAGAGTACGGAATAAGCTGCATGTACGACATTAGCCGTATTGACTCTAATTTCCCTTTGATTGACTGCTTAAACTTTTACCTCATAGCTAACGTTAAGTGTGTTTAAGATAGGCGGCTCCTTAAAGCAGACTAAAAGTCAAGCAAAACTCTCAATAAATAAATTCTTTAAATTTTTCAGCAATATATTTTTTGCTTTATTATCATTCTACTTTAGGCAGTCAGTTTTTAGAACGTATCAAGATAAGGTTTCCTATGGCTCTACCATGAGGTAGAAGCATGGAAAGACATTTCTATTTGCCAAAGAAAAAGGTGTTTCTGTGAGAAATAGGAAAAGGCATGAAAAGCATTACTATGAGGATCAGTTTTGCACAAGTTCTACTGTAATAATAGAGAGGTTTCGATTTCTTACTTGTATGGGTACGTGTACATGTAGATGGCTTTTTGTGCAGATACCACCGTGACATAACCAATGTATGTGCACCTATCTTTGGATTTACAAGTTGATAACGTGTAGGATACAGTCTACGGTTACACGTTATAATCAACAGATCAAACAGTCGTTTTAGACCATCGCAAAACCGTGACCTGATCCTATCAAATGATAGGTATAGGCCTTCCCTGAGTTCTAAAAGAATACAAATATAACGGTATGCATCTTCATCTGACTGTCTGTCCCGTCTTTCTAATTCTCCTTTTTTAGCTCACCTGAGCTAGCTCAGGATGACCTTTTGCAATCCTTGAATGTCCGTCGTCAACAATTTTAGTGTTTATTCTCTAGAGGCAACAATTTTAATCCAAACTTTCTGTAACTTGCTCAGATTGTATATTACCATAAGAGTTCGGATGAGTTCTATTATGGACGAAATCTGACCAATAGGTCAAGAGTTATCTACCTTTGAATTGCTGAAAATGCTATATTTAACAATGATTACACTCTAGAGGCCACAATTTTTATTCAATCTTTCTTAAACTTACTCAGATTGTTTATTACCATAAGAGTTCGGATGAGTTTGATTATGATTGAAATCTGACCAATAGGTAAAGAGTTATCTACCTTTGAATTGCTGAAAATGACATATTTAAGGGTGTTTACACTCTAGAGGCCACACTTTTTATACAATCTCTCAAACTTGCTCAGATTGTATATGACCACAAGAGTTTGAATGAGTTCGATTATAGTTGTAATCAGAAGCATAGGTCAAGAGTTATCTACCTTTGAATTGCTGAAAATGCCATATTTAACGGTGTTTATACTCTAGCCGCCACAATTTTTATCCAGTCTTTTTCAAACTTGCTCATATTGTATATTACCATAAGAGTTGCAATAAGTGCGATTATGGTTGAAATCAAACTAATAGGTCAAGAGTTATCTGCCCTTAATTAGCTGAAAATGCCATATCTAACAGGGTTTACACTCTTGCAACTACAGTTTTCAATGGATTTTGATTATACTTGCACACAAAGTATACAGCTATAAGTTCTCAAAGGAGTGCAATTATTGTTGAAATCTAATCATTGTGGCAGTAGTTATCTGCCCTTGATATACTTTGAAATGCTAGAAAAGGCTTCATTTTAGTATTGTTTAGGCTCTAGTTATCTGCCCTTGATATACTCTACAATACTAGAATTATGAGGTTGTATTCCAAAATTGTTTACATGCTATACTACAAATTTGAATGGATTTAGATTAAAATGGGTGAAACAGAAAGGTAAAGCTATCAGGCTTTAGTACAACAGGTGAGCGATATCAGGGCCTTCAGACCCTCTTGTTTACATGGTGTACCAGGTGAGCGATTTAGGACCATGGTGGCCCATGTCTTTACTAGTTATCAGCCTATTTTCACATCTGACATTTGTAGAATTACGGGCATTGTCCTGATGCAGCAGCTGTTTTTTTAGCTCACCTGAGCCAAAGGCTCAGGATGAGCTATTGTGATACCATTCCATCCGGTGTCTGGTGTCCGTAGTCCTTCGTACGTCGTCCGTTCACATTTTCAAACAACATCTCCTCAGAAACCACTGACCTGATTTCAACCAAACTTTATCAGAAGCACCGGTGACAAGGGGGAACGAAATGTTGTTCAAAGTTTTT
Organism: Gari tellinella; assembly: GCA_922989275.2. Classification (NCBI taxonomy): domain Eukaryota; kingdom Metazoa; phylum Mollusca; class Bivalvia; order Cardiida; family Psammobiidae; genus Gari; species Gari tellinella. Next base: position 34,541,985 of record OV277857.1, on the reverse strand, counting down.
GGCTAGAGTAATTCCCCTTGATGTGGGACCAAATCTTCTAACATGACCGTATAGACAACTTTTAATGCATTAAAAAATCTTCTTCTCAGAAACGGAACTGCCCTGACCTTTGATATTTGGTATGTATCATAACCTAATGATCTTCTAGCAACAATGCTCAAATTTTGAACCTGGGGGTCAGAAATGGCCCCGCCCCGGGGCTTATCAGTTTTTCTGAGGAAAACCTTTAAAAATCTTCTTCTCTGAAACTGTATAGCCTAGATCATTAATATTTGACACGTAACGTAGCTTTGACTCATGGTCCTCTACCAAGATTGTTCAAATTATGACCCCAAGGTCAAAATTGGCCCTGCCCCAGGGCTTATCAGTTTTACATAGACTTATATAGGAAAACCTTTAGAAATCTTCTTCTCTGAAACTGTAAGTCCCAGATCTATTGTCGTCACCCTGTCGTCTGCGTCTGCGTCTGCGTCTGCGTCAGCGTCTGCGTCTGCGTCAGCGTCTGCGTCGGTTAAGTTTTTTGCTTAAGGTTTTTGTAAGAGTCCATTTCTCAATAACTATCAAAGGTATCCATTTGAAACTTGGAATAGTTGTTCAGTATTAAAAGGGCAACTCATTACAACAAGACAGGTAACCCTGGGATTTGTCATTTCAGAGTTATTGCCCTTGTTTTATTTACTTAAAAATTATAAATTAACATATCTCAATAACTATCAAAGGTATCCATTTGAAACTTGGAATAGTTGTTAAGTATCAAAAGGGCAACTCATTACAATAAGGCAGGTAACCCTGGGATTTGTCAATTCAGAGTTATTGCCCCTATTTTATTTACTTAAAAATTATAAATTAACATATCTCAATAACTATCAAAGGTATCCATTTGAAACTTTGAATAGTTGTTAAGTATCAAAAGGGCAACTCATTACAACAAGGCAGGTAACCCTGTGATTTGTCATTTCAGAGTTATTGCCCTTGTTTTATTTACTTAAATATTATAAATTAACATATCTCAATAACTATGAGGGGTATCCATTTGAAACTTTGAATAGTTATTAAGTATCAAAAGAGCAACTCATTACAACAAGGCAGGTAACCCTAGGATTTGCCATTCCAGAGTTATTGCCCCTGTTTTATTTACTTAAAAAATATAAATTAACATATCTAAATAACTATGAAAGATATTAACTTGAAACTTTAAATACCTGTTAAGTATCAAAAGGACAACTCATTACAACAAGGTAGGTTACTCTGTGATTTGTGATTCCAGAGTAATTGCCCTTGATTTATTTACTTAAAACTTGTAAATTGAAATATCTTAATAACTGTCAAAGGTTTTAACTTGAAACTTTAAATACTTGTGTTATAACAAAAGGGCAACTCATTCAAACAAGAAAGGTGACCGGGGATTTGCCATTCCAGAGTTATTGCCCTTGTTTTTATTTACATAAAACTTGTAAATTGAAATTTCTCAATAATTACCATAGGTATTAACTTGAAACTTTTAATGCTTGTTCAGTTTCAAAAGGGCATCACCTTTCAACACAGCAGATAAACATGGGATTTGTCATTGCAGAGTTATTGCCCTTGTTTGACTAAGAATTTGTATATGAAATTATTCAGTAACCGTAGAAAGTTATTAATTTCAAACTTCCAATATATTTGAATACTTGTTTAGTTTCAAAAGGGCAACGCATTACAACAAGGCAGGTAAAGCAGGCAAAGATATTGTCCTTCTTTTGACTTATAGTTTACTTTAAGTGGAATGTAGACTGTCCAAGTATGTTTAAGTTGTTGTTGCTTACAAACTTCTATGATCAATAGGGCATTAAACACCCATACACATTCTTTAAGTTTGAAAAATATAGCCGTCTCAAGTATATGAAAGTCGAGCGTCCAGCACCCGTTTGCGGTGCTCTCGTTTAAGCAGTTGGTGTTTAGATGAGGATTGAGTCAAATAAAAAAAGGTAAAATTATTGAAAATTGTTGAACCAACTGCTTACGAATTAGCAGTATCCTAAAACAAACACAATAGAATCAGTATTTGTAAGAAACGATGAATTTAGTCTACATTATTTCAAGCTACATGTGTAGCTTATCCTACATTGCCCATGCTAGAAAGTTCATTGCTACACCTTCATTTATACACAATATCAAAATCAATTAGTTCAAGCCAATTGCCATGACTAAATTTATACAGTTTCTCCAGTACAGTAAACCTCAGACTGTACTGCCATGCAAACATGAGTGTGTATTTTAGTTGAGGCAGTGGCTGCAAAAAAAATCAAGCTCCTTAAGAATTTCCCATTCTAGTTTTATCTTGCTTGAAAATGCCACCTTTCTTAAAAAATAACACCCAAAAATGAATCCTAATGAGTAGCTAAAGTTTTAACCCTTGTAGTGTTAGAACCAGATACTATTATGTCCATATTTTGCAAACAGTGTAGACCCAGGTCAGAGGGATCCTGAAGGAGCCCTCTGCTCTGGGTCTGCACTGTTAGTAATATTTTAAAATATTATGGATAGTCCAGACACACGCCTCAAGAATCAATGTAACTATACATTTATCAGGAAACAGGTGAGTCTCATTAATGACAGTTCAGCATTATGGTAAGCATGTAATTATGGGAATGGTAACCTGGTCATACCCTCTTGTCCTTTTAAGGTAGACCACCCCTAATGATCAGCCAATGTCAGTCAGTCCGTCACTACAATAGTTATGCAGTTTGATTGGCCATTCTTTTCAACTGACAGTTAATACTGAACCATGCTTGAGCATGGCTCAGTCGTCCCTAACTGTCAATTGACGATCAAGGTTGGCTGATTGCCCTACATTATCCCTTTGAGTCCTAGTCCTGCTTATAGGCGTCCTTTTCAAACAGTTTACATATGAACAGTACACTTGTCCTGTGCAAACAGTGAACACCCAGATCAGAGGGCTCCGAAAGGAGCCCTCTGATCAGGGTCTTCACTGTTTGTCATAATGCCAAACATTGACAAAAACAACCCTTAAAAGTCAGAAATGGACTAGACTAAAATTGAAACTGGAATTTTCCATTTAAAGTTTCAGGGAGGAAAGAGTTATACTAAAACCATGAATATTGATCGACATTGGTCCGATCTCATTAGGGATGTTCTACCTTAAACAATTCAGTCTCATTTCTGATTCTCTTATTCTCAATTGCTGGAATGTGACATGTTTAGAAATTTGCCTGTGAATAGACAATTTTATGTGGCATTGCCCACTTGGGCCTAAGATCCACACTGAACCGAAATCACTTGTATGGAAAATGGAAGACAAATACGTATGTATGATTGATAATGGGCATTTTATTTTAAATGCCATAAACTTATAATCAATGTAAAACAAAGTAACTATTAAATTTTCCATATCTGGGCGACCCGACAATCGCCGACAGGATTATTTAGAGGGCAGCAACCAATTTAGTGTAATATGAAGAAAACCTAGTATGTAGGTTACCCCACCAAAAAGAAGAGAAATTTGGATAAGCACATAGCTCAGAATACTGAATATATGGCAACCCTAGCCAGTGTTTGAACTGGAAAGAGAAGCCATGGCCCATAATTAATATTGTAATATGTTTCTAGCACATATGTCACAGCGTAATATATGGCAAATTATGTACAACATAAATTGATTTATACAACCAGTAGTATTTGGCAAGAAATGACTAGCATAATGGCATGGCCGACTAGAATACAAGTTAACAGAGCTTAGAAATACCGGAAGAACAAAGTTGCTATCATTAGTTAGTAATAAAGCAAGAACAGGTAAATGCTTCATATGTATTCAAACAGAAGCATGTCTTGCTAGGTTCAGAAAGGCTGCCTCCACAGTCCAAACTGTCTCAACGTATACAGGCTAAGAGAACAACCTTAGTGCTCCGGTGAAATAATCATATTTACCAAATAAAATGTGCAACCTTAGTGCTTTTGTGAAATAACTAGTCATATTTGCCAAATACAATGTGAATGGTTAATAATATATACATACATAGGTAATGATGTACTAAGAGAGGTAAGGCTGCCTCCGCAGTCCAAACCGCCCTTAATATTGGAAAGATGAGATTGCGACAGGACACTGTCTGCACATGTCAAAGTAAGCTATCAAGTTGAAAGGGATATAAACTTACAGCGAAATTGTTACATAGGCATTAATGTATAAAAGCAGAAAGGCTGCCTCCACAGTCCAAACCGCCCTTAATATTTGAAAGATGAAATTTCGACAGGACTACTGTCTGCACATGTAACAATAAGCTTTCAAGTTGAAAGCAATATAAATTCACAACGAAATTGTTATGAGCAATAACAAACGTCAAAGCAATACAGCCAAGCATGGAAAAGCTGCCTACGCAGTCCCAACCAGTGCTCGACACATGAAATATTAACAAGTAAGGACTAGCTGTCTTTACAGTTAAGCGCAGTAGAGTATTGTGCTGTCAAGTTGAAAGCCATATAAATTTACCCAAGACATAAATATGAACCAAAATACAACTCAAAATTATGAAGTCAAGCACAGAATGGCTGCCTCCGCAGTCCAAACTAGCGCTGGACACATGCAAGAGTAAATGTGACAGGCCAAGCTGTCTCCACAGTTTATACCAGTAATGTGCTGTCAAGTAGAAAGCTACATGAACAAACATACATAATTATAAACAAAATTATAAATGCAACTAGAAAAAACCAAATGCAGAAAGGCTGCTTCAGCAAACCAAACTGGCATCTGATACATGAAGATGAAATTGACAGGACTAGCCGTCTCCACAGTCTAGACCAGCCAAGCAATGAGCTAACAACTTGAAAGCAATGTAACACAACAAAGTTAGTGAAGCATACAATAATATATACATAAGATAAAAGAGCAAAGTCAGGAGAGGCTGCCTCCGCAGTCCAAACCCGCACTCAACTCATGTGCTGGAAAAACATCCTGATGATGTATCCAATAGGCGACCCTATGTGAAGCCGAATTTTATTTGACAATGGGTGTTGGTCGTATGTATTTGTGAAAGGCAGATGAATTCCATCTACCCAAACTACGAATTTGAGCAGAAGACATGTTCATGCTGTGCGCTTGTGTAGCACCTCCTATCCGAAAGGAATGAGCAGTATAACGACAAGGGTCCAGTTTACAAAGGATAATGCATTTTCTCAAAATGACCCTAAAATTAGTAGTGGTAACAGGACAACCACAAGGAAATTTGAAGAGTGGTCCCGTATGCGGAGAAGGTTGAAAAACCTTGTGAAGAGCTCTGACAGGGCAGATGGTGCGATCAGTCTGGCGTTGCAATGCAATAGTTGCCATTTTTCCTTTTGAATGTTTGTATTGCCGTAGCTGAATAATTGCTTTATAAGGCTTTTTACCTTTAAACTGAATGCAAATATTTTCTTTGGCAATAACATTTTGAGGGGCACTTGCAGAAATGGCAATTTCTCCGACTCGAAACAAGCCGTAGAAGGCCACCAAGAACATTGCCCGAAACAGAGGCACTATCTGTCTATCCAACGAGATCTTCATTAGAGCATTGAGCAGGGAACGCATTATTGGTATCGTAATAGGTAAACGTTGATCTGGTAGGGAAGAGCGTCGGATACTATATAGAAGTTTCTTAATGATAAAAGCATCTGTCAGACTAGGATAACCATGTATTCGGTGAACATATGACAGTGCCGAAATGAAAGACGTAATGGTTGAAGCTTTGAAACCCTGGTCGTTACAGACTGCAATGAATTGGGCTATTTTTTCTACTGATACCGGAAAATTGGTATCAGAAGGATAATGGGTAGCATGAAACGTTTTGAAATGTCTAATAGCGTTTCTGTAACAAAGTCTGGTAGATGGAGCCAGAGCTGCATGCAACAAAAGACCTACAGCCAAGTTCAAAGTATTTGGAGCAGCCCCGCTGGAACGCTTGTTGGGTTTGCCTCCATGTTTGGTGCCAGTCGATGAAATTCTTGAATCTGCAAACGTGAAAGGAGATCAGGAAGAGTGTTGAGTTTACCTGGAATGTGTTGCGCACGAATCAATATATTGAACTTCATGCACGCCAACACTAGTCTACGGACCAAAATCATTATTTTAGACTCTTTGGATGATTGTTTGTTTATAATGTGTACCACCGCATGATTATCAGTGTGAATGACTAAACATTTGTTGGTGAGATCAGTACCCCAGATTTCCAAAGCCAAGACTATAGGTACCAATTCCTTGAAAGTGATATTTAAGATAGCTAGTTTTTTGGACCACAGGCCATGAAACCAAAACCTACCAAATGTAGCTAGGTCTTGGGTTTGGCCGAAAGGGACGGGGTTGAATGGGATGAAAAGTAGGCACTTGGGTGGCTGCCCTTAGCCAGAACTCCATATGGATTCTGTCCCAGGGATACAAGACAGTTTGACGAAGCATCCTAAAGTGAGTGTCGTACAGTGAAAAAGCAGGCCCGGGTTTGCGATGGGCTAGATCCCGCACAATTTCACCATACTTCAGTAAGGCTGAAACTTCATGAGGGAATTTGTGTGTGTAGACTGCTAGAAATTTGAAAAAGGCACTAGTCCACTGATCAATGTTTGCAATTTTCTTTGAACGGTTGGATGGGACCAGACTGATAGACGCGTTACCATCTACTTGCAAAGTGTATTTATTCGGTTGTTGTATGGAGGACGGATCTAATGGTAACAGCTGTCCGAACTCAACAAACTTGTTGGCCCATATTTTCTTTTGAATGGGCCTTGAAATTTGAGACATTATAGGAGTTGAGACCGGCTCCACATAGGGCACACTATTACCTATGAGACCGAGTGCATCGGAAATGAGATAGGTAAATCAGTATCGTCATCTGTATCCGAAGAATCGTCGTCGGATGAAGAGCTGCTGACCAAATCCACGTGGCCTTGAAACCGGTCTCTTGGAAGTGGAGGTGCGCGGTCTGACACAGGGGCAGGAAAGTCATCATTGTGCGCGTGAGGCACTGTAAAGTCTATCAGAGAGTCTTGAACCTCATGCAATATTGGCATTGTTGGCACTTGTTTGCGACCCGTGCGAGGGCCTTTCACAGTTTTTTCACTAGGCGCAGACTGAACCGACACGTTTAGTGAGTCATTTGCTTGGCCTGGGCTTAGACGCCTTTTTTTGGCGGAATTTATTGTCTTTTTAGCCCTGACAGTGGCTGCTGGCGAAACTGTTGTTTCTGGTCCGATGCCGATAGTTTCATCCTGAGAGTCTTGGCCTATTGGCACTTGTTTGCGACCCGTGCGAGGGCCTTTCACAGTTTTTTCACTAGGCGCAGACTGAACCGACACGTTTAGTGAGTCATTTGCTTGGCCTGGGCTTAGACGCCTTTTTTTGGTGGAATTTATTGTCTTTTTAGCCCTGACAGTGGCTGCTGGCGAAACTGTTGTTTCTGGTCCGATGCCGATAGTTTCATCCTGAGAGTCTTGGCCTACTGGCTTTGCTGGCGTTGGTTCGCAACAGCTACACCGAGAAGCCGTGGCAGAGCCACGTTGTCTGCGAATCATCCTGAAAGAAAAATGTTAGTGCAGAGGTGCAAGAAGACAATGCAGGGCTCTCGCTAGGCCAAAATTTTAGGGAGAAGTGACTTCTCTCTGAGCTGAAAATAGGGAGAAGTGCAGAGACTTAAGGGAGACGTTGCGTTATCAGCCAAATGAATTGGATCACACCCTACTTACAATATTATCTAGAGTGAACCAGGGATAACAGTACTTAAAGCAGCAGGTCTTTCAGTCAGCAATGACTTCATACTTGTTGCTTTAATTACTAAAAATCAAAGCAATATTGAGATTAAGTTAAAAGAAAACATCTATAGACAGTCACATTTGTTCAGATTTAATGCAAACAACTCATATAAAAACCCAAAACACATAAATTCAAAGTACATAGTGTTGAGGACAGTGTTGAACTAGATGCAAATTTCACATCCCCATCACTGGCTCATGCTGCATAGTCACTTCTTTAAGCTATGTAGTTGCATGGTGTCTCTAACAAATCCAGAGCAAGCCAAGTCCCTTACTCATCTTTCCCTCAAACTCGAGATGTTGATCTGAAAAATATAATTGTACAGAGTATCTATAAAATCCCAGTGAGTTTAGAAACATCTGAATGTTAAATAAATCATGACATCAACATATTTCTTGTTGTTGTTTTTTTAATTTTAAAAGCCAATAATCAGGTGTACATCCGTATTCAACTGTCTCGTAATTCAAATCAAGCTGCAATTTTTTTTCTCTCTCTCTTTTAAATAACTTTAGTTCTGATCTTGTATTCGATAACTACAAACTAGCTGCTAAATTGTCTTTTTTGCAGTAACTTTGAAACCAGTTGCGTAAGCATTGTTTTAATTTCACAAGTGTGACAATTATTGCTTTGTAACCAACGGTTGTTTATATAGTTATTAATGCTGCATACCTTCTCAATCATCGAGCCGACTAGATAAGGGTGTGATCCCTTCGCTGATTGCCTCCACAGGTTTATTAAGTGCCAGTCATTATCACTTCGAAAGCCTCTAAAGCTTATCAAAATAAACATGCCGCCATATGCATCAGTGATTGTATCCTTGTTGTAAACTTCGCCCTGATTGGCTGGTTGATTTTTTAAGCGCTTTCATTGGTTAAGAGGTAACCTCCTTCATCTGACATACATAGTGGTGTGTATCGAAGCGTGTTTATCCTACTCTGCTGTGTAAACAAATGCTGACAGCGATAGGGGGTACAGATTTATTGATTTATTAGTTAGGCTAGCCGCTAATTGGCCCTGTTTATTCGGCGAAGTGAATTTCGCCCTGCATCTTCGAGAAGGCGAAATCACAACAATTAAGGCGACTTAATCGCCCTAGTCGCTCCCTAGCGAGAGCCCTGCAATGATTATGCTTGTTCCAAAATAGTAGCCCTAATATTGAGGATGAAGATTTTGAAAAATTTGCCATTGGAGAAAATCAACGGTCATTTAACCCTGAGGCAGAAAATAGAAATAAAGGGCTATAATAATGAAACAGCATAGTCAGAAGTTAAAACTTCTAGTTACTTATACAAGCACAAGAATAAGGGTAAAAACCCTTTGCGAGAAAGATAGTATTGTAAATAACCATGATTAAGGTCATGCAATGTGTCAGCCTTGGCTTGAGCCGTGCGAATAAAAAACAACTAAAAGTCATGAGTATCTTCACTCTTATAATTATAGGCAGACATAAAGCATGACCTATGGTTAGAACAAAACTATGAATACAAAATTGTTCGAGACCCTCATAGCATAGCCATGGGCAAAGGGGTTGCGACCCACATAACACAAACATGCCATGTGCAAGGAGACTGCATGTGAACCTGGCATAGTGAATACCGAACATAAAGTTACAGCAAACACCATGATAAAGTCATACAGTGTAGCCACATGGATAAATAATGTCATGGGCAAATATTAGTGAACCACCTGACACAGAAGTGCCATGGGCGACCACTTTCAGTACAAAATTGTTCGAGACCCTCATAGCATAGCCATGGGCAAAGGGGTTGCGACCCACATAACACAAACATGCCATGTGCAAGGAGACTGCATGTGAACCTGGCATAGTGAATACCGAACATAAAGTTACAGCAAACACCATGATAAAGTCATACAGTGTACCCACATGGATAAATAATGTCATGGGCAAATATTAGTGAACCACCTGACACAGAAGTGCCATGGGCGACCACTTTCAGTTAAAAGTTGTTTGCGACCCTCATGACATATTCGTGCCATGGGCAAAATGATATGACTGCATGTAAACCGGTCAATTCAATTCAATTCAAATTTTATTGTGATAAAGGCCTCCGGCCCAAACACATATATACACCAATAAATATACAGCATGAGCATGAAAGTGTCATAATCAGGTAAACAACTAACAGTGAAGTATCATAAACTGGCTGTAGTATATAATTTCTAATGATATATTGTCTTTATGAAATCTAAATAGTACAATTCTTATTACAATGATAAATACATGACATAAATCGCAAGTCTATACCATGACTCGACAATACAGTATAACCCATAGCCAATCATTGCCATGGACAAAATGTAACGATCTCATGAAAAATTTGACACCTGCAAACTAATGCATATCAACCAGACATGGTGAAAAACAACCAAGCCTAAGCATATACAATATTTTAGATAAAAAGTTTCATCGCAGGACAAGAAATTTAATGCTGTCAGAAAAGTGGACCCAATGGTCCTATTGTTGATGAAACCTATGGGCGAGATGGACAGATGTGTTAAACAATTGGCTAACACGAGACATAATGCATTATGAAACCATGCACGGCAACCACAGACATGTACATAAATGTAAGCAGAGACCATGAAGGGTAACGAGGTGCAAATCAATAATAGCTGTCCTGTTTAACGCCTTTATCATTTTTGATAACTAAGAATGTATATGAAAATTATACAAGAGAAATGATACATATCTTTCAAGTACGTGAGTTCAGATATGCCTGCTGCCCGTAAGTTGTGGTACAGTTTACTGTTGCCATGGGCAGATAGGTGGACTCCATCCCCGGAGAAAGACATCTGCTTCGATTCAGGAGACCAGAAGCCATTGCAACGCCAAAGTCTCGTCCTGGTGGGGTGCAGAGCCGTAAGCATATCGGCGAGCAGAAAATTGGTGGTGTCTACCCGGTCGTTGAACCACTGCAGATCAACTGGATACCTCGATGCTCGTGTTGGTAAAGTTCTGTGGAAAACCTGGCACACGATAACTTGTTGGGCGCAGTATTGGAACAACAAGGTGTCCGTTAAATCCCGAATAGCACTGGCAACACTCTGGGGCGAACTGTCCTGTGAATATAGATCGTTCGTTCCCACCACCAGAACAACCAACTCCGGCTGAAAGTCACCGATACATTCCAAATTATCTCGAAGGCGATGCACTGTTGCTCCCGGAAATCCAGAATATTGTACTAATATGGGATTGTCCAAATCAAAATTATGCTTCAGCGCTGCAGAGTCCCGAATAAAATTCTTCAAGTGTCGAATGAACGAGTGTCCAAAAATCTGCACTCTTGGCGTGGGCGCAGCCATTTTAACCTACGTCACAACGTGTGACATCACAGCGATTCTTCTCCAGGGATGAGATGTCCAACAAAAAACGATGAAAAACCAAGTAAATCAGTTCAGTAACGTTACAATACGTACAGCGTGAACTAAGTTGGTTTCCACGGAATATTAAGCTTTGCTTTTTAAACAATAAAAATTATCAGAATGCTGTTTAAACGATGTTTTTTGTAAAGAAATATTGATAGCATCTTGCTTGTTTAGAGATCGAACAAAGAATGATTATAATGCTCTCTGATTGGACTAAGGAGACGATCTTATTTTATTAAGCTTTACCATTGGTTAACTCTTCCCGCCGCATCCTACACTGACTGGTTTCCTATCTATTCAATACATAATAATATACTTGACTGGTAATCACCGAAATGACAGAAATGACATTAACCGGTGATAACCTAAATAGTGAACAATTACACATAAATCCTTTTATGTTGTGCATAAAATACATTAATAAGCAACCAAATTTCTTGTGGAAGGAGGAATTTGGCTTAACCTGTTATCTGAATAATTACTTATATATATGTAAATTTCTTTGCAAATAACAAACAGGGCAGAACCCTGCTCAGAGGGACCCTGCTGGAAACCTCTGATCTGGTTCTACACTGTTTGCAAAAATGTCATCATGTGTTATATCATACGTCTTTCCTGAACAGATGCTGTTAATTTAATTAAATTTACTGGCTGAAATTCCTATACAAAACAGTGGTGATTTTATACATAACTTGATTAGAAGGTTGAAAAGTTGATGGTATGGTTGTTTCATGTGATTGTGGTTATTTGTGTGAAGCTGCTGTCATGCCCTCATGGCTAGAACTAAGCTATAATCAGGTTAGTTTTATAGTTATCCAGCTGGACCTTAGTCAGTCAAACTTGTGTTAACATTTTCTTCATAGCATGTGTACAATGTGTTTATATATAATAACCCATTACCCCATAGCCTGTTTCTAATTTGGAGACAGAGGACCATTTAAAACAGATTGAAAGTAAAGCAGAATGCACCAAAAGGAGCATTCTGCTTTACTTTCAAGCTACTTGCCATGGGGCCTGGGGAGAGGGGGATGAGGGGAGGGGCTAATTTAAAGATGTGTATTTTAATAAGTGACCAATAACACAACTTTGACAGAGGAAACTACATTTAGGCAAGTTTCAACTTTTAAATGTTGAAGTTTTTACACGTTCATGTTTTGTTTCAGACTGATTGTATGTACTACTGGACCCACACCCAGCAGTTTACACGTGCATGTTTTGTTTCAGACTGATTGTATGTACTACTGGACCCACACCCAGCAGTTTACACGTGCATGTTTTGTTTCAGACTGATTGTATGTACTACTGGACCCACACACAGCAGCCCACCTCCCATGCCCCACAAGATGTCAACAAACTCACCCCTATGTGGCCCCCTACACAGGAAGAAGATAGCGAAACCAAATCAGCACTCAAATACACAGAAGCAGGTATGTGATAAAGTTAGATTTATGAATTATTGTAAACGAAAATGTCATTTTACAGGGCTCCAGGTAAGAGGGAGTAAATTGAACAAGTCCAACATTTTCTCACTCATTTTAACACCAAATCCTATGGTGTTACTACTTATTAGAATCGTCTCTTCGAGACGATTCTAATGAGTAGTGACACCATAGGGTTTAATGCAGAAATAAAGAATTAAGTTTCTGAAATACTCCCCTTATCTGGAGCTCTGTTTTACAGTAAAAGTAAAGCTATGCCTAATTTAAAATCTCCAATTTCTGCAAATTTCATACATTAACCCTTCCCAGGCTGTTAACATATAATAAGACTTTTTGAAAACAGCATTAACTTGGGACTCACAGACTCCTCTTGGAGAACCAAAACAATACTACATACTTGACAACAATTTAATGGTTAAATTGAATGTATAAGCACTTGGAAGATCAGTGTGTATCGTGATTCCATAATCATTACTAAACATTATGTACTGTCAACATTAAAACTGCACAACTGCAATTATATTGTGTAAATAAATCAACACATGACTGCTAAGAAAACAAATCTACCATTTCTTCAAAATATTTAAAAGTTTAAGCCGTCTATACACGTCGACCTTCCAAAGCTGAATGACTAGACATATGCCTTACTGTTGCATGAAAGCTTCGTGCACCACTACAACCCCTATCGGAGTACTTGCTTGACACCAAGGAAAGTAATTTTCTGCTAATTCACATACGTTCAAACGTAGAAAATTTCATACTCTGACTTTTCTCATAGTTACCGTCTGATGTGAGTGCACTCCTTTCTGAAGACATTTTTATTTATTTTATTAGCCAATATAATAGTTGAGATGATAGATATTCATAGTGGATAGAGTGTTACATACAAATATACGACAGAGGAAGGGTTAATTATAAGACACACGTTTTGTGATGATATTTATACAGTTTACAAAAGGTTAAAATAATTATGTTAGTCAGTAGATTAAACTATTGCAACAAATGTCTAAGCAACAGACAAATGAGAGTATAGATCAAAACACTAACTTCACAACAGTTTAGCATGGTAAACAAGTATTATGACAGCAGGAAATGGTGTCATTTCCAGACTGGCAAATTCTGTTCCTCAGCATCTTACTGTTATGGCTAAATTAATAGATTTTACAAAAACATAATATAATACAGTAACATCTATTATGACCACTAAATTGTGTTAATTATTAGGTATTCAAGACCCAGATCACTGCACTCCTAAAGCAGCCCTCTGATCAGGGTCTGCACTGTTAGTCATATTACAATACATTGACAAATATCAATCCTAAATAGTCAAAAAGGCACTTAGCTAATTTTGGCAAAAATGGAGTTGGCTAATTTGGAAACCAGAATTGTCCATTTGAAGTTTCATGGAGAAAATAGTTAAGGAGCTTTTTGCTTTACTTTCAGCTTGCATTGTGCGATCACCTGTCTTGAAAACTGAATTTGAGAATTATGACAGAAGGATTAAAATAGCCGTACTCTATATAACTACCGTAGTATGAAGCTTATATCAACATAATGTGATGTGACTTAAAAGTGCACTTTTACATTTTTAATGTAAAATTCTTCATAAAATGTCATGGGAACATCGTCTGGTATGCAGAGGACAAGACCATGTCATGCAATGTAGAGCTTTACCTTTTTGCTGCTATTGCGGTCAAATTTATGTTAATTGGCCATTCCTTGAAGAGACAAGACCTCCTAACCTTTTACTCCATAGACATCCTGATTTAGGCATTTGGTTATTTCCTCCACTGGAGAAAAAAGTTTTATTTTATATGGAAACAAATATACAACTTAAGAAATATTTACTATATCATAGCAAACTGATGGTAGCTTAATTATATAACCCTTTACCTGATAGCCTATTTATAGTATTGAAGATAGGTGACTACTTAAAGCAGGTTGAAAGTAAAGCAGAATAAGCCTGCTTTAAGCTTCCATGTGCTAGAATATAGCAAACATTCCTTATAATATACATGTATATTCATGACTGATTAAATTGGAATTATTTTCTTCAGCGGAGGAATAAATCATATTCGCTAAAATGCTTCTATGGGGGAAAGGGTTAAAACAGGATGAAAGTACCGTAATTTCCGGCAATAAAGCCCGCGGGCTATCTCATTTTTAGCTCGCCTATTCGGAGAGGGGGGGGGGGGGGGGGGGGGGGGGGGGGGGCTTATGGAATCACCCCTGCGTCGGCGTTGGTTTATCATTGTTAAAGTTTTGGGGTAGGTGTTGTAATGCACTAACACTACATGAAATATTTGCATTAGGAAGCTGATATTTGGAATGGAGGTGCTCTGTGGGTTGAACATTGATGTTATGTAGTTAAAATTAAAAAAAAAGAGTTAAATTTAGTCAAAATTTCACCTTTTGTGGACTTAGGTTTTTCGGCTGATTTCTCATGGTTAAAGTTTTGGGGTAAGTGTTGTAATGTGCTAATACTACATGAAATATTTGTATTAGGAAGCTGATATTTGGAATGGAGGTGCCCTGTGGGTTGAACATTGATGTTACATAGTTAAAAGTAAAAAAAAGAGTTAAATTTAGTCAAAATTTCACCTTTTGTGGACTTAGGTTTTTCGGCTGATTTCTCATGGTTAAAGTTTTGGGGTAAGTGTTATAATGCACTATTACTACATGACATATTTGTATTAGGAAGCTGATATTTGGAATAGAGGTGCCCTGTGGGTTGAACATTGATGTTGCGTAGTTAAAAATGAAAAAAAAAGTTAAATATATACAAAATTTCACCTTTTGTGGACTTAGGTTTTTCGGCTGATTTCTCATGGTTAAAGTTTTGGGGTAAGTGTTGTAAAGCACTAATTTTACATGAAATATTTGTATTAGGAAGCTGATATCTGGAATGAAGGTGCCCTGTGGGTTGAACATTGATGTTACGTAGTTAAAATTAAAAAAAAAAGTTAAATTTAGTCAAAATTTTACCTTTTGTGGACTCAGGTTTTTCGGCTGATTTCTCATGGTTAAAGTTTTGGGGTAAGTGTTGTAAAGCACTAATACTACATGAAATATTTGTATTAGGAAGCTGATATTTGGAATGGAGGTGCCCTGTGGGTTGAACATTGATGTTTCTTAATTAAAATTTAAAAAAAAGTTTAAATTTATTCAAAATTTTACCTGTTGTTGACTTAGAGTTTTGGGACTGAAATTTCAAAGTTAGTTATGGAGTAAGTGTTGGAATGCACTTATACTACATGACATATTTGCATTTATAAGCTGATATTTGGAATGGAGGTTCCCTGTGGCTTGAATATCAATGTACTGATACACCTTTTTATTGATAGTTACCTATTTAAGAAAGGTTTAGTTAGGCGAGCTTTGCTGTTCTCCGACAGCTCTTGTTCAACGGTCAAGAAGGTGCCTGCGGGTTATCTCACGGACTATGTGACGAATCTTTTTACCCATCGGGATTGCAGAAAAAATCAATAATAGAGCTTAGGTAACGAGGAGCTAAATGTTACCGTTTCTTTCAAATTATAAATACAGAGGAAATTCAAATACATGTTAGCATTACTAAACAAATTTACCATATCTCTTAACTAAGGAAATTACATTTATACGAATGAGAAACGATTTGGATCCTGTGTAGACGCTGATTTATCGGCTGTGGTTAAACGGGGTCAAAACTGTTTGCAACTTTTACACAAGTCGCGGTTAACAGGTAAATGATTAAATTTAGTGCATGAACAAACACAAAATACATGAAGAACAATACAACCAATTCAATCGCCAATGCTGTATTGTTCTTTAACAGCAAACGGACTGCATTGAGTAAGTTTTCACGGGTTTATCAAACCGCGAATGAGATGAAAACTGGTCATACCCAACAATGTCTAGATGTATTCACAACAAATACAACCATTTTGATCAACTCTGTTTTCATAGGTCACCAACTAAACGTTCTCTGGAAGGTTTTCAGTAGAATAGAGATGCGAATAAAACATAGCAATAGAATAATGCTTAAGCACTATCCAGCATTTAACGTTGAAAACGGTCGGAAGTTGGTCCATACTACTCTTTATAGCGGTGAATCTTAACTAAGTTCACAATATGGGTGCGGGCATATAGACGGTGCGGGTTATTTGCTGAAACTTTTTTCATTTTTAGCTCACCTGAGCCAAAGGCTCAAGGTGAGCTATTGGGATGGCCCTGTGTCCGTCGTCCGTCGTCGTCCGTCGTCGTCCGTCGTGCGTCGTCGTTAACAATTGCTTCAAATGACATCTCCTCCTATACCGCTGAACAGATTTCAACCAAACTTTACAGAAATGTTCCTTGGGTCAAGCTCTTTCAGATTTGTTCAAAGAATTAAAAACAATGCAGAACTCTGGTTGCTATGGCAACCAAAGTGAAAAAATAAGGAAATCTTAAAAAATCTTCTTGTCAAAAACTACAAGGGCCAGAGCTTAGATATTTGGCACATAGCATCACCTACAGGTCCTCTATCAAGTTTTTCAAATTATGCCCCTGGGGTCAAAATTGGCCCCGCCCCGGGGGTCACAGTTTTACATAGAGTTATATAGTGAAAATTTCAAATGTCTTCTTCTCTGACACTAATATGACCAGAGCTTTGATATTTGGCATGGTGACACTTCTAAATGTCCTTTACCTATTTTGTTCAAATGGTTCTGGTCGGTTGAATATCTAGGTCATAATTCACATTCAATATATGTATAGCAGACAGCAATTCAGCATTATAAGAGTTAGACCCTAGCCACATTTCCTACTGGCAGAGTTACATAATTGAACTCAGGTCAGCTGAGGTACTGTAACAGCTGCATATGGTGTTGTCTGCTACATTTTGTATGCCCCTGCAGTCGGGGGCATATTGTTTTGTCTGTCTGCTTTTTTTTGTCTGTTTGTCAATTTGTTTGTCTGTCAGTCCACAACTTTAATCTTAGCCATAACTTTGTTAAAGTTAAAAACTTTATAACTTAGGTCATGTTCTACAAAGGTCAATGTCATTTTTGAGTTATTTCCCAGTGTCATATTTTCTTGTCTTTGAGATACTCCAGTTCTACTGGTGTTAACCCTTTACCCCATACATATGCCTTTTTACGCCTTTAATCTATTCCTCCTATAAAGAAAATAATTCCACTTTATACAGTCATAAAACTGTTAAGATATAAGAAATATAGTATCTATATCTTAGTAGATGATAACTTAACCCTTTACCTGATAGCCTATTTCTAGAATTGAAAATAGGTTACTACTTAAAGCAGGTTGAAAGTAAAGCAGAATGCGCTTAAAGCGCATTCTGCTTTATTTTCAGCCTGCTTTAAGCTATTACCTGCTAGAATAAGGAAAGTATTAAACATGACACATATTCATTACGGTATATATTGGAACTATTTTCTTCAGCGGATGAATATAATGCATGTGCTAAAAGTCGCTTCTATAAGGGAAAGGGTTAAAGCAGGTTGAAAGTAAAGCAGAATGGGCAATAAATAATCATATGGAAATACATGTAGCTTGATAAGAAGAAGTGTCATGGATAAGGGCCATAACTCTGCCAACAATATTTTTTTAAATTATTCCAATTTGTCATGGTTTTTTTTGTCTGGAAGATAATTCCATTTACAGCTACATTTATATTAAAATGTTGTCTTGCCTATTAAGCTAAGGCACAATGACCTCAGGGGTGCGAATTAAGGGCCATGGCCCTATTGTTAAGTTTTCTGCGGGCAATATGGCGGATGCGGGATATCTAAAGGTGCGGGCGTATTGCCGAAAATTACGGTAAAGCAGACTGTATCTTAAGGCACACTCTGCTTTACTTTCAACCTGCTTTAAGTGGTCATATATCTTCTAAACTTTAAGTCTGCATTAACTATCATCTGTTAAGATATGTAGTAAATATTTCTTATGTTTATTTTCAAAACTATATTATTTGGAACTATTTTCTTTCATTGAGGTATAAATTCAGGCGTTAAAATGGGTATCTTGAGTAATGGGTTAATCAATCCAATGATCACAATGAAAATATCCACAATGAAAATATCCAGGTATGAGTTTGCTTTATCAAGGAATAAATAGGATAAGAGGTGATTGAGGCTGTAGACTTCAGGGGCCCGTTTCATAAAACTTCTTACAACAAATGTTGTCGTAAGTCAAATCTTTAAAATACCTTTAATTTTTAGCTCACCTGGCACGTAGTGCCAAGGTGAACTTTTAGGATCGCTGGATGTCCGTCGTCCGTCGTCTATCTGTCCGTCCGTCCGTCCGTTCACAATTGTTCGTTAACACTCTAGCAGGTTCAAATCTCATTGGATCTTGATGAAACTTGATCACAATGTTTGCCTCAATAAAATCTAGGTCAAGTTCGAATGTGAATCATGTTCGGTCAAAAACTAGGTCACTAGGTCAAATTATCAAAAAACCTTGTTAACACTCTAGAGGCTACAAATTTCATTGGATCTTCATGAAACTTCATCAATATGATTGCCTCAATGAAATCTAGGCCAAGTTTGAATGTGGGTTATGTCCGGTCAAAAACTAGGTCACTAGGTCAAATCTTCGAAAAACCTTGTTAACACTCTAGAGACTACAAATTTCATTGGATCTTCATGAAACTTCATCAAATTGTTTGCCTCAATAAAATCTAGGTCAAGTTCGAATGTGGGTCATGTCCGGTCAAAAACTAGGTCACTAGGTCAAATTATTGAAAAACTTTGTTTGCACTCTAGAGGCTACAAATTTCATTGGATCTTCATGAAACTTCATCAATATGATTTTCTCAATGAAATCTAGGTCAAGTTAAAATGTGGGTCATGTCCGGTCAAAAACTAGGTCACTAGGTCGAATAATCAAAAACCTTGTTAACACTCTAGAGACTACAAATTTCATTGGATCTTCATAAAACTTGATGAAAAGGTTTGCCTCAATGAAATATAGGTCAAGTTCAAATGTGGCTTATGTCTGTAAAAAACTAGGTCACTAGGTCAAATCATCGAAAAACCTCGTTAACACTCTAGAGACTACAAAATTCATTGATTCTTCATTAAACTTGAACAAAATGTTTGTCTCATTAAAATCGAGGTCAAGTTAGAATGAGGGTCATGCCCGGTCAAAAACTAGGCCACACTGTGTACATGGTTACATGGTTACCAGGTGATCGATTTAGGGCCATAGTGGCCCTTGTTGATTTCTCTTTCTAATCAAGTCTTGTGATATCTCTTTGGAATTGTCTTGACAAGACGATTCCAATGAGATGTCACAAGACAGGATTAGATGGAGAAATAAATAATAATTGAGACTTTTATAATCTGACTTACGACAACATTTGTCGTACGAAGTTTTATGAAACGGGCCCCAGGTGCAGAGATTACTAAAACTTTATCTATATGACAGTACTTGGCCCCAAACAACCCCAGTACAAGTGATTTCTTATCAAGCTCTTGCCACAGTCATAAACAGTAACAACAGTCACTGGCATTACAACCACTACAAAATGAGGCTTTTTGAAGGCAGATGGCACCTTAACCCATTACCCCATAAATATGCCTTTTTACGCCTCAAATTTATTCCTCCATGGAAGAAGATAGTTTCAATTTATTAAGAAATGATTGTGTAGGGTTAGAAAAATGTTCTTTATCTTAGCAGATGATAGTTTAAAGCAGGCTGAAAGTAAAGCAAAATGCGCATGAATGCGCATTCTGCTTTTCTTTCAACCTGCTTTAAGTAGTCACCTGTTTTGAGAACTAGAATGGGTAATAGGCTATGGGGTAATGGGTTAAAGAAGGATGAAAGTATGGAAGAAAGCTTTTTTGTTTACTTTCATCCTGCTTTCAGTCTAATGCTCCCTGTCTTTGACCAAGAAAACAGCACCTTTTTCTGAATGATCATTTTTGCGGTGTCAAGATATAGTTACTTGACAAACAAGTCTATTGGTTGCTATTGGATGTATCCTTATTATACCTGATGTGTCCGAAACTTCCAATTGTTTATGTGCCAAATGTTTCATATCAATTTAGAATTTTTAAAGCTTTACTGATATTAATTAACCAATTTTATTAGCTCACTAGAACCGATGCTCAGGGTGAGCTATTGTGATCCCATTCCGTCCAGTGTCTGGCGTCCGGTGTACGTTCACATTTTCAAACAACATCTCCTCTGAAACCTCTGACCCGATTTCAACCAAACTTAGCATCAATGACAAGGGGAAACAAAATATTATTCAAAATTTTTGGCTAAAGTTATTCCCCTAACTGTGGGACAAGATTTTCTAACATGACCGTATAGACAACTTTTAATCCATAAGAAAATCTGTAAAAATCTTCTTATCAGAAACTGAAAGGCCCAGACCTTTGATATTTGGTATGTTTCATAACCTAATGGTCTTCTACCAATAATGTTCAAATTATGACCCCAGGGCCAAAAATGGCCCCGCCCCCAGGGGCTTATCAGTTTTTCTTAGGAAAACCTTTAAAAATCTCCTTATCTGAAACCGTAAGGCACAGATCATTAATTTTTAGCTCACCTGGCACTAAGTGCCAAGGTGAGCTTTTAGGATCGCTGGATGTCCGTTGTCTGTCTGTCCGTACACACCCTAGGATACTTATGTGGCCACATAATAGAAAAACATTAACCTGGCCGTCTCTTGTGACATTAACCTGGCCATTTCTTGTGACATTAACCTGGCCAGTTGTGGGACATAGGGTAAGGGGTAGGGTTAGCCTCCAGACCATTCTATTCCAAGTTAGAGCAAAAAGAAATTGTCTCTTGTGTGGCTAGCCACGCAAGAGAAAACAATAGAAAATAGTCACATAAGTTTCCTAGCGTAAGTACGTCCGTCCGTCTGTCCGTCTGTTTACGATTGGTTCGTTAACACTCTAGCGGCTACAAATTTCATCCATTCTTCATGAAACTTGATGACAATGTTTGTCTTGATGAAATCTAGGTCAAGTTCGAATTTGGGTCATGTCGGGTCTAAAACTAGATCACTAGGTCAAATCATAGAAAAATCTTGTTAACACTCTAGAGGCTACAAATCTTATTGGATCTTAATGAAACTAAGTCAAAATGTTTGCCTCATTGATATCTAGGTCAAGTTTGAATACAGGTCATGCTAGGTAAAAAAATAGGTCACTAGGTCAAATCATAGAAAAACCTTGTTAACACTCTAGAGGCTACAAATCTCATTGTAATTTAATGCATCCTAGTCAGAATGTTTGCCTAATTGATATCTAGGTCAAGTTCGAATATGGGTCATGACTGGTCAAAAACTAGGTCACTAGGTCAAATCATAGGAAAACCTTGTATACACTCTATAGGCTACAAATCTCACCTTACCTTCATGAAACGTTGTCAAAATGTTTGCCTCATTTATATCTAGGTCAAGTTCGAATATGGGTCATGTCCGGTCAAAAACTAGGTCACTAGGTCAAATCATAGAAAAACCTTGGTAACACTCTAGAGGCTAGAAATCTCATTAGATTTTAATGAAACTTGGTCAGAATGTTTGCCTAATTAATATCTAGGTCAAGTTCGAATATGGGTCATGTCGGATCCAAATTTAGGTCACTAGGTCAAATCAAAGAAAAACATTGTTAACCCTCTAGAGGCTACAAGAATGAAATATTGCCAGAATGTTTGCCTACATCAAATCTAGGTCAAAATCAAATGTGGATTGTGTCTGGTCAGAAACTAGGTCAAATCATAGAAAAACCTTGTTGACACTCTAAAGCTTGATTGTGGGTCATGTCCAGTGGTAATCTAGGTCACTATAGGTCATGTTTTACATGGAGTACCAGGTGAGCGATTTAGGGCCATGGTGGCCCTTGTTGACATGTAGCTTTGCCTTATGGTCCTCTACCAAGATTGTTCAATTTATGACCCCCAGGTCAAAATTGGCCCGCCCCAGGGCTTATCAGTTTTACATAGACTTATATAGGAAAACCTTTAAAAATCTTCTTCTGAAACTGTAAGGCCTAGATCTTTAATATTTGGCACATAGCTTTGCCTTGCGGTCCTCTACCAAGATTGTTCAAATTATGACCCCCGGACTAAAAATGGCCCCGCCCCGGGCTTATCAGTTTTTCAGAAGAAAACCTTTAAAAATCTTCTTCTCTGAAACCGTTAGGTGCAGATCATTAATAATTGACATGTAGCTTTGCCTTATGGTCCTCTACCAAGATTGTTCAAATAATGACCCCCAGTCTAAAAATGACCCCGCCTTCGGGCTTATCAGTTTTTCATAGGAAAACTTTTAAAAATCTTCTCTGAAACTGTAAGGCGCAGATCATTAATATTTGACATGTACCTTTGCCTTATGGTCCTCTACCATCATTGTTCAAATTATGATCCCCGGGTCAAAATTGGCCCTGCCCCGGGGCTTATCAGTTTTACATAGACTTCAATAGGAATTTAAAACCTTTAAAAAATCTTCTTCTTTGAAACTGGTACGTAGCTTCGCATTGTGGTCCTCTACCGAGATTGTTCAAATCATGACACCTGGATCATAGCTTTATCAAAATGTTGTCTTGCACAGTCAGCTCCTATGGCACAATGTCCTCAGGTGAGCGAAATGTGGGCATCTGGCCCTCTTGTCACTTGATATTGCAATGAACTTTACATATGTGCTTGCTCGAACATTTCATAAATATCGATAAACAGGAGAGATCTTACTGATCTAGAGACACTGCAGTGTGTTGTCAATGCAGCAGATCACTTCACACAAAATAGCAAACAGTGCAGAGCCTGATAAGAAGCCTCAAATTGTTGTAACTCATCAGGGTCTAAACTGTTTATTAACGACTACTATTATGGATTATAGGCATTTATGAGTGCAAGTGAACTATATTTACATTCGCCCTATCTCTTTCCATTGTAAAAATCGGTGTTCATTTCATATAGACACTCAAACCTTAGGAGGCGGAGCTTGAGTTAAGTCGCTGCGCATTAATCTTCACTACTCTATAATTAGAAACCCACGCTGTATTTTACTTAGATTGAATCTAGTTTATTTCCCAATCTTTTTTTAAACACTAAATACCAATATAGATCTATATAGATTTTATATTCATATTGATATAAATTATTTACACTCATTGTGAAAAAAAATGCAGTAGTAAGCGCTCCGAAACTTTTCCGAATTTTTATATTCCCCGCAAACTATTTTTTGGCGCCCAATGTAACCGGGTGTTCTTTATAAAGAAACACCCGCCCGACCTGGGTTTGGACCCGGGTCGCCAGGTTCACAGTCATGCACTCTACCACGTCGCCATAAAAGCGCACTTGTACAGTAAGGCCGTTCAAGTCATGATAAACCTACACACTATGACATACTCCCCCGACAACTTGAAACTTGTGCACAGTGCGTCGA
Source organism: Gari tellinella (assembly GCA_922989275.2). Classification (NCBI taxonomy): domain Eukaryota; kingdom Metazoa; phylum Mollusca; class Bivalvia; order Cardiida; family Psammobiidae; genus Gari; species Gari tellinella. Next base: position 34,518,011 of record OV277857.1, on the reverse strand, counting down.
TGCTCCAGAGGGGCCCTGCACTTAATTGGAAGAAGAAGAAGAGAAACTTTACAGAATAATCACTGAAATTACTGGTAAATAGCGCTAATGATAGAACACTAGTAATCCTCAGCTCCTGTCCAGTTCCAACTTAGGCTCCGAGTATTGGCTCCAAAACCATAAATACCCCATATGGTGCCTCTCAGCTTCGGATTTCTATATAGTCCGTGCCTGTTTAGAATACGGTATTAAACGTTCACATTTGACGATTGCTTGCACCGTTGCATGAATTAAAAACCCGATTGAGGATAAGAAAACGTACTTGGATGTACTTAAAAGTATTTTTCCCTAGTAAAAACCTGAAGTGAATTTGACAACTATATTATCCGCGCAGTATAGATCTAGCTGTTTTATTTGGTTACAGGGGGCAGAGTTAACTTCGTTAAAGCTGTTCTTTCAAGTTTATTTCTTCAACGTACTTTTCCCCTTTTCAACACCATTTCTCCTTTAAAAACTGAAAGTCTGAATTTTTTTCATAACAAATATAAAGATAAAATAATGTAAATATAAGAAATGAACAGATATTATTTGGTGTTCAAGCGAAATGAACGAAAGAAAATTATCAGCAAATTTATCATGGTATTTGCCGACAATTTTCTGTCATTCATTTCGCTTATATTTACATTCACCCTGTAAAGTCTGTATGCAATCCTATTAAAAATATGCAGTACATCTGCCGATGAACCTACACTTCCAAACTGGTTTTAGCCAGTTCGGATTTCCCCCGTGCTATTCGTGGACTTCTTCAAATAGACTACATCGGGCACTTAACACTTAGCTCCAATTGGTCGACGGTCATATGACACTAGCGGAGTGATACAGACCCATAGGTCGTTGCCATCGCGTTGCTATGTGTGTAAATGGGTTAAGAAAACAACCGCGACCTGTATTTTTAGCTCACCTGAGCTAGCTCAGGGTGAGCTTTTGCAATCCTTGAATGTCCGTCGTCCGTCGTTCGTCGTCAACAATTTTAGTGTTTATTCTCTAAAGGCCACAATTTTTATCCAAACTTTCTGTAACTTGCTTAGATTGTATATTACCATAAGAGTTCGGATGAGTTTGATTATGGTTGAAATCTGACGAATAGGTCAAGAGTTATCTACCTTTGAATTGCTGAAAATGCTATATTTAACAATGTTTACACTCTAGAGGCCACAATTTTTATCCAAACTTTCTGTAACTTGCTCAGATTGTATATTACCATAAGAGTTCGGATGAGTTAGATTATGATTGAAATCTGATTAATAGGTCAAGAGTTATCTGCCTTTGAATTGCTGAAAATGCTATATTTAATAATGTTTACACTCTAGAGGCCACAATTTTTATTCAATCTTTCTAAAACTTGCTCAGATTATATATTACCATAAGAGTTCGAATGAGTTTGATTATGATTGATATCCGACTAATAGGTCAAGAGTTATCTACCTTTGAATTGCTGAAAATGCCATATTTAATTTTGTTTACCCTCTAGAGGCCACAATTTTTATCCAATCTATCTCAAACTTGCTCAGATTCAATATGACTATAGGAGTTTAGATGAGATTGATTATGGTTGAAATCAGACTAATAGGTCGAGAGTTATCTACCTTTGAATTGCTGAAAATGCCTTATTTTAGGGTGTTTACACTCTAGAGGCCACAATTTTTATACAATCTTTTTCAAACTTGCTCAGATTGTATAATATTATGACCACAAGAGTTGAAATGAGTTGGATTATACTTATAATCAGAAGCATAGGTCAAGAGTTATTAACCTTTGAATTGCTGAAAATGCCATATTTAACGGTTTTTATACTCTAGCTGCCACAATTTTTATCCAGTCTTTTTCAAACTTGCTCAGATTGTATATTACCATAAGAGTTGCAATAAGTGTGATTATGGTTGAAATCAAACTAATAGGTCAAGAGTTATCTGCCCTTGAATAGCTGAAAATTCCATATCTAACAGGGTTTAGACTCTTGCAACTGCAGTTTTCAATGGATTTTGATTATACTTGCACACAAAGTATACAGCTATAAGTTCTCAAAGGAGTGCAATTATTGTTGAAATCTAATCATTGTGGCAATAGTTATCTGCCCTTGATATACTTTGAAATGCTAGAAAAGGCTTCATTTCAGTATTGTTTAGGTTCTAGTTATCTGCCCTTGATATACTTTACTATACTAGAATTATGAGGTTGTATTCCAAAATTGTTTACATGCTATACTACAAATTTGAATGGATTTAGATTAAAACGAGTGAAACAGAAAGGTAAAGTTATCAGGCTTCAGTACAAGAGGTGAGCGATATCAGGGCCTTCAGGCCCTCTTGTTAGAATGTGCTTTTGCAATAGATATTCAAGTTGCACCTTGTAAGTCTTTTCCATTCACAGAGAGAAAGTTTACTGGAAAAAATCCTGAATTTTCAATATAGTTACAGTATATGTAGTTGGGACTACTTTCTCACCATATTTAGAAACTGGAATGGCTATTACATCGACATTACATCTATCAAACCTCTTTGACCGGTATATGATAAATTCTTATACAGAAAAACAAATCTTTGGGCGTTTACGAAATTTACCCCCTTGGGCGTTTACTTTTAATTTACCCCCCGAAGCTAATGTAGTCATACCGTCATGAACGTCAAAAATATGTTGTTTATTCCTATAGAACACGGAAAAAAATCAATTCATTTCTTAATTTAAAACAGGATTGATCCCTTTCCAAGTTAGGCTCATGTTCCAATATTAATCCTATATCTGAAAACATTTATTTACTTTTTTCACTTGTGGTATTAGGACAAGACCTAATACTTATACGTATACACAGTGTCAAGAGGGCACAAATTATTTGTGAAGTGACATTTTGGTAATATTCTTTTATTGGCAGTAATGCTATGCTATGAATAATGAAAGTCATAAACCATATCATAAGTATTTTGCATATTTTTAGCTCTAAACTATTGTCACACTGCATATTTTATTGCTAGATTATATTCACACAGTTTGCTACTAAAGCGTGCACTTGCACTTTGCAAATTTAGGACCATTCCATTACAATGTATAGAGTGAATTAATGCACCTTTTATAACCCTTTCCTCCATAGCTTGTTTTCAGTATGACACAACAATGTTTGCCTCAAGTAGACTAAAAGTAAAGCAGACTACTCCATCATTACAAGAAACATTCTACTTTACTTTCAGCCTGCTTAAAGCTTCCATCTGCTTGGGGAGGGTTGAATCTAAAGTTGTGAGAACTTGTGACCTGACCCTATTTCGTTACGTATTGTTCGACAATATTGACCTGACGTTGGTGACCTCTATTAGCATAATTACACACTTTGTTGCATTTCTAAATATAGCTTCGGAACACTTCATTATCATTTATACGAGAACGCACATTGTAACCACATCGGCACCGAGAAAATATAGCATTGCTCGGTTGCACAAATATCGACAGGTATTTAGCGCAAGTGGTAAGGAAGATGATTATAGATTATTTTTCCGTACAGTCAGTGGTTCGAAACCCATTCAATACTCGTACATTTTTTCACATTTTTTTTATCAATTTATGCTGTTTCTTTTAAGTAATCATACAACATCTATTTCGATTGGAACACGGTTCTTTTGTTATTTTTAAAAACATTATGTCATAGCATCTGTTTGGTCTATAAAATAACATTTTATAAAATAAAAATATTTCCCCTCTATCGGGATTCGAACCCGGAACCTGGGTGTTACAAATCCCTAGCTCTAACGACACACCTATTGCAGATTACGAGGGCTGTCCCAAAACACCGTGGACAAATATTTTTGTTGAAGAACCCGACGTATTATTTCTATGATTTTTTTACTGATGCTATTTCAAACATTTTCACATTTGTAGAATAAAGATTGAGGTTCATTAACAAACTTGACCCTTATTTATTAGCAAATATTAATTGCTGGTAAGATTGTGCGGCGCACGCAAAAATCTTGCAGGAAGATTTAAAGATGTGCATCTTTCAACCTCCTACAATGCAACTTCGATATTGAATTCGGGCGAAATTGCGTCATGAACGTTGACGTTGCTATGTATGACGTCATCCTGGAAAATATCATTAACGTAGCGGTATTTTGAAAACATCTATAGAGTTATCGCGAATGGTACCGTGTTCTGAAAACGCTAGAATTGACGACGTCAACGGAAAGTGCGGCGCAGCAAAATGTTATAGAATACTGTGTTAGGTTAAATATGACCCCGACACAGACGTTTAAACAACTACAATCAACAGAAAAGTATAAATCAGCATCTTGTTCTCTGATCTCCAAACAGCAAAAAGGATTTTTCAGAAGGATGGATTGAAAATTAGTTTACAAAGACGGGACGGCTGATATGAATTGACGGCTTAATTGTAGAAAGACGTGAGGTGCGTCATCAATGGTGATCAGCATCTTGCGGTGATAAAAATTGTTGAAATCATCGGGGTCAGCAACTCGTCTTTACATCGGATTTTGCTTGAGAAACTTAACATCTCGAGAGGCTATACTAGGTGGATGCCTCGCTTGCTAAGTGCAGAAAAAAAGAAAGACATGTCCAGGTATGCGAGAGAGCAGGCATTTCTCAACAAATTCATCTCACAGATCTCTTGCATGCCACATTTCGATACGAAAGAAGCGACCAGAGGGTTCATTGACAACCTTGAAATTCAAGTTGACAGCATCATATTCCACCAGGATAACGTTCGGTGCCACACTTCCCAGTATAAACAATTCAAAATTGTCGTGGTGGATTTTTCGAAAGCTTGAACATGTGCCATACATCACTGACATAGCCCCATTAGATTTCGTCGTATTTATATGCCTGAAATTTCAGTTACTATGACTTAAGTTTGAAAACTTTGAGAAGCTGAAACAAGAAACATTGAGTCTTGTGAGGAATGAAGAAAGGCATTGTTTGCCAGCGTATATGACAAGTTAACCGGTTGTGTGAAACAGCGAATACATCGCTTATCACGGCGAATATTTTGAAAAAGAGTAACGTTGACGTCAATAACGTCATTACGTAACTATAGTGTGCGCCGGGGTTGCACGGGTAGGGTGTTTCAAACTAATCTGCATAAGCCAGTTTTTAAGATAGTGCGTCAAAAATTCACACAGGCTTACATAATCCCTATTTTTATAAACTATGACGAGCGTTTGTCTCTGCTGTTATAAATAACAATTTTATAACGAAAGTCTACGATGTTTTGGGACAGCCCTCGTAGTTACATCTGGGGGTTGTAAAGTAGGCATATATTGGCAAGAGTCGCAGGTGAGAACATCGATGATCTCAGCTGGATTAAAGCCCACTCGAAAGCGCAACATGGTGCGTTTTAGTAGATGCGATTATACTAGGAGACTCGGGAATTTATCAACAATAATCTTTTGAACTTGCTCAATGTGGAGTGTTGATCCACTGAGGATCACAACTGTAACAAGATTTACGTAATCACCCGAAACAACCCGAAGTTGTACGTAGGCTATCGAATATTGATTTATACTGCTTCATCTTTTTACAATTTATTCATGCATAAAGTTCAACGTCAGGTCAATATTGTCGAACAATAAATGGAAATAAAATTATTTTTTATGATGCATATTCATGACAGACTATAATGTGGAAATATGTTGGTTAGTGGAGAAATAAAGTGTAAACAGGCAAATTTGATGGGGTAATTGTTTTAAGTTACCATCTAAGGCTCTTCGTGCATGCTGACTTATTTATTTTCACAAAACAATTTTGATTCTGATGAGACACTTGGAATCTCATCAGGATCCAAACTGTTTGACACCCTGACCCTAATTTGGAAAGAAATTTTAGAGAATTCTGTTTTAAACAGATAACGATTGTTGAAGGCAACAATATTACTTGGTGTCCAAAGTCTTCTTCATTTAATTGATAGGTAATTCAACACAATTTTATCTACAGTAGTAGATGGAGGGAAGGTAAGCGTTTAAACCTTACTGTGCATGAAACAAGTATGTAAACATCATTTGCAAACAGTGTAGACCCAGATCAGAGGGCTCCTTTAGGATCCCTCTGATCTGGGTCTGCTCTGTTTGCCATGATTTTAGATATTTTTAGGACAAACCCTTCAAGAATCAATTTTAACTGGGTTTTATTTTGAAAATGACCAAGTCAGCATTTTTGGCAATAACTTGACCACAGGTGGTCAAACATGGCCCAGTACTCAGGTAGAGGTGGCAGGACAGGACTAGGGACAATGGAGAGGATTAAATTTTCCGTTTCATGTGTTTTGTCATTGACAGCTTTATAATTGGAAGATAATATTGAAAATATTTCTATGGGTTTATTTATGACGAAAGGGAAAAGTCAATAACGAAGTTTATATACCTGAGTCACAGGAATGCTCATTAGAAATATGTTTAACTCCGTTAGGATATTGTGACACACTTGCATCGTAGGAGATGGGAGACATTTGGAGTGGAGTGGCTGTAGTGCTTAGATTGATTGCATTGTGAGGTGTCAAGGGTGTCAAGTGGATAGATACAAGTGTCAAGTGAAACAGAAATTTGTCTAACATTCCATTATACATGTAGTTTGAATATGTTTTAAAGATTTAAAACTCACCAAACTGAAATGTGATAAAATGACGGGGAGTCATAAAGTTGAGCATTAGTACTGTTATGCAAATATAAGAGATAGGTTAAAAAAAAGTATAATTAGATTTTGACAGTGTAATAACTCCACAAGTGAAATAGTAATGGATGAGTAACTGAACATGCAAGATGTTGACTGATAGAAATAAATTATTCATAAAACAAGTGCCTTTGGTTATTTTGGTTGTTGTGTTTGGATGGAGTCTATTAAACACCTGGAATATCTGTATAAGGTGGCCTTGACTCATGACAAAGTCCCGTCCCCATCCCCACCCCCTTCCACAGACTCTGGGATGCATGGGTCTGAGGATGATGAAGGTTAGTGACAGGCAGCAGCTTTCTGCTTTACTTTCCTCTTGCTTTTAGGAATAACATACCTTTAATCTTTACCTGTACCTCTCTCTGACTTGTTTTATTCCTGCTTTAAGCTTCCACCTTTATTTAATATCATCATCGGATTATGATTTTGGCACTTTAGGGAGGAGTTAAGGTCGAGGTGTCCTCTGACACTATGTGTTTGATAGAGATGATTTGCACATATGACTGTATGGAGGAATGGGTTAACCCTTTTCATCCATAGACTGTTTCTAGTATGGAAGATAGATTACCTATTTAAACAGGTTGAAAGTAAAGCAGAGTGAACCTTAAGGCACATTCTGCTTTACTTCCAGCTTGCTTTAAGCTTCTATATGCTAGGATGAATAACAAATTTCTTATCGTACATAATTATTCATTATTGTATAATTTGATATTGTTTGTTTTCATTACATTTGGTTAGCTGTGATTGACTGTAATATTTTATTCATAACGTACGCCATGAAAAAAATAAAATTCAGGCCACGCCTTGTCAGGACTACTTTCTCTTAGTCCAACTGCTCTCCTAAAGCGCTGCATGAAGCAGGACGCCAGATGAAGTCATTGACGTCGACGTAATTACAAAACAACGTCGCGTTTTGGCGGAAAATATATATGGCGGAGGGACTACAACCTACGTTTTAAAAGCGTTAAAAATAAACATTCGCGTCAGATTCTCTATTTAACTTCTTTTTAGCTCACCTGGCACGAAGTGCCAAGGTGAGCTTTTAGGATAGCTGGATGTCCGTCGTCCGTCGTCTGTCTGTCTGTTTACAATTGGTTCGTTAACACTCTAGCAGCTACAAATTTCCTCTGATCTTCATGAAACTTGATGACAATGTTTGTCTTGATGAAATCTAGGTCAAGTTCGAATGTGGATTATGGCGGGTCAAAAACTAGGTCACTAGGTCAAATCATAGAAAAATCTTGTTAACACTCTAGAGTCTACAAATCTTATTGGATCTTAATGAAACTGAGTTAAAATGTTTGCCTCATTGATATCTAGGTCAAGTTCGAATCAAGGTCATGCTCGGTCAAAAACTAGGTCACTAGGTCAAATCATAGAAAAACCTTGTTAACATCCTAGAGGCTACAAATCTCATTGGAATTTAATGCATCCTAGTCAGAATGTTCGCCTAATTGATATCTAGGTCAAGTTCGAATATTGGTCATGTTGGGTCAAAAACTAGGTCACTAGGTCAAATCATAAGAAAACCTTGTTTACACTCTATAGGCTACAAATCTCACCTTATCTTCATGAAACTTGGTCAAAATGTTTGCCTCATGCATATCTAGGTCAAGTTTGAATATGGGTCATGTCAGGTCAAAAACTAGGTCACTAGGTCAAATCATAGTAAAACCTTGTTAACACTCTAGAGGATTCAAATCTCATTGGATTTTAATGAAACTTGGTCAGAATGTTTTCCTAATTGATATCTAGGTCAAGTTCGAATATGGGTCATGTCGGATCAAGATCAATCAAAGAAAAACATTGTTAACCCTCTAGAGGCTACAAATCTCATTAGATCTGAAATGAAATATTTCCAGAATATTTGCCTACATCAAATCTAGGTCAAAATCAAATGTGGATTGTGTCTGGTCAGAAACTAGGTCAAATCATGGAAAAATCTTGTTAACACTCTAAAGGTTGATTGTGGGTCATGTCCAGTCGTAATCTAGGTCACTATAGGTCATGTTTTACATGGTGTACCAGGTGAGCGATTTAGGGCCATGGTGGCCCTTGTTAAATTCAGTAGTGATATTAAATTATAAGGAATAATTTGGAATATTTATTGTATTCATGGAGGTATGAAAAAACCCTGGTCACACTTTTGTATGAAACCGCTGAAACCAGGTTTTTTTTAGCTCACCTGGCACGAAGTGCCAAGGTGAGCTTTTAGGATCGCTGGATGTCTGTTGTCTGTCTGTCTGTCCGTCCGTCCGTTCGTTCACAATTGGTTCGTTAACACTCTAGCAGCTACAAATTTCATCCAATCTTCATGATACTTGATCACAATGTTGGTCTAGTAGAAATCTAGGCCAAGTTCGAATGTGGGTCATGCCCCGGTCACACAGACGGTCGGGCTTAAATCAGTACCCAATCGGTCGAACTATTTGCTGTTTTGATAGGTTGTCATAAGTGATTTAATTTCAGGCTTTCTGTGTGACCGGGTATCGGTGATAAATAATTGTTCAATCTGTGAAACGCCATCCCGCCTCCGATTGGCAACTCATGAACTCCTATGGGCCACCGATTAAAAGCGCCCAACAACCTATCAATATTCGACGAATACCAATAAAACACCTATGAAATGCTGGCGGCAACCGATTGATCACCAACTGATCACCGATTGAACTGCCATTAACAAGAAAACCGATGAGGTCCTGCGTTTTAATTCTCATCTTTTTTCATCGGTGGTAAGTATCAGTTCATCGGTGCTTTATCGGTGACTCGTCGGTGATATCGGAAGTAGACAGGTTGTCAATCGGTTATTTGTAAAATATTTTCACCGATCGAGAATTTTAAGCACGTTTAAAAATCCCAATCGGTGATTTTTCGCCGACGAAACTCATCTTTACCCAATAGCGATTGATAGGTGGAAAACAGGTGGCCAATAGGTGATGTTGGTAGTAAATAGCTTGTCATCGGTCCCCTCCCTAGTTTGGCGAAAAAAACAACCGATCTATCACCGTTGGCTCTGTGTGACCGGGGTGTCATGTTGGGTCAAAAACTAGGTCACTAGGTCAAATCATAGATAAACCTTGTTAACACTCTAGAGGCTACAAATCTCATTGGATTTTGATGAAACTTGGTCAGAATGTTTGTCTCATTGATATCTAGGTCAAGTTTGAATATGGGTCATGTCAGGTCAAAAATTAGGTCACTAGGTCAAATCATAGAAAAACCTTGTTAACACTCTAGAGGCTACAAAATTCGTCTGATTTTAATGAATCATGGTCAGAATGTTTGTCTCATTGATATCTAGATCAATTTTGAATATGGGTCATGCCCAGTCAAAAACTAGGTCCCTATGTCAAATCATAGAATAACCTGGTTAACTCTCTGGAGGCTTCAAATCTCATCTGATCTTTATGCAACTTGGTCAGAATGTTTGCCCAATTGATACCTAGGTCAAGTTAGAATATAATTAATTTCGGGTAAAAAACTAGGTCACTAGGCCAAATCATAGGAAATACTTGTTAACACTCTAGATGCTACAACTCTCATTGGATTTTTAGCTCACCTGAGCTAGCTCAGGGTGAGCTTTTGCAATCCTTGAATGTCCGGCGTTCGTCGTTTGTCGTCCGTCATCCGTCGTCAACAATTTTGGTGTTTACACTCTAGAGGCCACAATTTTTATCCAATCTTTCTGTAACTTACTCAGATTGTATATTATCATAAGAGTTCGGATGAGTTCGATTATGGTTGATATTGGACATATAGGTCAAGAGTTATCCACCTTTGAATTGCTGAAATTGCAATATTTAAGTGTTTACACTCTAGAGGCCACAATTTTAATTCAATCTTTCCCAATCTTGCTCAGATTGTATATAACTGCAAGAGTTTGGATAAGTTCAATTATGGTTGGAATTTGATTGATAGGTCAAGAGTTATCACCCTTTAAATTGCTGAAAATGCCATATTTAACGTTTTTTACACTCTAGAGGCCACAATTCTCAAACTTCATCAGATGGTATATGACTATAAGAGTTCAGATGAGTTTGATTAGGGTTGCAATCGGACTTGTAGGTCAAGAGTTATTTACCTTTGAATTGCTGAAAATGCCATATTTAAGGGTGTTTACACTCTAGAAGCCACAATTTTAATCCAATCTTTCTTACACTTGCTCAGATTGTATATAACCATAGGAATTCAGATGAGTTAGGTTATGGTTGGAATCGGATTTATAGGTCAAGAGTTATCTACCTTTGAATTGCTGAAAATGCCATATTTAACAGTGTTTGCACTCTAGAGGCCACACTTTTCAATGGATTTTAATTATACAGTCGAACTTTGTTATCTCGAACTCGCTTATTTCGAAATCTCGGATATCTCGATATAAATTTCTGGTCCCGAATTATTCCCTTCTTTATCTATATAGAAATATCACGTTTATCTCGATATTTCAGCTCGATTTTTTCTTATGTCGAAGTCAAAAGTGTGGTCCCTCGAACTCGAAGTTCTCTATTTTTACAATTCATGTCTCGATATCGCCGAGAAAAATTATTGAAATCTTGAAAGAAAATTCTTTGGATTATCGATTTCACAGGTTTTCATGTGTTTGCGAGTAACTGCAGTTAATAATCACACCTTGCAAACACAGGGTCGGGAGATGAAATAAACACCGGCGTTAATGTGACTGTGTCTCACTCTTAATTACAGGCAATTAAATAATCAGTTTTATCAAACACTTTTATATTAGTCCGGAGGCTTAGCAAAAAATCGTGCATTTTTTTGATACACCTATGAAATTTGGCACACAGTTCACCTAGCACCTACAATGTAATTTAAAAACGGGACCCAAACTCAGTTCCTACTGTGGCCAAAATGGCGGACTCAAATTTCAAATGTTTTTATTTTTTTGTTTATAGAAATGCTAGAAAGCATGTTTTTGTGTCTATATCAATGTTGTTATGGTAAGAAACAATCTATTTGACGAAACATCTGTGATTTTTATACTTGTTGTACTGTATGTTGGAAATATACAAGAGTTATGGCCCTTGACTTCGGTAAATAAATGCTTCTTAAATGGCTAAACTCCCTCTTCTCCTAGGGTTCTCCCTGGAATTGTTAAAAATACCCAAAATGGTTCAACATGATATGCTGTTGTTAATATGCTAATTGCGTTATGCTTAAACCTTTTTTGCCAGAGTTATTGCCCCTGACGTGAGTAAATAAAATAGTATGTTGTGCACCAACCGTCTTTAAATAAGTCCTAAATAGAAACTATTTGGCCAATTTCATTAAAATTTCATATATATCTGTCTTTGACAATGCTCTATCAAATTTCCTGAAATCTAGATTATTTAATTAAAATTTTCGTTGCCATAGCAACCAATTGAAAAAATCTTTAAAACTCATTTTTCAAGAAATTATTGGTCCAATTTTCATTTTTAATATATATTTATGATAAATGACTCACTGTTTACAAGAGCTCTTGAAATTATCCGCCTCGCTTGAAAAACATTGCGGCCAGTTGGTGGGGTAAATTCTCTTATATTGCCATAACAACCAAAATATTCCAATTTTAACAATCTTTTTGTATGGCACCTCTATGTTGATTTGTTATTTTACGCAAATGATCCTCTAGTGACCTATTTTAATTATTTTTTGTAATGTTTATCTTAGCTTATCAATCATGGCCGCCAGTGGGTGGGGATATTTTCCTTATATGCACATTGCAACCAAAAGAAACAAACTTATACATCTCCTTGTCTGAAACTTCTGTGCTGATATGATTATTTTTTATAAAAATAATTCATTAGTGACCCACTTCAATAATTCTTGCAATAATTTTCTTAGCTTATAAAACATGGCCGCCAGTGGGTGGGGAAAATTTTCCTCATATGGCCATAACTACCAAAAGAAACAACCTTTAAAAAAATTGTCTGAAACCATTATGGTGATTTATTTTACACATTTGATCCACTAGTGACATACTTCTATATTTTTTCAAATAATTTTCTTAGCTTAAAACAATATGGCCGCCAGTGGGTGGGGTAATATTTCCTTATTTGGTTATAGCAACCAAATGAAACAAACTTTGATGATATTCTTGTCTGAAATCTCTGCTCTGATTTGTTTTAAAACAAATGATCCACTAGTGTCCCATTCAATATTTTTTGGCTCACCTGAGCCGAAGGCTCAAGGTGAGCTGTTGTGATCGCCCGCCGTCCGTCGTCCGTCTGTCCGTCTGTCCGTCCGTTCAAATTTACTTCAAGCGACAACTCCTCTGAAACCGCGAGTCTGAGGAAAAAACTAATTTGCTCACGGTGTTCCTTGGATGCTTCTCTACAGAAATTGTTAAAATGAAACTTTAAAGTGGACTACTTATTGAAATTTATTAAAAAAAGTGAAAAACTTTAAACAAGTTTTTTGTAAAAAACCACTGTTCCCACACCTTAGATATTGCATGAATAGTATCTTCTACTAAATCACTTTCAAAATTGTAAAAAATCAAAACCCTAGGATCAAATTTGACTCAACCCTGGCCATATCAGTGCTTTTTGATGCAGGTCTGACAGTAAAAACTCTCTAATGATCCGTTTTATACAGACGCATTGTATCTTCCAGGCTAAGAAGCTATCCTTATACTAAATGCAACATTTTTGCAAACAGTTTGGATCCAGGTCAGATGCCACATAATGCTGCATCTAATCTGGATCTAAACTATTTGCCACTCATTTACATATTTTCTTATATTTAGAAAATATAAGTTATTATTTTTTACATATTTCACATACAAACATTTGGAGCAGACAACAGTTCAGCATAATAATAGTCATTTCTCTCTGAGACCGTCTCCAATTGCATAACTGACCCATAGCTAGCTCTGAACTCAGGTCACTGAGATACATAACAGAAATGAAAGTGATGTCTGCTATTTTATGCTCAAGCACAACTTAGTTCGAGGCATATTACTTTTGGTCTGTCTGTTTGTTTGTTTGTGTTTTGTTTGTTTGTTTATCTTTCTGTCTATCAGTCCACAATTAATTCTTGGCCATAAACAGTATGGATCCAGGTCAGATGCCACATAATGCTGCTTCTAATCTGGATCCAAACTATTTGCCACTCATTTACATATAGTTTCTTATATTTAGAAAATGTAAATAATGATATTTATTAACCTATTAACCCATACATATTCTTTTTTATGTCTTTAATTTATTCTTCCACAGAAGAAAATATTTCACTTTATACAGTCATTGTTGTCTTTAACAATTGCTTCAAATGACATCTCCTCATATACCGCTGAAAAGATTTCAACCAAACTTTACACTAATGTTCCTTGGGTCAAGTTCTTTCAAAATTGTTCAAAGAATTAAAAACAATGTAGAACTCTGGTTGCCATGGCAACCAAGTGAAAAAATAAGGAAATCTTAAAAAAAATTCTTGTCTGAAACTACAAGGGCCAGATCTTAGACATTTGTCACATAGCATCATCTACAGGTCCTCTATCAAACTACAAACTATGCCCCTGGGGTCAAAATTGGCCCCGCCCAGGGGGTCACAGTTTAACATAGAGTTATATAGTGAAATTTTCAAATGTCTTCTCCTCTGAAACTAATATGGCCAGAGCTTTGATATCTGGCTTCGTGACACTTTTAGATGTCCTATACCAATAAGGTTCAAATGGTTCTGGTCGATTGCATATCATCTACAGGTCCTCTATCAAGTTTGTACAAATTATGCCCCTGGGGTCAAAATTAGCCCCACTCCGGGGGTCACAGTTTTCATACGTCTTCTTTTCTGAAGCTAATATAGCCAGAGCTTTGATATTCGGCATGGTGTTACTTCTAGATGTCCTTTATCTATTTTGTTCAAATGGTTCCAGTCTGTTGCATATGTAGGTCACAGGAGCTAAAAATAGATTTTTTCAATGGAAACTTAAAAAAAATCTTCTTGTCTAGAACCCTAATACCCTGATCTTAGATATTTGGAACATAGCATCATCTACAGGTCCTCTATCAAGATTGTTCAAATTATGCCCCTCGGGTAAAAAATGACCCCGTCCTGGACTTAAATCATTATCTCCATTTTGATGTACAGCTATTCTCAGGTGAGCGACATATGCCCCATGGGGCTCTTGTTTAATGTTTGTCTTAGCTTATCTAACAAGGTTGCTGCAGGGTTGGGTAAGATTTCCTAATATGGTCATAGGGTACAACCAAATGAAACAAACTTGAATAATATCATTGTCTGACCCACTTCAATATGTTTTCTCAGGCTCCTAAAACGTTGCCGCCAGTGGGTAAGGAAATAATTCCTTTATAATTATTTATATGATTATTGGAATCAAAAGAAACAAACTTTTTTTAAAAAAACTATTATTTTCAGACACTACTGGACCGATTTAAATATAATTTTGTAGAAGTTACCTTTTGGTGACCTGCTATTTAATTTCGTCAGATACCCCGTTGTTATTTATCTTATATAATTTTACACAACTTATTTTCGGGTGACCTTCTACTGGATTTCGTGAAATATAGTTCTGTTTTCTATCATACAAATATATACCTGCCAATGGGTGGGGTAAGTGTTCCTTACATGACGTTTGCTTCATTACCTTAATAGTTTGAACAATTTCATAACTTGCTACCTTTTGAATATATTTTATTGAATGTTTTCCTTTATTGCCAAATAAAGACATAAGGTAGAAAAGCAAGAACGTACGTTTTCATCTTTCTTAATTCATCTCTAAATTTGTATAGTATCTTAAAAATAGCAATAATGTTTAAAGCACATTACGTGTTATATTTTTGTCTTTAAAATCAAAGATAATCTTGTCATGTGGCTACATATGAGCATTTTATCTAGAGAATTTAGTTCGTAAATTAAACCAAGAGAACCATGGTCATATATTGTTCATTGGAATCATTGTAAAACAATACCATTGAGTTATCTTTCATATAGGTATATGTAAAACAAACAAAACATTCAGGGATTCTTTAAAAGATGACTCCGTGGTAGGAAAATGTTCAACCTAGGTCTATTACTTAAACAATCCTGGTAAATGTCTACTACGAGATGCTTTACGAGCAATGTTCGAAACGCATTGCGTACGGTAGTGACACAACAATTTCCTCATGGAATTTTCAGCAGGTTTCTACATAAAGTTACATCCTATCATAATTGTTTCAACAAGTTGTCATTATTTCAACACTTCATCAAAAACTAGTTTGAAAAATGAGTAACAACTACTGACGATATTCAGTCGTATATGAAAAATGTGTAAAACTCGGTTAAAAGAGCTTTTTGCCAACATAACCAGAGATTCTTGGTCTTCTTAGAGGTGGTTTGCAAATGAAGAAAGACATTTGAATGCACTGTAGAGTATGTTCTTAATGCCACATTATCAGGTTGGTCAAACACAGGAACATGTGAAAAATATTTTAAAAATCAAAGAAGTATGTTTGATATAAAGTACGTGATATTGCACGCATTATTGGCAATTAACTATCAAGAGCTCATTTTGTTTTAAACAATATCTGCTAAGTGGGTACTCCATATTTGACTTAAAACTAAAAATGGTTACATGTTGAAACTGACAAAGGATTGCACAAATGTCCCCAAGATACGACTAAATGGTATTGGAAACTGTTGATAAAGTAACCTAGGTGTATTTGTTTAACAAGCGAGAAATGTTAGGGAAATATGGAATGCCAATAGTTGCAAAATACACGTTGAGTGCAAAGAAAGTTCTGAATGCCATAATCTTCAGTACAGAGTACAACAAAACGGGTAGAAGTATGACTAATAGGTAAACCATGCTGTTATCTTTAAAACATAGAACAAGTACTTCCCTGAACGTTAAGTCGGTAACTACTGTGATACTGCATTCACTTATTATTTCCATGATCTGGTGAGTTTGGTTTGGTTGTTAACGTCTATTTCTGCCTTATATGGGCTAATAAGACATCGTAGGGAGAGGACAGTGTATACAAAAACCCGGGCGCGATGCCCTACTCTTATTATAGACAGAGTTCTCTTGTTCTTTCATATGCCTAATGTAAAGCAATTAAAAAGCACTGATACATTGGACCTTGGTTTTTATAAACTCGCTTCCCCCAAGATCTGGTGTCATAAGACTTATATCTGTTTCCAAACTAGTTAGGAACAGTTCTGGTCGAAAACCTCTAACGCGACAATGTCTCGGGTGTCCATCAGAACCTGCAAATTATAGCCAGATCAGTTTTCAGTGACGCTTTCCAGAAATGAATCCGTAGACTTATAAGTTAGCATCTCTTACCTTGCGCTGTAGATTTTGAGGAGAATACTTCTATTTTGTTTGTATTCTATACTAAAACGAAAACGAAACGCAGGGTACATAAAATATTCAATATGTTTTTCATTACTTTGCCTAAATTTATGAAAATCGGTAGCTTGAAAATCTTGGCTAATGTTCACAATTTCCGGTGGATAAAAGCACGCAAGCTTGTTAAAGTTCGCCGTACGCGGGGAAGGTGTGAAAATGCAAAATACCCGTGTAAAATTTTGATGACGAGATATTCAATTGTAAAAATCAGTCCGTTGTGTACGTTTGAAGTTGACACATTGATTGACGGAATTAAAAACTCCTTTTAACATCTTCGAAGTATGGTACGCTTAATCAAAGTTCAGAGGGGTCAAACTGTTGAACCACGATTGGTGCGTCGAGGCTAACCACAGGCTGTTTCTCAGTTCAATGTGCATTCCTAGACTATAGAACGTCTTGTTATACGCATGTGAGAGACGGAAAACCTTGCAGACCGACCGCAAGCGGGACGTCCGTACATCACGACGTCACTTTAGGACAGGACTATCTACCCATCCCACCTGGGCAATCGCTGCCGTACTGCCATTTAAACCACTGATAACACGTTAGGAAATCAAAGTCAACATATCCATGCCGACACTTAACGGAACTGGTTACGCGTCAACGGTCTGCGAGCCTGACGTCTTTATGTTAGTTTGCCACTTGCCGCTCAGCGTCGCGCACGCCGTAGCGTATGCTAGCGGCACATTCGCCCAAAAACTTTCCACTGGTGTGTTGGACTCAGGTTCTTTGTCAATATGATCAATAATGATAAGTTGTCAACATAAAATGATAGTTGTGAATATTCGATTAAATGATACCATTAAAAACTGCCTTGAAAGGTTACCCTGCGTTTCTTTTTTGTCTTAGTATACGTCTATGTATAATTAGTGACCTAGGGTAGGTCCAGTATTCTCCCATATGCTATGATTTTGACAAGTTTGGTAGAAGTCTAGAATATAATGATAATGCCAAATATCTAAGACCAGTGATACTTTATTCTTACTAGAATTTCTTATTTTATTGCCATGGAAACCAGGTTTCATGCATGGTACAACTAAGCTTCTTATTTTCTGTACGGATCCAATTATTGAATATTGATGCCTATTTTCTTTTAAACACATTAGTTTGCAGATTGGAGGGCAAGTGAATGGACGTGTGTACGTACATACGGATGGACAAAAGTAACATTATATGACCCACACTTCTGTGTGGCATGACATTAAACGCATACACATTATAATTTTTGTTTACTTTGTTTCATACATAAACTCTAAAATTCTATTTTCTATTTTGAGACAATTTCTTTTATTACTTATTATTGTTATTTTTGCATAAAATGGCTGCCGTTTTAGTATTTGTACGTGAATTGGCTGCAATTTTGATTTTTCTTCATCAAAATATAGACTTGTGTTTGTATTTGAATTTCTTGACCCTGAAAACATAGGTATAGATGTAAACATTTACTTTCTACCGCTATGATTAAACGAGCTACATGGATTTGAAATTTGAAATGACAGCCATTTTAGAAATTGCCGCCTTAGTTTCCATATGTAAAATCTGATTAAGGTCTAATTCCTGAATCAATTACATTAGGACAAAGAGTGTGTTTTCATCAAATTCATAATGTGAATAATGTGAATACTTACATATTTCAATTTGGAAATACATGTACAATATTTGATTATTTATTTATATTTAGTTTATTTTACACAAAATGGCTGCCATTTTAGTAATTTGTACGTAAATCGGCAGCCATTTTGACCTTTCTTCCTCAAAATACAGTTTTGTTTTCATATTTTAATTCATTGACCCTGAAAATATAGGTATAGCTACCAACAGTTACTTTATATCCCTATTATTACGAAAAATTGAAATGGCGGCCATTTTTTAAATGGCCGCTAGAGTCGCCATTGATCAAATCTGACCAGGGTCTAATTCTTAAATAAACAATAATAGGTCAATGCAAGTGTGTGCCAAATTTAATGAAATTCGTCAACTCTGTTTTCAGTTTTATCTACTTTGAGAGGATATATTTGATTTTTTTAACTTATTTTCAAGTAAATTTGATCAGGTCGTCCGCAGACGGACACGTTGGCGGCACCTCCAATCTTTCCTTTCTGTCATGCATTGTGCCAGTTCCTCTGGGGTTGCTGCTCCTGCATCAGGACATTAACCATGGTTAAGCCTGGATGCCCTCGCTTCCGTTTCCCATGTTTAGGGGTCCACAGCCCCACATTACTAGCTGGCAGCTCCTTGTGTCTGTAGCAGTGGCCGGCTAGCCCCATTCTTCGGCAGGCAATCTTGTCTGTCACTCTAGGAATGTCCTGATAGAGGGTGTCATTCTTGATGTGCTGGCCTGGGTTGATGTTCAGAACTTGTCTTAGCATCCTGGTGTAGCAGCCATCAAGGGACTTCTGGAGTTGAGAAGTGACTGTCCAACATTCAGAGCCATATAGAAATACAGACTCGACTGTTGCGAAGAAGAAGCAAAGCTTTGTATCGCGAGACATTTGTGAGCTCCAAACTGCTTTCATCCCATTCAGAGCTCTCCATGCAAGGGCTTTCCTGACCTTGATGTCTTTGTCAGAGGTATTTACCCATGAACCCAAGTATTTAAAGTCATGAACCTCTTTGAGAGTTGAACCTCCAATGGTGGTCAAGGGGGCGTGATCCTGTGGTTGGCAGAAGGTAATTACTTCAGTCTTCTTTGCATTGAGTGTCAGGCCAACTTTTGCACACTCTGTCTCTACCCTGGTTAAGAGCTCCTGTGCTTGGTGTGTGCTATTTGAGAGAAGACCTATGTCATCTGCAAAGTCTAGATCTGTAAGGACGACCTCAGGTGTTCTTGATGATCTGCGGGGTGTAATAGTCAGTCCTAGGTCCACTTCTCTTCCTTGGATTGCTTGTCTAAGAGCATAATCAAGCACAATGATGAAAAGATAGGGTGCTAGGGTGTCTCCTTGTAGCACTCCTGCTGTGACCTCAAACTCAAATGCTGTCGCCATCAGGTGTTACGACCTTGGCTCTTGTATTGGAGTACATGGATTCGATAGCACACAGCAGGTTTGGTGGGATGTCATATGCCTTCAGTATTTTCATCATCTTGCCTCGATGGATAGAGTCAAAGGCCTTTCGGAAGTCTATGAAACACAGTACAGCCGGTAAGTTGTTTCCTTTTACTTCTTCTATGATCCGCCTCAGTGCTAGAATCTGGGCAGCTGTAGTGCGTTTCTCCCGAAAGCCGTTCTGATTCTCCCTCAAGTGGGGGTCTATGGCTGTCCGTATTCGGTTCAGGATCATTTTGTTTCTCATCGTTGCTGTTACACAAGATAGGCTGATACCCCTGTAGTTGTCTGGCTTTGAGAGATCTCCCGACTTAGGAATAGGTATTACATTAGCCAGGGACCATTGCTTGGGGTTGGTGCCTTCTGTCAGAGCCAAGTTGCACACCTCTAGGACCAAGTCGTCTAGATTACAGCATTTTAATACAGTCCAAACTCGTTAATCCAAACTCGCTTAAACCGAAATTCTCGTTAAACCAAATTTTTCTCCCGGTCCCGATCTTTCCCCTTCTTATTCTATATAAATCAACTCCGCTTTATCCAAATTTCGTTTATCCGAATTTTCCGTTAATTCGAAGTATTAATCTGGTCCCTTTGAAAAGACTTACCCTCAAATTGACACGCTTAATCCGAAGTGCAATTTTCACACCTCGATCGGTGTCAGACTGGTCATAATTACCTGAGACCATACCGTCGCCAAACACTCGCGAAAACTAATTACACCGCCTAAAGACTGTACACAATGTTTGCAGTATTGGCCAATTAAACACATTTATATCCAATAGTAACTGTAGAGATCTTTAAAACACAAGCGGAAGGTGTTGACATACGTTGCTCAAATGTTTGTAACCATATTCTTCCTAGCGATATTGAGATCGCTTCTTCACTTTGAACGCTGTGTGTACATGTACGTACGTAAATCGTTTACAAATGCGGAAAAAGTATTATCGCCGTTTTTCGAAGTTTCAAGCTTTTGTTACGATTTAATATATTTATGACATAAATGTATTAGATAAACTATAATGTATTTCATGATTTGTGTTATCAAAACCGTTGTCGTAAAACGTGCTGTTTTGTTCATGTATCTAGTGTGTAATGTCTTTATGAATACACATATGGGTACCGACGCGTATGTCCGTAAGTAGCAGAGAGTAAACAGAGGTTTGTGTTTAGTTGGTTTCATTAACTGGATTATGGGATTAAACAAAGTTATCAAATTTAAAGCACATCATTATTATTGCATAAGTATTAAGCCAAAACAAAAAAATAACTTTTTTTACGTATATGCATTAACTGAAAAGAAATATTACGGGAAGGACACCGTATCAAAAACGATGACCGGAGATGACAAAGTTGATACAAGGTGACTGTAATCGATCCAATCGCTTAATTCGTACTCCCGTTAATCCGAATTATTTTTCTTGGTCCCATGAAATTCGGATTAACGAGTGTGGACTGTACTTCCGGGGGTATACCATCTGGACCTGAACTCTTGTAGCTCTTGGTCTGCCGAGAAAGCTTTCCAGTCATATCGGACTTGCGTCGGGGGCTTAGGTGCCCTGAGACTAAGTCGAACAGACATCGAGACAATCCTATGGTCGGAGCCGACGGACTGAAATGAGTTGTAGGGTTCTGCATTCAGGATACTGTTCCACCATTTCTTTCTAACCAGGATATAGTCAAGCTGTTTCTTAGTCCCTGTTGCTCGGTCTTTGAATGTCCACCTCTTACCAGTTCTTTTGCGGAAATGAGTGTTGGCTGCTAAGAGCTCTTGTTCTGTCAGCAAATCAGCCAGGTAATTGCCATTGCGGTTTGTTACGTCATGGAAGGGAAATGGTACATCTTCCTTACCTAGTCTTGCATTAAGATCCCCTAAGATGGCCAAGAAGTTGTGGGAAGGGACAGTTTGTATTGCCTCCCTCAGTTCTTTGTAAAATATCTCTACCTCTTCAGGAGCTACATTGGTAGGTGCGTAGCAGACTATAATGGTTGTGGCCGGATTGCCGCTAAACTCTGCAACAAGGATTCTTTGTGAGTGAGGGTGTGCTTTACGCAGTGCTTTTCTTGCACAGTGACTGAGCAGCAGACCGACTCCTCCGTTGGCAGCATGTACTGAGTTCCTCCATGCAGAAGCTGTGATGAGGTATCTGTTCTCAATCTTATTGAACACGATCAGGTCATCTGGGTGAACTCTCCTGTGTTCCTGGATCCCTAGGATCTCTACTCCACTCTCTTCTGCACAATGTGCGATCTCAAGCATTCTTGCTTCTTCTCTTGCTGTGGCTGCATTGAAGGTACCCATATAGAATGGCCTCCTTGCTCGCAGCATTGCATTGGACTGGGTGCTGTTGTCAGACACGAGGTCGTCATGCTGTTCATGTGGACCAGCGCTCACTGCCTCTGCTGTGCTCCTGAGGACTTCCGCCTCTGGAGCAGTATAGGATTCTGATTGATTGTGCGCCATTGTGTCTTTCAATGCTGATACTGGGAGGGACGCAACCCCTCATCCCAGGCCTTGGCCGTTGGAGCTAAAGCTCTCATCCGCCCTAGGACCGCAGGGTCCTAATAGTGCGCTCACATTTGCTCTACGGCGGCCGCAGAGACGTGAAATCGAGAGAATCTTACGGCGGCCGTAGAAATTCTACGGCAGCCGCACGGCGTATCCCAATATCTTACAGGCCGTAGAGGTCGCCATAGAATTATAACGCGGAGTTATAACATTTTTTCATTTCTACGGCGGCCGTAGAAACACACGCTGCAGAGTGGTTCTACGGTCGCTGTACGGCCACCGTGCGGCCGCCGTAACTCGATGGTCAATTTCCCTATTGAGCATTTGTACTTTTGATCATATATGTAAAACATGAATATTATCTAAAAATGGATTTAGATGTTCTTAAATGCTGTCCAAATGTGTCCTTTGAGTTCATGGTGTTGCTGGACTGATATAAGTTGTGATAACATGTATCAAAACCAAGCTGTGTAGCAGGAGCAGCATTTTGGTTGCAAGGTATCTGGTGGGACTTCCACGGCTGCCGTACGGTCGCCGTGCGGTCACCG
Organism: Gari tellinella; assembly: GCA_922989275.2. NCBI lineage: Eukaryota > Metazoa > Mollusca > Bivalvia > Cardiida > Psammobiidae > Gari > Gari tellinella. The sequence continues at coordinate 34,494,860 of OV277857.1, read as the reverse complement.
TACGGCGGCCGTACGTTGGCCAATATTTTTTAATCTGAATAAAGTGAGATCCTTTGAAAGCACAGAAAACAAAGCAAATACTGAAAATTGCAGACTCGGTTTAATTGAGTCTGTTCATGAGCAATACTTAAATATGCAACAGTGCTCACGCCCCCTAGCACCAGCTTAAGCGGAATTCAACTTTCAACTGTAAAAGCCCTGAAATCAATGATTCAAAAGGACCATAAAGTATAACAACACTGAGAATGAAGTATGGGGCGACATTTTACAGCCGCCACACAAGCACTTAACATCTGCTGTTGTGAATTATATAATCTGAATAAAGTGAGATCCTTTGAAAGCACAGAAAACAAAGCAAATACTGAAAATTGCAGACTCGGTTTAATTGAGTCTGTTCATAAGCAATACTTAAATATGCAACAGTGCTCACGCCCCCTAGCACCAGCTTAAGCGGAATTCAACTTTCAACTGTAAAAGCCCTGAAATCAATGATTCAAAAGGACCATAAAGTATAACAACACTGAGAATGAAGTATGGGGCGACATTTTACAGCCGCCACACAAGCACTTAACATCTGCTGTTGTGAATTATATAATCTGAATAAAGTGAGATCCTTTGAAAGCACAGAAAACAAAGCAAATACTGAAAATTGCAGACTCGGTTTAATTGAGTCTGTTCATAAGCAATACTTAAATATGCAACAGTGCTCACGCCCCCTAGCACCAGCTTAAGCGGAATTCAACTTTCAACTGTAAAACCCCACCAAAATAAAATCTCGCCGCGCGGCAGCCGCAGCAAATGTGAGCGCAACACACGGCGGCCGTAGAAATTCTGCGGCGGCCGGGGAATTGTTACTCGCCATAGAAATGATTGGCCGTGCGGCCGCCGTATGGCAGCCGCAGCAAATGTGAGCGAGGCATAAGTACAGTGCTGTACCCGTCATTTAGGTAGTTGCTAGGTAGTTACGAGCTCTACCCAGAACCATGGATGGTTTGATGTCAGAGTTTTCCTTCTCTTAGCCTTTGTCCTAAAGAACTTTACCCACAAGGCAGTGGGCGGCTGATTAGTGAGTGCCAGGGCATGTCCACACACCGGCGGGCCTGCACACTGCACCTCTGGGGCTCAACCTGCTCCGAGATCCCTCACATTTTAGCCTGGGGCCGCAGGGTACCCAGTTACCATGGTGTGCCACGAGGAGGCAAGGCTAGAGTCTTGACTTAGCAGAAGCTATATACCATCAGGAAGGACTTACGCACTCGGCCTTCTTTTCACTCAGGAGTTAGATGGCGGCTGCAGCTGAAAGCTAGAAGACTAAGCAACTAAACTACACTACAGCACTAGACGCTAAACTAAGTCCTGTGCAAAGCAAAGCAAAAGCACCGCACCACAAAAATTTACCGCATTATTAATAATTATTTTGGACATAATGGCAATCATTTCATTTTTTTCTTCAAAATACAGATTCGTGATTATATCTGAACTAAATGGTCCTGAAAACAGAGGTAAAGATGCCAACATAAACTTTCTACACCTATTATTAAACGAGCTACATGGATTTGAAATTTGAAATGGCGGCCATTTTTAAAATGGCCGCCACAGTCACCATGGGTCAAATCTGACTGGGGTCCCGTTTTTAAATAAAGCGTAATAGCTCAAAATAAGTGTGTGCCAAATTCCATAGGTGTATCAAAAAGTGCACGATTCGGCCAAAAAACGGTCTTAAGCCTCCGGACTATATGCACTGTCATATTAAGCATCAGCGTTTTCATGTGTATTATAGCAAATGCGTACTTTCGTTTTTGACAACGGCCGCCATTTTGCTTGAAATGTGCGTGTATCAGTAAGATTCAGTTACTCGTGAAAATCACACTTAATACCTATATCGCGATAATAAGCAGATAAAATGGTATTTTCTCGGTTGTAAGGTCAAGAAACAAGTAAATGTAAATGAAAGCGAAAGAACAATGAAGTTGATTTACAGTTTACAAGTTTAATTTCATTAATTGTTTGGCCGACATTGTTTGCGTACGTTATTATCTGGTACGAATCCCAGTTATGATTGTAAGCGTCTGTTGATGTATCAAAATGCAAAGGACTGTGATTTTAACATCTGTGGTTATCTCTCCATTGCTATTAATATGGATTAGTCGACTTTGATAGTAACTTAGTTAAAAGTCAAACGCAATCAGGTTAGTTTTCTAATTATTGCAAAATAATGAGCGACACTGCACATGCGCGAGTTCACTCATTGTTTGTTGTTAGTGCATCACACCTGTCAATCAACGCAGTGGGATGACACGCTGCGGGATGACAAGTCCACAGATGGTGATAATTGACACTGATTATCGATCTCTCTCAACAACTCGCATCTCGAAACTCGGTTATCTCGATATATTTATTTCAGTCCCCTGGACTTCGAGATAACGAGGTTCGACTGTAATTGCACACAATGTATATAGCTATAAGTTCTCGAGGGAGTGCAATTATTGGTGAAATCTGATCATTGTGGCAAGAGTTATCTGCCCTTGATTTACTTTGAAATGCTAGAAAAGGCTTAATTTCAGTATTATTTAGGCTCTAGTTATCTGCCTTTGATGTACTCTACTATACATACTAGAATGGGTCATATTGCAATGTTGTGAACATGCTATATTACAAATTTGAATGGATTTAGAATAAAACAGGTGAAATTCAAAGGTAAAACTATCAGGCTTCATTATAAAAGGTGAGCGATATCAGGGCCTTCAGGCCCTCTTGTAATGAAATTTGCTCAACATGTTTGTCTCATTGATATCTAGCTCAGTTAATTTTGAATGATGTCTGGTTGAAAACTAAGTCACTGGGTCAAATTAAAGAAAAACAGTGTTAACCTTTTAGAAGCTACATATCTCACTTAGTCTAGATCTGCTTGAAATATTGTCGGAATGTTTGCCTACATCAAATCTAGGTAAATAATAAATATGGATTGTGTCCGTTCAAAAACTAGGTCACTAGGTCAAATCATAGGAAAATCTTGTTAACACTCTAGAGGTTGATTGTGAGTCATGTCTAGTCATAATCTATATCACTATAGGTCAAGTTTGCCATGGTGTACCAGGTGAGCGATTTAGGGCCATAGTGGCCCTTGTTTCATAAAGTGGAGCTGTTTTCTTCAGTGGAGGAATAATCAAAGGCATAAAATTGTGTATCTATGGAGTAAAGGGTTAAGTACACATGTATATGTCCTGACAAGGCGTGGCCTGAATTTGATTTTTTTCATGGAGTTATGAATAAAAAATTACAGCCAATCACAGCTAAACCCTTTAAGTTCTAATTGCAAAAGTAGAGCAATAATTATATATTTTGCATCAGATGGCCATTGGCCCATTACTTGTAGGTTGTGTAGTTTCCTTGCAATCAATATGTCACTTACCATTTTTTATTACTCAATAATTTATTCTAAACACCTCATTTGCATAATAATATGTTGGATATGTTTATCAGTCTCCTACATAGCTCATCATTTATTAACACTTTCATCTAAACTTTGTCTACACTATGACCTTGAACTCTTAGAGTAGAGTTCATTTTAATCATTGATGTCCACACAATTCAATAAATACATGTAGTAAAACCTTCTCCTGTTTTGTCACTTGTCACTGAAAACACCCACCTGTGAGGATGCAGGATAAAAAGTCTATGACTCATTGACACTTTCAACCCTAGCAACCACTATACTCATTATTAACAAACAGTGTACCTGTGAAGAGTGCACTTGTCCTATTCAAACTGTATAGATCCTGATCAGAGGTCTCCTGTAGGAACAGTGTACAGTGTGTACAGTACATTGTTAAAATCAACCATAAATGGTAATAAATGGACAATACTTTTTATACGCCCGTCTTCAGACGGGACGTATTATGTCGTGGCATTGTCCGTCTGTCTGTCAGTCCGTCCGCACCTACGAAAGGTCCTTTGTTGGGTAGGGAGAACAATAGATTCCATTCATTCCGTGATTGACCTATTGTTATTGTTGGTTTTTTTGTTGCTATTGGGTACTTTTAAACAAAAGAAAAACCCAACAAGTGCCCAAATGTACGTCCGTCTGTTAACTTTTTCATGTCCGCTCTCTAACTCAAACAAATTTAGTCCAATCCTTTTGAAACTTTGTCAGAATGTGTATGACCATAATATCTCGGTCAAGTTCGATAACCAGCAAGATCGCCTTAGACATTCAAGAGTTATGCCCCTTTTTTCGTCAAAAACGGGCATTTTAGTAACTTTTTCATGTCCGCTCTCTAACTCAAAGAAATTTAGTCCAATTCTTTTGAAACTTGGTCAGAACGTGTATGACCATGATATCTCGGTCAAGTTCGATAACCAGCAAGATTGCCCAAGACATGCAAGAGTTATGCCCCTTTTTTGGTCAAAAAGGGCATTTTAATTTGTCCGCTCTCTAACTCAAACAAATTTATTTCAATCCTTTTGAAACTTGGTCAGCATGTGTATGACTATAATATCTCGGTCAAGTTTGATAATCAGCAAGATTGCCCCAGACATTCAAGAGTTATGCCCCTTTTTATGTCAAAAACGGGCATATTTTAGTTTGTCCGCTCTCTAACTCAAACAAATTTATTTCAATCCTTTTGAAACTTGATCAGAATGTGTATGACCATAATATCTCAGTCAAGTTTAATAACCAGCAAGATTTTACCCAAATGTGCCATTTGTGACCCTCTATCAGATTTCTTAAAATAATTTTCCTATTTAATAAAACATGGCCGCTAGTGGGTGGGGCAGATTTTCCTTATATAAGAAATTTTATGCAAATGATCCATGGGTGACCCTCTACCAGATTTCTTAAAATTATTTTGATATCTAAAAAAACATGGCCGCCAGTGGGTGGGGCAAGTTTTCCTTATGTTACTGTATTATAAGTAAAAACTTTACAAATCTTCTTCTCTGAAACTACTGGTTCAAATTCAAAATATTTTACACAAATGATCCATTCATAATCTTCTACCAGATTTCTTAAAATTATTTTGATATCTAAAAAAAACATGGCCGTCAGTGACTCAGTGGGTGGGGCAAGTTTTCCTTTAATGTTACTGTATAGTAAAAACTTTACAAATCTTCTTTTCTGAAACTACTGGTCCAAATTAAAAATAATTTTACACAAATGGTCAATTCATGATCCTCTACCAGATTTCTTAAAATCATTTTGTTATCTTAAAAAACATGGCTGCCAGTGGGTGGGGCATCTTACTAGTATAGTAAAAACTTTAAAAATCTTCTTCTCTGAAACTACTGGTTCAAATTAAAAATAATTTTACACAAATGGTCAATTGATGACCCTCTACCTTATTTCCTTAAAATCATTTTGTTATCTTAAAAAACATGGCCGCCAGTGGGTGGGGCAAGTTTTTCTTATATTTCTGTATAGAAAAACTTTCAAAAAAAATTCTGAAACTATTGGTCTGAATTAAGAATGATTTTACAATTCATGGGTGACCCTTTGCCAGTTTTCTTCAAATAATCTTCCTAGCTCAAACAACATGGCCATCAGTGGGTGGAGGTGAATAAGTGAAAACTTAATCATTACTGGTCCATTAACATTACCGTAATCATGGATACCAGGTGAGCGATTTAGGGCCGCATGCGACTCTTGTTAAAACTTTTAACTAGAAAGAGACTATGGGGTAATGGGTTAAAGGTGTTACTATATTCTTGTATTGAGAGAAAGGGTTAACTCTTGTTCTCACAGTGTAATTCTGAGAAATGACAGATTAAACTGATAAAGATACAGCATGTTTGTCATATTGATAATATATTCTCAAATAATAGGCATGAGTCATTTCAGAATTTGGCAGTTCACTTATTTAGTTTTAAAGGGGCTCACAGTTGTAAAATAGATTAAAAAAGACATTATGATATTTTTCTCATTAAAGTGCAAGGTATAAATCAAGATATTTGTTAGTTTCAATGTTTTCATGACATATTTTTATTTGATATCACATTATATAGCCACCTGCACATGACAAGTATCGACAGTTCTGGCCATTTACACTAACCTAGTCTTGTTTCATGATTTCAGGGCTCCAGATAAGAGGTAGTTTTTTCAACAAATCCCACATTTTCTCACTATTTTTAGCATCAAATCCTATGGTGTTACTACTCATTAGAATCGTCTCGAAGAGTAGTGACGCCATAGGGTTTAATTCAGAAACAAAGATTTTAGTTTTTGAAAAACTACCCTTATCTGGTGCTCTGGATTTGATATTAGTTTTCATGTCTTTTTTGGCTGAAGAAACCTAAACACAATTTAAACAGTGATATAAGGCAAAACAATCTAATTTTAACCTTTAAAAAATCCCTCATTATAATGCCTTTTCATGCCTTAACCCTTTACCCCATCGACTGTTTCTAGTTTTGAAAATAGGTGACTTCTTAATGCAGGTTGAAAGCAAAGCAGAATGCGCCTTAAGGGGCATTCTGCTTTACTTTTAGCCTGCTTTATTTTAGCTGCCATCTGATTTAATAAAGAAAATGTTTTGTATGATACATATTCATGACTGTATAAATTTGACCTATTTTCTTCAGCGGAGGCATAAACTGAACGCGCTAAAAGGTGCTTCTATGGACAAAGGGTTAAATAACCTTAGACAACATTGTCCAGATACAAGAGCAATAAACACTTATTTCTACAAAGACTGAAAACAAAGCTGTGAGAGAAAGGATTAACTGAAGTAGCTAGAATATAATTGTCAAAGTGTAGATCCTGATCAGACAACTTGTTACTCAATATCAGATATTGATTCTTTTAAAGGTTTCAAACTGAATCACAAAGTGAAGCACTCCTGCCATTGTACACTGGTTGTGGTTGGCTGAAGATTTTATCATCACATTATGAGAAACAGGGAGCAGCCTCTAATTGGAGAGTTTGAAATATGTAATAAGTGGTTGTTCTTTAAAATATCTAAAATTGCTCTAAAACATTGCTACTAGTATTGCTTAACCCTTTACTCTATAGCCTGTTTCTAGTACTGAAGATAGGTGACTGCTTAATTAAAACAGATTGAAAGTAAAGCAGAATGTGACTTAAGGCACATTCTGCTTTACTTTCAAACTGCTTTAAGCTACTGTGTGCTAGAGTATAGAAGATATTTCTTATGATATATAATTGTTTATGACTGCATGTATAAATTGGAACGATTTTCTTCAGGTATGATTACATTTATTGCATAAATATGTACATCTATGGAGTAAAGGGTTAATACAGGGCAGTTCTAAAGCAGAAAGCTTGATCCCCTAGAAGCTTTCTGCTTCAGTTTTTGTCCTGCATTATTGGTAAGTTGCCAATTGGATAAAAAAAACTTATAAAACTTCCTCTTTTGAAAGGCCACTTAACACACATAAATTTTGTACTACTTTTTTTTGAGTCTCAACTACTGTATTCATTTAATTTCATTGAATATTTGCAATTAAAACTGTATAGATGCCTGAATTTAAATTTTACACAAGTCCTTTTAAACAGGTCATCAAATAAAGTCAAATTACACAATAAGTCTATAATGACAAACCCATTAAACTGTTAAAAACTCACAATAAAAGCATTCATAGAAAAGACCCATCCCCTTGTACTGATTATTGGGTCTATTCAAAAAATACCTTCCAATATCTTTTGTTGGCAAGATCTAAAATAGTGATAACGATTTTCTAAATGTTTTGAATGGAAGTAATATTTTGAATGGAAGTTTTATTGAAATTTTCAACCCTTATGCTAATTAAACAGTTTGGATTTGGATGAGATGCTATTACACATGTATTGGGTCTTGAATAGGGCTGTGTATTGCCTGACTGCTAGCAATACAATACGTATTGCAATACGGTGTAAGCAATATGCAATACGTATTGCAATATGGAGATGCAAAACCATACAGTCAGATTGGAATACAAATTTCATTTACAATACTGATTAAAATGTTGAATATACTTAAATAAAGATAGCTTTATTTTCTTTTGAATTTATCAAAACCTTAAAGGTGAAATATATTCATAAAAGAAGAAATTAATCTCTGCGGTGTTTGACACTAAATCTGAGTCTGACATATCAGCAAGAATCCTACAGGGATACCTGGTTTGAAACTATGCTTCCCTCCAAAAGATCAGGGTTCAATCCCACATTTCATTGTAATTGAAGGAAGGAGAATGGAGGAAGAGTAATTATAACTATAAATTTTATGAAGGCTTAACTTTTATACTGTGACAATTCTCTGAATGGATCATATTTGTTCAAAACGACAAACTATAACTGGTGTATTATGTATCTCACTTCAAAGTTACAATCTCAATATAAGAATCACTATGAAAAGGAACTAATAGCATTTATTAATGAAAGTTAATTGTTCTTCTTATTTTTCTTTTCAATATTGAACTGATACAATGTATGCGTATCCATATTATCCCCAACTGTCATACTTCCTTCCCTTTCAGTATTTACAGTTTATCTGTGGGGGTAACGTGACTGAGAAGAAATATTCATTTCTTTTTAATATACTCCGGTAAAAATCAGCAAAAAAAGATGACAATTTGTAATGTCTACCATGTTTTTGTAACACAAAAGCTTGACAGAATGACTAAATAACAATTTTTAGCTCGCCTGTAGGAAGTACATGACGAGCTATTGCAATACCCCCGGTGTAGTCGTCGTTGTCGTCGGGAACGGCGTAACAATTTTAAGAAAATGTCTATAACTTCTATGTCCCTTGAGGTATTGCTTTCATACTAGGTATGTGTGTGTATATGGACAAGACCTTTCCATGCACAGAAAAATTTGGACCCCTTTGACCTTGACCTTTGAACTTAGGGCCCGCGTTTAGGTTTCAAAATCTGTGTTTAGGTTTCGAAAAATGCCTTTAACTTCTATGTCCCTTCAGGTTATGCTTTCATAGTTGGTATGTGTGTGTATATAGACAAGACCTTTCCATGCACAGAAAAATTTGGACCCCTGTGACCTTGACCTTGAACTTGGGGCCCGCGTTTAGGTTTCGAAATCTGTGTTTAGGTTCGAAAAATGCCTTTAACTTCTATGTCCCTTCAGGTATTGCTTTCATACTTGGTATGTGTGTGTATATAGACAAGACCTTTCCAAGCACAGAAAAATTTGGACCCCTGTGACCTTGACCTTGAACTTAGGGCCCGCGTTTAGGTTTCGAAATCTGTGTTTAGGTTTCGAAAACTGCCTGTAACTTCTATGTCTCTTGAGGTATTGCTTTCATAGTTGGTATGTGTGTGTATATGGACAAGACCTTTCCATGCACAGAAAAATTTGGACCATTGTGACCTTGACCTTGAACTTAGGGTTCACGTTTAGGTTTCGAAATCTGTGTTTAGGTTTCGAAAAATGTCTATAACTTCTATGTCTCTTGAGGTATTCATTCATAGTTTGTATGTGTGTGTATAAGGACAAGACCTGTCAATGCACAGAAAAATATGGACCCCTTTGACTTAGGGCCTGCTTTTAGGTTTCGAAATCTGTGTTTAGGTTTCGAAAAATGCCTATTACTTCTATGTCCCTTCAGGTATTGCTTTCATAATTGGTATATGTGTGTATATGGACAAGACCTTTCCATGCACAGAAAAATTTGGACCCCTGTGACCTTGACCTTGAACTTAGGGTTCGCGTTTAGGTTTCGAAATCTGCGTTTAGGTTTCAAAATCTGTGTTTAGGTTTCGAAAAATTACTTTAACTTCTATGTCCCTTCAGGTTATGCTTTCATAGTTGGTATGTGTGTGTATATAGACAAGACCTTTCCATGCACAGAAAAATTTGGACCCCTGTGACCTTGACCTTGAACTTAGGGCCCGCGTTTAGGTTTCGAAATCTGTGTTTAGGTTTCGAAAAATGCCTTTAACTTCTTTGTCCCTTCAGGTATTGCTTTCATACTTGGTATGTGTGTGTATATAGACAAGACCTTTCCAAGCACAGAAAATTTTGGACCCCTGTGACCTTGACCTTGAACTTAGGGCCCGCGTTTAGGTTTCGAAATCTGTGTTTAGGTTTCGAAAACTGCCTATAACTTCTATGTCTCTTGAGGTATTGCTTTCATAATTGGTATGTGTGTGTATATGGACAAGACCTTTCCATGCACAGAAAAATTTGGACCACTGTGACCTTGACCTTGAACTTAGGGTTCACGTTTAGGTTTCGAAATCTGTGTTTAGGTTTCGAAAAATGTCTATAACTTCTATGTCTCTTGAGGTATTCATTCATAGTTTGTATGTGTGTGTATAAGGACAAGACCTGTCCATGCACAGAAAAATTTGGACCCCTTTGACCTTGACCTTGAACTTAGGGCCTGCTTTTTGGTTTCGAAATCTGTGTTTAGGTTTCGAAAAATGCCTATTACTTCTATGTCCCTTCAGGTATTGCTTTCATAATTGGTATATGTGTGTATATGGACAAGACCTTTCCATGCACAGAAAAATTTGGACCCCTGTGACCTTGACCTTGAACTTGAACTTAGGGTTCGCGTTTAGGTTTCGAAATCTGCGTTTAGGTTTCGAAAAATGCCTATAACTTCAATGTCCCTTCAGGTATTGCTTTCATACTTGGTATGTGTGTGTATATGGACAAGACCTTTCCATGCACAGAAAAATTTGGACCTCCTGTGACCTTGACCTTGAACTTAGATCCAGGGTTTATGGATTCAAAATCTATGTTTAGGTTTCGAAAAACATTTATATTTCCTATGTCCCTTGAGGTGTAACTTCATATATAATTTTCATGTGTATATCGGCAAGACCTTTACATGCAGGCAAAAAGCTTGACCTCCGTGACCTTGAGTGTGCTTTTAAGTTTCTAAATGTGCCGCTGTGGAGCTTTGTTGTCTCTCTGACAACTCTTGTTATAGCATGTGCTGATATTTTTTTCTGAAGTTATTCATCGAGATTTCGAAAAATCTACGTTATCTTTCTATTATCTAAATCGACGCAACTTACGATTTTATGATTGAAACCAGGTTTGCAACGCCCACCCAGTTAACACATGTGCATGCACATGTAATTCTTTTATGACAACAGTCACAACAGCAAACAAAACTATTTTAAGCCAGAAATCTACATCAGCTGCCACTTTTGTATCTTGATTGGTAGATCGGATGCAGTTTGCATAATCACGCGAGATTTTCATTTTGAACACGTAATTTCAACAGCGTGTAACAGAACCTTTAAACACACCGTTATTGCGACATGTTGCTGTGTTTTTCCAAGTAAACACGTTCGACTTTGAAATTTGTGTACCTCATCGGAAGGGAATAGATCTATAGGAGATAATTTATTAAAGACCGCATTAACCAAGTAATAGTGAGTTTGTTTTAAGTGCATTATTTTTAGGACCTATTTTTAGCTCACCTGAGCCAAGGGCTCAAGGTGAGCTATTGGGATGGCCCTTCGTCCGTCGTCGTGCGTCGTTGTTAACAATTGCTTCAAATGACACCTCCTCATAAACAGCTTGACAAATTTCAGCCAAACTTTACAGAAATGTTCCTTGGGTCAAGCTCTTTCAAATTTGTTCAAATAATTAAAAACAATGCAGAACTCTTAAAATAAGGAACTCTTAAAAAATCTTCTTGTCAAAAACTGCAAGGGCCAGAGCTTTGATATTTGGCAAATAGAGTTAATTAGTGAAATTTTCAAACGTCTTCTTCTCTGAAACTAATATGGCCAGAGCTTTGATATTCATCATGGTGACACTTCTAGATGTTTTTTACATATTTTTAGCTCACCTGGCACGTAGTATTTTGATCATCCTCTGTCCGTCGTCGTTCGTCTGTCCGTTCGTTCGTTCGTTCGTCGTCAACAATTTCTTTAAAGGACATCTTCTCCAAAACTACTGGATAGATTTTTAGCTCACCTTGCACGAAGTGCCAAGGTGAGCTATTGTGATAGCCCTGTGTCCGTCGTCCATCGTCGTCAGTCCGTCCGCACGCACGAAAGGTCCTTTGTTGGGTATGGAGAACAATTGATTCCATTCATTCCGTGATTGCCCTATTGTTATTGTTGGGGTTTTTTGTTGCTATTGGGTACTTTTAAACAAAAGAAAAACCCAACAAGTGCCCAAATGTAAGGACGTCCGTCCGTCAGTCCGTCGTCAAACTTTTTCTTTAAACATCTTCTTCTTGGAAACCACTGGGCCAATTTCTTCAAAACTTCATAGGATTGTTCCTTGTAGTGTACTCTCTCAGATTTCTTCCAATATAGGTGATTCAATTGAAATTGTGGTTGCCATGGCAACCAATTGAAAAAACTTTAAAAATCTTCTTGTCAAAAACTACTGGTCCGAATTGAAAATAATTTTACTTCAATGTGCCATTGGTGACCCTCTATCAGATTTCTGAAAATAATTTTCCTATCTTAAAAAACATGGCCGCTAGTGGGTGGGGTAGATTTTCCTTATATGGCTTAAAAATATTCTTGTCAAAAACTACTGGTCCGATTTGAAAGTAATTTCACACAAATGATCCATGGGTGAATCTCTACCAGATTTCTTAAAATAATTTTGATATCTAAAAAAACATGACCGCCAGTGGGTGGGGCATGTTTTCCTTATGATACTGTATAGTAACAACTTTAAAAGTCTTCTTCTGTGAAACTTCTGGTCCAAATTGAAAATAATTTCACAGGAATGATCCATGGGTGACCCTCTACCAGATTTCTTAAAATCATTTTGATATCTAAAAAAACATGGCCGCCAGTGGGTGGAGCACGTTTTCCTTATGATACTGTATAGTAAAAACTTTTAAAAATCTTCTTCTGTGAAACTACTGGTCCAAATTGAAAATAATTTTACTGGTCCATTACCATGACCATAGACATGGATACCAGGTGAGCAATTTAGGGCCGCATGCGGCTCTTGTTACCAAACTTTGCCTGAATGATCCTTATATGGTCCTCTTTCAAAGTTGTTCAAACATTTCCGGTCCATTGCATTTCTATGTCATAGGAGCTAAAAATAGATTTTTTCAATGAAAACTTAAAAAATCTTCTTGTCTGAAACCACAGCTTAAACCTTGAGCTTAGATATTTGGCACAAAGCATCATCTACAGGTCCTCTATCAAGATTGTTCAAATTATGTCCCTGGGGTAAAAAATGACCCCGTCCTGGGAGTCGTAATTTTACATAGAGTTATATAGTGAAATCTTCAAACATCTTTATCTCTGAAACTAATATGGTTAGAGCTTTGATATTTGGCATGATGACACTTCTAGAAGCCCTTAACCAATATTGTAAATATGGTTCCGGTCAGTTGCATATCTAGGTCACAGGAGCTAAAATAGATTTTTTCAATGTAATCTTAAAAAATCTTCTTGTCTGAAACCACAGTACTCTGAGCTTACATTTTTGGCACAAAGCATCATCTTTAGGTCCTCTATCAAGATTGTTCAAATTATGTCCCTGGGGTTAAAACAGCCAAGGCCCTAAGGATCGCAGTTTTACAGAGTTATGTAGTGAAATATTCTTCTCTGAAACTAATATGGCAAGAACTTTGATATTTAGCATAGTGACTTTTAGATGATCTTTACCAATATTGCTGAAATGGTTCGGGTCTGTTGCATATCTGGGTCATATTAGCTAAAAATAGATTTTTTTCAATGAAAAGTCTTCCTGTCTGAAACCATCCATGTACAAAATATTTTTACAGCACACTTAATTTTCAAGTTCATCAGCAAGATTTTTGAAATTATGTCTCTGGGGTGAAAAGTGATCCCACCCCAGGGGTCATGTGACCCATGTGTTGGTTTTTCCAGGTGAGCGATATTTAGGCCCGCATGGGCCTCTTGTTTTCAAATGGTTCCGGTCGGTTGCATAAGTAGGTCACAGGAGCTAAAAATAGATTTTTTCAATGAAAACTTGAAAAATCTTCTTGTCTGAAACTACAAGGGCCAGAGCTTAGATATTTGGCACATAATATCATCTATAGGTCCTCTATCAAGTTTGTTCAAATTATGTCCCTAGGGTCAAAATTGGCCCGCCCCAGGGGTCACAGTTTTACATAGAGTTATATAGTGAAATTTTCAAACGTCTTCTTCTCTGAAACTAATATGGCCAGAGCTTTGATATTCATCATGGTGACACTTCTAGATGTCCTTTACATATTTTGTTCAAATGGTTCCGGTCTGTTTCATAAGTAGGTCACAGGAGCTAAAAAATAATTTTTTCAATGGGAGCTTAAAAAAATCTTCTTGTCTAAAACCCTAGTACCCTGATCTTAGATATTTGGCACATAGCAGCATCTACAGGGCCTCTATCAAGATTGTTCAAATTATGCCCCTCGGATAAAAAATGACCCCATCCTGGACATAAGTCATTATCTCCATTTTGTCAGTGATTCTCAGGTGAGTGAAATATGCCCCATTACCAGGGGCTCTTGTTTAATGACTTGTGCTTTTAAAACACCTAGAGGACTAGGACTCGAATGTTTTTAAAACACTAAGATCGATGCAAAGCATCTACTGTAGACTCTTACATAATTTGTACAGATTCGTACCTACCGATTCCAGTTACTGGCAGGAATTGTGACTTAGAATGCATCGGCAAAGGCAGATAAGCTTTATTTATCAGGGCTCCAGATAAGAGGGAGTTACTTCAACAAATCAAACACTTATTCACCCATTTCAGCACCAAATCCTATGTTGTTACTACTCATTAGAATCGTCTCTTCGCGTCGATTCTAACGAGTAGTGACACCATAGGGTTTAAGTCAGAAATGAAGATTTTAATTTTTGAAAAAATTCCCTTATCTGGTGCTCTGATTTATGTCATAAACAGATTATTTTATAGCTTAAAGGCGATACAGTGCGGTAAGGAGCCTCCCGGTACAATACGCATATTGTTTCAAGAGCGTATTGCAATATACCAGTATACCGTTACACCACTAGTCTTAAATACCATTAACCCTTTGAGCCCTAGTCCCGCATATAGGCGTCCTTTTCAAACAGTATACATGTGAAAATACACTTGTCCTATGCAAACAGTGAATACCCAGATCAGAGGGCTCCTCACGGAGCCCTCTGATCTGGGTCTTCACTGTTTGTCATAATGTAAAACATTGACAAAAATAACCCTTAAAAGTCAGAAATGAACTAGACTAAAATGGAAACTGGGATTGTCCATTTAAAGTTTCAGGGAGGAAAGAGTTAAACCCTTTACTCCGTAGCCTGTTTCTAGTTTAGAAGAAACCAGTAGATGCTGATTTGCGAATAAAAGTTTGGGAGATTTGTTTCCAGTGGATATCCTTTCCACGCCCATTACGTATTAAAACGTTTTGACGTTTATGGCACATTTTGGCTTCCGTAGAATGAAAAGTTATGATTCGCACATCGCGTTGGAAGACTTTTCTGAAAGGCCAGGTTCGGCACTGCCTATTTCTAGAATATCAATGGTCTCCTGCTAAATGTGACACTTTCAGGCAGCATCCAAAATGGATCCAGACACAAATTTGCAATATTGGAAAAAGGCGAATGCCAGAGGGGCCGAAACGGTCCATCTTTCTACTTTCGGTTTAAAATGTACTTGACCTTTTTGTCCAAACTAGTTATAATAGCACTCATGCTGGAATTCAGAAACACTGACATGTCAACACAAAGCTCACAAAGCTCAAACTGAGCTCAGGATCCACTTTTTTTTTTCTTTTTTTTTTTTTTTTAAGTCGTTTGGGTATTGCGTGAACGCGATTTAAATATAGCGCTTCTAAAAATAGATAGTCACTTTCGGTTTCGTGTTGACAGGTCAGAGTAGTTTTGAGATGTCAGAGTGTAGTGTTTATTCAGAAAATGAGCTCAAAAGTAGTCCGGTAGTGTCTGTGTTATGTGTACAAAATCGTCCGGGCTTGCTAAGGATATGAAGTACATAATTTTGCTTTACCTCATTTAATGCTTAAACTTATAATGCTTACTTTTCAAATGGACCCAGGTATTTGCTGATAGGTAAATTCTAAGTTTACATTGACTTTTTTGATGTCAAAGTTATCAAAAGACACTTTTACAAACAGTGCAGACCCAGATCAGGAGCCCTCTAATATCTGTATTTACACTTATTGCATATAATGGATAGACTTGTTTCCCACATTGTATTATGGTTAAATACAGAGAAATATCTCTTTTTGAAGGGAGATATTTGGTCCCATAGCTTTGAGTCTAGAGTTGTGACAGAAAGAATATTAGACTCCTTTGATATTTTTACACAACTGTTCGTGTAATGTGTATTAAAAAGGTTGTTTGCTTCATTTTAAAGATATATTACACTTTGTTTATTTTCTCATAGTAAAAAGTGTGAATGTTTATTTATTTTGTGGGGATCATTTTTGGACTAGAATTGATTTGGTATCTGATCTGGGTGCGAATGGTAAGTTTATGGATATAGGTTTATTTGGTTATGTAAATGTAATAGGCCTAGCCAATGAGCTGTGAATAGCTCCTTTACCTTGCTGCCCTTTAAATACTGAATTGCAGTGCTCCAGATAAGAGGTAGTTATTTCAACAAATCAAACATTTTCTCACTCATTTCAGCACCAAATCCTATGGTGTTACTACTCATTAGAATCGTCTTTTCGAGATGATTCTAATGAGTAGTGACACCATAGGGTTTAATTGAGAAATAAAGATTTTAGTTTTTGAAAAACTCCCCTTATCTGGAGCCCTGGAATGGTGGTCTGCTGAAATACTGAAAATGATGCAGTCTGGTTTTTAGCAATTTATACATAAAACAGTATCCTTGTTTGGATCCTAGTTTGGATCCTGGTCAGGCCAGATCGTGTTCCAAATTAGTTTGCAAATATCTTACTACTTACAGTTTTCTGTGTTAAAATGGTTAACTTTAAGCACTTTATGAGTAACTTTTTGATAATCTTTACCAACATTTTGGATCCTGATGAGACACAGAGGAACTCTGCACCTCACCAGGATCTATTTTTGAAATTTTTTGATGTGTGCTACTAACATAATTTACAAGAAATTGGAATGAAGTTTTACCTTGAGAGATTGCTTTCATCATTAAATTGTAGTCTGCTATATTTCTCGTCTGCTTCAAGTTTCAAAGTGCTTCAAAGTTGCTCAAAATTGCTGAAAATGTTGTCCAAGTGTCAAACAGCTTGGATCCGGATGAGATGCCGAGTTACTCGGCGTCATATCCGGATCCAAGCTGTTTGCATATGGAGCTGTAGTTTTGAGTGGCAGGCTAAGGGTTAATGTTAGCGAATAGACACTGCTGGTAGTGTCAAAGGTTAATGGCCTTAATATGTAAAGTAAATATTAGTTATCAATTGCAAAATGTGCCACCTTAGGTTTTTGGCGACTTTGTATATTTTGAGGTTGGGAAGGTCACATAGGAAAAAGATTAGACATGTTACCCTTACTCTGCTGACTATTCCATTTAACAAAAAATTACCCGTTTCTATTGACTTTTGAGGGGATTGTTCCAAAAATATTTACAAGTATGGCAAACAGTGCAGACCCTGATCAGAGGGCTCTGATCAGGGTCTGCACTGTTTGCAAATTGTGTATTTACTTGTTTCTATGACAGTGAGGGTAGATTTAAATGTGGATATTTGTTTGCCTCTGTGCTTTGTGGGCATAGTTAGAAGGAAAGAGGAGAGTTTACAATGAAAAAATGATTTTCCAATTTTGAATAAAGATTTAAATGTCTGATTAAACTTTTCAAACCTCATTTGAATAACGTTAACTTTTAGAAGTCAAAATGACTTCTTGCACTTTTAATGCTAAATGAAATGTAATGTATTCTGCTTCAAAAAAATTATTGACTGAAATTGAAAACAATAACTGTTAGTTTCTATGAAATGATTCAATTAAAACAGTTATGATCCAGATCAAATTTGGTACGAGCGTTTAAGAGTAGATGTCATACTGGTTGACATCAAAGTGCATAATTAGGAATGTTATGACTTGTTTCATATGGAACCATATTTAACCCATTACCCTATAGCCTGTTTCTAGTTTTGAAGACATGTGACTACTTAAAGCAGGTTGAAAGTAAAGCAGAATGTACCTTAAAGCCCTATTCCAAGTCCTTCATAGCAGTCCCCCCCAATCACAGCTTGATACTTGGTGATTAGATCGCCCTTATCAGGGTATGTTTATTACAAACAAATTATCACAGCAGGGTACTAATTGATGGATGTAGACCAATATAGGTGCAAGTGATAGCTGTGCATTTAACCCTTAAGCTGTGCATCGTGAGTTGACTGTTATTTTTTCAAACAGTTTGTATCCAGATCTGATGCTGCATAATGTTGCATCTGATCTGTATCCAAACTGTATACCAGTTATCGCTGAGACTTTTTTAATTGAAATATGTACAAATCAAATTTAAATATTGTTTGCAGACGACAATTTAAAAGCAGAAGATATTACCGCAGGGTCAGGGTTAAGCACATAGTGATATTGTCTGTAGATTAAAAATTGATGAAATTTATTTTATTTTATTATTCTGTAATTTTGGGTCTTATACTACATAGAAAAACAGTGGGATAGTAATCTAGCTTTAATAAATAACAAAATACTACCAAGCAAGTCATGACATTACATTTACAATCATCAACTTTCAAACTACATTTAAAAACTGCAAACTGCATAGATCCAGATCAAATGCTCAGTTACAAAGCACATGAGCTGGGGCCATACTAATGACTTTAGGACAAATAGATATACCCTGATTACTGAAAACTAAGTTATTAGCAAAATATTTGATATGTTTGATCAGCATGAATCTTTTTAATAACAATTCCAGTTTCTCGTAAAGTCTAGTCCATTTTAACTATATGATAAGGTTGCTATAAAAGCTAATAGTCTAGTCCATTTTGACTATATCGTAGGGTCGCTATAAAAGCAAATAGTCTAGTCAATTTTGACTATTAAATCTGAAAAGTGTCCAACGGTATAATTTACCCCTGTATCATAGCAAATGGTAGCTTAAATCAGGTTGAAAGTAAAGAAAAACGCTTTACTTTCTTGGCATTTTCTTGTGATTTAACCCATTTCTCCATAAAAACACATTTGCTCTACTTTCAACCTGCTTTAAGTGGTCACTTGTATTCAAACAAAGAATTAATCCTCTGCAAACATGGTCTAAATATTTATATAACTCTGAATAAGTACTTTACGAAATATAGTATTTATCCTAGCAGACGGTTGCTTAAAGCAGGCTGAAAGTAAAGCACATTCTGCTCTACTTTCAACCTGCTTTAAGTGGTCACCTGTATTCAAACAAAGCATTTTAAATGGTTAATCTTCTAGAAAACTTATACCACTGCTATTAGTTGACAAAATACAGATGTTAAAAAGTGTAGAAAAAGGTTTCATAACTTGATAATTTGACAATTAAAGGAAATGATCTAGATGCAAACCTTAAGTTTTTTAGCTCACCTGAGCTAGCTCAGGGTGAGCTTTTGCAATACTTGAATGTCCGTCGTCCGTCGTCCGTCGTCCGTCGTCAACAATTTTAGTGTTTACACTCTGGAAGCCACAATATTTATCCAATCTTTCTCAAACTTGCTCAGATTGTTTTTTACCATAAGAGTTCGGATGAGTTCGATTATGGTTGAAATCGGAATAATAGGTCAAGAGAAATCTACCTTTGAATTGCTGAAAATGCAATTTTAAGGGTGTTTACACTCTAGAGGCCACAATTTTTATCCAATCTATCTCAAACTTGCTCAGATTGTATAAGACCATAAGAGTTCAGATGAGTTTGATTTTGGTTGAAATCAGACCAATAGGTCAAGAGTAATCTACCTTTGAATTGCTGAAAATGTCATATTTAAGGGTGTTTACACTCTAGAGGCCACAATTTTTATCCAACCTATCTCAAACTTGCTCAGATTGTAAAGGAATATAAGAGTTCAGATGAGTTCGATTATGGTTGAAATCCGACAAATAGGTTGAGAGTTATCTACCTTTGAGTTGCTGAAAATGCCATATTTAAGGGTGTTTACACTCTAGAGGCCACAATTTTTATTCAATCTATCTCAAACTTGCTCAGATTGTATAAGAGCATAAGAGTTCATATGATTTCGATTTTGGTTGAAATCAGACTAATAGGCCGAGAATTATCTACCTTTGAATTGCTGAAAATGCCATATTTCAGGGTGTTTACACTCCAGACGTCACAATTTTTATCCAATCTATCTCTTACTTGCTCAGATTGTATATGACCATAAGAGTTCAGATGAGTTTGATTATTGTTGAAATCGGACCAATAGGTTGAGAGTTATCTACCTTTGAATTGCTGAAAATGTCATATTTAAGGGTGTTTACACTCTATAGAGGCAACAATTTTTATCCAGTCTTTTTCAAACTTGCTCAGATTGTATATGACCATAAGAGTTTAAATAAGAATGATTATGGTTGAAATCGGACCAATAGGTCAAGAATTGTCTACCTTTGAATTACTGAAAATGCCATATCGAACAGCGTTTACACTCTTGCAACTACAGTTTTCAATGGATTTTGATTTTACTTGCACACAAATTATATACCTATAAGTTCTCAAAGGAGTGCAATGGTTGAAATCTAATTATTGTGGCAATAGTTATCTGCCCTTGATATACTTTGAAATGATAGAAAAGGCTTCATTTCAGTATTTTTTAGGCTCTAGTTATCTGCCCTTGATGTACTCTACTATACTAGAATTATGAGGTTGTATTCCAAAATTGTTTACATGCTATACTACAAATTTGAATGGATTTAGATTAAAACGGATGAAACAGAAAGGTAAAGCTATCAAGCTTAAGTACAACAGGTGAGCGATATCAGGGCCTTCAGGCCCTCTTGTTGTGAAGGCCTATTCTTATCTTTATATGTATGCAATAATATCACAGTGTTGAAATGGATCAGCTAGATCCCTTATCTACCTGTATTAATACCTAGTACCCTAAGCCATGATGCCCTAGGTGCCTCTGGGTAATATGATGTAATAGTTGTATATCAAGCCCAACCACAATATACAATCCAATAGACATCCTGCTGAGCCAGGAATAGGCTTTTAAGGCACATTCTACTTTACTTTCAGCCTGCTTTAAGCTACAATCTGCAACTATTTATTTTGACACATATTCATGACTGTATAAAGTGGAACTAATTTCTTACATAGAGGAATAAATTAAAGGCGAAAAAAGGTGTATTTATGGCATAAGGAGTTAATGCGTAACAGTTTGTTAAATGTACCTTATCTAGTTGAATAATGCTACGATGACCATCTGAGTGAAATTTCAGTTGTGCAGTTGCTAGATAATTACCGGTATAGGTAGATTTTGGCCCGTGAGCCGTGACCTTTAGGACGAGTCCACCCATAGAGGTAATACGCATCAAAAAGCATAAATTCGTTCAGGAGTTACCTACCTTTCATGGTTTACTAAGGATATTGTGCCTTGTGTAGTGAAATTAAATCAATAATCGAGTTAGAGTAATAGGTAGAGTGTACGGGTACTTGCAATAGGATAAAAAGGCTGTGGGTTCGATTCCCAATAGAAATTATTTCTTTTAAGTTTTATTTTTTATGTTTTATTGCCTTATTTTTCAAACAATAACTTATTTGAATTGTTTAACATATATGCTAAATGTGTCATAGACGACCTAAAACGTTTAACTTTTTGAAGTATTGAACGTTTTAAATGTATGTAATTTGTTTTCATTTATCACTGAAATTTTAACGGGCAATTTCTGTTTCCAATTAGGTCAAGTTAATGTATGACAATTGAAAAATGACAGACAGTGTTACCCTGATCAGAGTGCTCCTTAACCCTTTACCTGATAGCCTATTTATAGTACTTAAGATAGATGACTACTTAAAGCAGGTTGAAAGTAAAGCAGAATGCGCCTTAGGGCGCATTCTGCTTTACTTTCAGCCTGCTTTAAGCTATAATGTGCTATAATATAGAAAATATTCCCTATAATACATATTCATTACTGATTAAATTGGAACTATTTTCTTCAGCGGATGAATAAATCATATCCGCTAAAAGGCGCTTCTATTGGGTAAAGGGTTAAGGAGCCCTCTGATCTGGTATTCACTGTTTTCAGGAGACAAGTGAAGTATACTCTTTCTAAATGACGAGTATACTTGCCGTTTAAGTTTTATTGGATTTTAAATCGTTTCTGCTTCTCCTTCTTACAGGCACGTAGAAGTTTTCTACAAGCTTCATTGCCATGGAATTTAGTCTATTGACGCGGTGTTTTTGTCTGTCGTACCATCTTTAGTTTGAACTATGTGGTTATTCAGAAATGTAATAACAAATTGGATAATATATACATGTGTTTTATTTAAATACTGATCAATTACTTTATGTCCATATGGTTATCGTCATATGTAGTATAAAATACCTTTCCAAACCAAAACCATTAATAAAAAAACAGCATCCACTGGGTATCGAACCCATGACCTTACTCAGTAAAACGCTATCCACGTGCAGCAAGTACTCTATTCTCTCGACCACGATGACAAATATAGGTATCAAAATCTTATTTTAAATATCAAGTTCAGGTTTGAACCCTAACTTACCCATAACAAAGAATGGTTGCAACTTCTATAAATAGAAAAGCTCAGTCACGGTTCAGCGCGCAAAATTTACCTATACATTTAGTTTAATTGCAAAACCTGAAAACATGACATGAAACATAGAAGTCACAAATCAAACCAAACAGAAGGCATTTCTTGTATCTTTCCAGATGTTATGAAGCAGAATGCTTCTTCTCAGCTCCTATGGGAGCATTCTGCTTTACATTCAACCTGCTTTAAGTGGCCATCAGTATTTAGCTCACCTGAGCACAAAGTGCTCAATGTGAGCTATTGTGATCGGTTGCCGTCTGTCTTACGTCTGTGTCGGTGTTTGTGTCCGTGTCGATTTCCGTGTCGGTGTCCGTGTCAGTGTCGTCTGTTCACAATTTGTTTCAAATAACTTCTTCTCTGAAACCAATGGCCTAATTTTAACCAAACTTGGTCAGATACATACTGTAGTTGTGAGCTTCAAAAATTGTTCAAAAAAAGTGGATGGGGCAATCAGTCTTGTTGCCATGGCAACCATGCACAATATCTAAAAAAATGTTCTTCTCAAAAACGACTGGTCCGATTTCAATTTGGTTTGCACCAAAATGTTTCTCAATTGATATACTTTCAAAATTGTTCAAAGAATTTTGATCCGTAAAAAAAACATGGCCGCCAGAGGGCGTGGTCATTTTCTGTATTTACGTAATATTGACAACTAAAGTCAAAACTTTAAACATCTTCTTGTCAATAACTATAAGTCCTAGAATAACTAAATTTCACATGTAGCATGTTGTAAACCTTTAGCAAGATTGTTCAAATAATGACCCCCGGGTTAAAAATGGCCCCGCCCAGGGCTTATCAGTTTTTCATAGGAAATCCTTTAAAACTCTTCTTCTCTAAAACTGTATAGCCTAGACCTATTATATTTAGCATCTAGCTTTGCCTTATAGACCTCTACTAGGATTGTTCAAATCATGACCCCAGGGTAAAAAATGGCCCTGCTCCGGGGCTTATCAGTTTTACATAGACTTATATAGGAAAACCTTTAAAAATCTTCTTCTCTGAAACAGTAAGGCCCAGACAATTTATATTTGGCATCTAGCTTTATCTTATGGTCCTCTACCAAGATTGTTCAAATCATGACCCCAGGGTTAAAAATGGCCCTGCCCCGGGGCTTATCAGTTTTACATAGACTTATATAGGAAAACCTTTAAAAATCTTCTCCTCTGAAATCGTAAGGCCCAGACCTTTTATATTTGGCATCTAGCTTTGCCTTATGGTCCTCTTTCAAGATTGTTCAAATCATGACCCCAGGATCAAAAATGGCTACGCCCCTGGGCTTATCAGTTTTACATAGACTTATATAGGAATAAACCTTTGAAACTCTTCTTCTCTGAAACCCTAAGACCCAGACCTTTTATATTTGGCATCTAGCTTTGCCTTATGGACCTCTACCAAGAGTGTTCAAATCATGACCCCAGGGTCAAAAATGGCCCCGCCCCGGGGCTTATCAGTTTTACAAAGACTTATATAGGAATAAACCTTTGAACCTCTTCTTCTCTGAAACCGTAAGGCCCATACCTTTTATATTTGGCATCTAGCTTTGCCTTATGGTCCTCTACCAAGATTGTTCAAATCATGACCCCAGGGTCAAAAATGGCCCGCCCCGGGGCTTATCAGTTTTACATAGACTTATATAGGAATAAACCTTTAAAACTCTTCTTCTCTGAAACCCTAAGACCCAGACCTTTTATATTTGACATCTAGCTTTGCCTTATGGTCCTCTACCAAGATTGTTCAAATCATGACCTCCGGGTTAAAAAGGGCCCCGCCTCGGGGATTATCAGTTTTACATAGACTTATATAGGAATAAACCTTTAAAACTCTTCATCTCTGAAACCCTAAGACCCAGACCTTTTATATTTGGCATCTAGCTTTGCCTTATGGTCCCCTACTAAGATTGTTCAATTCATGACCCCCGGATCAAAAATGGCCCTGCCCCGGGGCTTATAAGTTTTACAAAGACTTATGTAGTAAAACCTTTAAAACTCTTCTTCTCTGAAACCGTAAGGCCCATACCTTTTATATTTGGCATCTAGCTTTGCCTTACGGTCCTCTACCAAGATTGTTCAAATCATGACCCCAGGATCAGAAATGGCACCGCCCTGGGGCTTATCAGTTTTACATAGACTTATACAAAACCTAATTCCGAGTTGTTTAAGTTTCATGCAACAGTCCACATACATGCATTGACAAACTTCATTATGCATCCAGTATAACGCAATAGTTCCTCAGGTGAGCGATTTAGGGCAGCATGCGGCTCTTGTTTGAGTATTTTATTTTATTTTTACACCATCCGGTTGCGAGTCCCTTTAATGTCGATTTATTTAAAAGATATATCCTTAACTCAGATTCAATTAAAGAAATTCTGAAAATGACAGATATTGACGAAATTGTCAGTGTATACACACATGAACTTAAAGCTCTGACCAATAAGCATGCACCATTGTGCACTAAGACCATAACTCTCAGGCCATCATGTCCATGGTACACCCAGGAACTTCACGATGCTAAACACTGAAAGCGTAAGCTAGAACGAAAGTGGAAATTATCCAAACTCGCAATTGATCATCAACTGTATCGAGACCAGTGTGCTAAAGTAAACAAATTGTTAGCAAAGACAAAGGTTAATTTTTACACAGAAAAAGTAGAATCCTGTCAACGGGACTCGAAGAGTCTTTTTAAAGTCACTAAGCATCTCCTGGGTGCAAACAGTGAAATTGCACTGCTGAAAAATGTGTCTTCAAAACAACTTGCGCATGATTTCAGCCACTTTTTCATTGAAAAAGTGGACAAAATACGAACAGGCATTGCCTCTGAATCAACGGCATGCACCCCAGTCATCACAGAAACGTTGCATTCAATGAGCTCTTTAGAAAGTTTTGACACTGCTACAGCAGCAGAAATCGGGGAGATTGTCAAGGCATCCCCATGTAAGTCCTGTGAACTCGACCCAATACCTACATGGCTCTTAAAGGTATGCCTTAGCGAGCTCCTTCCATCGTTAACAAAAATGTGAATTCTTCGCTGGAATCTGCGTATGTTCCAAAAGAATTCAAAAAGTCGCATGTAAGACCTCTTTTGAAGAAACCTGATCTCGATACAAATGATCTTAAGAACTACAGGCCTGTACCAAATTTGCCATTTCTCTCCAAAGTATTAGAAAAAGTTGTAGACAGACGCATTGAGTCTCATTTGGCCACAAACAATCTGCATGAACAGCATCATATAGTCAGCATATCGTAAGCATCACTCTACAGAAACTGCTCTTGTTAAAGTTCAAAATGACATATTGCAATATCTTGATAAGAATGAAATCACAATTCTGATGATGCTTGACCTATCAGCCGCATTCGACGCAATTGATCATGAAACATTACTCAATCGCCTTGAAAAAGACTTCAAAATCATTGGAAACCCACTAAAGTGGATGACCTCATACCTGAATGACCGTTACCAAACAGTCGCAGTAGATGGAGAATTATCTGCCCCAGTTCAAATGAAATATAGTGTGCCACAGGGTTCAGTCTTGGGACCCAAAAACATCTTGTACACAAAACCTGTCGGCTCAATGGCAGAAATCATGATCTGGATCATCATTTCTATGCAGATGATTCACAGTTATACTTGTCATTTAAGCATAAAGACACATCTAGTCAACAAGAAGCCCTTTCAAAAGTCGAAGGGTGTCTAAAAGACATAGTCTCATGGATGCACCAGAATATGTTGAAGCTGAACACTGACAAAACTGAGGTCATACTGTTTCACTCAAAAAAGGTTAACGCTCCTGGAGATTTTCATGTTCAAGTGGGAAACTCTAAAATCAAATCGTCATTATGTGTGAACAACCTTGGTGCGAGATTTGATTCCCAAATGGATATGACACAGCACATTAACGCTGTGTGCAGGTCTAGCTACGCACAGCTGCGGCAAATAGGTCACATAAGACAGTACCTTTCTCCAGAAGCTACAAAGACTTTGGTCAATTCTCTGGTCACTTCAAACATTGACTACTGCAACTCACTGCTGTATGGGATTCCCAAAAACTCACTACGAAAACTACAGCGTGTGCAAAATACAGCAGCCCGCATCATTACCAGGACTCCTCGGTACAATCACATCACTCCAGTCTTGAAGGAGCTTCACTGGCTTCCAGTTCAACACAGAGTTGAATTCAAAATTCTGACACTCACATACAAAGCCATGTGCAATGATTCTCCAAGGTACATTGTTAGTATGCTGGACGTGTATAGACCTCGAAGAAAGTTGCGGTCTGCGAGTAAATCAGTATCGCTGGTTGTGCCGAGAAGTCGTTCGGTGAAGTTTGGAGATAGAAGTTTCTGGAACTCTCTACCATCAGACATCAGAGATGCGAGCTCAGTTGCAGTCTTCAAAAAACGTCTGAAAACACACTTCTTTAATATTTATTATTAGAACACATCAGGAAATGGATGACTGCTACCTCCGGGCTATGTTCTTGCTGTAGATATTGTGGGTCTAAATGGGAGTTCTGGAATTGTACCGTGTGCCCGTGCCTGTTGGTGGATCTTGATGGTAGGGATTGCCCCTGATCTCTTTGAAACCGACTGGCTTGGGGTTTGCGGTATAATTCAGGGACAGCTTCTTATCTTGATGTTTTATAAAGTAAGGGTGTAATTTCAGCCATGGAACATGTAGGTCCCGCGGGTGTGGGGTGGAGAGGGTAGATGACTGCTACCCTAGGGCTGTGTTTCATTCTGTATATGTTATGGGTCTAATTTTTAGTTCTGGGGTTGTACCGTTGACCAATGCCTGTCTGGTGGATCTTTGATGCTAGGGATACAACTCTGATCTCTTTTGAAACCAGCTGGCGGGGTCTGTGGTACAATTCTTGGACAGCTTTCACCATTTTTAGCTCGACTTTTTCAAAAAGTCGAGCTATTGTCGTCACTCTGTCGTCTGCGTCTGCGTCAGCGTCAGCGTCTGCGTCGTTTAAGTTTTTTGCTTAAGGTTTTTGTAAGAGTCCATTTCTCAATAACTATCAAAGGTAGCCATTTGAAACTTGGAATAGTTGCTCAGTATTAAAAGGGCAACTCATTACAACAAGACAGGTAACCCTGGGATTTGTCATTTCAGAGTTAATGCCCTTGTTTTATTTACTTAAAAATTATAAATTAACATATCTCAATAACTATCAAAGGTATCCATTTGAAACTTTGAATAGTTGTTCAGTATCAAAAGGGCAACTCATTACAACAAGGCAGGTAACACTGGGATTTGTCATTTCAGAGTTATTACCCCTATTTTATTTACTTAAAAATTATAAATTAACATATCTCAATAACTATCAAAGGTATCCATTTGAAACTTGGAATACTTGTTAAGTATCAAAAGGGCAACTCATTACAACAAGGCAGGTAACCCTGTGATTTGTCATTTCAGAGTTATTGCCCTTGTTTTATTTACTTAAATATTATAAATTAACATATCTCAATAACTATTAAAGGTATCCATTTGAAACTTTGAATACTTGTTTAGTATCAAAAGGGCAACTCATTACAACAAGGCAGGTAACCCTGGGATTTGTCATTTCAGAGTTATTGCCCCTATTTTATTTACTTAAAAATTATAAATTAACATATCTCAATAACTATCAAAGGTATCCATTTGAAACTTGGAATACTTGTTAAGTATCAAAAGGGCAACTCATTACAACAAGGCAGGTAATCCAGGGATTTGTCATTTCAGAGTTATTGCCCATGTTTTATTTACTTAATAATTGTAAATTAACATATCTAAATAACTATGAAAGATATTAACTTGAAACTTTAAATACCTGTTAAGTATCAAAAGGACAACTCATTACAACAAGGTAGGTTACTCTGTGATTTGTGATTCCAGAGTAATTGCCCTTGATTTATTTACTTAAAACTTGTAAATTGAAATATCTTAATAACTGTCAAAGGTTTTAACTTGAAACTTTAAATACTTGTGTTATAACAAAAGGGCAACTCATTCAAACAAGACAGGTGACCGGGGATTTGCCATTCCAGAGTTATTGCCCTTGTTTTTATTTACATAAAACTTGTAAATTGAAATTTCTCAATAATTACCATAGGTATTAACTTGAAACTTTTAATGCTTGTTCAGTTTCAAAAGGGCATCACCTTTCAACACAGCAGATAACCATGGGATTTGTCATTGCAGAGTTATTGCCCTTGTTTGACTAAGAATTTGTATATGAAATTATTCAGTAACCGTAGAAAGTTATTAATTTCAAACTTCCAATATATTTGAATACTTGTTTAGTTTCAAAAGGGCAAGGCATTACAACAAGGCAGGTAAAGCAGGCAAAGATATTGTCCTTCTTTTGACTTATAGTTTACTTTAAGTGGAATGTAGACTGTCCAATTATGTTTAAGTTGTTGTTGCTTACAAACTTCTATGATCAATAGGGCATTAAACACCCATACACATTCTTTAAGTTTGAAAAATATAGCCGTCTCAAGTATATGAAAGTCGAGCGTCCAGCACCCGTTTGCGGTGCTCTCGTTAATCATGTTATTGATCTTCTATAGAGTTTTTAGTGATGGTCGCATGCTATTTTTCCTAGTTATGTTACATTAGATGGCCTGCATTGGGCGCTCTGCTATTATTTCTATTGGTCGGCAATCTTTAGCCGGTTTGTTCATTGCTGATTGATGGGGGTAGTATGATCGCCATTGGGGGGCTGTCTTTTGTATGTTTATTCATGTTTATTTTAGATCTAATTATAGTTATTTGTGTTTTGTCGATGGCCTGCTTTTGGCACTCTACCATTATTTATATCAGTCAGCAATACTTAGTCGGTCGGTTCATTGCTGATTGATGGGGGTAATGTGATCGCCGTTTTGGGGGACTGTCTTTTATATGTTTATTCATGTTTTATTTCAGATCTAATTGTAGTTATTTTGTCTTTTCTAGATTTGTAGGTACATATATGTTATTTCATGTAAAGAGCTTTTGAACGCACAATCCCTGTGTGAAAAGAGCGCTATATAAATCTGGTATAATAATAATAATAATAGTAATTATGATGGAGATGTATATCTGCAAATACATTTGTATAGATTATATATAAAAGCTAAAGTCCGTCTTACACCTTACAGCAGTTGACATGCAGTACTTATTCATCGCTCATAAAAGTTAACTCAGATGAGCAATCACAGTAGTCTAGACTATTTAGAGTTGCTTTTTTACCAGATAGTGAAAAATGACAAACAGTAGTGAAAAATGACAAACCTTGTAGACCCAAATAGCCCTCTGATCTGTCTGGGTCTATACTGGTTGCATAGGACAAGTAAGTGTTCTCATCACAGGTGCACTGTTTACATTGATGCACATACCCGTCACTAGGGTTCAATGGGTTAAAATATATATATAGACTCAGAGCCGTTAATTGTGCAGTTACACTATTGCTTAGACAACTTTGAAAATGTTCTAAAACATTACGCTCAGCATGCAAATAATTGAAACTCTGAAAACAAGCTTTGTAGGAAATGGTAAAACGATATAGGCTTGATAAAAAATTAGAATTTGACCTGATATTTGAACTACTTGAGTCACAAAAATCATAGTTCTCTTATAAGAGGTACTAGAAAACTCAATTTATTTCAATATTTTGTGGATTTCAGATAAAACTATTCAAGTAGTTTACATCTAGATACTAGTGCTTCTCAGTATGGTTAAGTGTCATAAACATCCCTCTCAATTCCATGAAAAGTGACCATTCAAATGTAGATTCTTGGGTAGTCTTTAACCCAATACCCCATAAATATGCCATTTTACGCCTTCACATTTTTCCTCCACTGAAGACAATAATTCCACTTTATACAGTAATAAATATGTATCATCACAAACATTTTCTATATCCTAGCAGATGGTAGCTTAAAGCAGGCTGAAAGTAAAGCAGAATGCGCCTTAAGGTGCATTCTACTTTACTTTCAACCTGCTTTAAGTGGTCACCTATCTTCAATACTACACTCACCCGAAAAAGTTCCTGTACACTTTTATTTAGAGAACATAAATTATCAGCAGCTCATTAGCGTAATGTTATACAGTAAAACTCGGTTATAACGTATTCCAAGGGACTGAAGGTTTTACTTCGCTATAAACATTATTCGTTATTATGATAGTACGAAATTCGCTATAAGTTATGACTGATGGATACACGACTACATGTACAATGTTCAGAACTTTATTATTCCGTATTGATGAGGGGTATTTCCCCCTACATACATCAGTTTTTACACGTAAATACGTTAGTTGGGAAATACATGTATTATAAATGTTGAATTGTATAAATTTTGCATGTTAGAGCCAAAAATGTGAAACTTTTTCGAACAGTTTCAATCCATATGAGAGGCAAGACACGGTCTCATTCGGGTTCAAACTGTTCGAAAAGTGGAAAGTGGAAAGAAACTCGTATAAAGCAAAGAAAATATCATATAACCAGATGTCATAGTTAGCAGACATCATTTTCTTGGCAATTACTGACCTATCGCAGGTGTATACTGTCTGTAAAAGACTCAAAACTTCATCATGTTTCAACACCATTCAGAAACTGAATCACTGATGCGACATAGCAACATTCTATTTTTAGATAGCGGCGTTCTGTTGAACAACTACAGTGTATACATGCAAAACGAATGTAATAGCCACCAAACTCTCAAACTGTACACCATACAGCCTACAACTCATGAATTTTTGAAAAAATCAGTCATTTGCTTTTGCACAAAGAATGATGATTGACTTTCGCCAAAAAATTGTTTCATAGAGCTCAAAGCCTTAAAAAAAGAATCAGGAGTTTTTGTCTGTTGCTCTAATGCCCTGTACAAATTGTCTATAGCGGACAAAGACTCCGCATATGTGGGCACGGACAAAATTTCCTCATCTGTATCGTCATCGGAGTCAACTGCATCTGTAGCAGTTAATGATGAAATAATATCATCGTCAGATCGAGTCTCAGTCACAATGAGATTTGAGTCTATATCCTGTCGAGCCAACCCACGGTGGCCTTAAAAATCTCCATTTCCGAGTTTATTTGCCATTTTCTCCGACTGTCGGAGAAGTAACGGTCCACTGATAGGCACGTTTTGGGAGCGTTGAACCACTCGAACATGGCTTTATCAACATCAGAGTTTGACGAGTGTCTTTGACGTTTACGTGCAGGAGCAATGCTGGACGTTTCATACGTTTTAATAATGTCATCCTTTTTAGCTCACCTGAGCCAAAGGCTCAAGGTGAGCTATTGGGATGGCCCTGTGTCCGTCGTCGTCCGTCGTGCGTATGTGCGTCGTCGTTAACAATTGCTTCAAATGACATCTCCTCCTATACCCCTTGACAGAATTCAACCAAACTTTACAGAAATGTTCCTTGGATCAAGCTCTTTCAAATTTTTTCAAAGAATTAAAAACAATGCAGAACTCTGGTTGCCATGGCAACCAAATTGAAAAAATAAGGAAATCTTAAAAAATCTTCTTGTCAAAAACTGCAAGGGCCAGAGCTTAGATATTTGGCACATAGCATCATCTACAGGTCCTCTATCAAGTTTGGTCCAAATTATGCCCCAGGGGTCAAAATTGGCCCCGCCCCGGGGGTCACAGTTTTACATAGTTATATAGTGAAATTTTCAAACGTCTTCTTCTCTGAAACCAATGTGGCCAGAGCTTTGATATTTGGCATGGAGACACTTCTAGATGTCCTTTACCAAAATTGTTCAAATAGTTGCATAACTAGGTCACAGGAGCTAAAAATAGATTTTTTCAATGAAAACTTAAAAAATCTTCCTGTCTGAAACTACAAGGGCCAAAGCTTAGATATTTGGCACATAGAATCACCTACAGGTTCTCTATCAAGTTTGCTCAAATTATGCCCCTGAGGTCAAAATTGGCCCGGCCCCGGGGGTCACGGTTTTACATAGTGTTATATTGTGAAATTTTCATACGTCTTCTTCTCTGAAACTAATATGGCCAGAGCTTTGATATTTGGAATAGTGACACTTCTAGATGTCCTATACCGAAATTGTACAAATGGTTCTGGTCCGTTGCATAACTAGGTCGCAGGAGCTAAAAATAGATTTTTTCAGTGAAAACTTAAAAAATCTTCTTGTCTAAAACTACAAGGGCCAGAGCTTAGATATATGGCTAATATCATCGCCTACAGGTCCTCTATTAAGTGTGTTCAAATTATGCCCCTAGGGTCAAAATTGGCCCCGCCCCGGGGGTCACTGTTTTACATAGAGTTATATAGTGAAATTTTCAAACATCTTCTTCTCTGAAACTAATATGGCCAGAGCTTTTATATTCTGTATGGTGACACTTTTAAATATACTTTACATATTTTGTTCAAATTGTTCCGGTCTGTTGCATATCTAGGTCAGTCCTGGACATAAATCAATATCTCCATTTTTCCAATTATTCTCAGGTGAGCGAATATGCCCCATGGGGCTCTTGTTTTTAAAATGGTACTCAGTGTATTTGGCAATATATCGAAGTCAGCTGCAATAACATTTTTAGATTTTCCACGGTCCTCAACACATTTAATAATTTGATATTTCGTTTCCAACGAAATTGCTTTTCGTTTTTTTGGTGGTGTCTCCATTCTATCCGTATCTCACAACATATAAAACTAATATGCGAACAGAGAGGGAATAATAAAACCAAAAGACTGAGAAGATTTCAAGTATTTATTTTGAAAAAAAAAAAAAAAAATAAGCATCAGAGCTGAACGATATTTAGCCATAACATGTACTCTTAGCGTAAGTATACACCCGGGGCTAACGTCGTTTAATTATACATTACCAAACATAATGTTAATTATAGCCTACCACCATGAAGCATACGTGAATACGCATCAATTCACAGCTCACCCAACAATACTGTGTGTTTTAACACCTATGCGACACGGCGTTAATCGTGCCAATTACACAGGTGACCGAAGACAGTAGCAAGATGAGACTTCGCTTTAACGAAGGTATTTTACACTGTTTTGTGAATAAAGGTACTTGAAAATCAGTTCGCCATAAGTGTGATTTCGCTGGGGAATGAAAATAAATTCGCTATAAGCCGAAATTCGCTGTATCAGAGTTCGTTATAAATAAGTTTTACTGTATTGGTTACATTATAGTGTTGGATAATCGTCGAGGTTTATAACTGTGTAATCAAGCATGATCACACCTGTTTTCCTTAGCCTCTAAATGGATAAAACGTATACACAGTGTTGCACGTGCACAGGCATACATGCTTCAGGTAGAGTCTCTACACCTTACAAAATTTTACAAGCGATAAGTATAGGAAAGAAAACTCACAAATTTGACAAATTTAAAAAACGCCACGCCAAAGTGACACAGATTAAAACTTAGCTGTTGACATGCTATTTGCGTGGTTAAGTGTAACTGACGTCGCCCGAGACGTTGATTGCACCAACAGACAATTTATAACCTCAGGAATAGGTTCAACATATTCTGGTCTGGCAGAGATATTCCAAGATCCGATTATCACTGTGTAACAACGTTACGTGATGACCGCATGGTTACGTTGACGCCCCTACGTAATCGATTCTTGACAGCATCCGTCAATACTTGGCGTTGGGGGTATCATGTTCACAATATCATAAATCGTCTTAGACAGAATCCTCGCCCAATACGACTCAATTGTCAATATACTGGGCACGCATAATAAAATAATCCTTGCAGATTATGATGTTAATGTCTTGCCTTGGCCCGGTTTGTTACCCGATTTAAACATAAACCAGCACTTTTGGGATGAGCTGGTTCAGCAATACTGGTCAAATCACATTAACACCATTTGTGACCTGGAAAACCCATTCAAGCTTGAATAGCAGCATCTGCTTATTAACGTTAATCGGTGTAACGTGAACTCCATGAGGCGAAGTCCGTGCTCACAAAATTTTAGTTACATGGCTAAAATTGGCTTCCATAACCAGACACATAATTGAAAACATTAACCTGGCAGTTTCTTGTAACATTAACCTGGCCATTTCTTGTGACATTAACCTGGCCAGTTGTGGGACATAGGGTTAGGGGTAGGGGTAGCCTCTAGATCATTATATAACAAAGTTGGATTTCATTTATGTGGCTAACCACACATATTTTAACCACATAAAAGAGATACAATAAAGAAGGGAATGGCCAGTTAAATGAAGATTGTGGGAAGTCCGTCTGTCTGTCCGTCCGTCCGTTTGTCCGGAGCATATCTCCTTAACGGTACACCGTAACTTGAAGAAACTTGCTACAGTGATAGAAAATGACAGAAGGGGGTGCAGTACACAAGAACCGTAACTCTCTAATCTCCCAATTTTGAATTATCTCCCTTTTTCTTATTAAAAAAATCAACTTTGTACGGAGCATATCTCTGGACTGTTACACCGTAAGTTGATGAAACTTGTTACAGTGATAGAGGATGACTGAAGGAAGTTCAGCTAGTACACAAGAAAGGTAACTCTGTCATCTCCCAATATTGAATGATCTCCCTTTTTAGCTCACCTGAGCTAGCTCAGGGTGAGCTTTTGCAATCCTTGAATGTCCGTCGTATGTCGTGCGCCGTCAACTATTTTAGTGTTTACACTCTTGAGCCACAATATTTATCCAATCTTTCTCAAACTTGCTCAGATGGTATATTGCCATAAGAGCTCGGATGAGTTCGATTATTGTTGAAATCTGACAAATAGGTCATGAGTTATCTACCTTTGAATTGCTGAAAATGCCATATTTAACAGTGTTTACACTCTAGAGGCCACAATATTTATCCAATCTTTCTAAAACTTGCCCAGATTGTATATAACCATAAGAGTTCGAATGAATTTGATTTTGGTTGAAATCGGACAAATAGATTAAGAGTTATCTACCTTTGAACTGCTGAAACTTCCATATTTAACGGTGTTTACATTCTAGAGTTCACAATTTTTATCCAACCTATCTCAAACTTGCTCAGATTGTATATGACTATAAGAGTTCAAATGAGTTTGATTATGGTTGAAATCCGACTAATAGGTGGAGAGTTATCTACCTTTGAATTGCTGAAAATGCTATATTTAAGGGTGTTTACACTCTAGAGGCCACAAATTTTATCCAATCTTTCTTAAACTTACTCAGATTGTATATTACCATAAGACTTCAGATAAATTTAATTATGCTTGTAATGGGATTAATAGGTCGAGAGTTATCTACCTTTGAATTGCTGAAAATGATATATTTGACAGTGTTTACGCTCTGGAGGCCACAATATTTATCCAAGCTCTCTCAAAATTGCCCAGATTGTGTATTATCATAATAGTTCGAAAAAGGGTGATTATGGTTGAAATCGGACAAATAAATCAAGAGTTATCTACCTTTGAATTGCTGAAAATGCCATATTTTACAGCATTTACACTCTTGCAACTACAGTTTTCAATGGATTTTGATTATACTTGTACACAAAGTTTATAGCTATACGTTCTCGAAGGAGTGCAACTATTGTTGAAATCTAATCATTGTGGCAATAGTTACCTGCCCTTGATATACTTTGTTTAATGCTAGAAAAAGGCTTCATTATCCCCTGCCAAAAGGCAGAGGGATACTGTTTTAGGTCTGTCCGTCCAGCTGTCCGTCTGGCTGTCCGTCAGTCTGTCCTTCCGTCCCTTTGTCACGTTGTCCGTCAGCAACTGTATCTCTGAAACCAATGAACAGATTTGGATGAAACTTGGTATACCTATTTGTCATCATAGGAGCACCGTGGGAAATTAAAAAATTTTCAGAAAATTTTAGGAATTTATGAGTTATGTGCCCTTTTTTTAGCTCACCTGGCACGAAGTGCCAAGGTGAGCTTTTAGGATCGCTGGTCGTCCGTCGTCTGTCTGTCTGTCTGTCTGTCTGTCTGTTCACAATTGTTCGTTAACACTCTACCGGCTGCAAATTTCATTGGATCTTCATGAAACTTATTCACAATGTTTGTCTAGTAGAAATCTAGGTCAAGTTCGAATGTGGGTCATGTTGGGTCAAAAACTAGGTCACTAGGTCAAACCATAGAAAAACCTTGTTAACACTCTAGAGGCTACAAATCTCATTGGATCTTAATGAAACTTGGTCAGAATGTTTGTCTCATTGATATCTAGATCAAGTTTGAATATGGGTCATGTTCGGTCAAAAACTAGGTCACTAGGTCAAATCATAGAAAAATCTTGTTAACACTCTAGAGGCTACAAATCTCATTGGATCTTGATGAAACTTTGTAAGAATGTTTGTCTCATTGATATCTAGGTCAAGTTTGAATATGGGTCATGTCTGGTCAAAAACTAGGTCACTATGTCAAATCATTGAAAAACCTTGTTAACACTCTAGAGGCTACAAATCTCATGGGATCTTGATGAAACTTGGTCAGAATGTTTGTCTCATTAATATCTAGGACAAGTTCAAATATGGGTCATGTCGGTCAAAAACTAGGTCACAAGGTTAAATCATAGAAAAACCTTGTTAACACTCTAGAGGCTACAAATCTCATTGGATCTTGATGAAACTTGGTCAGAAATATAGTCTCATTGATATCTAGGTCAAGTTCGAATGTGGGTCATGTTCAGTCAAAAACTAGGTCACTAGGTCAAATCATAGAAAAATCTTGTTAACACTCTAGAGGCTACAAATCTCATTGGATCCTTATGAAACATGGTAAGAATGTTTGTCTCATTGATATCTAGGTCAAGTTTGAATATGGGTCATGTCTGGTCAAAAACTAGGTCACGAGGTTAAATCATAGAAAAAGCTTGTTAACACTCTAGAGGCTACAAATCTCATTGGATCTTGATGAAACTTGGTCAGAATGTTTGTCTCATTGATATATAGGTCAAGTTTGAATATGGGTCATGTCAAGTCAAAAAGTAGGTCATTAGGTCAAATCATAGGAAAATCTTGTTTACACTCTAAAGGTTGATTGTGGGTCATGTCCAGTCATAATCTAGGTCACTATAGGTCAAGTTTGCCATTGTGTACCAGGTGAGCGATTTAGGGCCATAGTGGCCCTTGTTGTTAAAAAGGCCATATTTTACAGTTTTTACACTCTAGCAACTACAGCATTCAACATATTTTGTTTATACTTGCACACAATGTCTATAAGTACAAGTTCTTGAAGGTGTGCAATTATTGTCAAAAAAGGATACTTGTGACAAGAGTTATCTGCCCTTGATGTACTTAGAAATGCTAGAAAATGCTTTATTTTGACATTGTTTACATACTAGTGTCTATAAATATGTATGGATTTTGATAAAAACTTTCTTGAACTATGTATGGCTATAAGTTTTCAAATGAATTTGATTATTGTTGAAAACAGAGAAATAAGTCATGAGTTATCTGCCCTTGATGAGTCGAAAAAACCATATTTAACAGATTTTACCATCTAGAAACTACAGTCTTTAATGGATTTTGATTTAACTTTTACAAGATGTATATAAATATAAGTTCTTGAAGGGGTGCAATTATTGTCAAAAAAGGATACTTTGTGGCAAGAGTTATCTGCCCTTTATGTAGTTAGTAATGCTACACAAGGCTTTATTGTTTACATGCTAGTGTGTACAAAAGTGAATGGATTAATTTTTTGAAGAAAAAAAAATTAATTAAACCATATATGGCTATTATTTCTAGAATGAGTTCAATTATTGTCGAAAATGTGCAAATTAGTCAAGAGTCATCTGCCCTTGATGAGTTGAAAATGTCATATTCAACAGTGTTTACACTCTAGTAACTTCAGTTTTAAACAGAGTTTTATTAATACTTGCATAGAATGTATATAATAAGTATAATTTCTTGAAAGGATGGAATTATTGTCAAAACAAGATACTTGTGGCAAGAGTTATCTGCCCTGTATGTACACATGATCTTTGAAATGCTAGAAAGAAAAGGCTTTATTTTAGTAGTTTACACGCTAGTATGGACAAATGTGAATAATTTTTATAAAAACTTTATTATAGATCAACTATAAAGTATAAATACATAGCCATTAGTTTTCAAATGCGTTCATTTATTTTCGAAAACGGACAAAATTGCAATAGTGTCACACCCTTGATGAGTTGAAAATGCCATTTTTAACAGTGTTTGCACTCTAGTAAATTCTACAGTTCTGAATTTATTTTGATAATACTTGCACACAATTATAAGTTCTTGAAAGTGTTTAATTAATGTTGAAATTGAATCGAGAGTTACCTGCCCCTGTCATACTCAGATTTGCTACAAACGGCTCTATTTTAGTATTGTTTAGGCTTTAACATGTACAAAATTGAATGGATTTTTATAAACCGTTGTAAAAAGCTTTTGAATGTTAATCTTTAAAGACAGTTGATCACCATTTGCCTCTTCCTCCCTCAATAAAGTTTGCCACTTTCTTCTCGACAATCGCTGCGGCAGGGGATATCAGCTCTAAGGTGCTTGTTTCAGTATTGTTTAGGCTCTAGTTACATGTATCTGCCTTTGATGTACTCTAGTCGACAAACTTGAATAGATTTAGAATAAAACGGTTGAAATTCAAAGGTAAAGCTATCAGGCTTCATTAAAAATGCAAAACAATTTTGTCCAGAGTATATCTTTTGACTGCTACACCGTAAGTTAATGGAACTTGATACAGTGATAGATGGTGACATAAGGAGGTGCAGTACACAAGAACCATGACTCTGTCATCTCCCAATATTTAATTATCTCCCCTTTCCTATTTAAAAAAAATCTAATTTTGTCTGGAGCATATCTCCCTGCATTGTAAGTTGAAGAAACTTGATACAGTGATACAGGATGAAAGAGGGAGTGCTGTACTCAAGAACAATAACTCTGCCATCTCCCAATATTAGATTATCTCCCTTTTTCTACATAAAAATTAAAAAAAAAAAAAAGATTCTGCCGCACAGTAACTTGATGAAACTTGATACTGTGTTAGAGGGTGACAAAAAGAAGTGTAGTACACAAGAATTATAACTCTGTCATCTCCAAATATTGAATTGCCTCCCTTTTTTATAAAAAAATCATTTTTGTCTGAAGCATATCTCCTGAAAGTTATATCATATGTTAATGAAACTTGATACTGTGTTCACTTATTAAACATGCTATACCTTGGGGTTTTTCTTTGTGGGGAGCATCCATCGTTGGGAACGATATTCTTTTTTGAGTGAGTGGTGGCCATGTTGTGGTAAGTGTAGAATCAGGCTATGGGGTAATGGGTTAAACTCTTTCTATGCTGGAAACCAGTATACAGGTACTGTTTTTAGCTCACCTGGCACTTTGTGCCAAGGTGAGCTTTTAGGATCGCTGGATGTCTGTTGTCCGTCGTCTGTCCGTCTGAGTGCACAAAAGGTCACTTGTTTGGTATGGAGAACAATAGATAACAGTAAATTCTATTCATTCCGTATGTGCTATTGGGTATTTTTGTGTTCTTGTTGGGTATGGAGAACAAAAGAAAAACCCAACAAACCCCAAATTTAGGGACGTCCATCTGTCTGTCCGTTCACAATTGGTTCCTTAATAGTGTTTTACCTAATGCGGAATGGCGGGGCGGCCCGCCCTTCTGCCCTTTTGATCCGCCCTTCTGCCCTTATTCCGGTGTAAGGATCCGCCCTAGTGCCCCTATTCTGTGCCCCTATCCATTTGATATAGACCGCCCCGCTGCCCGGAGCGATACCACTTACTGTCGCTAATCCCATTATTGCCAACTGTGCAATGCGACACGCGCGTGTCATAGACAATCAACAATTATAGTGTGTAATCGACCGATACACATATGTACCTGGTGTGGTACCCCGCATAGCGAGAGTGTACGACTGAAGCCGGATTAAATCGAAACGCATGTTGGCCTCGTTGAGAAACAGAATATACGACACCCTTTTCCCTAAATTTAAACATTCATATGATTATTATCCATTATGAAGACTGAAAAAAAAATCACAGATTAAAACGCAAACGCGAGTCGGATCTTGGAAAAATATGCTCGATACAGGGCCAATAAAGAATGCTCGACGAACGAACATTTTAGGTGAATATAGATCTAAAACCGAAATTAATTTTCTTAGAAGGAAATACTTTCCATACAAATCTTTATTAATATTCACGTACCAGAAACGAATAGTCTTCCAAATTTCGGAAATGGAAAATTCAAACGCGCACCGTGCTTCGAACTTTTACACAAGTTGTCTTTACTCGTTTTATTGGCTATAAGAAAGGTAATTCCCCGCATCTTTTTTTTAAACATCCAATGAATGTACACGTTATATACACCCATTTAGAAGGACAGTATTGATGATTGACGTGAAATTAACAAATTACATCTTACAGGTGTATATTTCGCTGGAGTTTCGGGAAATAAGTTACGACCGAGAGAGGTTTGGTTGGTTTGTCGAAATTGATAACGTCCGTTTCTGCCATAAAATACTACATACGCGCGAGAATCGAAGAATGGGATAAGTATCGGTTCTGTGCTGTTGTTAGCTCACCTGAGCCAAAGGCTCAAGGTGAGCTATTGTGACCGCTCACCGTCCGTAGTACGTCTGTCCGTCTGTCCGTTCACATTTACTTCAAACGACATCTCCTCTGAAACCCGCCGATTGTAGGGAGAGTTCAAACTGCTCATGATGTTCCTTGGATGCTTCTCTACAGAAGTTGTTCAAAAAAAAGGAAAAAAAGCACAAACTCTGCTTGAAAAAGCAAAAAAGCAAAAATCTTTAAAAAATCTTCTTGCCCAAAACTACTAGGCCCTAAGCTTTGATATTTGTACAGTAGAATCTCCTGGTGGATCCCTCTATAGTTTGTTAAAATGAAATCCCTAGGGTCACATTTGACACCACCCTGCACAGTTTAAGTGCTGCTCTAGGCAGGTTTTACAGTATTTTTGATTTAGGCAGAACTGTAATTACCTGAGTTACCCTTAATATACTATG
The DNA here is from genome assembly GCA_922989275.2 of Gari tellinella. NCBI lineage: Eukaryota > Metazoa > Mollusca > Bivalvia > Cardiida > Psammobiidae > Gari > Gari tellinella. The sequence continues at coordinate 34,453,345 of OV277857.1, read as the reverse complement.
GGCAAATAACCAATATTTGCAAACAGTTTGGATCCAGATCAGATGCAACATAATGCTGCATCTAATCTGGATCCAAACTATTTGCCACTCATTTACCAACTTAACATTTTCTAAAAAAAAAAAAAGTACATTTTTTACACACAGAAGGTATTTAGCAGACATCATTTCAGTCTGGTAAGGGTAAGCTCCCAGCAGCCAGTGCTGCTAATGCTACAGTACTCTTACATAATATTTGACCTCAGTGATCAGGCCAACAGAACTGAACATGTTGTCTGCTAAAGTTCCCCCAATAAATACTGACGTTTGTTAACCCATTACCCCATAAATGTGCATTTTTAGGCCTTTGATTTATTCCTCCACTTAAGAAAATAATTCCCCTTTAAACAGTCATGAAAATGTAAGATGTGAAATAAGTTTCTATATCCTAGTAGATGGTAGCTTAAAGCAGTTTGAAAGTAAAGCAAAGTGTGCATTAAGACCCATTCTGCTTTACTTTAACCTGCTTTAGGTGGCCACCTATTTTCAAAACTAGAAACAGGCTATGGGGTAATGGGTAAAATGAAATTGCCTATTTGGAAAGAGCCTAATGAGAGGAAGTGCCATTTGCAAAGGCCATAACTCTGACATCATTGTTTTTTTAGTTATTTCCCTTTGTCATATTTTCTTGTCAAGAAGACAACTCCAGTTCTACTGATGCTATTGTAATGAAATTTTATGTATGGAAAGAAACTGAATAGAGAAAATGCCTAGTGCATAAGGGCAGCAATATTTTGTTTTCCCCTTTGTCATATTTTATTGTCAGGAAAATAACTCCAGTTCTGCTGACGCTAGTGAAATAATTATCATTTACCGGAAATGGAAATAGCTTGATAAGAGGATGTGTCATGGATAAGGGTCATAAGCTTGGCAACAAAATTCACTTTTGTCATGTTTTCTTGTCCGGAAGATAACTCCATTTATAGCTATATTAAAATGTTGTCTTGCCCAGTCAACTTAGGTACAAACTTCAATGTCCTCAGGTGAGCGAATTTAGGGCCATGGCCCTCTTGTTTTTATTTTGGTAAGTTCATATTGAATGATCTATTTGAAACAGAACATCAGCGTGACAACACATATCTAAGTAGATCCTGTTTAATTTTTCCCGTGATGCAGTCTAATTAATTGTATTCTGTTTTATGACAGGTGGTTGCTTAGGGAAGGCTGAATTTTATTAATAGGAAAATCCTTAAGACACCCACTTGCCTGGATACAGCAAAAATCCAATGCCAATAATTATTGTACTTTATAGTAGATCTATTTGTTTGTGTGCATGTTTAACTGTGTGCGATATTAGAAAAATCTCAAAATAATTTTAAATCAGACAAACAGGTAATACACCCTATACAAAGGACTTACCCAGGGCACTCTGATCTGGGTCTATACTATTTGCATAAAGGTAAAGACACTCCATAACCTAGTTTCTTGCTCTCTTTTTTTTAAAGAATTAAGTAAGAGAATTGATATTTTCTAGTATTGATCGTTTTGGGGCTTTTACACCCCTGTTTTACAAAATACATTATAAGACTTCGAATATGATGAAAAGACACCTAGAAATGTTAACAATCCCCTCGCCGAAGTTGCGGGTCCGCACTTTGTTTGCACCCTGCCCTTTTTTGGTGCCCCCCTGCCCCTTTTTGGTGCCCCCCTGCCCTTTTTGAGAGTCTGGCTAAAACACTACTTAACACTCTAGCTGCTACAAATTTCAACCGATCTTCATGAAACTTTATGACAATGTTTGTCTTGATGAAATCTAGGTCAAGTTCATATTTAGGTCATGTCAGGTCAAAAACTAGGTCACTAGGTCAACACATAGAAAAATCTTGTTAACACTCTTAGAGGCTACAAATCTCATTTGATCTTATTGAAATTTGGTCAAAATGTTTGCCCCATTTATATCTAGGTCAAGTTTGAATGTTGGTCATGTCTGGTCAAAAACTAGGTCACTAGGTTAAATCATAGAAAAACCTTGTTAGTTCACCTATTCGGAGAACGGGGGGGCTTATGGAATCACCCCGGCGTCTGCGTTGGTTTTTCATGGTTAAAGTTTTAGGGTAAGTGTTGTAATGCACTAATACTACATGAAATATTTGCATTAGGAAGCTGATATTTGGTATGGAGGTGCCCTGTGGGTTGAACATTGATTTTGTGTAGTTAAATTAAAGAAAAAAATTAAAATTTAGTCAAAATTTCACCTGTTGTGGACTTGGGTTTTTCAGCCGATTTCTCATGGTTAAAGTTTTGGGGTAAGTGTTGTAATGCACTAATACTACATGAAATATTTGCATTTATAAAAAAATTAGGAAGCTGATATTAGGTATGGAGGTGCCCTGTGGGTTGAATATTGATGTTATGAAGTTAAAATTTAAAAATAAGTTGAAATTTAGTCAAAATTTCACCTGTTGTGGACTTAGGTTTTTCGGCTGATTTCTCATAGTTAAAGTTTTGGGGTACATGTTGTAGTGCACTAATACTACATGAAATATTTGCATTAGGAAGCTGATATTTGGAATGAAGGTTCCCTGTGCATTGAACATTGATGCTGCGTAGTTAAAATTGAAAATAAATTTTAATTTTAGTCATTATTTCACCTGTTGTGGACTTAGGTTTTTCGGCTGATTTCTCATGGTTAAAGTTGTTATGCACTAATACTACATGAAATATTTGCATTAGGAAGCTGATATTTGGAATGAAGGTTCCCTGTGGGTTGAACATTGATGCTGGGTAGTTAAAATTGAAAATAATGAAGGTTCCCTGTGGGTTGAAAATTGATTTTGCATAGTTAAAATTTAAAATAAAGTTGAAATTTAGTCAAAATATTACCTGTTGTGGACTTAGGTTTTTGGCTGATTTCTCATGGTTAAAGTTTTGGGGTAAGTGTTGTTATGCACTAATACTACATGAAATATTTTCATTAGGAAGCTGATATTGGGAATGATCGTTCCCTGTGGGTAGAACATTGATTTTGCGTAATTAAAATTTCAAAAACAGTTGAAATTTAGTCAAAATTTTGCCTGTTGTGGACTTGGGTGTTTCAGCTGATTTCTCATGGTTAAAGTTTTGGGGTAAGTGTTGTAATGCACTAATACTACATGAAATGTTTGCATTAGGAAGATGATATTTGGAACAGAGGTTCCCTGTGGGTTGAACATTGATATTGCGTTGTTAAAATTGAAAATAGATTTTAATTTTAGTCATAATTTTACCTGTTGTGGACTTAAAAGTTTTGGGACTTAAATTTCAAAGTTAGTTATTGAGTAAGTTTTGAAATGCACTTATACTACATGACATATTTTCATTAGGAAGATGATATTTGGAACGTGGGTTCCCTGTGGGTTGAACATTTATATTGCGTAGTTAAAATTGAAAATAGATTTTAAATTTAGTCATAATTTTACCTGTTGTGGACTTACAGTTTTGGGACTTAAATTTCAAAGTTAGTTATTGAGTAAGTTTTGAAATGCACTTATACTACATGACATATTTGCATTAGGAAATTGATATTTGGAATGGAGGTTCCCTGTGGCTTGAATATCAATGTACAGATACACTTTCCTATTGATAGTTACCTATTTAAGAAAGGTTTCATTAGGCGAGCTTTGCTGTTCTCCAACAGCTCTTGTTAACACTCTAGAGGCAACAAATCTCACTGGATTTTTAGCTCATCTGGCACAAAGTACCAAGGTGAGCTTTTTGGATCGCTGGATGTCCGTCGTACGTCGTCCGTCGTCCACAATTGGTTCGTTAACACTCTAGCAGCTACAAATATCATCCAATCTTCATGAAACTTGATCACAATGTTTGTCTAGTAGAAATCTAGGCCAATTTCGAATATAGGTTATGTTGGGTCAAAAACTAGGTCACTAGGTCAAATCATTGAAAAACCTTGTTAACACTCTAGAAGCTACAAATCTCATTGGATCTTGATGAAACTTGATCAGAATGTTTATCTCAATGATATCTAGATCAAGTTTGAATATGGGTCATGTTGGGTCAAAAACTAGGTCACTAGGTCAAATCATAGAAAAACCTTGTTAACACTCTAGGGGCTACAAATCTCATTTGATCTTGATGAAACTTAGTCAGAATGTTTGCTTAATTGATACCAAGGTCAAGATCGAATATGGGTTATGTCCGGTCAAAAACTAGGTCACTAGGTCAAATCATAGAAAAACCTTGTTAACACTATAGAGGCTACAAATCTCATTGGATCTTAATGACACTTGGTCAGCATGTTTGTCTTATTGATATCTAGGTCAAGTTTGAATATGGGTCATGTCCGGTCAAAAAGTAGGTCACTAGGTCAAATCATAGAAAAGCCTTGTTAACACTCTTGAGGCTATAAATTTCATCTGATCTTTATGCACTTTGGTCAGAATGTTTGCTTAATTGATACCAATGTCAAGTTCGAATATGGGTCATTTAGAGTAAAAAACTAGGTCACTAGGTCAAATCATAGGGGAAACTTGTTAACACTCTAGATGCTTCAACTCTCATTGGATTTTTATGAATTTTGCTCAACATGATTGCCTCATTGGTATCTAGCTCAGTTAATTTTGAATGATGTCTGGTTGAAAACTAGGTCACTATGTCAAATCAAAGAAAAACAGTGTTAACCTTTTGGAAGCTACAAATCTCACTAGATCTGCATGAAATATTGTCAGAATTTTTGCATACATCAGGTCAAAATCAAATATGGATTGTGTCCGTTCAAAAACTAGGTCAAATCATAGGAAAATCTTGTTTACACTCTAGAGGTTGATTGTGGGTCATGGCCAGTCATAATCTAGGTCACTATAGGTCAAGTTTGCCATGGTGTACCAGGTGAGCGATTTAGGGCCATAGTGGCCCTTGTTATTCAATTTGGTCAGAATGTTTACCTAATTGATATCTAGGTCAAGTTTGAATATGAAACATGACAGGTAAAAAACTAGGTCAAATCAAAGAAAAACAGTGTTAACCCTCTAGAGGCTAAAAATCTCATTAGTATGCCCCCACACCATCGGTGGTTGGGGGCTATATAGGAATCACATTGTCTGTCCGTCCGTCCTTCCGTATGTCGGTCGGTCCGTATGTTGGTCCGTCGCATTTTTCTGGGACATTTGCCTTTTTCTTGAAAACTGTTTATGATACCATCTTCAAACTTGGTATACATTATCAATGTTATTTGGGGACACTCATTGACAGGTTTCATAACTCTTGCACCAAATTTGACAGAAGTATGCCCTTTTTTAACTTGATTTTTTTGTCTCTTAATTGAGAATTCTTTTCTTTGAACATGCCATTTTTCTGGAAAACTATTCATTATGTTGTCTTCAAACTTCATACACATTATAAGAGTTGTATTGTGAGACTTTTCATTAAGTTTGACAACTCTTGCACAAAATTTATGCCCCTTTATAACTTGAAATTTTGTTCCTTAATATGCATTTATTCTTTGGACATGTCATTTTCTTGAAAAAACTATTTATGACATTGTCTTCAAACTTGGGACACATTATAAGTGTGATGTTTGCAGACTGTACTTGAAGTTACATAACTCTTGCCAACAAATTACAGAATTATGCCCCTTTTTAACTTGAATTTTTTAGCTATTAGGATCGCTGGATATCCGTCGTCTGTCGTCCGTCGTCCGTCCACAATTGTTTGTTAACACTCTAAGGGCTACAAATTTCATTGAATCTTCATGAAACTTGATGACAATGTTTGTCTTGATGAAATCTAGGTCAAGTTCGAATGTAGGTCATGTCCGGTCAAAAACTAGGTCATTAGGTCAATTCATAGAAAAACCTTGTTAACACTCTAGTAACTACAAATTTCATTAGATTTTCATGAAAGTTGGTCAAAATGTTTGACTCATTGATATCTAGGTCAAGTTTGAATGTGGGTCATGTCCGGTCAAAAACTAGGTCACTATGTCAAATCATAGAAAACCCTTGTTAACACTCTAGAGACTACAAATTTCATTAGATCTTCATGAAACTTGGTCAAAATATTTGTCATGATGAAATCTAGGTCATGTTTGAATGTGGGTCAAGTCCGGTAAAAAACTAGGTCACTAGGTCAAATCATAGAAAAACCTTTTTAACACTCTAGAGGCTACAAATCTCATTAGATCTTCATGAAACTTGGTCAAAATGGTAACCTCATTGATATCAAGGTCAAGTTGGAATGTGGGTCAAGTCCGGTCAAAAACTAGGTCACTAGGTCAAATCATAGAAAAACCTTGTTAACACTCTAGAGGCTACAAATATGATTAGATCTTCATGAAACGTGATCACATTGTTTGACTTATTGATATCTAGGTCAAGTACGAATATGGGTCATGTCTTGTTAAAAACTAGGTCATTAGGTCAAATCATTAAAATACTTTGTTTACGCTCTAGAAGCTACATTTATCATTTGATCTTGATGAAACTTGGTCAAAATGTTTGCCTTATTGAAATCTAGGTCAAGGTTGAATATTGGTCATGTTGGGTCAACATCTAGGTCACTATAGGTAAAGTTTTATATGATGTACCAGGTGAGGGATATAGGGCCATAGTGGCCCTTGTTATCTATTTTCTTGGAACATGCCATTTTTGGCCGGATTGAAAATGCGGTCTATAGATTGGCGAATGCCGTCCGTCCGTCCGCACCACTAAAGTGGGTTAGAGGGCCAGATAACGGTAAACATAACAAAAGAAGACAATAGAGTTCATTCCGTAACAATACACTAAGGGGCCGTGGCCCGTTATTCGAACAAAAGAAAATAACAAAAGAAAAAGCCCTCTAACCCAATTCGGTGACACGTCCGTCTGTCCGTCTGTCCTCACTTTGGTTGACCTTTTTGTTAGTGTCAGTTTTAGTCAAAGTTTAAGTCCTACAGCAACCAAATTTGGCATGTACAGTTATAGTGAGGTCATCATCACATGCCATGGGTAACAAGGTCACTGTGACTTTGATTTCACGGTCCAATGACTTAGAGAATTCTTGGTTAACCTTTTCGTTTGCGTCTTGGTTTACCTTTCTGTTAGTGTCAATTTTAGTCAAATTTAAGTCCTACAGCAACCAAATATGGCATGTACAGTTATAGTGAGGTCATCATCACATGCCATGGGTAACAAGGTCACTGTGACTTTGATTTCACGGTCCAATGAATTAGAGCATTCTTGGTTAACCTTTTCGTTTGCGTCTTGGTTGACCTTTTTGTTAGTGTCAGTTTTAGTCAAAGTTTAAGTCCTACAGCAACCAAATTTGGCATGTACAGTTATAGTGAGGTCATCATCACATGCCATGGGTAACAAGGTCACTGTGACTTTGATTTCACGGTCCAATGAATTAGAGCATTCTTGGTTAACCTTTTCGTTTGCGTCTTGGTTTACCTTTCTGTTAGTGTCAATTTTAGTCAAATTTAAGTCCTACAGCAACCAAATATGGCATGTACAGTTTTAGTGAGGTCATCATCACATGCCATGGGTAACTATATTATATATATATATATACAAAGCAAAAGTGCAGACAATCCGGCCATACCGACATTGGGGGTTTCTCGTCTTGAAAACTATTCATGATATTGCCTTCATAGTGGTACACATTATATGTGTTATATTGTGAGACTTTTCTTCAAGTATGACAACTCTTGCATAAAATTTGACAGAATTATGCCCCTTTTCAACTTGAAATTTAGTTCTTTAATATGCATGTATTATTCTTTCTACATGTCATTGTGGTGTTTGTGACAGGTCAGTTTGGAGTGGGGGTATTTATAAACTTTAGTGATAGCAGTTCTAGTTAGATCTGAATGAAATATTGTCAGAATGTTTGCCTACATCTATTCTAGGTCAAAATCAAATGTGGATTGTGTCTGGTAAAAAACTAGGTCACAAAATCAAATCATAGAAAAATCTTTTTAACACTCTAAAGGTTGTTTGTGGGTCATGTCCAGTCATAATGTAGGTCACTATAGGTCAAGTTTTACATGGTGTACCAGGTGAGCGATTTAGGGCCATGGTGGCCCTTGTTTCAAACACTGTAGGCCGTGGTCAGAGGGCTCCTCAGAGCATGATAAATAACCCGTGTAGAGTGTGCTACCCTTAGCAAAATGAAATGGCATAGAAAGAGCATTTTTTAAAACTATTGAATGAGCATTGAAAAAATAATGGAAACCCATTTTCCAATATGCTTCTTCAGTTATACAAACCATTGAAACAGCATTTATTGAGCATTGAAACAGCATTGAAAGAGCATTTAAAAGGGTGAATTATGTAAATTAGCATTGAAATTTGGACCAAAAACTGGTGTTTAAATGGTTTACATTTAATCAACCAGTTTTTGCCCGAATTTAAATGCTAGTAAACTTTACTAGCATTTAAATTTGGGCAAAAACTGCTTGATTAAATGTTGTTTCAATGGTTTACTAGCATTTAAATTTGGGCAAAAACTGCTTAATTCAATGTTGTTTCAATGGTTTACTAAATGCCTTAACCCATTTCTCCATATAAATGACTTCTTACACTTTATTAGTACATATACTAGGGAAAGTAGTCCCCATGAAGTTCTGAACATAAAATACCAATGTCATTTAGAATATTTTCATATGGTAGCTAAAAGCAGGGTGAAAGTAAAGCAGAGTGCTTTTAAATGAATATTGTGATTTACTTTCAACCTGGTTTAAGTGGACACTTGCCTTCAAAACACAAGCTATGGAGTGATATGGGCTTATCATCAAACCCTAGCAATGAATATACTTCACAAGTATACCAGTGAATAGTACACTTGTCCTATACATAGAGTGTAGACTCAGATACATGCAGACCAAGGAGCCTTCTGACCAATATGACCTTCACCAAAACTTTTATTGAAATGCCTTTCTGTGCTTATCTGCATAAAATATTACTCACACATTTTGAAATACTTAATTAAGTATTTGAACACCTTTTCATAAACCCTGAAACAAACAGTGATCATTTACCTCATTAATTGTATCAAACACACACAGATGAAGACTATAGTGAATCCACAACAATAAAACTATGTGCCAGATTCAAATTTATGGCGGCTGACATCTTGTTTATAATGGTTCAGACTAAAACACTGCACCCAAACCAAAATACTAGCAAGTGGGAAGATAGTGACAAGCATGCAACAAGCATTTGTACGCTTATTGCAGTCTTAATAAGAATGCAGTTCTAATAAATAAGTATGCAGATGCGCGCAAGCAAATTAAGTGTTCGGTGAGGATTTTCACTGCATGCTTAAATTTGTTTAAGATTGCAACAAGCGCGTAATTTAGCGCCATAAAAGCAAATTAAGTGTGCAGTGATGATTTCCACAGCAGGCTTAAGTTTTGTTTAAGGTTGCAACATGCGCGCAATTTTGCTCCATAAGATGACTCTGCAAGCTTAATATAATGTCTGAGTGTTTGATAGAAGTCATTTTATTGGCTCACTGAAGAAGTAAACCTTATTCTGATTGGACTGTTTTGGCTCCAAATTCATATCTTCAAACACAGATAGAAGAAGTGTGTTTACAGAGTTTTGGAACAATTTCTCCAAATTGCAAGTTCTAGTCATACAATTAAGAATAATCAGGATAGATAATAAACAGGTATGTTTTATTGTATTCTGAAGCAGCTAGCTATAGCTAGTTAATAATTTTTAAAAGAATGTTACAGAGATTTTCAGTTGATTTGCTTCAAAATCAGACTGATGTAAACAAATTGCATGTATATAATGATGCAAGTTGTTTGTATTCAAATTCATGCAGCTGACCAAATGGTGAAGCATAAAAAGATTAAACAATTATTCTTCCAATATTACTCTATACTCTTTTTTAGCTCACCTGAGCACAAAGTGCTCAAGGTGAGCTATTGTGATCGGTCGCTGTCCAACGTACGTCGGTGTCGGTGTCGGTGTCATCCGTTCACAATTTGTTTCAAACAACTTCTTCTCTGAAACCAATGGCCCAATTTTAACCAAACTTGGTCAAATACATACTGTAGTTGTGAGCTTTAAAAATGGTAAAAAAAAAGTGGGTGGGGCAATCGGTCTTGTTGCCATGGCAACCATGCACAATATCTTAAAAAATCTTCTTCTAAAGAACGACTGGTCCGATTTCAATTTGGTTTTCACCAAAATGTTTCTCAATTAATATACTTTCAAAATTGTTCAAAGAATTTTGATCCTTAAAAAAACATGGCCGCCAGAGGGCGTGGACAATTTCCGTACTTACATCATCAGTTTTACATAGATTATATAGGAAAACCTTTAAAAATCTTCTTCTCTGAAACCGTAAGGCTATTTGGCATCTAGCTTTGCCTTATGGTCCTCTACCAAAATTGTTCAAATCATGACCCCTGTGTCAAAAATGGACCTGCCCCGGGGCTTATCAATTTTACATAGACTTATATAGGAAAACCTTTTAAAATCTTCTTCTCTGAAACCATAAGCCCCAGACCTTTTATATTTGGCATCTAGCTTTGCCTTACTGTCCTCTACTAAAATTGTTCAAATCATGACCCCCATGTCAAAAATGGACCCGTCCCGGGGCATATCAGTTTTACATAGACTTATATAGGAAAATCTTTAAAAATCTTCTTCTCTGAAACTGTAAGGCCCAGACCTTTTATATTTGGCATCTAGCTTTGCCTTATGGTCCTCTACCAAAATTGTTCAAATCATGACCCCTGTGTCAAAAATGGACCTGCCCCGGGCTTATCAATTTTACATGGACTTATATAGGAAAACCTTTAAAAATATTCTTCTCTGAAACCATTAAAGGCCCAGACCTTTTATATTTGGCATCTAGCTTTGCCTTACTGTCCTCTACCAAAATTGTTCAAATCATGACCCCCGTGTCAAAATTGGACCCGCCCCGGGGCATATTAGTTTTACATAGACTTATATAGGACAACCTTTAAAAATCTTCTCTGAAACCGTAAGGCCCAGACTTTTTAGCTCACCTGGCACGTAGTGCCAAGGTGAGCTTTTAGGATCGCTGGATGTCCGTCGTCTGTCTGTGTTCACAATTGTTCGTTAACACTCTAGCAGAATTTTGATCCTTCAAAAAACATGGCCGCCAGAGGGCGTGGACAATTTCCGTACTTATATCATCAGTTTTACATAGATTATATAGGAAAACCTTTAAAAATCTTCTTCTCTGAAACCGTAAGGCCCAGACCTTTTATATTTGGCATCTAGCTTTGCCTTATGGTCCTCTACCAAAATTGTTCAAATCATGACCCCTGTGTCAAAAATGGACCTGCCCCGGGGCTTATCAATTTTACATAGACTTATATAGGAAAACCTTTTAAAATCTTCTTCTCTGAAACCATAAGCCTCAGACCTTTTATATTTAGCACCTATCTTTGCCTTACTGTTCTCTACCAAAATTGTTCAAATCATGACCCCATGTCAAAAATGGACCCGTCCCGGGGCATATCAGTTTTACATAGACTTATATAGGAAAATCTTTAAAAATCTTCTTCTCTGAAACTGTAAGGCCCAGACCTTTTATATTTGGCATCTAGCTTTGCCTTATGGTCCTCTACCAAAATTGTTCAAATCATGACCCCTGTGTCAAAAATGGACCAGCCCCGGGCTTATCAATTTTACATGGACTTATATAGGAAAACCTTTAAAAATATTCTTCTCTGAAACCATTAAAGGCCCAGACCTTTTATATTTGGCATCTAGCTTTGCCTTACTGTCCTCTACCAAAATTGTTCAAATCATGACCCCTGTGTCAAAATTGGACCCGCCCCGGGGCATATTAGTTTTACATAGACTTATATAGGACAACCTTTAAAAATCTTCTCTGAAACCGTAAGGCCCAGACTTTTTAGCTCACCTGAGCCGAAGGCTCAAGGCGAGCTATTGTGACCGCTCATTGTCCGTAGTACGTCTGTCCGTCTGTCCGTTCACTTTTACTTCAAACGACATCTCCTCTGAACCCGGGGATTGTAGGGCGGATTCAAACTGCTCATGATGTTCCTTGGATGCTTCTCTACAGAAGTTGTTCAAATGAAAGAGAAAAAGCAAAAACTCTGCTTGAAAAAGCAAAAAAGCAAAAAATTTAAAAAAATCTTCTTGCTAAAAACTACTAGGCCCTAAGCTTTGATATTTTTACAGTAGAATCTCCTGGTCGATCCCTCTATAGTTTGTTAAAATGAAATCTCTAGGGTCACACTTGACGCCACCCTGCGCAGTTTAAGTGCTGCTCTAGGCAGGTTTCACAGTATTTTTGATGAAGCAAAAGCAGAACTGTATTTTACCTGAGTTACTCTTAATATACTAAGGGCAAATAGCCAATATTTGCAAACATTTTGGATCCAGATCAGATGCAACATAATGCTGCATCTAATTTGGATCCAAACTATTGGTACTCATTTACCAACTGAACATGTTCTAAATTCTTTTTTTTGTCACTTTTCGCATACAGTAGGTTTTAAGCAGATATCATTTTAGTCTGGTAAGGGTAAGCCCCCAGAGCAGTTGCTAATTCTACCATACTCCCCAGTATTTGACCTCAGCCACTGAACTGATGGTCTTAGCTGAACATGTTGTCTGCTAAAGTTTAGAAATGGTTTAGTCTGCTTCATACTTAGAGAAACAGGGTCTGGAAGTGATCCACTGACAGTTATGTAATTATGTCTTTTGCCATATTTATACATATGTTTAATATTGGTTTTGTTAGAGTTATCTGTATGTTTTGTCTTTTTTTCTTGTCCAGGATTCAACTCTTTCCCTCCATAAATACTGACGTTTGTTAACCCATTACCCCATAAATGTGCATTTTTAGGCCTTTGATTTATTTATTTACTTAAGAAAATCATTTCACTTTAAACAGTCATGAAAATGTAAGATGCGAAATAAGTTTCTATATCCTAGTAGATGGTAGCTTAAAGCAGTTTGAAAGTAAAGCAAAGTGTGCAACTCATCTATGGCTCTGAACCAGTCACTGAGATACAGCAACTGAATAGATGATGTTGTCTGCTACAATTTTTATGCCCTGGCAACACTTTGTTGGGGGCATATTGTTTTGGGTCTGTCTGTTTGTTTGTTAGCTCACCTGAGCCAAAGGCTCAAGGTGAGCTATTGGGATGGCCCTGTGTCCGTCGTCCGTCGTCGTGCGTCGTCCGTCGTCGTTAACAATTGCTTCAAATGACATCTTCTCCTAAACGGCTGAACAGATTTCAACCAAACTTTACAGGAATGTTCCTTGGGTCAAGCTCTTTCAAATTTGTTCAAAGAATTGAAAACAATATAGAACTCTGGTTGCTATGGCAACCAAAGTGAAAAAATAAGGAAATCTTAAAAAATCTTCTTGTCTGAAACTACAAGGGCCAGAGCTTAGATAGTTGGCACATAACATTATCTACAGGTCCTCTATCAAGTTTGTTCAAATTATGCCCCTGGGGTCAAACTTGGCCCCGCCCCGGGGGTCACAGTTTTACATAGAGTTATATAGTGAAAATTTCAAACGTCTTCTCCACTGAAACTAATATGGCCAGAGCTTTGATATTTGGCATGGTGACACTTCTAAATGTCCTTTACCTAGTTTGTTCAAATGGTTCTGGTCTGTTAAATATCTAGGTCATAATTCACATTCAAAATATGTATAGCAGACAGCAATTCAGCATTATAAGAGTTAGACCCTAGCCAAATTTCCTACTGGCAGAGTTACATAACTGAACTCAGGTCAGCTGGTCAGTTGATGAGGTTCACAACATATGGTGTTGTCTGCTATATTTTTATGCCCTGCAGTTGGGGGCATATTGTTTTTGTCTGTCTGCTTTTTTGTCTGTTTGTCCATTGTTTGTCTGTCAGTCCACAACTTTAATCTTAGCCATAACTTTGTTAAAGTTAGAAACTTTATAACTTGGGTCATGTCCTACAAAGGTCAATGTCATTTTTGAGATATTTCCCAGTGTCATATTTTCTTGTCTTTGAGATAACTCCAGTTCTACTGAAGTTAACCCATTACCCCATACATATGCCTTTTTACGCCTTTAATTTATTCCTCCTCTAAAGAAAATAATTCCACTTTATACAGTCATAAACATGTAAGATATAAGAAATAGTATCTATATCTTAGTAGATGATAACTTAAAGCAGGTTGAAAGTAAAGCAGAGTGCGCAATAAATAATCACATGGAAATACATGTAGCTTGATAAGAAGAAGTGACATGGATAAGGGCCATAACTCTGCCAACAATATTTTTTTAAGTTATTCCAATTTGTCATTTTTTTTTTGTCTGGAAGATAATTCCATTTACAGCTATATTAAAATGTTGTCTTGCCTATTAAGCTAAGGCACAATGACCTCAGGTGAGCGAATTAAGGGCCATGGCCCTCTTGTTAGCTCACCTGGCACGTAGTGCCAAGGTGAGCTTTAAAGGATCGCTGGATGTCCGTCGTCTGTCTGTGTTCACAATTGTTCGTTTACACTCTAGCAGGTTCAATTCTCATTGGATTGTGATGAAACTTGGTCACAATGTTTGCCTCAATGAAATCTAGGTCAAAGTTTGAATGTTGGTCATGTCCGGTCAAAAACTAGGTCACTAGGTCAACTTATCGAAAAACCTTGTTAACACTCTAGAGGCTATAAATTTCATTGGATCTTCATGAAACTTCATCAATATGATTGCCTCAATGCAATGTAGGCCAAGATCCAATGTGGGTCATGTCCGGTCAAAAACTAGGTCACTAGGTCAAATCTTCGAAAAACCTTGTTAACACTCTAGAGACTACAAATTTCATTGGATCTTCATGAAACTTCATCAAAATGTTTGCCTTAAAAAATATAGGTCAAGTTCGAATGTGGGTCATGTCCGGTCAAAAACTAGGTCACTATGTCAAATTATCGAAAAACCTTGTTAACACTCTAGAGGCTACAAATTTCAATGGATCTTCATAAAACTTCATCAATATGATTGCCTCAATGAAATCTAGGCCAAGTTCGAATGTGGGTCTAGTCCGGTCAAAAACTAGGTCACTAGGTCAAATCTTCGAAAAACCTTGTTAACACTCTAGAGACTACAAATTTCATTGGATCTTCATGAAACTTCATCAAAAAGTTTGCCTTAATGAAATCTAGGTCAAGTAAAAATGTAGGTCATGTCCGGTCAAAAACTAGGTCACTAGGTCGAATCATCGAAAAACCTTATTAACACTCTAGAGACTACAAATTTCATTAGATCTTAATGAAACTTGGTCAAAATATTTGTCATGATGAAATATAGGTCAAGTTCAAATGTGGCTAATGTCTTGTCAAAAACTAGGTCACTAGGTCAAATCATCCAAAAACCTCGTTAACAGTCTAGAGACTACAAAATTCATTGAATCTTCAAGAAACTTGAACAAAATGTTTGACTCATTGAAATCGAGGTCAAGTTAGAATGAGGGTCATGCCCGGTCAAAAACTAGGTCACACGGTGTACATGGTTACATGGTTACCAGGTGAGCGATTTAGGGCCATAGTGGCCCTTGTTATATTTATCATCTAGCTTTGCCTTAAGGTCCTCTACCAAAATTGTTCAAATCATGACCCCTGTGTCAAAAATGGCCTTGCCCGGGGGCTTATCAGTTTTACATAGACTTATAATGGAATTTTTAAAAAAACAATTGCTTCTCTGAAACCATTGTCAGAATTCAATAATATTTTGAATGAATATTGTTTAAGTGACCCTTTATTAGCACTATTTATATCATTGCCATATTTTTAGCTCACCTGAGCTAGCTCAGGGTAAGCTATTGCAATCCTTGATTGTCCGGCGTCCGTCGTGCGTTAAGCGTCGTCCGTCGTGCGGCGTCAACAATTTTAGTGTTTACACTCTAGAGACCACAATTTTTATTCAATCTTTCTAAAACTTGCTCAGATGGTATATTGCCATAAGAGTTCGAATGAGTTTGATTATTGTTGAAATCGGACAAATAGGTCATGAGTTATCTACCTTTGAACTGCTGAAAATGCCATATTTAACAGTGTTTACACTCTAGAGGCCACAGTATTTATCCAATCTTTCTAAAACCTGCCCAAATTGTATATTACCATAAGAGTTCGGTAGAGTTTGATTTTGGTTGAAATCGGACAAATAGATCAAGAGTTATCTACCTTTGAATTGCCGAAAATGCCATATTTAACGGTGTTTACACTCTAGAGGCCACAGTATTTATCCAATCTTTCTAAAACCTGCCCAGATTGTATATGACGATAAGAGATCCGATGAGTTTGATTTTGGTTGAAATTGGACAAATAGATCAAGAGTAATCTACCTTTGAATTGCTGAAAATGCCATTTTTAACGGTGTTTACACTCTAGAGCCAAACAAGCACGCACAATCTTAAAATTAAAATAGTGCGCGCCTACTTAGATTGCGACTGCAATCTTATTGCAATCTTATCGCAATCTTCCTGCATGCTTAATTAAGCGTGCGATTTTTTCACTGGCTTTCAATGGACTTGTATGCACATTCCCAGACAAGAAAATGGTTGAGGAGAATAAATGCTACATCAATGCTGTTTAACTGGTCTGTCCTCACTCAGACCATTGATTCTACCATTTAAAGACTTTTTTATTTCAATGGTGTGCTAAAACCTTTAAATCATTATGTTTAAAGGCTGTTTCAATGGTTTTCTCTTGAAAAATGGTCTTTCAATGCTAAGTCAAGGCTCTTTAAATGGTTTTTATACCATTTCATTTTGCTATATACAGAGAAACTTTTATATTTCAGATCACCAGACAGCTATGGTCAAACTGCGACATGAGTATAATGAAGAAGTCGGCAAACTGCAGGTGTGTTTGGTTTTAAACACAAAGTTATAGCCCCTTTAAGTTAATAAAAAATAATTTTTGATTTTGATATTTAAGTACAAACTGTAATTTTAAATGCATCACACCCTGCAATCAGGGATGTTTGAAAACTGTAGACCCAGAGCCATCGTTGCCATTCTCCTTTATTGAGATAGCACAAAATTCATCTATTATGGCTACTCAAAATAGCATGAGTTTCTTTCGAGGGGTGTTTCATAATTAATGCAACTCCATTGATAACTTCGATATAATAATTGTAATATGCATGTGTGATATATCGTTGCAAAGGGCAATTTCTCACCTACACGATGGTATAATGCACTATTAGATCACATTAGGGGATAAATCACAATACTTACCTAAATGACCCCTCCTCAAGGGCACTAGAAAATAGCACTTTTCAGACTTTATTTATTGACTTAATAACTTTTTTAAAAGTAAAAGTTCTATACTTTGTTTTTGAAATATATCAGTTTATGTCTGAATTTTAATATAAATAAGATTTCATTACAGCTGTTTTAAATCTCAATTTTTAAAAAAATGAAATTTCTCATTTTGCTAATGAAAAAAGTTGACATATATTTTCGAACGCTATGACATTTTTCTAGATTCGTATATCTATAATTTGATTTTAAAACATGAAAATCTGCTTCAATTACTTCAATTATAGCATGGTTTGATATAACAAAATGTGTTCTAGATTTCAAGAAAACCTCTTGAACATAACACTAGTGTCATTTTTTATGATTTTTTCAGTAAGAGTTAAAAATTACCTATATTTTTGTCATTTTGTGCAATAATATAATTTAAATCGCGTAATTTGTGTATAATTGTCTAAATTAATCTGACCGAAAGTTTCATAAAATTATTTCAAATAATAAAACCGTCATGGTAATTACAGTATAAAAATTTGTTCGAAACATTACCTCAAAAATACACAAAAACGGTCCAGTGCCCTTGACTTGGGGTCATTTAGGCTCATGGTGTGACTTGTTTAGTCATGTGATCTTACTGTGCATTGTACCATTGTGTAGGCGAAGAATGACTCTTTCGAATGATGTATCACACATGCATTTCGCACTTATATTATTAAAGTTATTGATCTAGTTGCATTAATTATGAAACACCCCTCGTATTCATGGGTAATATTCATTGCTTCTTTAAGCAGCATGAAAGTAAAGCAGAAGCTCTGTTCTTTACTTTCATCTTGCCTTAAGTTGCTACCTGTTCACTTGACCACAGCTGAGGAGAAAAGTGGTATTTTTGCCTAGGAATAAAATAGATTATTGCAGTTTAATGAAATTTTTCAATTGGAGTTTGCCATCAAGAGTTTTTATAGGTGAGAATTTTCTATGTCTGAATGATTTGTGCGTTAAAACTTTGTCCATCATATCCAATTATTTGTCATTTGTACTAGAGTTGTTTCAAGTATGTTTAATCTTTGACGTTTTTTGTCAACTATTGCAGCACACTGTGCAGGATCTTTTCAGATGCCATAGTTTTAATGTAGCTTCTGATATGGGTTTATACTGCTTGCAATGCCCAAGTGATTGATAACATTACACTTTTTAGCTCACCAGAGATTGTGTTACCACTCTGTCCGGCGTCTGGCTGTCCGTCTGTCTGCTCTACTAAAGTTGGTTAGAGGGCCAGATAGCACTAAACATGACAATGGAAAACAATGGAGTTCATTCTGTAACAAAAGAATAAGGGGCCGTGGCCCGTTATTCAACAAAAGAAAATAACTAAAGAAATGGCCCTTTAAATGACTTTGTTGGCACTTACCGTCCGTCCGCCAACAATTGCAAACGACTTCTTCTCAGAAACCAATAGCCCCAGTGTAACCAAACTTTTCAGATACATGCTGCTGGTGTGAGCTTCAAAAGTTGTTCAAAAAAGTGGGTGGGGCAAATGGTCTTGTTGCCATGGCAACCATGCACAAAATCTACAAAAATCTTCTTCTCCAAAACTACTGGTCCGATTTCAATTTGGTTTTCACAAAAATGTTTCTCAATGGATAGACTTTAAAAGTTGTTCAAAGAATTTTGATCAATTGAAAAACATGGCCGCCAGAGGGCATGGTCATTTTCTGTGTTCGGAAATATCAAATTGAAAGTTAAAAACCTTCTAGAAGTCATATTTGTTGCTATATCTTAATGAGATTTTTGTCAGTGTTATTTTCTTAACAAAGTTTAGGTCATACTGGAATATAGGTCATGTGAGGCCATTAAGTAGGTCAGTAGGTCAAATTGAAAAAAACGCTTTTTGCCAATCCAGGGGCCATATTTTTAGCCCAATCTTCTTGAAACTTGCTTAGAATAATTGTCTTGACAAACGTTAGACACTATGTGAATATGGGTTATATAAGATTAAAATGTAGGTCAGTAGGTCCAAACAGAAATAGCTTCTAAACACTGTAGGGGCCTTATTAGCTCACCTGGCACAAAGTGCCAAGGTGAGCTATTCTGATCGTCCCGTGTCCGTCGTCGTCCGTTCGTTCGTTGTCCGTCGTCAACAATTTCTTTAAAACGACATCTCCTCCTAAACTACTGGATGGATTTTAACCAAACTTGGCAGGAATGATCCTCATATAGTCCTCTTCGAAAGTTGTTAAAATATTTCCGATCCATTGCATATCTAGGTCACAGGAGCTTAAAATAGATTATTTCAATGAAAACTTAAAAAATCTTCTTGTCTGAAACCACAGTACCCTGAGCTTAGATATTTTGCACAAAGCATCATCTACAGGTCCTTTATCAAGATTGTTCAAATTATGTCCCTGGGGTAAAAAATGGCCACGCCCCGGGGTCACAAATTTACATAGAGTTATATTGTGAAATCTTCAAACCTCTTCTTCTCTGAAACTAATATAGCTAGAGCTTGGATATTTGGCATGGTGTAACTTCTTGAGGTACTTTACCAATATTGTTCAAATGGTTTTGGTCCGTTGCATAACTAGGTCACAGGAGCTAAAAATAGTTTTTTTCAATAAAATTTTAAAAATCTTCTCTGAAACCACAGTACCCTGAGCTTAGCTATTTGGCATTCAGCATCATCCAATCAGCAATTGGCACAATCAAATTGTCATAATTTTTCAGCTTTCCAAGATATGTTTCATTTACATCAACAGTTCCAGGTGAGCGATTTAGGGCCCTATACGGCTCTTGTTAGCTCACCTGGCACGTAGTGCCAAGGTGAGCTATTTTGATTGTCCTGTGTCCGTCGTCGTCCATCGTTCGTCGTGCGTCGTTCGTCGTCAACAATTTCTTTGAACAACATCTCCTCTGAAACCACTGGATGGATTTTTACCAAACTTGGCAGGAATGATCCTTATATGGTCCTCTTTCAAAGTTGTTCAAACATTTCCGGTCCGTTACATATCTAGGTCACAGGAGCTTAAAATAGATTATTTCAATGAAAACTTAAAAAATCTTCTTGTCTGAAACCACAGTACCCTGAGCTTAAATATTTGGCACAAAGCATTGTCTGCAGGTCCTCTATCAAGATTGTTCAAATTATGTCCCTGAGGTCAAAAGTGACCCCGCCCCGGGGGTCGTAATTTTACATAGAGTTATATAGTGAAATCTTCAAACATCTTTTTCTCTGAGACTGATATGGCCAGAGCTTTGATATTTGGCATGGTGACACTTCTTGAAGCCTTGAACCAATATTGTAAATATGGTTCCGGTCCGTTGCATATATAGGTCACAGGAGCTAAAAATAGATTTTTTCCAATTAAAACTTAAAAAATCTTCTAGTCCGAAACCACAGTACCCTGAGCTTAGATATTTGGCACAAAGCATTGTCTTCAGGTCCTCTATCAAGATTGTTCAAATTATGTCTCTAGGGTAAAAAATGACCACGCCCCGGGGGTCGTAATTTTACATAGAGTTATATTGTGAAATCTTCAAACATCTTTTTCTCTCAAACTAACATGGCTAGAGCTTTAATATTTGGCATGGTGACACTTCTAGAAGCCCTAAACCAATAGTGTAAATATGGTTCCGGTCCGTTGCATATCTAGGTCACAGGAGCTAAAAATAGATTTTTTCCAATTAAAACTTAAAAAATCTTCTTGTCCGAAACCACAGTACCCTGAGCTTAGATATTTGGCACAAAGCATTGTCTTCAGGTCCTCTATCAAGATTGTTCAAATTATGTCCCTGGGGTCAAAAATGACCCCACCCCGGGGGTCATAATTGTACATAGAGTTATAAAGTGAAATCTTCAAACATGTATTTATCTGGAACTATTATGGTTAGAGCTTTGATATTTGGCATGGTGACACTTCTGGAAGCCCTTAACCAATATTGATTATATGGTTCTGGTCCGTTGCATATCTAGGTCACAGGAGCTAAAAATAAATTTCTTCAATGAAAACTAAAAAAAATCTTCTTGTCTGGAACCACAGTACCCTGAGCTTAGATATTTGGCACAAAGCATCATCTTTAGGTCCTCTTTCAATGTTGTTCAAATTATGTCCCTGGGGTCAAAACTGCCAAGGCCCAAGGGGTTGCAGTTTTACATAGTGTCATAGAGTGAAATCTTCTTCTCTGAAACTATTATGGCCAGAGCTTTGATATTAGGCATAATGACACTTTTTGATGTGTTTTTTTACCAATTTTGCTGAAATGGTTCGGGTCTGTTGCATATCTGGGTCACATTAGCTAAAAATAGATTTTTTTCAATGTAAAGTCTTCCTGTCTGAAACCATCCATGTACAAAATATTTGACAGAACACTTAATTGTCAAGTTCATCAGCAAGATTTTTGAAATTATGTCTCTGGGGTAAAAAATGATCTCACCCCAGGGGTTATGTGACCCTTGTGTTGGTTTTTCCAGGTGAGCGATATTTAGGCCTGCATGGGCCTCTTGTTAGCTCACCTGGCACAAAGTGCCAAGGTGAGCTATTCTGATTGTGCTATGTCCGTTGTCGTTCGTTCGTCGTCAACAATTTCTTTAAACGACATCTCCTCCGAAACCACGGGATGAATTTTTACCAAACTCTTTGAAAGTTGTTCAAATGTTTCCGGTCCGTTGCATATCTAGGTCACAGGAGCTAAAAATAGATCGTTTCAATAAAAACTTCAAAAATCTTCTTCTCTGAAACCAAAGTACCCTGAGCTTAGATATTTGGCACAAAGCATCATCTATAGGTCCTCTATCAAGATTGTTCAAATTATGTCCCCGGGGTCAAAAATGGCCCTGCCCCGGGGGTCACAAATTTACATAGAGTTATATAGTGAAATCTTTAAACCTCTTCTTCTCTAAAACTAATATAGCTAGAGCTTTGATATTTGGCATGGTGTAATTTCTAGAGGTACTTTACCAATATTCTTCAAATGTTTCCAGTCCGTTGCATATCTAGGTCACAGGAGCTAAAAATAGATTTTTGCGATTAAACCTTAAAAAATCTTCTTCTCTGAAACCACAGTACCCTGAGCTTAGATATTTGGCACAAAGCATCATCTATAGGTTCTCTATCAAGATTGTTCAAATTATGTCCCAGGGGTAAAAAATTACCCCGCCCCGGGGGTCACAAATTTACATAGAGTTATTTAGTGAATTCTTCAAACCTCTTCTTCTCTGAAACTAACATAGCTAGAGCTTTGATATTTGGCATGGTGTAACTTCTAGAGGTACTTTACCGATGTTGTTCAAATGGTTCTGGTCCGTTGCATATCTAGGTCAAAGGAGCTAAAAATAGATTTTTTCAATAAAAACTTAAAAAAATTTCTTCTCTGAAACCACAGTACCCTGAGCTTAGATATATTGCACAAAGCATCATCTACAGGTCCTCAATTAAGATTGTTCAAATTATGTCCCTGGGGTCAAAAATGACCCAGTCCCGGGGGTCACAAATTTACATAGAGTTATATAGTGAAATCTTCAAACCTCTTCTTCTCTGAAATTAATATAGCTAGAGCTTTGATATTTGGCATGGTGTAACTTCTTGAGGTACTTTACCAATATTGTTCAAATGGTTTTGGTCCGTTGCATAACTAGGTCACAGGAGCTAAAAATAGTTTTTTTCAATAAAATTTTAAAAATCTTCTCTGAAACCACAGTACCCTGAGCTTAGCTATTTGGCATTCAGCATCATCCAATCAGCAATTGGCACAATCAAATTGTCATAATTTTTCAGCTTTCCAAGATATGTTACATTTACATCAACAGTTCCAGGTGAGCGATTTAGGGCCCTATACGGCTCTTGTTAGCTCACCTGGCTCACCTTTGATATTTGGCATGGTGTAACTTCTAGAGGTACTTTACCGATATTGTTCAAATGGTTTTGGTCCGTTGCATATCTAGGTCACAGGAGCTAAACATAGATTTTTTAAATAAAAAGCTTAAAAAATCTTCTCTTAAACTACAGTATCCTAAGCTTAGCTATTCTGCACTCAGCTATCCAAATGGCACAATTACATCAACGGTCACAGGTGAGCGATTTAGGGCCGTATACGGCTCTTGTTTTTAGCTATAATTTCGCACAACTTGCTCAGAATGATCATCTTGACAAAATCTAGGCAATTTACTAATATGGATTACTTTGAGTCACAAAGTGGGTCAGTAGGTCAAATCATAGAAAAAGCTTCAAAGTACTCTGGGGCACACATCTTTTGTCCTAATTTCATTAAACCAGCTCAGAATAATTACCATGACAAAATCTAGGTAAATTATGGGTATGGGTTATGTCTGAATAAAAAGTAGGTCAGTAGGTCAAATCATAAAAAATCCTTCTGAACACTTTAGGGGCCATGTTTTAGCCCTAAATTCATGAAACTTGCTCAAAATAATCACCTAGACAAAATCTAGGCAATGTATGAATGTGAGTTATGTCATTTAAAAAAGTAGGTCATTAATTCAAATCATAGGAAAGGCTTCTGAACCCTCTAGTTCATATGGGGTACACACATCAACATTATCATGACACACTTGCTTCTTTTGACATTAGGGGCTAGTGGGTGTATTAATCACCTTTAGTGATAAAGTCTAGTGAAATCTTTGAACTTTGTACTCTGGTGAGCGCCTTTAATAGAGCCCATTGGGCTTTTGTTGTTTTACTTTAATTTAACCTTGTACCTCATAGCCTGTTTCTAGATATGAAGACAGGTGACCACTTTAAGCACATTGAAAGTAAAACAGAATGCCCCTTAAGGCACAATCTGTTTTAGTTTCACTCTGTTTAAAGCTACCATCTACTAGTATATAGGTAATATTCCTTATGGTACATGTTCATGTCTGTATAAATTTGAAATATTTTCTTCAGCGGAGGAATAAATTAGATGTGCTAAAAAGCCCTTCTATCAGGGAAAGGGTTAACAATTTTAATTGTTTCATTATTCAGACGGAGAACAAGGGTGTGTTGGACAAAGCAAGAGATGAGTATGAGACCCGACTCCAGCAGGCCATGGAGAGGATAGTTCTCCTGCAGAAGGAGGTAGAAAAATACAAATGTCTCGCAGGAATAGAGAAACTCACCCAGGATGCTCTCTTAGGTATGAATAGTAGTCCTAACTCTTTGTATATTTCATGCTAGATCAACCCCTTCCCACATAGATTTTTTTAAGTGCATTTATTTAAATGTCATAGAAACATCATTTCATAATTGCACTAAATATAAAAGAAGTTACTGTGAAAATTACACACTTTAGGAGCATTTATATTTAGAATTTTAAACGTATTGAGCAAAAAGTTCAATGAAAAACATGGAAATCTGTAAAGACATTTAGCTGCTATATGAAAGAAGAAGTAATGCAGAAACCTCTTTTTGGAGCTTTCTGTATTATTTTTGGTCTTTCATTAAACTGTTATTTAACTTGTTATTCCATACCCTGTTTCTAGTTATGGAAACAGGTGACCACTTAAAACATGGTGAAAGTAAAGTTCCTTTAGGAGCATTCTGCTTTACTTTCAATATGCTTTAGGCTACCATCTGGAAAAGTACTTGAAATGCCTTCTACTTTCCTTGTTGTAGAAATTAGTAGAGGTGTAATTGTTAAATGAGGCATATTTATGAAGTAATTGGTTAAAGAGTTCCTATTCAACTAGTTTTGAAACTGTGATAAAGACAGTTTTTAGCTCACCTAAGCCAAAGGCTCAAGGTGAGCTATTGGGATGGCCCTGTGTCCGTCATCGTGCGTCGTCCGTTGTGTGTTGTCCGTTAACAATTGCTTCAGATGACATCTCCTCCTAAACCACTTGACAGATTTCAACCAAACTTTACAGGAATGTTCCTTGGGTCAAGCTCTTTCAAATTTGTTCAAAGAATTAAAAACAATATATAAATATATTGCGCCTGATGATATAGTGAAACGCGTCGTGCATTGTTTGAAGAAAAATAAAACTGTTTTTTTAAGCCTATCATACGCGTCATCATCTATTTTTTTAAATCATATATATAAGCTTATATAAATTAAGGAAATCTTAAAGACTCTTCTTGTCTGAAACTACAAGGACAAGAGCTTAGATATATGGCACATAGTACAGGTCATCTCTCAAGTTTGTTCAAATTATGCCCCTGGGGTCAAAATTGGCCCCGCCCAAGGGGTCACAGTTTTGACATAGAGTTATATAGTGAAAATTTCAAACATCTTCTCCTCTGACACTAATATGGCCAGACCTTTGATATTCAGTATGGTGACACTTCTAAATATCATTTACTGATTTTCACATCAACTTTAATTTTTAGCTCACCTGGCACGAAGTGCCAAGGTGAGCTTTTATGATCACTGAATGTCCGTCGTCCGTCGTCTGTCGTCCGTCATCCGTCGTCTGTACGTTCACAATTGTTCGTTAACACTCTAGCGCCTACAAATTTCATCGGATCTTCATGAAACTTCATGACAGTGTTTGTCTTGATGAAATCTAGGTCAAGTTCGAATGTGGGTCATGTCAGGTCAAAAACTAGGTCACTAGGTCAAATCATAGAAAAACATTAACACTCTAGAGGCTACAAATCTCAATGGATCTTAATGAAACTTGGTCAGAATGTTTGCCTCATTGATATCTAGGTCAAGTTCGAATGTGGGTCATGTCCGGTCTAAAACTAGGTCACTAGGTCAAATCATAGAAAAACCTTGTTAACACTCTAGAAGCTACAAATCTAAATGGATCTTAATGAAACTTGGTCAGAATGTTTGTTTCATTGATATCTAGGTCAAGTTTGAATGTGGGTCATGTCCGGTCTAAAACTAGGTCACTAGGTCAAATCATAGAAAAACCTCGTTAACACTCTGGAGGCAACAAATCTCAATGGATCTTAATGAAACTTGGTCAGAATGTTTGCCTCATTGATATCTAGTTCAAGTGCGAAGGTGGGCCATGTCCGGTCAAAAACTAGGTCACTAGGTTAAATCATAGAAAAACCTTGTGAACACTCTGGAGGCTACACATCTCAATGGATCTTAATGAAACTTTGTCAGAATGTTTGCCTCATTGATATCTAGTCCAAGTTCGAATGTGGGTCATGTCCCGTCAAAAACTAGGTCACTAGGTCAAATCATAGAAAAACCTTGTTAACACTCTAGAGGCTACAAATCTCAACGGATCTTAATAAAACTTGGTCAGAATGTTTGCCTCATTGATATCTAGGTCAAGTTCGAATATGGGTCATGTATGGTTAAACCTAGGTCACTAGGTCAAATCATAGAAAAACCTTGTTAACATCCTAGAAGCTACAAATCTCAATGGATCTTAATGAAACTTAGTCAGAATGTTTGCCTCATTGATATTTAGGTCAAGTTCGAATGTGGGTTATGTCTGGTCAAAAACTAGGTCACTATGTCAAATCATAGAAAAACCTCGTTAACACTCTAGAGGCTACAAATCTCAATGGATCTTAATGAAACTTAGTCAGAATGTTTGCCTCATTGATATCTAGGTCAAGTTCGAATGTGGGTCATGTCCGGTCTAAAACTAGGTCACTAGGTCAAATCATAGAAAAACCTCGTTAACACTCTGGAGGCAACAAATCTCAATGGATCTTAATGAAACTTGGTCAGAATGTTTGCCTCATTTATTCTAGTTCAAGTTCGAATGTAGGTCATGTCCGGTCAAAAACTAGGTCACTAGGTTAAATCATAGAAAAACCTTGTGAACACTCTGGAGGCTACACATCTCAATGGATCTTAATGAAACTTGGTCAGAATGTTTGCCTCATTGATATCTAGTCCAAGTTCGAATGTGGGTCATGTCCCGTCAAAAACTAGGTCACTAGGTCAAATCATAGAAAAACCTTGTTAACACTCTAGAGGCTACAAATCTCAACGGATCTTAATAAAACTTGGTCAGAATGTTTGCCTCATTGATATCTAGGTCAAGTTCGAATATGGGTCATGTATGGTCAAACCTAGGTCATTAGGTCAAATCATAGAAAAACCTTGTTAACATCCTAGAAGCTACAAATCTCAATGGATCTTAATGAAACTTAGTCAGAATGTTTGCCTCATTGATATTTAGGTCAAGTTCGAATGTGGGTTATGTCCGGTCAAAAACTAGGTCACTAGGTCAAATCATAGAAAAACCTCGTTAACACTCTAGAGGCTACAAATCTCAATGGATCTTAATGAAACTTGGTCAGAATGTTTGCCTCATTGATATCTAGGTCAAGTTCGAATGTGGGTCATGTCCGGTCAAAAACTAGGTCACTAGGTCAAATCATAGGAAAATCTTGTTTACACTCTAAAGGTTGATTGTGGGTCATGTCCAGTCATAATCTAGGTCACTATATGTCAAGTTTGCCATGGTGTACCAGGTGAGCGATTTAGGGCCATAGTGGCCCTTGTTTCAGTTAGTTGTTATGCTTAAGTAATGTTTTACTCCTATTCTGAAGTTACTATGCCCTGCAAATTATTTTTTGTACAAAATGGAACTATTTTCTTCAGTTGAAGAATACATTAAGGGCATAAAAGGCATATTTATGGGGTAATGAGTTAAGCTACCATCTTTTAGGATACATAAAATATTTCCTATACAGTAAATGTTTGTGACTGTATAAAATGGAATTATTTTCTTCAATGTAGGAATAAATTGTACAAAATGGAACTACTTTCTTCAGTGGAAGAATAAATTAAGGGCATAAAAAGGCATATTTATTGGGTAATGGGTTAAGCTACCATCTTCTAGGATACATAAAATATTTCCTATACACTAAATGTTTGTGACTGTATAAAATGGAATTATTTTCTTCAATGTAGGAATAAATTGTACAAAATGGAACTACTTTCTTCAGAGGAAGAATAAATTAAGGGCATAAAAAGGCATATTTATGGGGTAAAGCTACCATCTTCTAGGATACATAAAATATTTCCTATACACTAAATGTTTGTGACTGTATAAAATGGAATTATTTTCTTCAATGTAGGACTACATTGTACAAAATGGAACTACTTTCTTTAGTGGAAGAATAAATTAAGGGCGTAAAAAGGCATATTTATGGGGTAATGGGTTAAGCTACCATCTTCTAGGATACATAAAATATTTCCTATGGTAAATGTTTGTTACTGTATAAAATGGAATTATTTTCTTCAATGTAGGAATACATTTAAGATGTTAACAGGCATATTTATTGGGTAATGTGTTAAAATATTCATTGGTTTCTAGAAATTAACTTTTTATTACGTTTTTTTACCATTCTAAATTTTTACTTTAGGGGGGTCCATTTTTTACAGGGGGGGTCCGAATTTGATAGCGAAAATTGGACCCGGGGGTCCATATTTCGCTATCAAAATTGGACCCGGGTCCATTTTTTACGGGGGTCCAATTTTGATATGACACCTGTCTATTGCATATGTAGGTCACAGGAGCTAGAAATAATTTTTATGCCCCCGGCATCTGAAGATGCAGAGGCATATAATAATCGTCCTGTCCGTCCGTCCTTCCGTGCTTACGGGAGGGTACTTACGTGGCGAAAATTCTTAGCCCCATAATTGAAAAATATTAACCTGGCCGTCTCTTGTGACATTAACCTGGCTATTTCTTGTGACATTAACCTGGCCAGTTGTGGGACATAGGGTTAGGGGTAGGGTTAGCCTCCAGATCATTTTTTTCCAAGTGAGAGCAAAAATAAATTGTCGCTTGTGTGGCTAGCCACCCAAAAGAAAACAATAGAAAATAGCCACATAAGTATCCTGCCGTTAGAACGTCCGTCCGTCCTTCCGTCCGTAACAGCTTAAGTAGATTTTACCGTTTCGTCTAGCATCAACACCGCTTACTCAAATGCTTGGATACTTATACAGTTGTTGCCTTGGACCATTCCCTATCCACCAATATCACCCAACCTTGATTTTGACCATGACCTTGATCTAATTTGGACTTAAAATATTTTGAAAAGGCTATTTCTTGGTTAACTATAGATTTTACCGTTTCGT
Source organism: Gari tellinella (assembly GCA_922989275.2). Taxonomy (NCBI): domain Eukaryota; kingdom Metazoa; phylum Mollusca; class Bivalvia; order Cardiida; family Psammobiidae; genus Gari; species Gari tellinella. The sequence goes on along the minus strand of OV277857.1, from coordinate 34,424,144 downwards.
CTAGCATCAACACCCCTTATTCCAATGCTTGGATACCTATACAGTTGTTGCATTGGACCATTCCCTATCCACCAATATCACCCAACCTTGATTTTGACCATGACCTTGACCTAATTTGGACTTTGAATATTTTGAAAAGGCTATTTCTTGATTAACTAGATTTTACCGTTTCGTCTTGCATCAAGACTACCTACTATAATGCTTCAATACTTATACAGTTATTTCTGTAGACCATTACCAAATGACCCATATTACCCAAGCTCAGTTTGACCTTGACCTAATTTGGACTTAGAAAATATTCAGAATATATTGTCAAGGTTTATTGAACGAGCAGTCTTGTTTCTATAAAAACTTAAAAAATCTTCTTGTCTGAAACTACAAGGGCCAGAGCTTACTTATGTAGCACATAGCATCATCTACAGGTCCTCTATCAAGTTTGTTCAAATTATGCCCCTGGGTCAAAATTGGCCCCGCCCTGGGGGTCACAGTTTTACATCGAGTTATATTGAAATTTTCAAACGTCTTCTCCTCTGACACTAATATGGCCAGACCTTTGATATTCGGCATGGTGACACTTCTAGATGTCCTTTACGTATTTTGTTCAAATCGTTCCAGTCTGTTGCATAATTATGTAGGTCACAAGAGCTTAAAATAGATTTTTTCAATGGAAATTTATAAAAATCTTCTTGTCTAAAACCCTAGTACCCTGATCATAGATATTTGGCACATAGCATCATCTACAGGTCCTCTATCAAGAATGTTCAATTATGCTCCTCGGGCAAAAAATGACCCCGTCCTGGACATAATCATTATCTCCATTTTGTCAGCTATTCTCAGGTGAGCGAAATATGCCCCATGGGGCTCTTGTTGTGTCAACCTGCTTTAAGTGGTAACCTATTTTCAAAATAGGAAGAGGCTATGGGGTAATGGGTTAATTACCCTTTTCTCCAAAGAAATAATGTTTCATGTTTCTACCCTGTAGGACATCCTGGACATTAAACACAGAAGGCATTTCAAGTATCTTTCTAGACAGCAGCTTAAAGCAGGTCGAAAGTAAAGCAGAATGCTTCTTTAGGAGTATTCTGCTTTACTTTCAGTGTGTTTTTAGCAACCATCTGTCTTTAATACTGTTTTAACAAGTGATAGGGGAAAGAGTTAAAGAAGTCTAAAACTAAGCAGAAAGTTCCTTATTAGATTTCCATTTAACTGCTTTAAGCATCAACATATTTTCAACATGATAACCTAGAACAAGTCATGATGGAAAAGTCATGAATTCTATTACATGTATTTACATGTTTGAAATGACACAGGAAATGAAAAAAACATTAGCATTACATGTAACTGTCATTGAAATTTCCATAAAAATAGATGTGGATATATTGTTTATAGTTTTTTAGCTCACCTGGCACGAAGTGCCAAGGTGAGCTATTGTGATCGCCCTGTGTCCGTCGTCCGTCAGTCCGTCCGCACGCACGAAAGGTCCTTTGTTGGGTTGGGAGAACAATAGATTCCATTCATTCCGTGATTGCCCTATTGTTATTGTTGGGGTTTTTAGCTCACCTGGCACGAAGTGCCAAGGTGAGCTTTTAGGATCGCTGGATGTCCGTCGTCTGTCCGTCCACAATTGGTTGTGAACACTCTAGCGGCTACAAATTTCATCCGATCTTCATGAAACTTCATGACAATGTTTGTCTTGATAAAATCTAGCCCAAGTTCGAATGTGGGTCATGTCGGGTCAAAAACTAGGTCACTAGGTCAAATCATAGAAAAACCTTGTGAACACTCTAGAGGCTACAAATCTCATTGGATCTTGATGAAACTTGGTCAGAATGTTTGACTCATTGATATCTAGGTCAAGTTCGAATGTAGGTCATGTCCGGTCAAAAACTAGGTCACTAGGTCAAATCATAGAAAAACCTTGTGAACACTCTAGAGGCTACAAATCTCATTGGATCTTGATAAAACTTTATCAGAATGTTTGTTTCATTGATATCTAGGTCAAGTTCGAATATTGGTCATGTCCGGTCAAAAACTAGGTCACAAGGTCAAATCATAGAAAAACCTTGTTAACCCTCTAGAGGCTTCAAATCTCATTGGATCTTAATGAAATTTGGTCAGAATGTTTGTCGCATTGATATCTAGGTCAAGTTTGAATATGGGTCATGTCTAGTCAAAAACTAGGTCACTAGGTCAAATCATTGGAAAATCTTGTTTACCCTCTAGAGGTTGATTGTGGGTATACATGTCCAGTCATAATCTAGGTCATTATAGGTCAAGTTTGCCAATGTGTACCAGGTGAGCGATTTAGGGCCATAGTGGCCCTTGTTTGTTGCTATTGGGTACTTTTAAATAAAAGAAAAACCCAACAAGTGCCCAAATGAAAGGACGTTCCGTCAGTCCGTCCGTCCATCCGTCGTCAAACTTTTTCTTTAAAGATCTTCTTCTTAGAAACCACTGGGCTAATTTCTTCAAAACTTCATAGGATTGTTCCTTGTAGGGTACTCTCTCAGATTTCTTCAAATATAGGTCATCTGATTGAAATTGTCAGGGTTAGAAATTAGCTAAAAATTACACTTGCATTTTTAGCTCACCTGAGCCGAAGGCTCAAGGTGAGCTGTTGTGATCGCCCGCCGTCCGTCTGTCCTTCTGTCCATCTGTCCGTCTGTTCAAATTTACTTCAAGCGACATCTCCTCTGAAACCGCGAGTTTGAGGGAAAAACTAACATGCTCACGGTGTTCCTTGGATGCTTATCTACAGAAATTGTTAAAATAAAACTCAAATGTGGACTACTAATTGAAATTTATTAAAAAAAGTGAAAAACTTTAAACAAGTTTTTTGTAAAAAACCACTGTTCCCACACCTTAGATATTGCATGAATAGTATCTTCTACTAAATCACTTTCAAAATTGTAAAAAATCAAAACCCTAGGGTCAAATTTGACTCAACCCTTGTCATATCAGTGCAATTTGATGCAGGTCTGACAGTAAAAACTCTATTATGATCCGTTTTTACACAGACCCATTGTATCTTCCAGGCTAAGAAGCTACCCTTATACTAAATGCAACATTTTTGCAAACAGTTTGGATCCAGGTCAGATGCCACATAATGCTGCATCTAATCTGGATCTAAACTATTTGCCACTCATTTACATATTTTCTTATATTTAGAAAATATAAGTTATTATTTTTTACATATTTCACATACAAACATTTGGAGCAGACAACAGTTCAGCATGATAATAGCAATTTCTCTGAGAGACCGTCTGTTATTGCATAATTGACCCATAGCTAGCTCTGAACTCAGGTCACTGAGATACATAACAGAAATTATGATGTCTGCTATTTTATGCTCAAGTACAACTTAGTTCGAGGCATATTGCTTTTGGTCTGTCTGTTTGTTTGTTTGTATTTTGTTTGTTTGTTTATCTTTCTGTCTATCAGTCCACGATTAATTTCTTGGCCATAAACAGTATGGATCCAGGTCAGATGCCACATAATGCTGCATCTAATCTGGATCCAAACTATTGGCCACTCATTTACATATAGTTTCTTATATTTAGAAAATGTAAATAATGAAATTTATTAACCTATTAACCCATACATATTCCTTTTTATGTCTTTAATTTATTCTTCCACAGAAGAAAATAATTTCACTTTATACAGTCATTGTTGTCTTTAACAATTGCTTCAAATGACATCTCCTCATATACAGCTGAAAAGATTTCAACCAAACTTTACACGAATGTTCCTTGGGTCAAGTTCTTTCAAAATTGTTCAAAGAATTAAAAACAATGTAGAACTCTGGTTGCCATGGCAACCAAGTGAAGTGAAAAAATAAGGAAATCTTAAAAAATCTTCTTGTCTGAAACTACAAGGGCCAGATCTTAGACATTTGTCACATAGCATCATCTACAGGTCCTCTATCAAGTTTGTACAAACTATGCCCCTGGGGTCAAAATTGGCCCCGCTCGGGGGGTTCACAGTTTTACATAGAGTTATATATAGTGAAATTTTCAAACGTCTTCTCCTCTGAAACTAATATGGCCAGAGCTTTGATATCTGGCATGGTGACACTTTTAGATGTCCTATACCAATAAGGTTCAAATGGTTCTGGTCGATTGCATATCATCTACAGGTCCTCTATCAAGTTTGTACAAATTATGCCCCTGGGGTCAAAATTAGCCCCACCCCGGGGTCACAGTTTTCAAACGTCTTCTTTTCTGAAGCTAATATAGCCAGAGCTTTGATATTCGGCATGGTGTTACTTCTAGATGTCCTTTATCTATTTTGTTCAAATGGTTCCAGTCTGTTGCATATGTAGGTCACAGGAGCTAAAAATAGATTTTTTCAATGGAAACTTAAAAAAAATCTTCTTGTCTAGAACCCTAGTACCATGATCTTAGATATTTGGAACATAGCATCATCTACAGGTCCTCTATCAAGGTTGTTCAAATTATGCCCCTCGGGTAAAAAATGACCCCGTCCTGGACATAAATCATTATCTCCATTTTGATGTACAGCTATTCTCAGGTGAGCGACATATGCCCCATGGGGCTCTTGTTTTGCGAGTGACTTTTGAACTTACTCGCAAAATGCAAAAACTACTCGCGAAAGTTAAACTGTCATTCTGAACATGTATGTTTTAACTTTTAACCCGACACAGAAGTGTAGAAATCAAATAGGATCTACCTACACTTCGTGTATTTCATAGTTGTACATTTGTGGTTACAGTTGACAAGGGATAAGATCTTGATTTTCATATCTATGTGCACATAGCAAAGGAGTATTTTTCTTACATTTTTAGCTCACCTGGCACGTAGTGCCAAGGTGAGCTATTTTGATCGTCCTCTGTCCGTCGTTCGTCCGTTCGTCGTCAACAATTTTTTTAAACGACATCTCCTCCGAAACTACTGGATAGATTTTTACCAAACTTGGCCTGAATGATCCTTATATGGTCATCTTTCAAAGTTGTTCAAATATTTCCGGTCAGTTGCATATCTAGGTCACAGGAGCTAAAAATAGATTTTTTCAATGAAAACTTAAAAAATCTTCTCGTCTGAAACCACAGTACCCTGAGCTTAGATATTTGGCACAAAGAATTGTCTTCAGGTCCTCTATCAAGATTGTTCAAATTATGTCCCTGGGGTAAAAAATGACCCCACCCCGGGGTCGTAAATTTACATAGAGTTATATAGTGAAATCTTTAAATATCTTTTTCTCTGAAACTAATATGGCCAGAGCTTTGATATTTGGCATGATGATTTTTCTAGAAGCCCTTAACCGATATTGTAAATATGGTTCTGGTCAGTTGCATATCTAGGTCACAGGAGCTAAAAAAATATTTTTTCAATGAAATCTTAAAAAATCTTCTTGTCTGAAACCACAGTACCCTGAGCTTAGATATTTGGCACAAAGCATCGTCTTCAGGGCCTCTATCAAGATTGTTCAAATTTTATCCCTGGGGTAAAAAATGACCCCGCCCCGGGGGTCGTAAATTTACAAAGAGTTATATAGGGAAATCTTTAAATATCTTTTTCTCTGAAACTAATATGGCCAGAGCTTTGATATTTGGCATGATGATTCTTCTAGAAGCCCTTAACCAATATTGTAAATATGGTTCTGGTCAGTTGCATATCTAGGTCACAGGAGCTAAAAATAGATTTTTAGCTCACCTGAGCACAAAGTGCTCAAGGTGAGCTTTTGTGGTCAGTCAATGTCCGTCGTCGTGCGTTGTGCATCGTGCGTTGTGCGTCGTGCGTCAACAATTTTTCAAACATCTTCTTCTCCAAAACCACTTGCCTGATTGCAACCAAACTTCACAGGAATGTTCCTTGGGTCAAGTTCTTTCAAAGTTGTTCAAAGAATTTGAAACCATGCAGAACTCTGGTTGCTATGGCAACCAAAGTGAAAAAATAAGGAAATCTTAAAAAATCTTCTTGTCACAAACCACAAGAGCCAGAGCTTAGATATTTGGCACATGTCATTACCTATAGGTCCTCTATCAAAGTTGTTCAAATTTTGCCCCTGGGGTCAAAATTGGCCCCGCCCCGGGGGTCAACGTTTTACATAGAGTTATACAGTGAAATGTTCAAACATATTTTTCTCTGAAACCAATATGTCCAGAGCTTTGATATTTAGCATGGTATTACTTCTAGAGGTATTTGACTTATATTGTTGAATTGGTTCCGGTCCTTTGCATATCTGGGTCACCGGAGCTAAAAATATATTTTTTTCCATGAGAACTTAAAAAATCTTCTTGTCTGAAACCATAGTACACTGAGCTTAGATATTTTGCACATAGCATCGTCTACAGATCCTCTATCAAAGTTGGTCAAATTTTGTCCCTGGGGTCAAAATTGGCCACGCCCTGGGGATCACAGTTTTACAAAGAGTTATATAGTGAAATGTTCAAACATCTTTTTCTCTGGAACCAATATGACCAGAGCTTTGATATTTGGCATGGTATAACTTCTAGAAGTCCTTCACACATATTGTTGAATTGGTTATGGTCTGTTGCATATCTGGGTCACCGGAGCTAAAAATAGATTTTTTCAATGAAAACTTCAAAAATCTTCTTTTCTGAAACCATAGTACACTGAGTTTAGATATTTTGTACATAGCAACGCCTACAGGCCCTCTATCAAAGTTGTTAAAATTTTGTCCCTGGGGTCAAAATTGGCCCCGCCCTGGAGGTCACCGTTTTACGTAGAGTTACATAGGGAAAAGTTCAAACATCTTTTACTCAGAAACCAATATGGCCAGAGCTTTGATATTTGGCATGATGTAACTTTAAAGGTCCTTCACATATATGGATAAATTGGTTCTGTCCTGTTGCATATCTGGGTCACCGAAGCTAAAAATAGATTTTTTCAATGAAAACTTCAAAAATCTTCTTGTCTGAAACCATAGTACACTGAGTTTAGATATTTTGCACATATCATCGTTTACAGGTCCTCTATCTTAGTTGTTCAAACTTTGCCCCTGGGGTCAAAATTGGCGCGCCCCGGGGGTCACCTTTTACAAATCTTCTTTTTCTGAAATCACGTGACCCATCCTAGTGTCACCATGGTCAGGTGAGCGATCAAGGGCCATTCTGGCCCTCTTGTTTCAATGAAATCTTAAAAAATCTTCTTGTCTGAAACCACAGTATCCTGAGCTTAGATATTTGGCACAAAGCATCGTCTTCAGGTCCTCTATCAAGATTGTTCAAATTATCTCCCTGGGGTAAAAAATGACCACGCCCTGGGGGTCGTAATTTTACATAGAGTTATGTAGTGAAATCTTCAAACATCTTTACCTCTGAAACTAATATGGTCAGAGCTTTGATATTTGGCATGATGACACTTGTAGAAGCCCTTAACCAATATTGTAAATATGATTCCGGTCCGTTGCATATCTAGGTCACAGGAGCTCAAAATAGATTTTTTTCAATGAAAATTATGTCTCTGGAGTGAAAAGTGATCCCATACCAGGGGTTATGTGTCCCTTGTGTTGGTTTTTCCAGGTGAGCGATATTTAGGCCCGCATGGGCCTCTTGTATGATATTGGGGAGAATGCACGCTGTATGCACTATGCAGACCGCACACGATTTCATTACTCTAAAAACGTTTTTTTCACTGGTCGTATATTTCAGGGCTGTGGTTAATAAACAGTATGTCAGAGTAGAATTAGAAGTATACTTGTACTCGTGCGAGTCTTTTAAATGGCCTCGTCTTTGAAGAACTGTTTCGATTGTGTGATAAGAATTGTTTACACATCGGAACTCCGAAGTAGCAAAGTGCGCGTTTCATTAGCCAATGAGAATTGGGAAAGTCTGTCATTACGTCATTCTTACAGACAAAAAAGAGGTTGAAACTGCCCGAGAAGCTATGATTGGCTTACGAAAAGTATTCGCTTGTTTACTCGTCCATTCTTCCACTCGAAATGTTACGGAATAAATCGAGCATAGCCTTACAGACGCTATACTGTGTTAAGCTGTCCGAAAAACCGTACTCGCATTTTTTTGCGAGTTTGTGGAAAAATCACTTGCAATTTACAAATCCCACACGCATTTTGCAAGTATGCGAGCTTAAATTCGAACCCTGATTGTGGTTGCCATGGCAACCAATTGAAAAAAATTTCTTGTCAAAAACTGCTGGTCCGAATTGAAAATAATTTTACCGAAATGTGCCATTGGTGACCCTCTATCAGATTTCTTAAAATAATTTTCCTATCTTAAAAAACATGGCCGCTAGTGGGTGGGGCAGATTTTCCTTTCAAATATGGCTATATAGTGAAAACTTTAAAAAATTCTTGTCTGAAACCGCTGGTCCGATTTGAAAGTAATTTCACACAAATGATCCATGGGTGACCCTCTACCAGATTTCTTAAAATAATTTTGATATCTGAAAAAACATGGCTGCCAGTGGGTAGGAAACATTTTCCTTATGTTACTGTATAGTAAAAACTTTAAAAATCTTCTTCTCTGAAACTACTTGTCCAAATAGAAAATATTTTTACACAAATGATCCATTTATGACTCTCTATCAGATTTCTTGAAATAATTTTCCTATCTTAAAAAACATGGCCGCTAGTGGGTGGGGCAGATTTTCCTTTTATGGCTATATAGTGAAAACTTTAAAAATCTTCTTGTCTGAAACCGCTGGTCCGATTTGAAAGTAATTTTACACAAACGATCCATGGGTGACCCTCTACCAGATTTCTTGAAATAATTTTGATATCTGAAAAAACATGGCTGCCAGTGAGTGGGGCACATTTTCCTTATGTTACTGTATAATAAAAACTTTAAAAATCTTCTTCTCTGAAACTACTTGTCCAAATAGAAAATAATTTTACACAAATGATCCATTTATGTCTCTCTACCAGCTGGTCCAAATTGGAAATAATTGTACTCAACTGATCCATGGATGACTTTCTACCAGATTTCTTAAAACAATTTTGTCATCTTTAAAAAGATGGCCGCCAGTGGGGGGGGGGGCACATTTTTTAGCTCACCTAGCACGAAGTGCCAAGTTGAGCTATTGTGATCGCCCTTTGTCCGTCGTCGTCCGTCCGTTAGTACGGACGGTCTACTAACTTAGGTCTAAGGGCCAGTCTGCTAAGGGGCCAAATTTAAAGGGCCAATTGTCCAAGTTAAAGGGCCACAACTGGCCCATTGATATTATCTGAGCAACTAAAATGGCCCTTTAAAGTCACCCCCCTACATATGGACAGATTATGGACATTTGTGGTAAAGGGCCTTAATTTGAAAACTTATTTTTTACCTCCCTTGAGGCCCCCTGATACCATTTTTGCCCCTTTTAGAACCAGTTAAGGGGCCATGGCCCTTTAACTGCCAATAGCCCTATATTTGTTCACAGTCCACAAAAATGGCCCCTTACTCTAAGTTAGCTGCACGTCAGTCCATCCGTCGTCAAACTTTTTCTTTAAAGATCTTCTTCTTGGAAACCACAGGGCCAATTTCTTCAAAACTTAATAGGATTGTTCCTTGTAGGGTACTCTCTCAGATTTCTTCAAATATAGGTCATCCAATTGAAATTGTGGTTGCCATGGAAACCAATTGAAAAAACTTTAAAAATCTTCTTGTCAAAAACTACAGGTCCGAATTGAAAATAATTTTACCCAAACGTGCCATTGGTGACCCTCTATCAGATTTCTTAAAATAATTTTCCTATCTTAAAAAACATGGCCGTTAGTGGAAGGGGCAGATTTTCCTTATATGGCTATATAGTGAAAACTTTAAAAATCTTGTCTGAAACCGCTGATCCGATTTGAAAGTAATTTCACACAAATGATCCATGGGTGACTCTCTACCAGATTTCTTAAAATAATTTTGATATCTAAAAAAACATGGCCGCAAGTGGGCGGGGCACATTTTCCTTATGTTACTGTATAGTAAAAACTTTAAAAATCTTCTTCTGTGAAACTACTGGTCCAAATTGAAAATAATTTTACACAAATGGTCAATTGATGACCCTCTACCAGATTTTTAGCTCACCTGAGCTAGCTCAGGGTGAGCTTTTGCAATCCTTGAATGTCCGGCGTCCGGCGTCAACAATTTAAGTGTTAACACTCTAGAGGCCACAATTTTTATCTAATCTTTCTCAAACTTGCTCAGATGGTATATTGCCATAAGAGCCTGAATGAGTTCGATTATAGTTGAAATCGGACAAATAGGTCATGAGTTATCTACCTTTGAACTGCTGAAAATGCCATATTTAACAGTGTTTACACTCTAGAGGCAACAGTATTTATCCAATCTTTCTAAAACTTGTCCAGATAATATATGACCATAAGAGTTCGGATGAGTTCTATTTTGGTTGAAATCAGATAAATAGATCAAGAGTTATATACCTTTGAATTGCTGAAAATGCCATATTTAACGGTGTTTACACTCTAGAGGCCACAGTATTTATCCAATCTTTCTAAAACTTGCCCAGATTGTATATGACCATAAGAGTTTGGATGAGTTCGATTTGGGTTGAAATCAGACAAATAGATCAAAGAGTTATCTACCTTTGAATTGCTGATAATGCTATTTTTAACAGTGTTTACATTCTAGAGTTCGTAATTTTTATCCAATCTATCTCAAACTTGCTCAGATTGTATATGATTATAAGAGTTCAGATGAGTTTGATTATGATTTTAATCAGACTTATAGGTCTAGAGTTATCTACCTTTGAATTGCTGAAAATGCCATATTTAACGATGTTTACACTCTAGAGGCCACAAATTTTATCCAATCTTTCTCAAACTTACTCAGATTGTATATTACCTTAAGACTTCAGATGAGTTCGATTATAGTTGTAATCGGATCAATAGGTTAAGAGTTATCTACCTTTGAATTGCTGAAAATGATATATTTAACAGTGTTTACGCTTTAGAGGCCACAATATATATCCAAGCTCTCTTAAACTTGCCCAGATTGTATATGACCATAAGTGTTCGAAAAAGGGTGATTATGGTTGGAATCAGACAAATAGATCAAGAGATATCTACCTTGAATTGCTGAAAATGCCATATTTTACAGTGTTTACACTCTTGCAACTACAGTTTTCAATGGATTTTGATTATACTTGTATACGAAGGATGTAGCTATACGTTCTCGAAGAAGTGCAATTATTGTGGAAATGTAATCATTGTAGCAATATTAACCTGCCCTTGATATACTTTCAAATGCTAGAAAAAGGCTTCATTTCAGTATTGTTTAGGCTCTAGTTATCTGTCTTTGATGTACTCTACTATACTACATTAGGTCCACAAACTTGAATGGATTTAGAATAAAACGAGTGAAATTCAAAGGTAAAGCTATCAGGCTTCATTACAAATGGTGAGCGATATCAGGGCCTTCAGGCCCTCTTGTTTAAAATCATTTAACATGGCCGCCAGTGGGTGGGGCAAGATTTCCTTATATTTCTGTATAGAAAATCTTTAAAAATCTTTTTCTGTGAAACTTCTGGTCCAAATTAAAAATAATTTTACATATATGATCCATTTATGATTCTCTAACAGATTTTTTTAAAATCATTTTGTTATCTTTAAAATCATGGCCGCCAGTGGGTGGGGCAAAATTTCCTTATATTTCTGTATAGAAAATCTTTAAAAATCTTTTTCTCTGAAACTACATGTATTGGTCTTTTCACACAAATAATGATTCATGGGTGACCCTTTGCCAGTTTTCTTCAAATAATCTTCCTAGCTCAAACATGCATGGCCGCCAGAGGGTGGGGTTGAATTTACCAATGATGGCTTATCATATATAAGTGAAAACTTTACCATTACTGGTTCATTACCATGACTGTAACCATGGGTACCAGGTGAGTGATTTAGGGCCGCATGTGGCTCTTGTTATATGGTACTGTATAGTAAAAACTTTAAAAATCTTCTTCTGTGAAACTACTGGTCCAAATTGAAAATAATTTCACATAAATGATCCATAGGGAACTCTCTACCAGATTTCTTAAAACAATTTTGATATCTAAAAAACATGGCCGCCAGTGAGTGGGGCAAGTTTTCCTTATGATAATGTATAGAAAAAACTTAAAAATTCTTCTTCTGTGAAACTACTGGTCCAAATTGAATATAATTTTACATAAATGAGCCATTGATGACTTTCTACCAGAATTCTTAAAATAATTTTGTCATCTTTAAAAACATGGCCGCCAGTGGGTGGGGCAGATTTTCCTTATATTTCTGTTTAGAAAATATTTAAAAAAGAAATTCTCTGAAACTATTGGTCTGATTTAAGAATATTTTTACACAAGTAATGATGGGTGACCCTTTCCTGGTTTTCTTCAAATAATCGTCCTAGTTCAAACAACATGGCTGCCTGTGGATTGGGGTTAATTTACCGGTGATGGCTTATATGGTGGAAATTTAATCCTTAGTGGTCCATTACCATGACCGTAAACAAGGGTACCAGGTGAGTGATTTAGGGCCACATGCGGCTCTTGTTTAAAATAATTTTCCTATCTTAAAAAACATGGCCGCTAGTGGTTGGGGCAGATTTTGCTTATATGGTTATATAGTGAAAACTTTAAAAATCTTCTTGTCAAAAACTACTGGTTCGATTTGAAATTAATTTGATGCAAATGATCCATGGGTGACCATTTACCAGATTTCTTCAAATCATTTTGATATCTAAAAAAAATATGGCCTCCAATGGGTGGGGCACGTTTTCCTGATGTAACACTGTATAGTAAAAACTTTAAAAATCTTGTCTGAAACTACTTGTCCAAATTGCGAATAATTTTACACAAAATGTCAATTGAAAATAATTTTACACAAATGGTCAATTGATGACCCTCTACCAGATTTCTTAAAATCATTTTGTTATCTTAAAAAACATGGCTGCCAGTGGGTGGGGCACCTTTTCCTTATGTTACTGTATAGTAAAAACTTTAAAAATCTTCTCTCTGAAACTACTGTTCCAAATTGAAAATAATTTTACACAAATGGTCAATTGATGACCCTCCTTTGTTATCTTAAAAAACATGGCCGCCAGTGGGTGCGGCAAGTTTTCCTTATATTATTGTATAGAACAACTTTAAAAACCTTTTTCTCTGAAACTATTGGTCTGATTTAAGAATGATTTTACACAAATAATGATTCAAAGATGTACGAAATATATTACACAAATAATGATTCAAAGATGTACGAAATATATATCTATTTCGATCTCCGCATCAGTCTAGTCTATATCAATATTCACAGGCGTAAAAATGTATGCTAAAGTTATATTGAGAGAAAATAAATACATGTACATTCACGCGGTTTGAAGTTTTTGTTAATTTCCCGCGAGTTCAACAATGGACTGTACTTGTACATAAATTGTAAATACGAATATGCCGATGTTTTTGTCCAGCCCTTGATATGTACATGCGTGTTTACTTCCGATTGTACACTATACATATTTTATGCCTACTGTAGTTTAAAGGAATAATGGGAAAAACAGTGTAGATCCGGACCAGGGGACTCCTATTTTAATCTGGAACGATCTGATCAGGATATACATGTATGTTGTATGCTGCAGTCATAAATATTTAATACCAGGAATTCCCCATCGCAGCGAAAAATGGACTGAATATTATGGTGTGTAAACTTGTGAATTTAGGCATACTTCCGTTAACCAACACCCTCTCTTAACTGACTTACAAACGCGCAACCATGGGGTCTCGGATAACAGAGGTTATACTGTATACCATAAGAAATATTTCCTATATCCTAGCAGATGGTAGCTTTACCCCATAGCCTGCTTCTAGTATTACAGTATGTGACCACTTAAAGCAGGTTGAAAGTAAAGCACAAAGTGTCTAAAAGCGCATTATGCTTTACTTTTCAGCCTGCTTTAAGCTTCCATTAGCAAGGGAAGAATAAATTAAATGCATAAAAATCTGTATCTCTGGAGTAATGGGTTAAACTTAAAGCATGCTGAAAGTAAAGCGGAATGCACCTAAATGGCATTCAAAACAATTAACTTTCCTCTTACTATTATTGATGTTTTTAGCTCACCTGAGCCAAAGGCTCAAGGTGAGCTATTGGGATGGCCCTGTGTCCGTCATCGTGCGTCGTCCGTCGTCCGTCGTCGTTAACAATTGCTTCAAATGACATCTTCTCCTAAACGGCTGAACAGATTTCAACCAAACTTTACAGGAATGTTCCTTGGGTCAAGCTCTTTCAAATTTGTTCAAAGAATTGAAAACAATATAGAACTCTGGTTGCTATGGCAACCAAAGTGAAAAAATAAGGAAATCTTAAAAAATCTTCTTGTCTGAAACTACAAGGGCCAGAGCTTAGATATTTGGCACATAACATTATCTACAGGTCCTCTATCAAGTTTGTTCAAATTATGCCCCTGGGGTCAAAATTGGCCCCGCCCCGGGGGTCACAGTTTTACATAGAGTTATATAGTGAAAATTTCAAACGTCTTCTCCACTGAAACTAATATGGCCAGAGCTTTGATATTTGGCATGGTGACACTTCTAAATGTCTTTTACCTAGTTTGTTCAAATGGTTCTGGTCGGTTAAATATCTAGGTCATAATTCACATTCAAAATTTGTATAGCAGACAGCAATTCAGCATTATAAGAGTTAGACCCTAGCCAAATTTCCTACTGGCAGAGTTACATAACTGAACTCAGGTCAGCTGGTCAGCTGATGAGGTTGCATATGGTGTTGTCTGCTATATTTTTATGCCCTGCAGTTGGGGGCATATTGTTTTTGTCTGTCTGCTTTTTTGTCTGTTTGTCCATTTGTTTGTCTGTCAGTCCACAACTTTAATCTTAGCCATAACTTTGTTAAAGTTAGAAACTTTATAACTTGGGTCATGTCCTACAAAGGTCAATGTCATTTTTGAGATATTTCCCAGTGTCATATTTTCTTGTCTTTGAGATAACTCCAGTTCTAGTGATGTTAACCCATTACCCCATACATATGCCTTTTTATGCCTTTAATTTATTTCTCCTCTAAAGAAAATAATTCCACTTTATACAGTCATAAACATGTAAGATATAAGATAAGAAATAGTATCTATATCTTAGTAGATGATAGCTTAAAGCAGGTTGAAAGTAAAGCAGAGTGTGCAATAAATAATCATGGAAATACATGTAGCTTGATAAGTGTCATGGATAAGGGCCATAACTCTGCCAACAATATTTTTTTAAGTTATTCCAATTTGTCATGTTTTTTTTGTCTGGAAGATAATTCCATTTACAGCTATATTAAAATGTTGTCTTGCCTATTATGCTAAGGCACAATGACCTCAGGTGAGCGAATTAAGGGCCATGGCCCTCTTGTTTGCCAACAGTTTGGATCTGGATAAGATCAATAACTTTGGAAGCTTTCTGCACATCATTTATCCTGTATTAAACATCCGTCTGCCTTTAAATATCACCATTCTTGTTCAAAGAGTTGTAGTTTCAGGAGAGTTTTGATAGTGTTTATTACTCTTTTCAGATGCCAATGCAGCAAGACTAGAGGCTGGTCTCCAGCCAGATGGTCCCCAGACTAATGGGTTTGTAACTCCCATGTCTAGCACGCCTTCTATATCTCAATACCACACACCCGCAGCTACGCCTGATGGGATTGCTAGCCAGTACCCAATCAATGTAGAGAAATCTCCAGCAGAACTGTTCACAGATCTCACCACCCCAGTTGAGTTACGCCAAGACGGGTCAGAGACGTCTAGGTCGGAGACATCCAGTGTGGTCAGTGAGACAGACTCTGTACCGCCTCCTGCTCCGCCTCCACCTCCTGGAGTTCCTCCCCCACCAGCCCCGCCTCTTCCACCGGCTTTTGGAGTTCACAGAAGTGGTAGGTTTATATAATATATATAGTTCATGCAAATTTGACAATATGCACCAGAAGAAATGTTTTCTATATCCTAGCAGATGGTAGCTTAATTAAAGCGGGCTGAAAGCAAAGCAGGATGTGCCTTAAGGTGCAGTCTGCTTTACCTTCAACCTGCTTTAAATGCTCATCTGTCTTTAAAACTAAAAACAGTAATAGGTAAATATTAACCTTAAAATGTGTATTTTCCAAATTGACTCTCATTTTCTGATAAATGATCAGTTTGTGTCATGAAAGTATTTTAAGTATGAAAAACAATTTTAACCCTGATCAAAGGGCTCCTTTAGAAACTGTCTAATCTGGGTCTACACTGTTTGCAAATGGTGTATTCTATTACATCACACAGTGACAGATAATATTAGGTATAGATACAAGGCCATATATTTTTAGCTCACCTGAGCCGAAGGCTCAAGGTGAGCTGTTATGACCGCCCACCGTCCGTCTGTCCATCTGTCTGTCTGTTCAAAGTTACTTCAAGCGACATCTCCTCTGAAACCAAATAATGGAGGGAGATGTTAACTTGCTCATGATGTTCCTTGGATGCTTCTCTACAGAAATTGTTCAATTGAAATGTTTAAGTTTTCAACTTAATGAAATTTTCTTAAAAAAAGTGAAAAACTTTAAACAATCTTCTTGTCAAAAAACACTATTCCCACAGCTATAGATATTGCGTGTATAGTATCTTCTACTAGATCACTTTTGATAATTGTTAAAATCAAAACACTAGGGTCAAATTTGACGCCACCCTAGCGATTTCCAGTGCCACTTGATGCAAGTCTGACTGGCTAAACTCTAACGATTCGTTTTATACAGGTTTACTGTACCTTCCAGGCTAAGAAGCTACCCTTATACTAAAGGCAACATTTTTGCAAACAGTTTTAATCCAGGTCAGATGCCACATAATGCTGCATCTAATCTGGATTCAAACTATTTGCTACTCATTTACATAGTTTCTTATATTTAGAAAATATAAGTTATGATTTTTTACATATTTCACATACAAACATTTGGAGCAGACAACAGTTCAGCATGATAATAGCAATTTGCCCTAAAGAACATATGCTATTACATAACTGACCTATAGCTCTGAACTCAGGTCACAGAGATTACATAACAGAACTGAATGATGTCTGCTACTTTTTTAGCTCGCCTGTACGTAGTACACGACGAGCTATTGCAATACCCCCGGCGTAGTCGTCGTTGTTGTTGTCGTTGTCGTCGTTGGCGTTGTCGTTAACGGCGTAAACAATTTTAGAAAATGTCTATAACTTCTATGTCCCTTGAGGTATTGCTTTCATAGTTGGTATGTGTGTGTATATGGACAAGACCTTTCCATGCACAGAAAATTTTTGACCCCTGTGACCTTGACCTTGAACTTAGAGCATGCGTTTAGGTTTCGAAATCTGCATTTAGGTTTCCAAAATTGCCTTTAACTTCTATGTCCCTTGAGGTATTGCTTCCATAGTTGGTATGCGTGTGTATATGGACAAAACCTTTCCATGCACAGAAAAATTTGGACCCCTGTGACCTTGACCTTGAACTTAGGGCCTGGGTTTAGGTTTCGAAATCTGTGTTTAGGTTAAGAAAAATGCCTTTAACTTCCATGTCCCTTGAGGTATTGCTTTCATAGTTGGTATGTATGTGTATATGGACAAGACCTTTACATGCACAGAAAAATTTAGACCCCTTTGACCTTGAACTTCGGGCCTGTGTTTAGGTTTCGAAATCTGTGTTTAGGTTTCGAAAAATGCCTTTAACTTCTATGTCCTTTGAGGTATTGCTTGCATAGTCGGTATGTGTGTGTATATGGACAAGACCTTTCCATGCACAGATAAATTTGGACCCTTGTGACCTTGACCTTGAATTTCGGGCCTGTGTTTAGGTTTTGAAAAATGCCTTTTACTTCTATATCCTTTGAGGTATTGCTTTCATAGTTGGTATGTGTGTGTATATGGACAAGACCTTTCCAGGCTCAGAAAAATTTAGACCCCTGTGACCTTGACCTTAATCTAAGGGCCCATGTTTAGTTTTCGAAATCTGTGTTTTGGTTTCTCAAAATTGTTATTACTCCTATGTCCATTGAAATATTCCTTTCATATTCAGTTTGCATGTGTATATGGACAAGATCTTTCCTTGCATGCAAAATGTTTGAGCCCTCTGACCTTGACCTTGAATTTCGGACCCGCGTTTAGGTTTCAAGGTCTGAGTTTAGGTTTCTCAAAATTTCTTTAACTCATATATCCATTGAGATATTTCTTTCATATTTGACATGCATGTGTATATGGACAAGACCTTTCCATGCATGCAAAAAAATTAGCCCAGTGTCCTTGACCTTGAATTAAGGTCCCGAAAGGTTTTAGGTTTCGAAATCTGCGTTTAGGTTTCAGAAATGCTTATAATTCCTATGTCCCTTGAGGTGTTATTTTCATATTTGATTTGCCAGTGTATATGGACAAGACCTTTCCATGCAGGCAAAAAGGTTGACCTCTGTGACCTTGAGTGTGCTTTTAAGTTTCTAAAGGTTCCGGTGGCGAGCTTTGTTGTCTCTCTGACAACTCTTGTTATGTCCTGGCACAAGTTAGTTGGAGGCATATTGTTTTTGGTCTGTCTGTTTTTAGCTCACCTGAGCTAGCTCAGGGTGAGCTTTTGCAATCCTTGAATGTCCGGCGTGCGGTGTGCGTCGTCCAGCGTCAACAATTTTAGTGTTTACACTCTAGAGGCCACAAAATTTATCAAATGTTTCTCAAACTTGCTCACATTGTATATTACCATAAGAATTTGGATGAGTTCGATTATGGTTGAAATCAGACCAACAGATCAAGAGTTACCTACCTTTGAATTGCTGAAAATGCCATATTTAACTGTGTTTACACTCTAGAGGCCACAATATTTATTCAATCTTGATCAAACTTACTCAGATTTTATATTACCATAAGAATTGGGATGTGTTCGATAATGGTTAAAATCAAGCCAATAAAAGAAGAGTAATCTACCTTTGAATTGCTGAAAATGCCATATTTAGCAGTGTTTACACTCTAGAGACAACACTTTTTATCGAATCTTTCTAAAACTTATTCTGATGGTATATTACCATAAGAGTTCGGATGAGTGCGATTATGGTCGAAATCTGACTAACGGATCAAGAGTTATCTACCTTTGAATTGCTGAAAATGCCATATTTAACAGTGTTTACACTTCAGAGGCCACAATTTTATCCAATCTATTTCCAACTTGCTCAGATTGTATATGACCATAAGAGTTCATATGAGTACGATTATGGTTGAAATCAGACAAATAGGTCGAGAGTTATCTACCTTTGAATTGCTGAAAATTTTTAAGGGTGTTTACACTCTAGAGGCCACTTTTTATTCAATCTTTCTCAAACTTACTCAGATTGTATATGACCATAAGCATTCGAATAAGTGCAATTATGGTTGAAATTGGACCAATAGGTCTAGAGTTATCTGCCCTTGAATTGCTGAAAATGCAATATCTAACAGCGTTTACACTCTTGCAACTACAGTTTTCAATGGATTTTTAGCTCACCTGAGCTAGCTCAGGGTGAGCTTTTGCAATCCTTGAATGTCCGGCGTCAACAATTTTAGTGTTTACACTCTAGAGGCCACAATATTTATCCAATCTTTCTCAAACTTGCTCAGATTGTATATTACCATAAGAGTTCGGATGAGTTCGATTATGGTTGAAATCTGACCAATAGGTCAAGATTTATCAACCTTTGAATTGCTGAAAATGCCATATTTAACAGTTTTTACACTCTAGAGGCTCTTTCTCAAACTTGCTCAGATTGTATATTACCATAAGAGTTTGGATGAGTTTGATTATGGTTTAAATCCGACCAATAGATCAAGAGTTATAAACCTTTGAATTGCTGAAAATGCCATATTTAACAGTGTTTACACTCTAGGGGCCACAACATTTATCCAGTCTTTTTCAAACTTGCTCAGATTGTATATTACCATAAGAGTTCGGATGAGTTCAATTTTGGTTGAAATCAGAATAATAGGTCTAGAGTAATCTACCTTTGAATTGCTGAAATTGCAATATTTAACAGTGTTTACACTCTAGAAGCCATGTATATTTATCTAATCTTTCTAAAACTTGCCCAGATTGTATATTACCATAAGAGTTTGGATGAGTTCAATTATGGTTGAAATCGAACCAATAGGTCAAGAGTTATCTACCTTTGAATTGCTGAAAATGCCGTATTTAATCGAACCCATAGGTCAAGAGTTATCTGCCCTTGAATTGCTGAAAATGCCATTCCTTACAGCGTTTACACTCTTGCAACTACAGTTTTCAATGGATTTTGATTATAGTCCTGTAAACGAAGTACGAGCTATAAGTTCTCGAAGGAGTGCAATTATTGTTGAAATCTAATCATTGTGGCAATAGTTATCTGCCCTTGATATACTTTGAAATGCCGAAAAGACTTTCAGTATTGTTAAGGCTCTAGTTATCTACCCTTGATGTATTCTACTATACTAGAATTATGAGGTTGTATTCCAAAATGGTTTACATGCTATACTGCAAATTTGAATAGATTTAGATCAAAACGGGTGAAACAGAAAGGCAAAGCTATCAGTACAACAGGTGAGCGATATCAGGGCTTCAGGCCCTCTTGTTTCTATAAAAACTTAAAAAATCTTCTTGTCAAAAAGTACAAGGGCTAGAGCTTAGATATTTGGCACAAAGCATCATTTTTAGGTCATCTATCAAGCTTGTTCAAATTATGCTCCTGAGGTCAAAATTGGCCCCACCCCGGGGGTCACAGTTTTACATAGAGTTATATAGTGAACTTTTCAAACGTCTTCTTCTCTGAAGCTAATATGGCTAGAGCTTTGATATTCGGCATGGTGTCATTTCTAGATGTCCCTTATCTATTTTGTGCAAATGGTTCCAGTCTGTTGCATATGTAGGTCACATGAGCTAAAAATAGATTTTTTCAATGGAAACTTAAACAAATCTTCTTGTCTAAAACCCTAGTACCCTAATCTTAGATATTTGGCACATAGCATCATCTACAGGTCCTCTATCAAGATTGTTCAAATTATGCCCCTCGGGAAAAAATGACCTTGTCCTGGACATAAATCATGATCTCCATTTTGACGTACAGCTATTCTCAGGTGAGCGAAATATGCCCCATGAGGCTCTTGTTTTGTTTTTAATGAAAAATATATTCTGAAATCTAAGAATTTTGTTATATTTATATTTAGATTCTAAGTTTGTTGGTATTATCAAATGTTACATCAAAATGGTAATCATATTGATTATGAGAGATTACAATGTTCACTACTATCAGTTTCCAATGATGTAATATTTTCAGTATCCATAAAGCCAGTGGTCAACCCATCCACTCCCATGAAACCATTGTTCTGGCAGAGACTGCAGCTCATGCAGCTGAAAACTCCAAAACATACAGAGTAAGAGTTCTATGTGTCCTTAAAACCTTTAGCCAATATTGCAAAATGCTTTTTAGCGCATTTATTTATTCCTCATAGAGATGTTTTAACATGCTTTTATCAGGCCCTGTTAACACATTACTCCATAAATAACGTTACGCCTTTTAATTTATTCATTTTCTGCAAGAGAATAGTTCCAATTTATACAGATATGAATATGCACCATAAGAGATCTTTTCTAAATCCTTGCAAATGATAGATGAAAGCAGGCTGAAAGAAAAGCAGAATGCCCCTTAAGGCACATTCTGCTTTACTTTCAACCTGTTTCAAGTGGCCACCTGTCTTCAAAATTAGTTACAGGCTATGGGGTAAATGGTTAAAAAGCCATATTATTTGTTTCTGCATCCTGACAGATGGATGCTTACAGCAGAAGGAAATTAAAGCAACTCTCTGCTGTATTTTCAGCCTGCTTTAAGGAATGGTCTGTCTTAAACATTAAAACAAGTGGTCCCTTCAATTATAGTACACGATTGAGCAATCTGTATTTGATCCCAGCATTCTAATGGTTGAAATTTATTATGGAATGGTCTGTTTGTTTGAGCAACACTTCACAGATAAGCCATATATTTTCATTTGAAGTTAAAGCCAGTTCAAACTGTGTATCACTATTTTGTGTGGATTTTGAAGTTTTATTGTTCATGTTTTGTGTTCTAGGTACAATGAGGCCAAGTTATTGTGGGAGGATGTGCGGGAGGAAGTGTTTGACATTAAGGAATTAGATGAACTCTTCTCAAAGACCAACATAGAGCCATCTAGACGCTTCTCTAACAAGCCAAAGTCAAAAACCAAACAGGTATAGCCATAATGTCAGTATAGGAGTCACAGGGATGGTGTGTGCGTGACAAAAGCAGACACACTTCATGTACTAGTATATGTTTAGCAAACATTCAGATGTTGCATGTGCTGTCTTTCCCACTTTCCTCCTGAAAGTGCAAATCATCTGTATCCAACAGTGTTTAATGCAGGATATTGCTGAATGCAACACGAAAGTAAACCTGTTTTACTTTCATTTTGCTTCAAGCTGTCACCTGTTTCCAACACTATCAGTGAATATGGTAATTCAATTTAACCCTTTACCCCATAGCTGGTTTCTAATTTTGAAGACAGTTGACCACTTAAAGCAGGTTGAAAGGCTGCTTTAAACTACCATCTGCTAATATAGAAAATATATCTTATGATACATGACTGTATAAATTGGAACTGGCATAAAAGGCATATTTATGGGTTAATGGGTTAAGAAAGTTCAAGATATCAAAGTTGGACTGTATTATCTTATTTTGTAATTGCCAATGTTATTTCATTATTGCATATTAAAAAAGTAACTCCTCTTACTTATCTGAAAGTTGACTTAATTTGACTACCAATCAGTGCATAAGCAGCATGAAGTCGTAAATATTGTTATAATTGTACTATGTATGTATTTTTTCAGCCAGCCAAAGTGATATCGCCCAAACGGTCACAGACCATTGGCATCTTGTTATCTAGTCTCCGTGTAGATATGTCTGATATTGAATATGGTAAGTAAGGATGAGAAAGTTAGGTGATAATAATGTAGGGGTACACACTTATTTCAGCTTGACCCATCAGATAAATAACAAGGGGGTCAGTCTGTAAATCTTGGACCTTACAACACACGCTCCTGTTAACCCATTACCCCTTAGCCTGTTTCTAGTTTTGAAGACAGGTACCACTTAAAGCAGGTTGAAAGTAAAGCAGAATGCGCCTTAAGGCACATTCTTTTTTAGCTCACCTGGCACGTAGTCCCAAGGTGAGCTTTTAGGATCGCTGGATGTCCGTCGTCTGTCTGTCCGTCCGTTCACAATTGTTCATTAACACTCTAGCAGGTTCAAATCTAATTGGATCTTGATGAAACTTGGTCACAATGTTTGCCTCAATGAAATCTAGGTCAAGTTCGAATGTGGGTCAAAAACTAGGTCACTAGGTCAAATTATCGAAAAACCTTGTTAACATTCTAGAGGCTACAAATTTCATTGGATCTTCATGAAACTTCATCAATATGATTGCCTCAATGAACTCTAGGCCAAGTTCGAATGTGGGTCATGTCCGGTCAAAAACAAGTTCGAATGTGGGTCATGTCCGGTCAAAAACTAGGTCACTAGGTCAAATCTTCGAAAAACCTTGTTAACACTCTAGAGACTACAAATTTCATTGGATCTTCATGAAACTTCATTAAAATGTTTGCCTTAATGAAATCTAGGTCAAGGTCGAATGTTGATCATGTCCGGTCTAAAACTAGGTCACTAGGTCAAATTATCGAAAAACCTTGTTAACACTCTAGAGGCTACAAATTTCATTGGATCTTCATAAATCTTCATCAATATGATTGCCTCAATGAAATCTAGGCCAAGTTCGAATGTGGGTCATGTCCGGTCAAAAACTAGGTCACTAGGTCAAATCTTCGAAAAACCTTGTTAACACACTAGAGACTACAAATTTCATTGGATCTTCATGAATCTTCATCAAAATGTTTGCCTCAATAAGATCTAGGTAGATCTAGGTCAAGTTAAAATGTGGGTCATGTCCGGTAAAAAACTAGGTCACTAGGTCAAATCATCCAAAAACCTCGTTAACACTCTAGAGACTACAAAATTCATTAAATCTTCATGAAACTTGAACAAAATGTTTGTCTCATTGATATCGAGGTCAAGTTAGAATGAGGGTCATGCCCGGTCAAAAACTAGGTCACACGGTGTACATGGTTACATGGTTACCAGGTGAGCGATTTAGGGCCATAGTGGCCCTTGTTTACTTTCAGCCTTCTTAAAGAAACAATCTGCTAAGATATAGAAAATATTTCATGTGGTACATACTTAAAGAAACAATCTGCTAAGATATAGAAAATATTTCATATCGTACATACTTAAAGAAACAACCTGCTAAGATATGGAAAATATTTCATATGGTACATACTTAAAGAAACAATCTGCTAAAATATAGAAAATATTTCATATGGTACATACTTAAAGAAACAATCTGCTAAAATATAGAAAATATTTCATATGGTACATACTTAAAGAAACAATCTGCTAAAATATAGAAAATATTTCATATGGTACATACTTAAAGAAACAATCTGCTAAAATATAGAAAATATTTCATATGGTACATACTTAAAGAAACAATCTGCTAAAATATAGAAAATATTTCATATGGTACATACTTAAAGAAACAATCTGCTAAAATATAGAAAATATTTCATATGGTACATAATCATATATGACTGTATAAAGTGGAACTGTTTTCTTCAGTGATGGAAGAAATTAAATGCATAAAAAGGTGTGTTTAAAGGGTAGTGAGTTTAATAAAAACCTGTGTTCAGTTGTTAACCCACTTCTCCATAAATATGTGTTAAATTTAGTCCTCCACTGAAGAAAATAATTCCACTTTATATGTTAATGAATATGCACTATAAGAAATATTTTCTATATAGTTTTGAAAATGAATCATGGATGGCATTTAAGTATTTATCCAGATATAGGCTTGAGGCAGAGCATAGAGATGGATATAGACATTTCAGGTATCTGACTTGAGATTTGATTTCTTTTTCTTGAACAATGCATCCATTAAAATAAAAGGCCAATTTATTTGTTATTCCCAAAAGTGTCTTGTTTTATCAAAATGTTCTAAATGCTGTAGGGTTAATAATTGATTTTTCTTCTACTTTTCAGCAATATTGAATTTTGACACTTCACTCATTGGTGAAGAAAAACTACGCCATATTTATGATAATGTAAGTATTTACACTATTGTTGCACTTTAGATGGATCAGATGTAATTTGATAATATATGTTATGAATTTCTTAGCTTTCTCAAATATTTTCATAGAGATGAATACTGTTTATAAAGGAAACATGATATTGGTTCCAGCATAGAAAGAATTAAAACTGACAAAAAGCTATAAGGAAAATGGTTTGAAATGACAACACTCCAGAAGGGAAAGGCCTTGAACATTTATTTTGAAAGCTTCTTTACAATGTTCATAAAATAAATGAGACCAATCAAAGTGATGATTTAATGAGAAGAGTGATGCGTCTAACCACGATATTTAGGATTCACTAAAGTGGAACATATCTGTATTTCAAAGTTAAAACCTTGCTTATCCACATTTTTCCTTTGAAATATGGATATTTCCATTCTAAGCGTGATCAAAATAATGAAATTCAACTTTATATACAAGAACATTCCAGTTAAGGTGGTTCGACAGCGGGCAGCCCGCATCTCGAGTTCCGGAAATGCTGATGACTTTCACCTGATCTTTTCGGCACGTGCTTATAGTAGAAAATTTAGATAAAGAAAAGTTTCATCTACTTCAGTGTCTTCTCTGTTAGCGCAATTGGTTAGGTGATTGACTTGCAATCCAAAGGTTCTAGGTTCGATTCTCACTCGCTTCAAAACTTTTTTTTAACAAACTGTCCGATTTTAGTGACTAGTCAATTCATAACGCAGTGATCAAAGGACAGGCTATGTTTAGTCTAGTAATAATGAATAATATCAGATGCAAATATAGTCAAGTGACAGCTACATTTGTGAGGATTTATAGCCTATATAACAGATGGCAGCTTAACACAGGACAAAAGTAATGCTAAAAAATAGATCCTAAAGGAGCTTTTATGCATTACTTTTGTTATGCATTAACCCATTAACTCATAAGTGATTAACAATTATCAGTGCTTATCTCAATACATGCTAGTTGAATAAAGTGAGTCAAAATGAGTTAGTACAGTACAAGTCTCGCAATGTTTAAAAAGTCCGCGCTCACAGCACGGACACTTTTGAATGTCCGCGGGTTTCCAGCACGGACAATTTTTTTGGATCATCGTGGACAAAATGTGTGTCCACCGCGGACAGAAATTTACCCTACGGGATATTTCCGCGGCGGAGTCATCGCTGATTGCGATGGCATCATCGCGGATTGCGAGGCATCATCGTGGACGCTACCTGTATGAGTTGGAGTCGCTGAATCGGTTTAGGTGAAAATTATCAAGAAAAGATATGCAACAGCTTACTTGTTCATACACGTGTGCATTTTTAACTGTAGAAACCTTTTTGGAATACAGTCATATTTCGAATTCATAATGAAATATAATATACATGTAAATAGCCTACTCTTAAACCCCGAAACTGAAACAGGTTCTTTATGTTAAACTAAAGTCTATAGTCAGGTTGCAAAAAAAAAAAAGATAAAGGATTAAAAAAAAAGTCTACGTATAACGTGTTTTAGCTCACTGTCTAAGTTTATTGAAAATCATACGGAAAGAGATTAAAAATGTCACTCGTATTCGGTCATAATTGTTTCGACCCAACACGAGAGTTAAAACGGGGGAGAGTTATGAAACTCGGGAAAACCATTATTTGAATTCATTCCCGTAAACGTGTGTCTTCTTAGAAGACGAGAAACTAATTGTACAGTAAAACCTCTCTATAACGTCCACTAAATGGTTTTAGATAGCAGGTTCTTTAGGTTCTATGTTTTATTGAAAATCGTACGGGTAGAGATTAAAAATGTCTGGCGCATTCTGTCATAATTGTTTAGAACCAACACGAGAATTAAAGGGGGGGGGGGAGAGTTGTGAAACTCGGGAAAATAATTATTTCTTTCAATCCCGTAAACTTGTACCTCCTCCTAAGAAAAGTAGCTAAAGATACAGAATAAAACCTCTCTATCACGACCACTAAACTGTGTTAATTAGCAGGTGTTAAAAACAAGTGCATGCTTAAGGAAATGTGAACGTAAAACAAGTTTCTGCAGAAACTTTCATGTTTACGTTCATTTTGCTTCAAGCTTTCCCGTCTTTTTATGCAGTCAATTAGCCTTCAGTTTCGTGGTCATTATAGAGAGGTTTTATAGTAGATTAAATAATGATATAAGGACCAACCGCATCTACACGATTGATTTTGGTCTCAAAATCTACTATGCTGCTACAGTTTTTACTTTTGATCGATCAACTCTGTCAAACACGGGTTTGCATTGTTTCTGAGGAATGTAATCCTTTTTTACATTAGCCGAGGTTAAAGTTGAGATGATAGATAGTTATAGAAGGCAGTGTTATTTATATGCAAATGAGAGAGAGAGAGAGAGACAGAGAGAGCAAGACACACACAGAGATAGAGAGACAGAGAGAGAGAGAGAGAGGGGGGAGAGGAGGGATGGAGGATAGATATATATATAGATAGAGAGACAGAGAGAGATATATAGACTAGCAGACTGAAAGAGTGAATAAAGACAAACAGACAGAAACAGATGCATGTAAACAGACAGAGGGTCAGTCAGACAGACAGACAGCTGTTTTCATGTGGAAATAATATGCTGTTAGAGCTTCTTCCCGGAATGTCTCAGAGCGAACGGTCAGTACTGTATACGGTCGCATGATTGAATTAAATTTACATGTCAACTAACTCGACCGAGCTTACTTTTTCGTCTCTTTTCATAAACAGAATTAAACCCAATCAAATAAGTTTAGTTTAAACATATTTTACAGGGCTGCCATAAATTGACATAAAAATCCTAAGATTTTCAAATAAGCATTTTTAAAGTGCGATTTTACAAATCTTTCCTGTTCCCCATCGCCTGTTTCTAGTTGTGTTGCCACGTGGCTGCTTAAAGGAGGCTGAAGGTAAAACAGAATGCGCCTTAAGGCGCATTTTTCTTTACTTTCAGCCTGCTTTGAGCTACCACATACTAGAAAGAATATCCGAAGATTTAGAAAAAATCCGGATAAATTGCAGTCCTGATTTTATTTCAATTATATACATAAAATGGGGTTGGACCACAAGTTCTAACAACTTAGAGACGGTCCTTCCCCTATAGTTTAACAAATACAAATTCTTTTTCGAGAGCGGGCATTAGTGAGCCAGAGAGAGGGAGAAATAAAGAGAGAGAGAGAGAAAAGAGAGAAATAGAGCGAGGGAGAGAGAGAGAGAGAGAGAGATAATATAGCGCGAGGGAGGGAGAGAGAGTATGTGTACAGTTGCCTCCATAACCATTATACATACTCTCTCTCTCGGCAATCAAATACATAAAGAAATTTATACAAATAGCAAACATATATATGTACAGTCGGCTGAGCGGTCATTCGGACTGAAAGTAGACTTTAACTTGGTATATTACTTTTTTTATTTATCTCTGACGACCCGTGTCTGTAAACACCATATTGGATCTGCGATACTGTAACTGTGGAATTCTGAATGTCTACTGTCATCTTCAATCCATATGTGAAAATTTTAAAAGAAAAACAGGTGGTTTCGCGTT
This sequence comes from Gari tellinella, assembly GCA_922989275.2. NCBI lineage: Eukaryota > Metazoa > Mollusca > Bivalvia > Cardiida > Psammobiidae > Gari > Gari tellinella. Next base: position 34,395,548 of record OV277857.1, on the reverse strand, counting down.
CTTTTGCAAACTACGTTTTAAAACTAGATTATATTATTGATTTAAAAGAGTCAACAAAGTCTTCATCAGTCATATACATATATTGGAAAATATTGTTTTATAAATGTGGTAATTAACGGTGTAGATACTTATCTAGTGACTGTAACTCAGTGTATGATAGGGATCTACTAGAAATTTTTAAACAACTTTTCGTTTACTTTCATTCTAAATAACTATAATGTTGATGACATTTAAAATTAAAATGTATTATCTGGTTTTGAGATGATCGCTTACAATCATGGAGACATTACACATTTCTCCATGCTTACAATGTACATAATACGTATAGAGATAGATCTTACATCCATACAGATAAGACAAATCAATCAAATTAATTATGTAAGTACTTCGTTATTGCTGTCTCTCAGTGTCACTCGTTATCTGCCACATTTCCCCATTGAGTGCCCCGATTAAGTGAATCACGTACCTAGACTAACTGGTTATTTCTGAAGCTGTCAAGGCGATTTATGGCATACAGTGTTAAAATCGTTATTTTTTATGATTGGCTTTCTAATTAAGGGCAGAGTTAAACGAAATCATTTACAATAATCTGAGTCATATGATTGGTCGAAAAAGAAGGTAATAGTTGGAAACTGGAAGGTCACGAAAGCCTAATTGACACATCAATAAGTTAACTTGATAAAAACTTTGATGTTACATAACTTAAAGAAGTATTTTGCCTCTTCATTTTTCTTCTCTCGACAAAAAGGCATATATTATGGTGATATGCGTATCACTTTCACACCTGAGCTATGAAATTTGTGTGGGGTGCCATAAATCATAAATTAAAAAAATCCGTTTGCACTACTAAACCATCATCTCTGTACATTGAACGGTGCAGATCCTGATCAGAGATACAAGGAGTCCTCTGGTCTGGGTTTACATGCTTACTGTTAAGCATACGACAAGTGCACTTGTCATAGGTAAACTGTTAGAAAGTGACTAGTATATTCGTCGATAGGATTAAGTGTGTGACGTAATTACGATATGTGGTCATATCCTTAAACGGTGTAGATCCTGATCAGAGGACTCTGAGAAACCTCTGATCTGGATCTACATGTACATGCTTAGCATTCGACAACTATACTTTCATAGGTAACACTGTTAGTAAGTGACGAATGCATATATATACTCGTAGATACAATTGAATGTGTGAACCAATAACGATGTGATCGTATCCTTAAACGGGATAGATACTGATCAGAGGGCTCTAGGATCCCCCTGATCTGGGTCTTCATAGTTATCAAGGTTTGTTTATATGTATTATTTATTAATTTTCCAATTGCTGTTGTATCACCGGCGCTTTTGTATTAAAACAACAGTATGGGACTTGTAGTACGACAGCCGAGTCTACACTGTTTGCAAGAATTTGGGCATTATATTTGGTCATTTCTGCCCCGTCTGTTTCATTCCTTGCTGATCCATCGTCATGGTGCTGTTCCCTCCATCAGAACATAGAAGACCGTTAAGGAAAGACAGTCACGTGAACAAAAAGTCATTTATCGCACAAAAAACGCGAGATCAACGACATGCTGTCCAGACGATTTGCCATTGTGTCAATAGAAGTTAGTTTAAAAAACGAGTATACTCGTCGATAGGGTTGAATGTGTTAAATAATTCCGGAGCACTCCTTTATGAACACTCTGATCCTGGTCTGCACGGTTAGCACACGACAAGTGTACTTTTCTCAGTGACACTGTCAGTGCAAGGAAATGACGAGTGTACTCTTTGATAGGGTTAATGTGATAACCAATTCTACCTTTTTATCAACTCATCACGGTTGAGTCTCATCTTTTCAGTTAAAATTCTACCATATACATGTACACACATAATCATGATTTAAAAAAAATGAGATGTTGAAATTAGGCTTTTTAAAACTTTAATTTACTATAAATGATGAGTAATTATATATACAGACCGGTGGAAGCTTAATGCAGATGAGAATTAATGCAGATAGCTCTGAATGACCTTCGATTTGCAATTAGCTGCCATCTGTCTGCAAAATGTTCCGCATGACTATTGCTCGGCATTAAGTTGTCACCAATTTGCATAACGGGTACCTTAATGCAGATGACAAAAAATGTAGAAAGCCTGGTGACAGCAAAATCAGTCATTTTCCAACAATTCTAATTGTTTAAGACACGGAGCCATTGAGCTGTAACATCTTGTTGATTGAAGGCGGCGCTTTTATTTTTGATTGTCGGGTTTTGTTATCTAACCCCCTGCGCTGGAACGCCAGGGTCGTCGTTTCCGGTGTAGAACACCCAAAGCGTTGTTTTAATGTTTGACACTTTACTTTTGGCCCTCATTATGCTGAATTATCACCCGCTTCTAAAGTGTTTGTGAAATAACTGAAATAAGATTCGTTGCTTAATTTCGCTGAAGAAAAACAGAAAATGAGAGTTAGTCAGGTTTAACCCTTACTAGGAGTTACGGTCTTCTGTAGGATCCGAACTGTTTGCAAATATTAAAGACGCTACACTCGGCAGGCTAAGGGATTATGCTAACTATAAGAAGGTTGTGCGGCCGCCCAAAGCCATGTGATCCTTGCAGCTCCAGTCACCATCGGCTCCTTTTTGTGAAGACGTACATTGTACAGTGGAGAATGTATTATTATTTCCCAATAAACGCGTTTACGCTAAAACTTTTATTTCAATTGCAAACAGTTTGGAGTCAGATCAGAGGCTGGGTTACCCAGCGTCTGATCAGGCTCCAAACTGTTTGCTACTCAGATAAAAAGGAATTGTTAGAATTATGTAGAACATGACATTTTCTACGTTTTAGTGCCTTGCTATTGCGTTTCGTTTGCGTTTAAACGGGGAAAAATAACATATTTTCCACTGTCTGCAGCGAATGTCAAATTTACCTGCATTTATTAGGCTTTATGAATATGCTACTAAAACAGTTATTTCTTTCTCTCTTCTTTCCCCCCCCCCCCCTTAAAACAGTGTTAATTATTAGGTGTTTAGGACAGGTTACTGCTTACATAAAGGTGAAAGTAAGGCAGGAAGCTCCTTCAGTTTCCCATGTGTGTAACCGGCAACCGGCGAAATCAATTTTCCGTCCGAAATATATTTATTCTATTTGCTTACAAAGGATACAATAACAGGCTTAAATAGTCATTAAGGCAGGTGGTTGATCGCAACAGTACAACAGAGCTTGCTAAATTACTGCTCATCTGCAATTAGCTGCTACCTGTCTTAAAGCCATCCTGCAATTAGTTGCCACATTTTTAAAACGCCATTCAATAAAAACTGTTTAAAATGTTGTTTTTAAACCCCACCACCAATAAACTGCTTAAGAATCTCTCTAGTCCGGGTTTTTGTCTGGTAACAGGATTCGATGTTCCGAGTTTTTAGTAAGTTTGTAAACGACCAAAATCTGTTACATTTTTACAATGGAGAAAACGTTTATACTTTCCTGTTTAAACGCAAACGAAACGCGAACGCAAAATACTTGAATGCATATACATGTACATGTAATCACAACTTTGTTATAGTCTGGAGCCTAATCAGACGCCGGGTAACCCGGCGTCTATTCTAATCTGGCTCCGGAAATACTTGTTTTAGCGTAAACGCGTTTATTGGGAAATAATAACATTTTCTCCACAGTATAATTCGATTACATGCAGTGTTTAGAAAAAGACATATTAAGATTCAGAATTGTCTTTATATTGCTTTTATTTGAAGCGTCTGGTACATTGTATTTCAGACTAGTGGGCATTTAAATTAAGAAATATCCGTTTAAAACGAAAGAATGTTTGCGTTAGAGTGACGTATTTTGAGTTTAGAATAATTAATAATTATTCTTTAATCCTTTCACTTCCATTATAAATGATTCCCACTATGACATAATACACCCTCAAAGTTATTTCGTCTGCCAGTCTGATAATTATGTAGGCTAATCTACACAGGAATCATAGAAGACTAATGCGGACTCATAGATTTTGGGAATAGTTTTCAGGAGATTTATGATACTAGTATTTAGACTGATGTGAAATTGAAACCGTAAAATCGATTTACCCTTTCACTCTCAATGACGCTTTAAAGCTTTAAAGGGCGTTTGTAACTAGTTGGGGACTGATCAGACGCAATTAGGACCCACACAGTTTGACTGTCGTATCGACATTTATAAGGTCATACAACATTAAATATATCTTTGAAATGTGTATTGCAGAAAAAACAACATTGAAGCAGACGACAATAAAGCGATGAAGGGGTAAAATTATCCCGAATCATGAAAGGGTTAAAAGTGGAACTTTACTATATATAGAGCCAAAATGGCATACGCGTGTATGCAAAGTTGAAACATCATAAAGGCTGTTTTTGCTGTTGGATAATCGGTTGTACCGTGTTTCTTTATCAGAAATAATTTTTTGGCAGCACTTAAGTAGAAAATAGACTCGAATATTGCACATCGTATTTTTCCGACCAGAACCAGACAATTCACAATCAGGTTCTGTAAACATAAATCAAACACGCCAAACAAATAGATGCTTGTCGAATGCAGAACGGTTTCGGTTGGAAATAAGCCACAATGAACTTTTTTCGAATGATTTATTTCATATATTGAACACCCTTTATTGTGCGCATTATAGGATCAAATAGGCTGTGGAAATTAACCAAGGAAACAAAATATCAATCCAGGTAAGGACCAGCGCGATCCGCAGTGGTGCACCGCGGTCCGTGACGATATCACCACGATCCACGGTGATAACGATCGCGTCCGGCGGCGAGAACCCCGGTGAGACACCATCACGGACCCATCACTATCCGCGATGGACTGCGGATTACCTCAAATATCATGACGGACTAATACGCCCGTCCGCGGTCGCTGAAATTGCGACGGACCGCGGATTCTTTAAACATTGCGAGACTTGTACTGTATGAGGCTATTGCGCAATGAGTCAAAATGAGTCAGTATGGCTTAATGGGTTAAGCAGTCACTTGCCTTTAAAGATCTACAGGCTACCGTATTCAATGGTCCCTTATTACAGGTTTGACTTATGGTATTATTTAGAGCTGACGGCATTTTAAAGTTGAACTCAAGGGAGGTTACTCGTTTTGTGTTATCATTTTGTCAGAATTTCAGGAAATCATGTATAAAATGTAAATTCTACTGTAGATTTTCATTAATTTTTTGTGACTAGTAGAATTAAGTTATATGTATCTAATAAGAGTAAAATTAGTGTATGTTAAACAGCAAGATTTTTTGTAATTTGAGATTTTCAGAATTTGACTTTTTTAAAATATTGATATTTCCGGAAAATATGTCATGAAATACTTTTGTTTGCCCAATATCTTATAGTCTATGAATAGTTTACTTGAATGCACAGAAATTATTGAGTTATATCATTCTATAAAGAAAATGTTCCTGTTTATTAAAAAAGGAGCTTTTCTCGACAAAAGGTCCTGTCAGAAAAAAACGGCACTGTAACTTTTTTTTATTTTAACGATTTTTCACTCTCCATATGGTATATTTCAATTTAATCAATGTTTCAAAGAATTCTGACACAGAATAAGCTGACCCGTGAACCACCTTAAGCAACTTTGAGATATTGAAGTTTGACTGTAGGCTGGGTGTAGTAAAAGGGAACATTTACAGTTATAGAACTAGCTTTTATAGTGACATAATAGGTTGTTCGTTTAGCATGCAGGAGATCTAGGGTGGAATCCTTGTCAGAGCTGTGATATTTTCAATCACTTAGTTTAATGTGTTTATTTGTTAGAGAGGAGATCCGGATGAGATGAAGAAACTTAAGGAGTATGTAAAGAAACATCCCGATACACCTCTAGACAAGCCTGATCAGTAAGTCACCTTGTAACATGTTTATGATCCTTGAACTAGTAGGTTATCCTATATATAGACTGTTCAGGGTGTTCAGATAGCGCAACCCCTACTCACCAAAGCGTCTGAGTGTATCCTGGGTCGTGGATGTGAGAGGTTATATTGGTCACCTGTTTGAACACTTGGGTTTTCCCCGGGTGCTCGGGTTTTCTCCCACAGAAATTACCAAATTTACCACCATTTGTGCCATCTAAAGTGATCTGCCCAAGTTGTTAGGATTTGTTTCATAATCAATGTAAATTTAATGATATTTAAACATTTATGTAAACAAACTGTTTATTGCAAACAGGAATTTCTATCAAAAGTAAAATGAAATTAAAAATTGGACCAGACATCCCTGAAAATGGATTCATCCAATATATAGTCATGGAAGAATCCTATAGCATTACATGTAAATAGGTAAAGCTGCCTCCTGTATTTAACACTATTACAAGCACATAAAAAAAGGCTAATTGATTGTATTAAAGACAGGTGACAGCTTAAAGCATGTTGACACTAAAACAGAAAGCTCCTAAAGGAGCTTTCTGTCTTAGTGTCACCTTGCTTTAAGCAGTCACCTGTCGTAAACATCTAATTATTAAGAACAATTTAGTGGTGGTTATAGAAAGGTTTTACTGTATTTCTTGTTTGTTATTTCCAGGTTTCTGTATGACCTGTCTCAGGTTCCTGACTATATAGAGAGGATATTCTGCTTCATCTTTAGAGAAGCCTTTCAAGAAAGCATATCTGTGATTGAAAATAAGATGACCAATCTTAAAATGACTTGCCAGGTAACACACAAAAACTTCAACATTGTTAACATGTTCCTTTGCATAAGCACAGATGCCTTTCCTGTTCTGATGATGTGAAAAGTGAATTATAAGGTTTCCATTGGTGGTGCTGGCAGTGGCAAGCTTGAATATGAAGTTTTCATCATATCTGAGCTATATTTCTGCAACCACTTGACGGAATTTTATGAAACCTGACGAGATAAATGACTACAAGATGAAGATATGCATATTGTTTTCTGTTCCAGTTTGGTAATAAGTATCTTAGTATTGCTGTCACTTCTACATCATAGGGAGACATCTAGTTCTGTGGATTTCTTTTAATAAAATTAATATGATTTAATTGCATATCAAATTTCACACTTTGTGATCTTCATTACCATTGTCTAAATTACATTGTTAGTGCAGATTAACCCATTACCTCTTAGCCTATTTCTTGCTTCGAAAACAGGTGGCCACTTAAAGCAGGTTGAAAGTAAAGCAGAATGTGCCTTAAGGCACATTCTGCTTTACTTTCAGCCTGCTTTAAGCTACCATCTTCTAGGATATGGAAAATATTTCTTTTGGTACATATTCTTTGCTGTATAAACTGGAACTTTTTTCTTCAGTGGAGGAATAAGTATGAGGCGTAAAAAGGCGTTTTTAAGGGGTAATGGGTTAAAAAAAATATATAATAAGAATGAAGCAACAGACAGAAATTGAATGCTTGTTCAAATCATTTTTTCTTGCTGTAGCTTAAATATGTTTCCATTGACAGACACTGATGACCAGTTCGTCGTTAAAGAGAATCCTTGGTTTGGTGCTTGCCCTTGGTAACTACATGAATGGAGGTGAGTGTGTGTATACTTGTAGATAGTTAACTTATACGCTACAGAGTTTAGTTGAGTACAGTGGCATTTAGATTTTAACTCACTACTCCACGCATATGCCTTCTTAGTTTTTACACCTTTAATATATTATTATGCCCCCGGCATCGACAGATGCGGGAGCATATAGTAATCGTCCTGTCCGTCCATCCGTCAACGTCCGTCCGTGCATCCGTCCGTAACAAGGTTAAGTAGATTTTACCGTTTGGTCTAGCATCAACACCGCTTATCCAAATGCTTTGATACTTATACAGTTGCTGCCTTGGACCATTTCCTATCCACCAATATCACCAAACTTTGATTTTGACCGTGACCTAACTTAGAATATTTTAAATAGGCTATTTCTTGGTTAACTAGAATTTACCATTTTGTCTAGCATCAACACAACTGACTACAATGCTTTGAAATTTATACAGTTGTTGCATTGGACCATTCCCTACTCAACAATATCGCCAAACTTTGATTTTGACCGTGACCTAAATTGAACTTAGAAAATTTTAAATGGGTGCTTTTTCGGCTCACTAGATTTTACCGTTTCCTCTAGCATCAACATTGTTTACTACAATGCTTCAATACTCATACAGTTATTGCCTTGGACCATTACCAACTCACCAATAATACCCAAGCTCAGTTTGACCCTGACCTTGACCTAATTTGGACTTAGAAAAGAACGTACAGTCCACACTCGTTAATCCGAATTTCATGGGACCAAGAAAAATAATTCGGATTAACGGGAGTACGAATTAAGGGATTGGATCGATTACAGTCACCTTGTATCAACTTTGTCATCTCCGGTCATCGTTTTTGATAGGGTGTCCTTCCCGTAATATTTCTTTTCAGTTAATGCATATACGTAAAAAAAGTGGTTTTTTTGTTGTGGCTTAATACTTATGCAATAATAATGATGTGCTTTAAATTTGATAACTTTGTTTAATCCCATAATCCAGTTAATGAAACCAACTAAACACCAACCTCTGTTTACTCTCTGCTACTTACGGACATACGCTTCGGTTCCCATATGTGTATTCATAAAGACATTACTCACTAGATACATGAACAAAACGGCACGTTTTACGACAACGGTTTTGATGTCATAAATATTAAATCGTAACAAAAGCTTGAAACTTCGAAAAACGGCGATAATACTTTTTTTCTCATTTGTAAACGATTTACGTACGTACATGTACACACAGCGTTCAAAGTGAAGAAGCGATCTCAATATCGCAAAGAAGAATATGGTTACAAACATTTGAGCAACGTATGTCAACACCTTCCGCTTGTGTTTTTAAAGATCTCTACAGTTACTATTGGATATAAATGTGTTTAATTGGCCAATACTGCAAACATTGTGTACAGTCTTTAGGCGGTGTAATTAGTTTTCGCGAGTGTTTGGCGACGGTATGGTCTCAGGTAATTATGACCAGTCTGACACTGATCGAGGTGTGAAAATTGCACTTCGGATTAAGCGTGTCAATTTGAGGGTAAGTCTTTTCAAAGGGACCAGATTAATACTTCGGATTAACGGAAAATTCGGATAAACGAAATTTGGATAAAGCGGAGTTGATTTATATAGGATAAGAAGGGGAAAAATCGGGACCGGGAGAAAAATTTGGTTTAACGAGAATTTCGGTTTAAGCGAGTTTGGATTAACGAGTTTGGACTGTATTGTCAAGGATGCCACCAGGGGCATAAGCTTTTATTGAACGCGCAGTCTTGTTATATCCCCACAAACAGAGTTTGAGGGGGGTATACTGGAATCAGCCTGTCGGTCGGTCGGTTGGTTGGTTGGCCGTCAGTCTGTTGGCCGTCAGTCGGTTGGCCGTCTGTCTGTCTGCAAAATCTTGTACTTTCAACTCCTCCTTCAGTTTCAACCCCATTCATTTGATACTTGGCATAGATGTTACTCAGGTGTAGTAGATGTGCAAGACACAAATTTCAGGTCTCTTTGACCTTGACCTTGACCTTTGGCCTTGAAATTGGTCTTGAAATTGGTAGGCAAAATCTTGTACTTTCAACTCCTCTTTCAGTTTCAACCCGATTCATTTGATACTTGGCATAAATGTTACTTAGGTGTACTAGATGTGCAAGACACAATTTTCAGGTCTCTGTGACCTTGACCTTTGGCCTTGAAATTGGTCTTGAAATTGGTAGGCAAAATCTTGTACTTTCAACTCCTCTTTCAGTTTCAACCCGATTCATTTGATACTTGGCATAAATGTTACTCAGGTGTACTAGATGTGCAAGACACAAATTTCAGGTCTCTGTGACCTTGACCTTTGGCCTTAAATTTGGTCTTGAAATTGGCAGGCAAAATCTTGTGCTTTCAACTCCTCCTTCAGTTTCAACCCGATTCATTTGATACTTTGCATAGATGTTACTCAGGTGTAGTAGATGTGCAAGACACAATTTTCAGGTCTCTGTGACCTTGACCTTTGGCCTTGAAATTGGTCTTGAAATTGGCAGGCAAAATCTTGTACTTTCAACTCCTCCTTCACTTTCAACCTGATTCACTTGATACTTTGCATAAATGTTACTCAGGAGTAGTAGATGTGCAAGACACACATTTCAAATCTCTGTGACCTTGACCTTTGGCCTTGAAATTGGTCTTGAAATTGGCAGGCAAAATCTTGTACGGTGAACTCCTTCACTTTCAACCTGATTTACTTGATACTTGCCATAAATTTTCCAAGTTTTTATGATGGTGGCAGCACCCTGCCATTGTCAAACCTCATTGAAAACGTCTGCAGAGTGTGACAGAGTGCTGCATAGTGGGGGTATTTATCACCTTTAGTGATGGCCGTTCTAGTTTCTACTGAAGAAAATAGTTCCCCTTCAAACAGTCACGAATATGCACAATAAGAAATATTTTCCTGTACTGTAGCAGATTGTAATTTAAAGCAGGCAGAAAGTAAAGCAGAATGTGCCTTAACCCATTACCCCATAGCCTGTTTCTAGTTTTCAAGATAATTAACCACTTAAAGCAGGTTGAAAGTAAAGCAGAATGCGCTTGAAGACGCATTCTGCTTAATTTCAGTCTGCATTAATCTACAATCTGCTAGGATACAGATACTATTTCTTATGAATTCATATCCATGACTGTATAAAGGGGAAGTATTTTCTTCAGTGGAGGAATAAATTAAAAGTTTTAAAAGGGTATTTATGAGGTAATGGGTTAAGGCACATTCTGCTTTGCTTTCAGCCTGCTTTAAGTGGCCACCTGTCTTCACAACTATAAAATGCTATGGGATATATGATTAAACCTATATTCCCTTCCCTCACTGTGGCTCGCCTTTTCACACCATTAACTGTTCCTCATTTATATGCCTTTTCTTGCTTCTAATCTGTCCTGATAAATAAGTCACAGGGAACAAGCAGTTAGGGACTGGGTAAAAATGCGGTTTTATTTGATGAAATTTAATGACACCATGTACTGTTAAATAAGAGTATATTTTATTGAATGCATTTAACCCTTTTCTCCGCAGAAGTGCCTTCGGGTGCCTCTACCTACTCCTCCACGTACGAGCTGCACATGTATATTCATGTTATAGATATGACACAGGTGCCAGCTTAAAGCAAGGTGAATATGCAGCAGAAAGCTCTTTAGGAGCTTTCTGCTTAATATTCATATTGCTTTAGGCAGTATCCTTCATTAACATAGTTTGATACAGTTGATTTGTACTAGTGCCTTGTATTAGGAGTTATTAAAGATAAATCTGATTAAAAATTATAAAGAATGAAGGATGCAAATCCTTATGGGCAATTCTTGCGGCTGAAACGGAATAACACAAGCGAAAAAGATTATGAGCGGTCTGCTCAAGATACAAAGGCACACTATACGAGACGAGGATATCCAGAACAGTTACTAGATCAACATCTAGCTACTACGAGGACCGGAAGAGAGAATCACTTCTCCTTAACTCTTTCCTCCCTGAAACTTTAAATGGACAATTCCAGTTTCCATTTTCGTCTAGTCCATTTCTGACTTTTATGGGTTGTATTTGTCAATATTTGGCATTATGACAAACAGTGAAGACCCTGATCAGAGGGCTCCTTTCGGAGCCCTCTGATCTGGGCCTTCACTGTTTGTATAGGACATGTGTACTACTCACATGTACACTGTTTGAAAAGCACGCCTATAAGCGGGACTAGGGTTCAAAGAGTTAACAACAAAAAGGAGAAGGACACATCACGGGTCCCATTTGTGGTTACTTTTAACCCACAAAATCCTGATCTCAAGAGACTTTTGAAGAAGGAATGGGATATCCTCAAACACTCTGACACATGCAGAAAGCTGTTTGCCAAACCACCAATTTTTTTTTACAGGAGAAATCAAAATCTCAGAGATCTACTGATTCACAGCAACTTCCGACCAGAAACAATATCTGACATGGTGAACGCCAAAAAATCAAAAAAACCAGGCTGCACCAGGGACAAGTGCAAATACTGCAACCTACTGGACCTCAAAACAGAATTCAAAAGCCACACTACAGGGAAACTTTCAAGAAGAAACACACATATGTCTGTGAAACAAACAATGTCATCTACCTCATGTCTTGTGGAAAATGCCACAAGCAGTACATCCGACAGTGCAGAAGACCTATAAGAAATAGGATCTATGAGCATGTTGGGTACATGAGGGAGAACTTGGATCAGCCCAAGGGAAGGCATTTCAACCTTCCAAACCACAAAATCTCTGATGCCATCTTCGAAATTATCGAAGTATTGTCAAGCCACCCGGATGATCCTAAATCACTCAGCCTCAGAAACAAACTGGAGCAAGTCTGGATCACCACATTACAAACTGTGCGTCCTAAAGGCATCAATCTCCAATTAACACGATAATGTTCCTGCCCCCCTTTTTGTCGTAGTATGTCACTTTACTTCAGGAACATTGTACAATCAAACGCATAATAGAGAAAACAGTAAAAAACCTTCAAAGACTAAATCAGTCTCATTGTACCTTTTCTGGGACGTGCTGTACTCACTTCACACTGAAATATGTCAATTTAGACATAAATTCAAACATTATGACACTTTTACACTAGAGAAAACAAAGCTCTAGACTAAGCAAATCTCCAAGCATGAGAGACCCAAACCATACCGGCTTCCAAGAAAATAAACTACAGGCAAGGCTGGTGTAGCCCTAATACGTGACCTCGTTGCAGCTGTTGTGCGCGAGGAAAGTATCCCAAGAGAATGGGAAGAGAGCTACATCATGAGCATTTACAAAGGGAAAGGTGACGCACTGGACAGGAGTAACTACCGGGGCCTGAAACTGACTGATCAAGTCATGAAAGTCTTTGAGAGAGTTGTGGAAAGTGCTATCAGACAGCAGGTCCTGATTGACGAGATGCAATTTGGCTTCATGCCAGGCAGGGGTACCACTGACGCTATCTTCATCATCGGACAGCTGCAAGAAAAGCACCACATGGCAAACAGGCCCTTGTATATGGCTTTTGTTGACCTTGAAAAAGCCTTTGATCTGGTTCCAAGGAGTGTCATTTGGTGGGCTATGCGGAAACTAGGAGTTGAAGAATGGCTAGTACGGACCGTACAAGCAATGTACAACAATGCAAGAAGCCGTGTGTGTGTCGGCAATGACTACAGTGACAAGTTTGGTGTTGGAGTAGGCGTCCACCAGGGCTCAGTATTAATCCCTCTGCTTTTTAGCTCACCTGGCACGTAGTGCCAAGGTGAGCTTTTAGGATCGCTGGATGTCCGTCGTCCGTCGTCTATCTGTCCGTCCGAGCGCACGAAAGGTCCTTTGTTGGGTAGGGAGAACAATAGATTCCATTCATTCCGTGATTGCCCTATTGTTATTGTTGGGTATATTAGTGTACTGTTGGGTACTTTTAAACAAAAAATATACCCAACAAATGTCCAACTGTGAGAACGTCCGTCCGCGCCACTAAAGTGGGTTAAAGGGCCAGATAACGGTAAACATAACAAAAGAAGACAATGGAGTTCATTCCGTAACAATACACTAAGGGGCCGTGGCCCGTTGTTCGAACAAAAGAAAATAACAAAAGAAAAGGCCCTCTAACCCAATTCGGTAGCACGTCCGTCCGTCCGTCTGTTCACAATTGTTCGTTAACACTCTAGCAGGTTCAAATCTCATTGGATCTTCATGAAACTTGGTCACAATGTTTGCCTCAATGAAATCTAGGCCAAGTTCGAATGTGGGTCATGTCCGGTTAAAAACTAGGTCACTAGGTCAAATTATCGAAAAACCTTGTTAACACTCTAGAGGCTACAATTTTCATTGGATCTTCGTGAAACTTCATCAATATGATTGCCTCAATGAAATCTAGGTCAAGTTCGAATGTGGGTCATGTCCGGTCAAAAACTAGGTCACTAGGTCAAATTATTGAAAAACCTTGTTAACACTCTAGAGACTACAAATTTCATTGGATCTTAATGAAACTTCATCAAAATGTTTGCCTCAATGAAATCTAGGTCAAGTTTCAATGTGGGTCATGTCCGGTCAAAAACTAGGTCACTAGGTCAAATTATCGAAAAACCTTGTTAACACTCTAGAGGCTACAAATTTCATTGGATCTTCATGAAACTTAATCAAAATGTTTGCCTCAATGAAATCTAGGTCAAGTTAAAATGTGGGTCATGTCCGGTCAAAAACTAGGTCACTAGGTCGAATCATCGAAAAACCTTAATTACACTCTAGAGACTACAAATTTCATTTGATTTTCATAAAACTTGATGAAAAGGTTTGCCTCAATGAAATATAGGTCAAGTTCAAATGTGGCTTATGTCTTGTCAAAAACTAGGTCACTAGGTCAAATCATCGAAAAACCTCGTTAACACTCTAGAGACCTCAAAATTCATTGAATCTTCATGAAACTTGAAAAAAATGTTTGTCTCATTGAAATCGAGGTCAAGTTAGAATGAGGGTCATGCCCGGTCAAAAACTAGGTCACACAGTGTACATGGTTACATGGTTACCAGGTGAGCGATTTAGGGCCATAGTGGCCCTTGTTAGCTCACCTGGCACGAAGTGCCAAGGTGAGCTTTTAGGAACGCTGGATGTCCGTCGTACGTCGTCCGTTGTCCGTCCGTCCACAATTGGTTCGTTAACACTCTAGCAGCGACAAATATCATCCAATCTTCATGAAACTTGATCACAATGTTTGTCTAGTAGAAATCTAGGCCAAGTTTGAATGTAGGTCATGTTGGGTCAAAAACTAGGTCACTAGGTCAAATCATTGAAAAACCTTGTTAACACTCTAGAGGCTACAAATCTCATTGGATCTTGATGAAACTTGATCAGAATGTTTATCTCAATGATATCTAGGTCAAGTTCGAATGTGGGTTATGTCTGGTCAAAAACTAGGTCACTAGGTCAAATCATTGAAAAACGTTGTTAACACTCTAGAGGCTACAAATCTCATTGGATCTTGATGAAACTTGGTCAAAATGTTTGTCTCATTGATATCTAGGACAAGTTCGAATATGGGTCATGTCCGGTCAAAAACTAGGTCACTAGGTCAAATCATAGAAAAACCTTGTTAACACTCTAGAGGCTACACATCTCATTGGATCTTGATGAAACTTGGTCAGAATGTTTGCTTAATTGATACCAAGGTCAAGTTCGAATATGGGTTATGTCCGGTCAAAAACTAGGTCACTAGGTCAAATCATAGAAAAACCTTGTTAACACTCTAGAGGCTACAAATCTCATTGGATCTTGATGACACTTGGTCAACATGTTTTGTCTTATTGATATCTAGGTCAAGTTTGAATATGGGTCATGTCCGGTCAAAAAGTAGGTCACTAGGTCAAATCATAGAAAAACCTTGTTAACACTCTTGAGGCTATAAATTTCATCTGATCTTTATGCACTTTTGTCAGAATGTTTGCTTAATTGATACCAAGGTCAAGTTTGAATATGGGTCATTTAGAGTAAAAAACTAGGTCACTAGGTCAAATCATAGGGGAAACTTGTTAACACTCTAGATGCTTCAACTCTCATTGGATTTTAATGAATTTTGCTCAACATGATTGCCTCATTGATATCTAGCTCAGTTAATTTTGAATGGTGTCTGGTTGAAAACTAGGTCACTAGGTCAAATCAAAGAAAAACAGTGTTAACCTTATGGAAGCTACAAATCTCACTAGATCTGCATGAAATATTGTCAGAATTTTTGCCTACATCAGATCTAGGTCAAAATCAAATATGGATTGTGTCCGTTCAAAAACTAGGTCAAATCATAGGAAAATCTTGTTTACACTCTAGAGGTTGATTGTGGGTTATGGCCAGTCATAATCTAGGTCACTATAGGTCAAGTTTGCCATGGTGTACCAGGTGAGCGATTTAGGGCCATAGTGGCCCTTGTTATCATTGTCCTGGAAGGATTGTCACGTGAATTTCACACCAGCTGTCCATGGGAGCTCCTCTACGCTGATGACCTGGCTATCATTGACACCTCTCTAGAAGCACTTACTGAGCGACTGACCATCTGGAAGACAGGAATGAACGAGAAGGGGCTTAGAGTCAACATGAACAAGACCATGGTAATGATCTCTGGTCACAACCTTGACTCACTTAGAAGATCAGGAAAAAAAACCTGTGCAGTATGCCTTAACAGAACGGGAAGAAACTCAATTCTTTGCTCATACTGCTCAAAGTGGGTCCACAAGAAATGCAGTGGAATCAAGGGACCACTCAGACCTGATCCACAGTACAAATGCCCACGCTGTGAGGGTTCAGCCAGACCAACAGATGGTAGGCCTATGACAGAGGTAGAGGCTGAAAATGAAAAACTCAATGTCGTAACAGACTTTTGCTATCTTGGAGACACACTGTCATCTGGAGGAGGATGCGAGCTTGCAGCAATAACACGCTGCAAATCAGCCTGGAAAAAGTTCAGAGAGCTCCTCCCCATATTGACAAGCAAGTTTCTGCCATCTGCAACCAGAGGAAGAGTCTACTCAGCCTGTGTTAGGAGTGTTATGCTCTACGGATCTGAGACATGGGCTGTATCTGCAAGTACACTCTGACGTATGCAGCGAAATGACAAAGCCATGATACGATGGATCTGCCAGGTCAAGCCTGATGAAGATGTCCCTTTTGACACTTTATTATCTCAACTGAACATAAGAGGCATTGCAGAGATCCTGCAATCAAATAGGTTGAAATGGCTTGGCCATGTAGAGAGAAGCTCTAGTTGGATCTCTCAAATTAGATGCCTGAACATCACAACACAGCGGGGTCCAGGCAGACCAAAGCTTTCTTGGGAGGACCTTGTAAAACGTGACCGTAAGGCTCTCGGGTTGGAAAACACCAACCCACAAAACCGCCAAGCTTGGAGAGGGAGACTTCGTTCCAGACTAGACAGCCAGGCCTCACCCTTATAAGAAGGATTAATCAATGGCCTGGTTAATCAAAACTGGATGATGATGATGATGATGAAAACCTGTAGAACGTATCTGAAACAATGGACAAAGAGAAACCACCAAATACTCAACAAAATCACTGTTGGGACAGAATATCTTTGATTATACAGGGATTTTCTTTGATTTGGGCTAATTTCTCTAACAAGCAGAAGCCATTTTTTGGCCTTAGTTACACAAACAAGGCCCTTAGTTACAACAATAGATCGAGCTACGTCACCAAAAACAGTGGATGACGTAGACAAAATCTGCGCAAACATGCGTAATTTGTCAACAAAATCTGTGTAAAACGTGTCAAAAACGTAATAAAAGATATCACGTGATACCATCCCAAGGGTATAAAAACACAAGTTTCAATCCGAAATTTCATACGCTCTGATGAGTTCCAATCTGGAACAAAACTAGTAAACAAAACTTACCTACTCATTGCCATTTTTCATCATTCTTTCTATCTTTTTATGCATAGGAAGCAAACAGAGAGGCCAAGCTGATGGGTTTGGAATTGAAATTCTGCCAAAATTGAAAGATGTCAAAAGCAGGGTAACTAGTTACATTATAATCATTTGAGTTTGTAATAAATGACAAGTTTTGGATGTTTTAACCCCTTCACTTCGAAGTTCATGACATCAACAATTGTTGTCTGATTTTACTGTTCAAATTTAAATTTTAGATATTGTGACTTAAGGAATATTGTAATGAGTGTCAAACAGTTTGGATTTTGATCTGCTGTATGTGGCTTCTGATCATGACCCAAACTGTTGGCAGATAACTACCGGTATTATTGTACTCTGGGTTAGGCAGTGAAGGGGTTAAACTACAGCGTTAGTAATAAGATTTTTAAGTGCAAATGCAGCTAGGCATCGTCTTGCAACTAAATGACTTAATACTCCATGGAAACTGAAGATAAAACTAGAAGTAGCAAGTTACAGTAATGAGTTAAGTCTGAAATACAAACAAAAATCTGTTTGTTCAAATGAGTCTAACCAAATCCTTTAGTTTAGGTTCATCAGAAAAAATTCCTTAGCTATTTATACAAATTGTTTGGAGTAGGATGTTTTTAGCTTGGCTATTTGAAGAATAAGGGTGCGTATGCAGTAAAAATCAATAGGAGAGCTATATGCTGTACTCCAGTAGCTCTTGCTAGTCATAGGTCCTGGCCAGAGTCCTGGGAAAAACTGAACCATAATAACTAATGTATAGTGTCTATGAGCTTCAAATGAAATGTTACAGACCAAATTTTCTTGATAGAGTACATACTACTGAATTTATTTTTATGCCCCCGGCATCGACAGATGCTTAGGCATATAGTAATCGTCCAGTCCGTCCGTCCTTCCATCCGTAACCAGGTTAAGTAGATTTTACCGTTTCGTCTAGCATCAACACCGCTTATTCAAATGCTTGGATACTTATACAGTTGTTGCCTTGGACCATTCCCTATCCACCAAATATCATCCAAACTTAATTTTGACCTTCACCTTGACCTAATTTGGACTTAGAATATCTTAAATGGGCTATTTCTTGGTTAACTAGATTTTACCGTTTCGTCTAGCATCAACATAACTGACTTCAATGCTTTGATACTTATACAGGTGTATCCTTGGGTCACAACCAATCCACCCATATTATCAAACTTTCATTATGGCCTTGACCTTGACCTTATTTGGACTTACAATATTTTAAATAGGCTATTTCGTAGTTTACAAGATTGTACCATTTCGTCTAGCATCAACACTACTTACTACAATGCTTCAATACTTATACAGTTATTGCCTTGGACCATTACTAATTGACCCATATTACCCAAGCTCAGTTTGACCTTGACCTAATTTGGACTAAGAAAAGATTCAGAAAATATTGTCAAGGATGCCACCGGGGCATAAGCGTTTATTGAACATGCAGTCTTGTTTTAACCTGTACAGAAAAACCACTCTGTTATGACCACTAAATTGTGTTAATTATTAGGTGTTTCAGACAGATGACTGCTAGTAGAACAGAAAGCTCCCAAACGAGATATCTGTTTTACTGTCACCTTACCTAAGGTTGTCACCTGTCTTTTTATAAAAGCAATTAGTCTACTTTTAAGTGGTTGTAATAGAGAGGTGTGACTGTATTGATAAATGTTTTGCACAGGACAACTCGACAAGCCTATTACACTACACAGTACAGCAGTATGTAAAAAAGTATGAGAAGCAGGATGCTGGTACAGACAGAGTCAAGCTACCTCTACCTGACCCCAGTGACATGAGTCAGGCCTGTCTCGTCAACTATGATGAACTAGAGAAAGAACTCAAACGAATCAAAAAGGACTTTGAAGGTACAACTCGACTAGAATTCAAGAAGTGTTGTTATTTGTGTAGTGTCTTGAAATGTGCTTACCATTGCACAGTCAAATGTTGTTAGAGTGACCATCCTAAATGATCTTATCCTAGGTATTGGATTGTATTTGCTCAGTAACTAGCTGTTTAATGACAAGCAGCATATAATGGAAGCTGTTAATTATAGCCTCTCCATAAGAAAATGCAATTGCCAAAGACAGAGACAAACTTATGTAGCAGGGCTCTAGATAAGGGGATTATTAAAACCTTTTATTCTGCATTAAACCCTATGGTGTCACTACACATTAGAATTGTCTCTTCGATTTGGTGCTGAAATGAGTAAGAAAATGTTGGATTTGTTCAGTTTACTCCCTCTTATCTATAGCCCTGTGTAGAACAATAGTGATGCAGAAAGCTGCTATTGGAACCTTTTGCATCACTGATGTTATGTGTATATTCGCAGCCATAAGTCTACCTGGACCATAAGTCGACCCCCCCTATTTAGTCCTCAATTTTCAGGCCTTTTAAGTTGACCCTTCCATAAGTCAGTCCAATTTTTCATCACAGGCATGGCAAATTTTTGCCGATCAGAAAGTTTGTAAGCAGTCACAATTTATGTAAAGAATTAAATCCTTTTATGCTCTGTATTCAGTCCTTTTTGATAAGTAATAAGACCAAAGTCTTGTAAATTTTCTAAATAATTGGCCTCATTTGTCACTTATTCAGACAATGGTTGCAAATTGTTGTAATTAGATTGAGGGAAGCAACCTCTTAATTACCTTTACTGAATCTCTCCGTACCTCTAAGAATAGGGTATGTCTGCAGTTTCCTTTGTGTACAGCTCTCATGTTAATCAGTGATAATTAAAGCAATTACACATGAAACAATGTCAACACCTCTATAATCAATCTCGAATTTCGACCTACTCAAAAGCAGCTAGGCTGTTACGTCTCTTTACAGTCAAAACTCCCCCAAGTCATAACACTCCCAAGTCAAAACGCCTCCATTTTGGTCAAAACGCCCCAATATGCTAGTCAAAACGCCCCCATATTTTTTTCAGAACGCGAGTTGAATCTACTACATAAAGGCATTTATATATGTTTTATAGTATCTCTTACAGTCTGTAGAATTGTATGCTTTGACTATCTCGGAGGGGGGAAAGTTTTGGCTAGCTAATTCTTTCCCCCCTATCTGACAGTGTACGGAATTGTATTCTTTGACTATCTCAGAGGGGGGAAAGTTTTGGCCTCCCCCTCCCCCCCCCCCCCCCCCCCCCCCCCTCTGATTTAGTCTGTGGAATTGTATACTTGGAGGGGGAGGGGGGGTAGCTAAGAACTTCCCCCCTCCAAGATAGTCAAAGTATACAATTCCACAGACTGACAGAGAGGGGGGGGGGGGGAAGAATTGGCTAGCCAAAACTTTCCCCCCTCCAAGATAGTCAAAGCATACAATTCCACACACTGTCAGATAGGGGGGAAAGAAATGGCTAGCCAAAACTTTCCCCCCTCCAAGATAGTCAAAGAATACAATTCCACAGACTGTCAGATAGGGGGGAAAGAAATGGCTAGCCAAAACTTTCCCCTTCCGAGATAGTCAATGCATACAATTCCACAGACTGTCAGATAGGGGGGAAAGAATTGGCTAGCCAAAACTTTCCCCCCTCTGAGATAGTCAAAGCATACAATTCCGCACACTGTCAGATAGGGGGGAAAGAATTGGCAAGCCAAAACTTTCCCCGCTCCGAGAAAGTCAAAGCATACAATTCCGCAGACTGACAGGGGAGAAAGAATTGGCTAGCCAAAACTCCCCCCCTCCAAGATAGTCAAAGCATACAATTCCGCACACTGTCAGATAGGGGGGGAAAGAATTGGCTAGCCAAAACTTCCCCCCCCCCCCTCCAAGATAGTCAAAGTATACAATTCTACATACTATTAGAGATGGGGGGAAAGAATTGGCTAGCCAAAACTTTCCCCCCTCCGAGAGAGTCAAAGCATACAATTCCGCACACTGTCAGATAGTGGGAAAGAATTGGCTAGCCAAAACTTTCCCCCCTCCGTATATAATCAAAGGATACAATTCAGCAAACTGACAGAGAGGGGGGAAAGAAGCCAGAAGTTTCACATATCAGAAACACACAGGGAAAGAAATGAATTGCTAAAATTATCCTACAGTGCGAAATTATAGGGGGGGGGAAAGAATTGGCTAGCCAATTCTTTCCCCGAGGAATGTTTCAACTAAGGGGGGGGGGGAAGAATTAGCTAGCTAAAAGTATCCCTCTTACGAAAATATAGGGGGGGGGGAAGAATTGGCTAGCCAATTCTTTCCCCGGGGAAGGTTTTGACTAGGGGGGGGGGAAGGAATTGGCTAGCCAATTCTTTCCCCTGGAAAACTTTTGAGGGGGGAAAGAATTGACTGCTGCACCGGGTCAAAAATGGCCCCGCCCGGGGCTTATCAGTTTTACATAGACTTATATAGGAAAAGCTTCTTCTCTGAAACTGTATGGCCAAGATCTTTAATATTTGGCACAAAGCTTTGCCTTGTGGTCCTCTACCAAGATTGTTCAAATTATGACCCTGGGGGCAAAAATGGCCCCGTCCTTGGGGTTATTAATATTTCATAGGAAAACCTTTAAAATCTTCTTCTCTGAAACCGTAAGGCCCAGATCATTTATATTTGACATGTAGCTTTGCCCTATGGCCCTCTACCAAGATTGTTCAAATTATGACCCCTTGATCAAATTTGGCCCCGCCCTGGGGCTTATCAGTTTTACATAGACTTATATAGGAAAACCTTTAAAAATCTTCTTCTCTAAAACTGTAAGGCCCAGATCTTATATAAATCGGGTATAATAATAATAATTATCTTTAATATTTGACATATACGTAGCTTTGCTATGTGGTTCTCTACCAGGTGTGTTCAAATTATGACCCCCGGACTAAAATTGGCCCTGCCCTGGGCTTGTCAGCGTTCTTTTTACGGGAAAACCTTTAAAAATCTTCTTCTCTTAAACAGTAAGGCCCAGATCATTAATATCTGAGATGTAGCTTCGCATTGTGGTCCTCTACAGAGATCAAATTATGACACCAGGGTCATAGCGATATCAAAATGTTGTCTTGTCCAGTCAGCTTCTGGGCCTCTTGTAAAGGAATAAACACTCATGAACTGGTCTCACACTTCACACCTTTGGCAATCACTTCAGCACTTCGGCAAACAAGTGGCGATAATAAGCAGCACTCATAAAGTATACGGTTGTTAAAAAATGAAGTTATAAATTATGGAGATGGAAGTTCTAACCCTTTACCTATTTCTGTTATTAAGATCAGGTGACTACTTTATATTCATTTTCTGTAAGTGTATATCAGCAAATGCACATCTAATTTTATTGCAGTAAATACTCAAGTATTTATTAAAGGCTATCAATGTCCGGGAAATTGAAATCGCCTGTAAAAATATATGAAATTAGCAATTATAGATTAAAAGTCATATAAAAGCAAAGAAAAGTTCATAATTATATATTCTATATAACATAAAAAACAAGATATACAGTCGAATCCTGTTCGCTCGAAATGCGATGTGTCGAAATGACGGTCTCGTTCGAATTTGAAGCTCGGTCCCGTCCACTCTTAATGTAATTTGCATGGCAAGAAAATGCATTAGCTCGAACATGCATTGGTTCGGAAAATTCAATAACTCGTATGCGTGAATTTGTCCCTTCAAACAACTATTACCTTGTTTTTTGACACGTTTACTTGAACACAACGGCGCCATAATTATGACACTTCGTACACAAAAGTTTTCACACCTCTCGGTCGTCTAAAAGCTTTTTAGCACCACAAACAGATACTTCTCCGATCATTTAAAAAAGGTAATTCATCACACAAAGGTCTTTATTCCTTCCAAGCTTAACTTGAACTTATTTTTTATTTTAGTAAGATGCGCATTGCATCAGAAATATTAATCTGCTTTCTTTATAACTGAACCGTTCTCATATTCGATCGTACCCATGGTTAAGCTTATCTTTTGTCAATTGTTAATGTCCGGTATAATATCATTTATTATTGTCGAATTATCTCTTTTATGTGTTAAATAAACAAACTCGTCACATATTATTCGAATGGGCAAGTTTAGTTCATTTATCTTACAGACAAAAACGGTCGCTTTGGAACGCTACTAGTAAATACATTATGATAATTAGGCTTGGACAAAATGTAGACGAATACACAGTTTAGGGCGAATACTGACTGTACCAATTTTATACATAGCCTTAAAATCACAATCGCAGAAATTGTACACGCTTATGAATGAAGAACTTGCCGGAAATATATGCGCTAATCATGCATCATAGACACACCGCTATTTTATTAATATGTTGATCCTGACCAATGCCATTGTGTTTATGACGAGAATCTCTGCTTTGGTGCTTGTGTAAGATTTATGCAAGTAGACGTATGTTACACAGCGCTGTGTTCAAGAATGAAATTATGAGAGAAACTTTAATAGATCTGTATGTTCGTATCACACTACGTTTATATATTTTTTATATCAAATTTGATATTCAAAAGTATTATTTTATAATAAAAAGACGTAGCATCGTGTTATAATCACATGCGTGTAATGGCTTTGAACCACTTACGAAAAAATGTCCGACTTCGAGAAAATGCATTAACTCGGATCATGCGCTAGCTCGAATTTTTCTGCCAGTCCTGTGGGTTTTCGCGATTCGACTGTATATAAATGGGGGCGTTTTGACTAGGGGTTGGGGGCGTTTTGACTTGGGGGCGTTGTGACCTGCAACCCACTTTACATGGTGTGTTTACAATGTAAATTAGACCAACGCCCAGCGTGTCTACACACAGCTGATCAGTGACACTGCATGTAGCCAGTGTGTTGTTTATCTCGTGTGGGTTAAAACTCTCAAAGCTTAACTCTTTCCTCCCTGAAACTTTAAACGAATAATTCCAGTTTCCATTTTAGTCTAGTCCATTTCTGACTTTTAAGGGTTGTTTTTGTCAATGTTTGGAATTATGACAAACAGTGAAGACCCTGATCAGAGGGCTCCTTTTGGAGCCCTCTGATCTGGGTCTTCACTATTTGCATAGGACAAGTGTACTGTTCAAAGGTACACTGTTTGAAAAGGACGCATATATGCGGGACTAGGGTTCAAAGGGTTAACACATGAACACTGACCAGTGTATTAAGTGTCATTGGCGAGGCTTGCAAATTGAATCTGGATTACTGAGTGATGTATGAATGCAGATTGTATAATAGGATTGGGGAATATTTTGCTTCTAAATTTGTTATCATTAGAGTGTTCTTAATCGGATTTTTGTTATAAAAAAATCTTGAAAAATCTTGGGTCAGCGCCATAAGTCGAGTAAGGTTTCTGAGAGTGATTTTGGAGTCTGAAAAAGTCGACTTATGGCTGTGTATATAAGGTAAATTAAGTCATCACCTTTCTTATGACAATGCAAAGTAGTTTAGTTTTTAAAGATCTCTGTACAAATGTTTAAATGTACATATTTTAGTCATACGATTTGGTACCTTTATTTGACAGCTGCAGAGGAGAAGGCAGAGAAAGTGATATCCGCAGCTAAAGAACATCACCATCTACAGCCGTTCAAAGACATCATGACAATCTTCTTTGAGAGAGGTATATATCAGTCACTTTAGTACAGTAAAACCTCTCTTTTACAGCCACTTAATTACATTAATTATTTCGTGTTTAAGGCTGGTGGCTGCTCAAAGCAAGGTGGATGTAAAACAGAAAGCTCATTTAGGTTCTTTAGTGATCATAATATGGAGGTTTTACTATAGTGATTGTATCTGTTTCTTGTGGACAGTCCCATTATTTACAAACTGACCTTATGCATATGATGACACAATAAGCTTTTTTGAACAAAAACCGCTTCTGTATACTGTGGGTGAATTTGTTAAAAGTGTTGCAAACAGTTTGGATCTGGATGAGATGTCAAGTTACTCAGTGTCTCATCTGGGTCCAATATGTATGACACTAGTTTCTGAAAGAAAATGCCAATCTATGGGAATTTTAACTCACTTTCAACCGGACACTTCTTTTCAGAATCCCCCTTATCTTGGTACACTTATTGCAAGTGATGTATGAGTCAGTCTCCACACTGTAAAATGGCTAAATTAACAGAATATAAATGCTCTAAACTACATGTATAATCAGCCAACACTTTAACTTTTCATTCTATAATAATGTATTGCTTTCAAGAAGCTTTTACTAGTAAGTGAGGCTAAGAATAGCAAAACGCGGCGTCTGATCTGGATTCAAGCTGTTTGTCACTCGTCATTATGCTTATTTAGCTTGACTATTCGAAGAATATGGAGAGCTATTACAGTCACCCTCGCGTCGCCATTGGCGTTGCATGTTAAGGTTTTTGATCAACCTAGAAAATGACATCCTCTTAAAGCATATATCACATATGTTGCATTTTAATTTTACCATACACATCTAACCTGCCCTCAATCATCAAGGAGGACAATTCTAGATGGTATTTTGGGTGAATTATCTCCCCTTTTGAACTTAGACATCCACGTTAAGATTTTTCATCAACCTAGAAAATGCCATCCTCTTAAAGCATATATCACCTCAATTAATGTTTTATTCAATAATCTCTTTACTTCAAACATCTTACTTGCCCTCGACTAGAGTAGGATAATTCTAGATGGTATTTTGGGTGGATTATCTCCCCTTTTGGACTTAGACATCCACGTTAAGATTTTTGATCAACCTAGAAAATGCCCTACACTTAAGGCATATATCACTACAACTAATATTTTTATTCAATAATCGCTTCACCTCAAACATTTTACTTGTCCTACACTAGATGTGCATAATTCTAGATGGTATTTTGTATGAATTATCTCCCCTTTTGAACTTAGACATCCATGTGGTATTTTGTATGAATTATCTCCCCTTTTTAACTTAGACATCCACGTTAAGATTTTTGATTAACCTAGAAAATGCCCTTCACTTAGGCATACATCACTACAACTAAGATTGTTATTCAATAATCGCTTCACCTCAGGCTCAAACATATAACTTGTCTTACACTAGATGTGCATAATTCTAGATGGTATTTTGTATGAATTATCTCCCCTTTTGAACTTAGACATCCATATTAAGATTTTTGATCAACCTAGAAAATGCCCTTCACTACAACTACTGTTTTTATTCCATAACTGCTTTTAGTACAAAGGAGCAGAAAGTAGAGCTTGCTGTCTTACGGACAGCTCTTGTTTCTGTCAAAACGTACAATAAGTAAATTCGTGAAACAACAGCAGACAACAATTTTATGTAGACTATATTGCAGTCGTGAAAAGGTTGGACATAATTACATTGTTTAGGGAACCGTGGCAATGGTCTTTGTAAGGAGGGAACCATTGTTTGGAAGGCCATTGTAGGGAGGGAACACTGCATATGCAATTATACCTGTATCTGACATCAGTTTCTGCTACAATTTTCAGGTCGACAGGAATTTAAAGAGCAGGAAGAAAACATAATGGAAGGCAAAAAGATGTAAGTAAAACTTTAACCCTTAGCCCGCCAAATAAATTGTCGTCTGCTATATTTCTTGTCTGTGTAAGTTTCAAAGTGCTTCAAAGTTGCTCAAAATTGCTGAAAATGTTGTCCGAGTGTCAAACAGCTTGGATCCGGATGAGACGCCGAGTTACTCGGCGTCTCATCCGGATCCAAGCTGTTTGCATATGGAGCTAGTCGTGACTGGCAGGCTAAGGGTTAAGTGTAGGCTACATTTAATCATTAGTTTGTTTTCTCAATATAAATCACAGTATTGGAATGAACAAGTTTGCTTTCCATAATAGACAGATAACTTCTATATACCATAACATTTGTCTACACTGTCATGAGTGAAAATCACTTATCTCCAACAGTTGTTGAAGTTTCTAAGAAGGCTTTGCACCCACTCAAGCTATAAATATATCTCCTGACAACAGATATAGTCTACAGTATATGGGTATACGAGGGGTGTTTCATAATTAATGCAACTCAATCAATAACTTCGATATAATAATTGTAATATGCATGTGTGATATATCGTTGGAAAGCGCAATTTCTCACCTACACGATGGTATAACGCACTAGTAGATCACATTACGGGATAAATCACAATACTTATCTAAATGACCCCTCCTCAAGGGCACTAGAAAATAGCACTTTTCAGACTTTACTTATTGACCTAATAACTTTTTTAAAAGTAAAAGTTTTATACTTTGTTTTTGAAATATATCAGTTTATGTCTGAATTTTAATATAATTAAGATTTCATTACAATTAAAAGGCTCAGCTGTTTTAAATCTCATTTTTTTAAAAATTGAAATTTCTCATTTTGCTAATGAAAAAAGTTGACATGATTTTTCGAACGCTATGAAATTTTTCTAGATTCGTATATCTATAATTTGATTTTAAAACATGAACATCTGCTTCAATTACTTCAATTATAGCATGGTTTGATATAACAAAATGTGTTCTAGATTTCATCAAAACCTCTTGAACATAACACTAGTGTCATTTTTTATGATTTTTTCAGTAAGAGTTAAATATTACCTATATTTTTGTCATTTTGTAAAATAATATAATTTTAAATCGTGTAATTTGTGTATAATTGTCTACATTAATCTGACCGAAAGTTTCATAAAATTATTTCAAATAATAAAACCGTCATGGTAATTACAGTATCAAAATTTGTTCGAAACATTACCTCAAAAATACACAAAATCGGTCCAGTGCCCTTGACTTGGGGTCATTTAGGCTCATGGTGTGACTTGTTTAGTTATATGATCTTACTGTGCATTGTACCATTCTGTAGGCGAAGAATGACTCTTTTGAATGATGTATCACACATGCATTTCGCACTTATATTTTTAAAGTTATTGATCTAGTTGCATTAATTATGAAACACCCCTCGTATAATACCAGTAACTCAATGATATCTGTATCTGTATCTGTATCTGTATAATACGTTGAAGATACCAATACTGGCTTTAATTCAACGGGGAGAGTGCGCTTTAGTCAAAAATACTTATGAGCGATTTGAAGCTTTCTATAGTGTCAGTTTCCACAATGTTATCACTGAGCTTGTTCCAATCCAACGCTGTTCTCACAAAAAAGGAGTTTTTAAAGTTCGCTGTCTTTGAGAATATAGGAGTAAAGCACCGTTTGTTGTTGTTAACACTATTTTCCACAATGTTTTTACTAATGTACTCCTCATATTGTTTAGCCCTTATAGTTCTTTTCGGTCTTAATGGTTTAAGATAGTGTTCTAGATTGATAGCCGGTACGTGCCCTTTCACCACCTTGTACAGAAGAGTCAGTCTGTGGTGGCGTCGTCTCTCTTGTAGTGGAGGTAGCTCCAGGTCCCTTAACATGTTGGTGACACAGCCATCTTCTTGATTCTTGTAGTCTCTGGTGATGAACCGAGCCGCTGATCGCTGTACGCGCTCAAGTCTATCGATGTCTGTCTGTTGGTAGGGATCCCAGACACTGCAGCCGTACTCCAACTTGGACCTGATCAATGCAATGTAGGCATTTTTCTTGCAGTCTTTTGAGCAGTTTCTTAAATTTCGACGAAGGAAACCTAGTGTAGAGTTGGCACGTTTGGTGATGTTGTTGATGTGAGTCTTCCATTTTAGGTCTTCAGATAATGAGATGCCAAGGTATGGGTTGTTTTGAACTTGTTCAAGTATAGTATTGTTGATGGTATAGAAATGCATAGATTTATTTCTGGAGCTGAGAAGAAAGCATTTCTTGGCGTTAAACTTCATGCCCCAGTCTCGGGCCCATTGTTGAAGGTTGTTAAGATCTGTTTGAAGTAGGTCATGGTCCTTTGAAGACTTAATTGGTCTGTACAAAAGGCAGTCGTCCGCGAACAGGCGTATCTGTGATGTAACCTTCTCTGGTAGGTCATTGATATGACACAGGAAAAGCAGAGGGCCTAGAACGGTACCCTGGGGTACACCAGAGCCTACCTGGACATGGTGGGATTTCTCACCTTCGACGACAACACACATCTCTCGTTGAGTCAAAAAATTGGTAATCCAGGTAAGGATGGGACCTCTAATGCCGTAGTTGTCTAACTTGTGTAGTAGACACTTATGGGGTACCGTATCGAAAGCCTTGCTGAAGTCTAGGATGACAGTGTCAACTTGATGATTTTTGTCATGAAAATTTAGTAGGTCATGGGCTGTAACCACTAGTTGGGTCTCACAAGAATAGCCAGAGCGGAATCCATGGTTAAGGGAACTAAGGACATGATGTTTGTCAAAATGGTTCAGTATGTGATGGCTGATGATGTGCTCCAAAAGCTTGGAGAGGACGCACGTAAGGGATACTGGCCTGTAATTTTCGGCGGTGTGACGATCTCCTTTCTTGTATACTGGTGCGATATTTGCATCCCTCCAGTCCTTTGGCAGTTCTCCTGTGTCTACTGATCTCTGAAAGATAGCAGTGATTCCTGGTGCTGCTTCTGAAGAGCATAATTGGAGGACTCTGTTTGGGAGTTCATCAGGGCCGGCTGCTTTGTTTACCTTGATGTTGGACAATAGTTTCTGAACACCGTCAGTTCCAATTTCTAGTGGAGGCACATCCTCTGGCACATGTCCAGTAAGTGGAGGGTTTTGGCTAGTTTCATCGTCTTTGGTGAATACGGATTCAAACTGATTGACAAGAATCTCCGCCTTTCCTTTGCAGTCTGTGATGAGTTGGCCTTGATCTCTTAGTGGAGCTATGCCAATGCTATCTTCTTTCTTTGATTTAATATAGTTCCAGAAAGGCTTGCTATTGTTTTTCTGTAGACCTTCATTGATGATCTTATTTATGTGTTCTGATTCGGCCTTCCTTAGCATTTTCTTCGTTTCTCTTTGGCAGGTACGGTACTGGTTCCAATCATTTGTCTTTCGTGCTCGCTTGTAGAGACGTGTTTTCCTTCTAAGTTGACGTCTAACTTCTTTATTGATCCATGGTGTGGATTTGTTGGAAGACTTCATCTTAGATGGAATGTTGGATTGGATAGCAGACTGAAGTTCTGTTTTAAAGGTGTCCCAGAGTTCATGTACAGAAGATCCATTGTTATAGAGGTGGATTACTTTAGTAGAAATGTCGGTGACAGTGGTCTTTAGAGCATCCCAATTGGCCTTTGAAAATATGTAACATTTCCTGGGTTTCTGTTTGGCATAGTATGGCTTTGTGTCAGAGTCGGCGACTACAATATCATGGTCGGATATTCCTGGGGCGTTGGCAGTTGACTTGATTAAGGATGGGTTGTTGGTGAAGATCAAGTCTAGAAGATTATTGCCTCTTGTTGACTTGTCGTGGACTTGAGTGAGGTTGAAGTCTGTGGACAAATCTAAGATTGCCTGTTGAACTTCCTTGTCTTGGGCTTCTTTCCGCACCGATGAGGTCTGCCAATCAATATCTGGGCAGTTGAAATCGCCTGCAACAATGGTAAGCCTCTCCTTTTCTGATGCGGCTAGTTCAATGGACTTTCGTAGTTCATTCACGTCAGACATATTCCTATGTGGCATGTAGAAGGAGGACACAAGTAGTGACTTTTTTCCTTTGAGCTTCACTTGGACCCATTCAATTTCGCAGTGTGTAACAAGATCAGCCTTTTCTTCTGCTACAAGGTCCTCATGTACTAGGATAAAAACACTTCCTCCAAGAGTGCCTCTATCGTTCCTGTAAGCTTTGTAGTGACTTGGGAATACTTCATTTGACTGTATAGCATCTGGAGAAGTAGGTTTACCCGGTTTCATGCCCTTTAACCAAGACTCTGTGCCGCACACAATATCTGGTTTGATGTAGAGGAGAGCTGCTGCCAGCTCTGCCCTCTTTCCTCCATTGACGCTGCGACAGTTGATGTTCATGATGCGCAGGTTTTTCTTGTCTGAGACACAGAATAATGATGAGGTATTTCCCTTACTGGTGTCTGTCGAGGATGATTGATGTAGTCGTCTAGAAGTTGACGACCTGCTCATTGGACTGCTAGAATACAATGGACTAAATACGTTATTGGATGAAAAGGAGTCAATGGATGAATCAATATATGCAAGTGGTAACTGCTTAAAGCAAAATGAGCATTATGCAAAGAGCTCTTTGAGGAGTTTTCTGCTTAAATCTCTTCTTGCTTTAAGCCGCCAATCATATCTAACGTCAATAATGAGTTCATTAGGGCCCCACTGAGAGGTGGGTGCCCAATAGAAATCACCATGTCTGTCAGTTATTCAGTCAGTCAGTCACACTTTTTATTGTCCTCTCTCTAACTCAAGTAATTTTTATCCAATCTTCACAAAACTTGCTAAAAATGTGTATTGGTATGAATTCTAGGCCAAGTTTGATAATTGACCAAATTGCATAAGGCATGTTGGAGTTATTGCTCTTGAATTATTAAAAAAAGGCCGTTTCAGCCTTGTCTGCTTTCTAAATCTAGTAATTTGTATCCAATCTTTACCAAACTTGCTGAAAATGTGTACATGTATTGGGTATAAAATCTTGGCCAAGTTTGATAACTACCCAAATCGCGTAAGGCATGTTTGAGTTATTGCCTTTTAATTATTAAAAAATGACTGTTTAAGCCTTGTCTACTCTCTATACATTCATTTTAGCTCGAATCTTGAAATCTAAAATAATTTTTATTTTTGTCACTTTTTGCCAAGTTTTGGACTTAGGTTTTTTGCTACAAATCTAGGTTAAAGTTTTTTGGACGGGTTGTTTTAAAGTTTAATACTTGTGCTAAGGTGCTGAAATTTTGTATGGGGGCTTATTTTGGGTCAAACATTGATGTTATGAAGTATGCATCTTTAAAATACTTTTGATTTATGTCAATTTTCGACATGTTTTGGACTTTGTTTTTTCGACTGCAAATCACCAGGTTAAAGTTTTTTGGACGGGTTGTTTTAAAGCTTTATACTTGTGCTAGGGTGCTGATATTTTGTATGGAGGTTCATTTGGGGTCAAACATTGATGTTATGAAATTAAAGTTTAAAAATAATTTTAATCTATGTCAATTTTTGACATGTTTTGGACTTTGGACTACAAATCACCAGACTTTTTTGGACAGGTTGTTTTAAAGTTCAATAGAACTAGACTAAGACTCACCATTCATTTGAGAATCTTTTTAAACTGAAATTGTTTTGCTTTCGATACAAGATGTTTTTAAACTTAAACTTAAACTTTAAACAGGCGAGCATCAGGTGGCTTTGACACCCATTTCTGGTTTATCTGATCTTCACCAAACTTACTGAAAATATTTATTGGTATTGAATCATGTTTGATAACTACCCAAGTCACACTAGGCATATCGGAGAAATTAAAAAAAATTCAGCCTTGTCTTAACACAAACACTTTGTATCTGATCTTCACTTAACTTACTGAAAATGTTTATTGGTATACAGGGTGTCCCAAAAAAAACAGAACCCTGCGTCAAATATGCAATATATCCATTTTCTATCAATATCGATAAACAAAAAGTATATAAATAAGTCGAAACAACATTTTTCCATATGTCTTCCAGATTTGGTTGAAAAATATTTAGCAGTTTTTGAGATATGACAATTTTATTGAAAGCAATCAAAACCCCGTTTGTCCATGATATCGAATTTTCTTTACACTTGGCGCGCATAATTAGCCGTTTTCACTGTACAGCGATTTGACTTCTATCCACATTTTTCGCCTTTGATACTGAGTTAATCATCACACACTTTTATTTTGATTAATTTTATTGTATATAATGTAATTATAATTTGTTGTACCGGTTATAAAACAGTTTTTTTTACTATTTTAAATGAAAATAAACCCAGGTAACATATAAATGCCATTTCTTTCACAGCGGCTCTGCATGACACGAGTATTTGAAATTAACTTAGCAATGTCGGGATAAATGTTCTGGTTTAAAACAAAAATTAAATATTGCTCAAACATGGATATTGAACTGTACAGATTAATTGGTTATGAAATAAATTAAAATGATTGACAAGAATAATCTGACGACATGTGGTATAAGTTAAACTTAGCACATGGCTTGGAGCTCTCGGCCAATCATATGCCTCAGAAACCTGTGAATATATCGTTTATTTCAACAAAACTATAAACTAACTAACAAACTGTTCACTTATCCACGCTTGCGTCATCTGAAAGAAATTTGACGTCACAATCCTAGCAATCCTCCGAGCGAGCCATCGCGAAAATCTTTTGCCTGCACTGTAGGTTTATCGATAAATAAGCGGAATAAACACCAGATCAAGGATTTAAACTGAAGCAATATGGAAATTTCTCAGTAACAATAAAAGATCTAGAGATATCCCGTCCCTCTGGACCTAGATATGTACATTGTTTCAGCTGTAATTGTAAAAACCGGATATACATGTCTGGATTGTCTTTAAAAAGCAGCTGAGGTCAGAGCTAAACTGTACATGCTTGATGACGTAATATTATGTACAGTGAGACTTAGACTTTAAAGACAATTACTAATGAAGTTTGCTTACAATTATAGAGCTTCAATAAGCGTTATTTATGTTGGTGTTAAAGCATGCTTAATGTATCAAACTTCACATTGAAATAACCTTTCAATTTTAGTAAAATACTACAAATAAAATGACTTTTTCGTCTAAAACAAAAAGCAGAAAGGAAGGGTCTTCTCGTTTTCCTCGAGCCCAAGCCAGTGCTAAATAGGTTAGACCATCGTTGCGCGCGAATAAACGACATAGTTCGAGGGGGCGTACGCCCCCTCGAACTATATCGTTTATTCGCGCACAACCATGGTCTAACCTATACATGTGTAGCGTTTCTTAACCGCCATTGATGCCGTATGTACTG
The DNA here is from genome assembly GCA_922989275.2 of Gari tellinella. Lineage (NCBI taxonomy): Eukaryota > Metazoa > Mollusca > Bivalvia > Cardiida > Psammobiidae > Gari > Gari tellinella. The sequence continues at coordinate 34,361,453 of OV277857.1, read as the reverse complement.
ACCAGCATGTTGAAATACGCTCAAATGACAGGCGATTTGTAATAAATTCTTTAAAAAGATATAAGATGACTTAGTAGACTCAATTTGCATGTGCAGCATGTATATGTGTTGGTTTCCGGGACAACTGATATTATGCAGGTAAAGAATAAAACAGTTGCACGATTGAATAGACTAAGCTTTAACAGTGCAAAAAACTGTCATGTAATCACGAAAAACCAATATCATGGACAAACGGATTTTAGGGTTCTTCAGTAAAATACTCATAACTTAAAAACTAACACATTTTTATAAATGCAATTTGGCAGAAATATGCCCAATTGATGTCTCTACACAACTGCTTATTTATCTTTTAATAATTTTGTCTATTTTAGAAACAATATATCTTTGAACTAGGGTTCCGTTTTTTTGGGGACACCCTGTATAATCTAGGTCAAGTTGGATAACTACTCAAGTCGCATAAGGCATGTCAGGAGTTATTGCCCTTCAATTATTAAAGAAGGGTTATTTCAGCCTTGTCCGATCTCTAACACAAACTGTTTCTATCTGATCTTCACCAAACTTGCTGAAAATGTTTAACTGTATAGAATCTAATCCACATTTGATAACTACTCAAATGGCATAAGGCATGTTGGACTTATTGCCCATGAATTATTAAAAAAATGACTTGTTTCAGCCTCTTCCGCTCTCTAACACAAACACTTTATCGCATCTTCACCAAACTTTATGAAAGTGTTTATTGGCATAAAATCTAGGTCAAATTTGATAACTTATAATTTCGCACAAGGAATGTTGGAGTTATTTCCCTTTAATTATTAAAAATTGCCTGAATCAGCCTTGTCCGCTCTCAAACTCAATCATTTTAATTGGATCTTCACCAAATTTGTTGAAAATATTTATTTGTGTAAAATCTGGGTCCAGTTTAATAAATTCCCAAATCGCCGAAGGCATGTTTGAGTTATAGTCCTTCAATTATTAAATACGAGGGTTGTTCAAAAAGTAATGATACTTGATTAATAGCTTCAATATTATAAGAGCAAAATGCATGTGTGATATATCATTTTAAAGAGCACTTCTTCACCTACACAATGGTGTAGGGAACGATAAGATCGCATAACTCGATAAGTCCCAACATGAACCTAAATGATCCCTACTCGAAGACACTGGAACATTATAACTAAGCACTTTTCAAACATTATTTTTGGACGTAATAACTTCTTAAAGAGTTCAATTTCAAAAATAATTTTTGAAATATATCAGTTTATATCTTAATTTTAATATAAATAAAATTCTATTTCAATTGAAAGGGTTAACTGTCTAAAATCTCATTTTTTCAAAAATAACATTTCTTATTTTGTTTATAGCATAGTTTAATAATAAAAAAAGAGTTTGTGATTTCCCTTACTTTTATACATAACAGTAGATCAATTTTTTTATTATATTTTCAGTACGTGTTTAGAATTAGCTCTATTTTTTATGTTTTGTATAATAATAACATTTAAAACTGTTCAGTGTTTGCATAATTGTCTAATTTTATTTGACAGAAAATTTCATAAACTTATTCAAAATAATGAAGCCGTAATAATAATTATAGTATCAAATTGTGTTGAGAAAATTAACTCAAAAATACACAAAAAATGTCCAGTGTCCTCGAGGAGGGGTCATTTAGGGTCATATTGGGACTGATCAAGTAATGCGATCATATCGTGCATTATATCACCGTGTCGGCAAAGAATTGTTCTTTAAAATAATATATAACACATGCATTTTGCACCTATAATAATGAAGTTATTGATCAAGTATTAAAACTTTTTGAACTACCCTCGTATGTGCTGCTTCACCCTTTTTTTTAGCCCTGTCCACTCTGTAACAGGATCAGTTTTTATCCTATTTCAGCCAATTGTTTTGGTAATAAGGCCAAATAAAAAAGTACCTGTGTTTCCTATTACATGTCCAAAATAATTAGGGATGGTAGGTCAGAAAATCTTTTTTTTTTTTTTTAGCTCACCTGGCACGTCCGTCCGTTCACAATTGGTTTGTTAACACTCTAGCGGCTACAAATTTAATCCGATCTTCATGAAACTTAATGACAATGTTTGTCTTGATGAAATCTAGGTCAAGTTCGAATGTGGGTCATGTCCGGTCTAAAACTAGGTCACTAGGTCAAATCATAGAAAAACCTTGTTAACACTCTAGAGACTACAAATCTCAATGGATCTTCATAAAACTAGGTCAAAATGTTTGTCTCATTGATATCTAGGTCAAGTTCGAATATGGGTCATGTCCGGTCAAAAACTAGGTCACTAGGTCAAATCATAGAAAAACCTCGTTAACACTCTAGAGGCTACAGATCTTATTGGATTTCAATGAAACTTGATCAGAATGTTTGCCTAATTGATATCTAGGTCAAGTTCGAATGTGGGTCATGTCTGGTTAAAAACTAGGTCACTAGGTCAAATCATAGAAAAACCTTGTTAACACTCTAGCGGCTACAAATCTCAATGGATCTTAATGAAACTTGGTCAGAATGTTTGCCTCATTGATATCTAGGTCAAGTTCGAATGTGGGTCATGTCCGGTTAAAAACTAGGTCAATAGGTCAAATCATAGAAAAACCTTGTTAACACTCTAGAGGCTACAAATCTCAATGGATCTTTATGAAACTTGATCAAAATGTTTGTCTTTATGAAATCTAGGCCAAGTTCGAATGTGGATCATGTCCAGTTAAAAACAAGGTCACTAGGTCAAATCTTAGAAAAACTTTGTTAACCTCTAGAGGCTACAAATCTCAATGGATTTTAATGTAACTTAGTTAGAATGTATGCCCAATTGATATCTAGGTCAGTTTCGAATATGGGTCATGTAGGGTCAAAAACTAGGTCACAAATCAAAGAAAAACAGTGTTAACCCTCTAGAGGCTACAAATCTCTTTAGATCTGAATGAAATATTTTCAGAATGTTTGCCTACATCAAATAGGTCAAAATCAAATGTGGATTGTGTCTGGTCAAAAACTAGGTCACTAGGTCAAATTATAGAAAAATCTTGTTAACACTCTAAAGGTTGATTGTGGGTCATGTCCAGTCATAATGTAGGTCACTACTGGTTAATTTTACATGGTGAACCAGGTGAGCGATTTAGGGCCATGGTGGCCCTTGTTTAAAACAGAATTCTGATGGAGTATCTTATATAGTTATATTATTATATGAAAATATATGAAAGTATATCATTGTGCAGATCCCTGTGGTTATTCATAAAAAACCCTTATAAATATCCATTCAAATTGTTATTCTATCGGTAGGCCCCATTACCAAAATTATTGTCGATGATTTTTGAACTGGCACTCATCAGTTTCCGTCAACTTTAGTCGATGAAGTCGGGACTTTCCGTTAACTGTATAGGTAAAAAACAATAAATACAAATGTACTTAGAAACATATACTACGCACACGTTACAGTTTATTACGGACGCAGTAGCACAGTGGCATGTGTCGCTGACTCTAAAGACAGAGGTTGTGGGTTCGAAACTATGTGAGATTTATTTTAAATAACAGAGATATTTCAGGTCTTTTTAAAAAATAAAATAAAATTGATATTTTTATTGTGAATTTATTCTCTCTTCATATAAAAAATATCTGTATTAATTTTGTAATTTGTTTCATTTCAATGTTTATTTTCTCCATCCTTTTTAGCTCACCTGGCACGTAGTGCCAAGGTGAGCTTTTAGGATCGCTGGATGTCCGTCGTCTATCTGTCCGTCCGTCCGTTCACAATTGTTCGTTAACACTCTAGCAGGTTCAAATCTCATTGGATCTTGATGAAACTTGGTAACAATGTTTGCCTCAATGAAATCTAGGTCAAGTTCGAATGTGGGTCATGTCCGGTCAAAAACTAGGTCACTAGGTCAAATTATCGAAAAACCTTGTTAACACTCTAGACGCTACAAATTTCATTGGATCTTCATGAAACTTCATTAATATGATTGCCTTAATGAAATCTAGGCCAAGTTTGAATGTGGGTCATGTCCGGTCAAAAACTAGGTCACTAGGTCAAATCTTCGAAAAACCTTGTTAACACTCTAGAGACTACAAATTTCATTGGATCTTCATGAAACTTCATCAAAATGTTTGCCTCAATGAAATCTAGGTCAAGTTCGAATGTGGGTCATGTCCGGTCAAAAACTAGGTCAAATTATCGAAAAACCTTGTTAACACTCTAGAGGCTACAAATTTCATTGGATCTTCATGAAACTTCATCAATATGATTGCCTTAATGAAATCTAGGTCAAGTTAAAATGTGGGTCATGTCCTGTCAAAAACTAGGTCACTAGGTCCAATCATCAAAAAACCTTGTTAACAATCTAGAGACTACAAATTTCATTGGATCTTCATAAAACTTGATGAAAAGGTTTGCCTCAATGAAATCTAGGTCAAGTTCAAATATGGCTTATGTCTAGTCAAAAACTAGGTCACTAGGTCAAATCATCGAAAAACCTTGTTAACACTCTAGAGACTACAAAATTCATTGATTCTTCATTAAACTTGAACAAAATGTTTGTCTCATTAAAATCGAGGTCAAATTAGAATGAGGGTCATGCCCGGTCAAAAACTAGGCCACACGGTGTACATGGTTACATGGTTACCAGGTGAGCGATTTAGGGCCATAGTGGCCCTTGTTTAATTCTTTTATTCACTTTTTATTTTCATTTTATTAAGCAATTCCGACAAAAGAATTTTAAAAAAAAACATCGCAAAAGTGCATGTATGTACAAGTACAATGGCAGGGATCGAACTCACTACCCAGAAATTGGTAGATTCTAGTTGGTCGATTAAACCACTGAGCTATCGTCGCTTGTAACAGACTATGGTGTACAAGAATAATTGTTCAGTGGTGAATTCTCCAATATTTTTCCGTAAGTTAAAAATAGCTTACGGAAAAGGGCGAAATATGCATAGGGTGCCAGTTCAACCATCATCGACAATACTTTAAAAATCTAAACTGGTATCATTGTTGTTCAATATTGGTGTACCAAAACAGCAAAGTAGTGACATATATTATAGATTGAGTTGATTATGTTTTGAAATGTGTTGTATGCATGTCAAATGTGTCAATGAAATGTATTGTCTGCATGTTGAATGTTTAAATGGTTAATTCCCTAGCAGATCATATATGCAAGGAACATACTTTATGACAGATTTAGAGCAAATTTCAATTAGATATTTGCTAAATCTTATATAACAATCAATTTTTAAACACTTAAACATCTATAAATTAGCTATATAAACAAATACGTGGAGAATAGCACCTATTACACGCTCCGCAAACAACGACTGTCACAAGCGCAGCAAAAATTACAGACATTCGTAAAAAAAAAAAGTTTAGGCTCGGAGGGAACAGCTAGGGTCAGTTGGGTTACCGGAAACACAGGTATTTTTTTATTTTGCATGAAATGAATTAAAAACAATAATACAGTAATGAATTAAAAGTAAAAAAGATATTTAAGGTTTTAGGTGGGTAACGCCTATAGAAACGAATCCGCAAAAACTATACACCATCTCATTCAGTATCCAATTCTACATCATTTTCCAGAGTTAAAAGAATTTTCACCTCATATAACTGAAATTATGGATATTTTTGTCTTGTTACCCTACTTTTCAAAAAACGTCCTGAAATGACTACCCCTCTTTTTTCTTTCCGAGGATAAAAAATTACAAATATTAATAAAAAGATCAAAATTTATTCATGCATTTATACCTAAGACATTGTTGTATACAAATACAAGCAGAACAATTAAATATTTTGCATAATACATTAAAAAAAATCTCTTATATTTCGGAAAAAATAATTTATGAGTCAATTTTTTCTCAAAAAACATTTTTTACGTTTTAGCAAAACTGAGATTTTTACATAAAATAAGGCAGGGGCATTCATACTGACTACACTTAAAATTATCTACCATGTCTCTAGAACAATTTAAAAAAAAATTAGGAGGGTTGACCTCATGTAACTTGAGAAAAATGAAATTGTGTTTGAGAGGGGTCAACATTTGTGGGAAAGTAAAATCAAGGAAAATTGAAGTTTTTTGATAAAACATGCACTGTCATTTGCAAATAGTTGTGGAATCCACAAAGAATTATCAATTTATAGCTATTGTCTGTTTTATAAATTCTGTTCAGCAGGAAAAACAATATTCTCCAGCAAAAAAATGTGAAAAATACAGTCAATCTTGTATAAAGCAACCACCTTACGAATAAGTGTGCATACCTCTTCATTATGACACTAGACTAATTAACTTCGGGTAGAAATAGTGAAGAAAACTCCTACTGAAGCATTCTGAATTAGTTTTATCCTGCATTAAACAGACAGCTCCATACCAGACAAAATATGGGTATTCACTAGTGATCGCCTAATACTAGATTGAGTAAAAGATGACAATGATTACCAAGTTTCATAATAAACGGCTGGTATGTTGCAACCCAATAATTGCAAGAGATATTTAACCCTTTACTCCATAGCTTATTTTAAGTATTGAAGAGACATGGTTGCATAAAACAGGCTGAAATTAAAGCAGGATTCATTCTGCTTTACTTCCAGTCTGCTTAAACTATGTACAGTCTGCTTAGATAAAGGATTTTTATTATGCATATTCATGACTGTACAAAATTAAACTACCGGTATTTACTTTCAAGAGTGAAGGAATAAATTAAATGTGTTAACATGAGTATCAATGGAGTAAAGGGTTGATTTAGGAAAACATGTTTAGCATGTACCACAGGTTTGATTTACAGTCAGACCTGTATTTAATAGGCAGTCTGTTCCTCTACCTTTGTTGTGGTTCTAGGGCTTATTTGTCATAGGGAATGTTTTCTGTTTATTAGACCGAGATGATCCCCTCTGCTACAGTGGAGAAAACGTTATTCTTTCCTGTTTACACGCTAACGTAAAACACTAAAATGCAGATAAGGACAATTTTTTGACAATTCTGACTTTTCATTGTTATCTTAGTGGCAAACAGTTAGGAACCTGATCAGACGCCGTGTTTACCCGGCGTCTGATCAGGCTCCAAACTGTTTGCACTGGAAATAGTACTTTTAGCGTAAAAGCGTTTACTGGGAAAGAACAGCGTTTTCTCCACTGTAAGAGCTAAAAAGGAAGACGGTTTGGTGGTTTTAATCCAAACAGGCTGCTCTTCCTTTCCACTCAGGGCTCGATTTCTCATAGGGCCCCAACACGATTGCTTTTTGAGAAAAAAACCGTCAGAAGTATATTGATTTTTTTCTCTAAAAATAGCAATCGTGTCGGGGCCCGTGTGCGCAGTCAAGCATTATCCATCTAAAACCTTAAATCAGGTGAACCATAAAAATAATTTTTTCGTAAGAATCCCATTTACATAACTCAGTTTAAGATCATTTAGTGACAGAGATTATTGGGAAAGAAAAATACAGCTACAGATGTCATAGGATGCAATCCATTTTAGAAAAAGAAAAGATTTATAATCAGATATTAAGGAATATTTAGTGACATATTAAAATGACAACAACACTATCAATCAGTCTAAGTGCATTGTGTAAAATGTAGACTCAGACCTGATATGATGATAGATGTTTTTATTAATGATTAGAGACACTATGAATAAGAGGGCATTGTGCAAAATCTAGAAACAGATCAGATGCTGTGATGATTTGTTTTATTAATGCATTTTATAATGTTTGACATGGTCTCTTGATTAAAATATTGCAGTCTATAGTGGATTTATTTTCCAGAGAAATAATTTTCACAAGCTCAATAATGGTTGTATTATTTGCCTTTTTAAAGTTTATATTAAAGTTTTGCCCATTACCCCATAGCCTGTTGATCACTTAAAGCAGGTTGAAAGTACAGCAGAATGTGCCTTAATTCTGCTTTACTTTCAGCCTGCTTTAAGCTATTATCTTCTAGAGTATAGAAAATATTTCTTATGATACTTATTCATGACTTTATAAATTGTAACTATTTTCTTCAGTGGAGAAATAAATTGTGGCATAAAAAGGCGTATTTATGGGGGTATGGGTTAAAGAATCTATTTTCTTTTTCTGAGGTATATAATTTGTTTTCTCTTTCATTCACAGATTTAAGGAAGCTGTGTTAGTGTTTTGTGTGAAGCCAAAGTCAGGGGATAAGGAGGTTACTCCTGAATATTTCTTCTCTACATGGTGTACATTCTGTAAGGACTTTAAGGATATCTGGAAGAGGGAGCAGCAAAAAGTGGTCAAATTAAGGTATGTAACAGGGGTCAACATATGGTTTTGGCACAAGTCACTTGAAAGTTCCTGTCATTTTGTGCTTAGCAGTAAATAATGGTTGCAATGTAACATCCAAAAACTGAAAGTTAAGCAAATGAAAATCTCAGACTCAAAACTGTTGTTTCACCACATTAACTACCTGTCAGTTAGGACACACAGATAACTATTCAGACAGGTGATTTAAGAAATAATCTATGTTCTACCGTTGTGAAACGGTATTTTACAACGGTTGGGAGTTGTGGTGCGCAGGAATTGACCACGAAGGCCAAAGGCCTGAGTGGTCAATTCCTGCGCACCACAACGACTGACCGTTGTAAAATACAGTTTCACAACGGTAGAACATAGATTATTTCGATTCTAACATGACCAGATGTAAGGAAATTCATTAGAAAGGAAATCAAATGTTCCATACTTATTTCCTCAGCGGATGAAGTTTTTCGACCGAATAACTTTTTCCGCGGCATTACAAGAATCTAACACCCATAAGCAAATTTACAATTACCGATCCATAATCTGGCATAGAACAAACATTACATCAAACAAGACAGAAGAATGAGAAAATTACTGTAACGTTACTGGTTAAAAGTATATGGTCTTTACCAGCTATATGAATAACGAAAGAAATTTAAAAAACATAACGTATGAACGCACGTGGTCACGTCATGTCATATAACCATGGGAGGAGCGGGGATGGGAAGAGCGTGGTATACCGTCTCAGGTATACCACGATAGACCTGTTCTTTGTTTATAGAGACGAATTCACGTGTCATGTTAGAATACTGTATAACTACAGAACAACAGTAATGTAGAACATTGTTGTATTTTATCCCATTACCCAATAAACATGCATTTTTTACACCTTTAACTTATTCCTCCATTTATTAAAATAGTTCCACTCGCTAACAGGCTATGGAGTATAGGGTTAAAAACAAACAGATCATAGTTTTTCATGGATAAAGGGAGATAACTCTTCATAGCTTATTTGCAAATGTTGTAGGTTTTGCACATGGTCACATAAGTAGTTGCTATAGGTATACAACGAGAAGTGAACCGTGAATGTCCTTTACATTTTGGAACGTTCCATGATTTAGGGGTGTTGGCATTTCTGCAGTCCATCTAACTAAGATATGTACTTTAAATGCGACTGTCGATGTTAGTCGTAAGGTTGTCCGAGGTAGTATAGTGTCAGGTATTTCTCGTAGATGAATTAAGGGTAAGTAAGTTCGAATCCTGACAGAGGTTTCCCTTTTTTCACAAAAAATAGAAAGATTTATACTTTTGTGTAGAAGATTATGTGGATCGAAAAGAAGGAAATTATGATTTTTAGCTCGACTTTTTCGAAAAGTCGAGCTATTGTCGTCACCCTGTCGTCTGCGTCAGCGTCTGCGTCGGTTAAGTTTTTTGCTTAAGGTTTTTGTAAGAGTTGATTTCTCAATAACTATCAAAGGTATCCATTTGAAACTTGGAATAGTTGTTCAGTATCAAAAGGGCAACTCATTACAACAAGGCAGGTAACCCTGGGATTTGTCATTTAAGAGTTATTGCCCTTGATTTATTTACTTAAAAATTATAAATTAACATACATGTATCTCAATAACTATCAAAGGTATCCATTTGAAACTTGGAATACTTGTTCAGTATCAAAAGTGCAACTCATTACAACAAGGCAGGTAACCCTGGGATTTGTCATTTTAGAGTTATTGCCCTTGATTTATTTACTTAAAAATTATAAATTAACATATCTCAATAACCATCAAAGGTATCCATTTGAAACTTGGAATACTTGTTCAGTATCAAAAGGCAACTCATTACAACAAGGCAGATAACCCTGGGGTTTGTGTATCCAGAGTTATTGCCCTTGTTTTATTTACTTAAAAGTTATAAATTAATATATCTAAATAACTATGAAAGATATTTACATGAAACTTTGAACACTTGTTAAGTATTAAAAGGACAACTCATTACAACAAGGTAGGTTACTCTGTGATTTGTAATTCCAGAGTTATTGCCCTTGTTTTATGTACTTAAAACTTGTAAATTGAAATATCTTAATAAATGTTGAAGGTATTAACTTGAAACTTTAAATACTTGTGTTATATAAAAAGGGCAACTCATTCAAACAAGAAAGGTGATCGGGGATGTGCCATTCCAGAGTTATTGCCCTTGTCTTTATTTACATAAAATTTGTAAATTGAAATTTCTCAATAATTACCATAGGTATTAACTTGAAACTTTGAATGCTTGTTCAGTTTCAAAAGGGCATCACTGTTCAACAAAGCAGATAACCATGGGATTTGTCAATGCAGAGTTATTGCCCTTGTTTGACCAAGAATTTGCATATGAAATTATTCAGTAACTGTAGAAAGTTATTAATTTCAAACTTCCAATATATTTGAATACTTGTTTAGTTTCAAAAGGGCAACTCATTACAACAAGGCAGGTAAAGCAGGCAAAGATATTGTCCTTCTTTTGACTTATAGTTTACTTTAAATGGAATGTAGACTGTCCAAGTATGTTTAAGTTGTTGTTGCTTACAAACTTCTATGATCAATTGGGCATTAAACACCCATACACATTCTTTAAGTGTGAAAATTGTTGCCGTCTCAAGTATATGAAAGTCGAGCGTCCAGCACCAGTTTGCGGTGCTCTTGTTACATCAATGTTGATACACATACATGTATGTGGCCACGTTGGATGGCTAGTCGCCACCATGGGTTGACATACTGGGCATCCATATTTAGCCATGGTACAAAAGAAATAATCATCCGTTTGTAGACAAATTTGCCATGTTGAAGAAAGAAGCTGGCATGCAAATTTTCTTAAACTGCTCTGTCCAGCGCAAAACGTATATAAAAAAATATCAATTTTAAAACAAAGCGCACTCTCAGGGATTCGAACCTGCACCTTACTTTAAACGTCTAAACACAAGCAAAAAATCATCAACCCTACCAACTGCGCTATCCTATTTTACGATGTTATGTTTAGATATTTAACGTTAAGAAGATTAATTTTGCTGCCTATATGCTACAGGAATGCTGATTCCCCTCAAAAGTGGAATGGCTAAATTTTATGGTTCACTGCTCGTTGTTTACTTATAGGTACTTATGAGTGTATGGCTTTGTCAAGGGAAGAAATCTAACCTTTATGGAAATTTGGTTCCGACATAGTTGCCTCCCATTTGACTACCATATGTATTCTTAGCAAAGATTAATTCTGAATATATTCATGAGTTGGGGGGTTAAGGATATTGATCTCAATTTCTTTATGGTCTTTTTGTCGTGCACAGTGTTTTCTGTATTTCATTTGTTCATTCATATTTTATGTCAGATACCCACATGGGCCTTGACTAACAATAAACTTGAAACTTGTAAAGAGTTATTCTATTCGTATCGAAATTAATATTTTTGTTCTACATATTCGCAAAAGTGAGATATACAAATACATGTACCAAGATGCTTGTCATAATTTAACTCTTTTGCATGCTGGGTATTTCCTTTTCTCTGCAACAATAATAGTAATAATTATTGTCGTCTACTATTGTTCCAAAATTAGATTTTTCAAAATTTCTTTTCAAAACAGGATCAGTGTCAAAGAGTTTGGATCCTGATGAGATGTGGGGTTATGCAGGGTCGTATCTGAATCCAAACTGATTGCTCTGATTAACACGAGTCCGCCACAAGCGTGGAAAGAGTTAAAGTTAAAATTTGTTTTTAATAGTAAATAAAGATTTAATTAAATGTCATGCACTGAAAATGATGTCTGCATTACATTAATTTTTTCTATGGTATATTCTGTACCAATTAACTAACAGTGTTGATCCTAATCATAAACATTGATATGGATCAAAATAAATTTAAAATGCTAGTAAAGGTGGGTTAACCCTTACCCCCATTTCCTGATTCTAGTATTGAAGAAAGGTGGCCACTTAACCCTTTGAACCCTAGTCCCGCTTATAGGCGTCCTTTTCAAACAGTGTACATGTGAATAGTACAGTTGTCCTGTGCAAACAGTGAAGACCCAGATCAGAGGGCTCCGAAAGGAGCCCTCTGATCAGGGTCATCACTGTTTGTCATAATGCCAAACATTGACAAAAACAACCCTTAAAAGTCTGAAATAGACTAGACTAAAATGGAAACTGGAATTGTCCATTTAAAGTTTCAGAGAGGAAAGGGTTAAACCAGGTTATAAATAAAGCAGAATGTGCCCTAAGGTACATTCTGCTTTATGTTCAGCCTGCTTTAAGCTAACATCTTCTAGAATATCAAAACTATTTCTTACAGCACACATTTATGACTATAAATAGGGAACTATTTACTTCAATGGAGGAATAAATTAAAGGTGTAAAATGGCACTTCTATGGGAGGAAAGGCTTAAATTGCCTGGAGACTAAAGGGCCACACAGTACTCTACTGTCCATGTAAATTTCATCATCAAACTAGATTTGAATAATTGTAAATGATAAGATTTTCTGCACTTTAAGAGGTAGTATACATTCAACTTTATATCAAGCTACCAATCATTGAAATCATGGGTATTTCAAATAACAGCTGACTGTTTAATGCAGAACAAAAGTAATGTAGAAAGCTCCATTAGAAGTTTCTGCATTCCTCTTTTCCAGCATTAAGCCAGCACCTGTTTTACTGGACTGCGTACAGATTTCCTTTTTTACGGTTGCTTTATAGAGGTTAAACTGTGTATTTAAAGATAGGTGTGTTTAAAACGGAGGGTGTGGTGAATTACTTGATAATCTAATTGGCAAAATTAATGGATAACAGTTAAGCTGCAGTTAATTTTGGGTTAACCCCTTATCTCCATTGCTTGTAGCCAATATATAAAATAGGTTTCTGCTTAAAGCAGGCTGAAAGTTAAAGCAGAAAGCTGTGGAAGGTGCTTCCTGTTTTACTTTGAGCATGCTTTAAGCAGCCTTGGGTCAGGATGCAGGAAAGGGTTCATGTGCATTAATCAGTACATTATAGTAGAAGTAGGAAGAACTATTTCTATCAGTGAAAGGGTCTAATACAAAGGCTGGCAATTTGATGGAATTTGAATTTTTATCTGTGTTTTTTAGCTCACCTGGCATGAAGTGCCAAGGTGAGCTATTGTGATCGCCCTGTGTCCGTCGTCCGTCCGTCGTCAAACATTTTGTTAGCTCGCCTATTCGGAGAATGGGGGGGCTTATGGAATCACCCCGGCTTCGGTTGAAAAAAAATTTTCATGGTTAAAGTTTTGGGTTAAGTGTTGTAATGCACTAATACATCATGAAATATTTACATTAGGAAGTTGATATTTGGATTGGAGGTGCCCTGTGGGTTGAACATTGATGTTGTGTAGTTAAAATAAAAAAAAAAGTTTAAATTTAGTCAAAATTTTGCCTTTTGTGGACTTAGGTTTTTCGGCTGATTTCTCATGGTAAAAGTTTTGGGGTAAGTGTTGTGATGCTCTAATACTACTTGAAAAAATTGTATTAAGAAGCTGATATTTGGAATCAAGGTGTCCTGTGGGTTGAACATTGATGTTGCGTAGTTAAATTTTTTAAAAAAGTTTAAATTTAGTCAAAATTTCACCTTTTGTGGACTTAGAGTTTTGGGACTGAAATTTCAAAGTTAGTTATGGTGTTACACTTATACTACATGACATTTGCATTAGGAAGTTGATATTTTGAATGGAGGTTCCCTATGGCTTGAATATCAATGTACTGATACACTTTTCTTTTGATAGTTACCTATTTAAGAAAGGTTTAATTAGGCGAGCTTTGCTGTTCTCCGACAGCTCTTGTTTAAAGATCTTCTTCTTGGAAACCACTGAGCCAATTTCATCAAAACTTCATAGGATTGTTCCTTGTAGGGTACTCTCTCAGATTTCTTCAAATATAGGTAATCCAATTGAAATTGTGGTTGCCATGGCAACCAATTGAAAAAACTTTTAAAAATCTTCTTGTCAAAAACTACTGGTCTGAATTGAAAATAATTTTACCCAAATGTGCCATTGGTGACCCTCTATCAGATTTCTTAAAATAATTTTCCTATCTTGAAAAACATGGCCGCCAGTGGGTGGGGCAGATTTTCCTTACATGGCTATATAGTGAAAACTTAAAAAATCTTCTTGTCAAAAACTAGTGGTCCGATTTGAAAGTAATTTTATGCAAATGATCCATGGGTGACCCATCACCAGATTTCTTAAAATTATTTTGATATCTAAAAAAACATGGCCGCCAGTGGGTGGGGCAAAATTTCCTTATGTTACTGTATAGTAAAAACTTTACAAATCTTCTTCTCTGAAACTACTTGTTCAAATTAAAAATAATTTAACACAAATGGTCAATTGATGATCTTCTACCAGATTTCTTAAAATCATTTTGTTATCTAAAAAAACATGGCCGCCAGTGGGTGGGGCAAGTTTTCCTTATGTTACTGTATAGTAAAAACTTTCAAAATCTTCTTCTCTGAAACTACTGGTCCAAATCAAAAATAATTTTGCAGAAATGGTCAATTGATGATCCTCTACCAGATTTCTTAATATCATTTTGTTATCTTAAAAAATATGGCCGTCAGTGGGTGGTGTATAGTAAAAACTTTAAAAATCTTCTTCTCTGAAACTAATGGTTCAAATTCAAAATAATTTTACACAAATGGTTAATTGATGACCCTCTACCAAATATCTTAAAATCATTTTGTTATCTAAAAAAACATGGCCGCCAGTGGGTGGGACAAGTTTTCCTTATATTTCTGTATAGAAAAACTTTCAAAAAAAATTCTCTGAAAGTATTGGTCTGATTTAAGAATGATTTTACACAAATAATGATTCATGGGTGACCCTTTGCCAGTTTTCTTCAAATAATCTTTCTAGCTCAAACAACATGGCCACCAGTGGGTGGAGGTGAATAAGTGAAAACTTAATCATAACAACTAAATAGGTTGTTTCCAAGCTCAGGATTGGACATTAACAGCTCAGAGTTATGAAAAACAAATCAGAATTAATCATAACAGTTACTGGTCGATTTACACGACCGTAATCATGGATACCAGATTTAGGGCGCATGCGGCTCTTGTATGTCATCTCAGATTGATAGCAAAAATTAAGTCATCGGCAGTTCATATAAGGCATTTGAAAGAAAACAAACACATTTTTGGCTCACCTGAGCACAAAGTCGGTCGCCGTACGTCGGTGTCGGTGTTGGTGTCGTCCATTCACAATTTGTTTCAAACAACTTCTTCTCTGAAACCAATGGCCCAATTTTAACCAAACTTGGTCAAATACATACCGTAGTTGTGAGCTTTAAAAGTTGTTAAAAAGAAGTGGGTGGGGCAATCGGTCTTGTTGCCATGGCAACCATGCACAATATCTTAAAAAATCTTCTTCTCAAGAACGACTGGTCCGATTTCAATTTGGGTTTCACCAAAATATTCCCCAATTAATATACTTTCAAAATTGTTCAAAAAGATTTTTTTTCAGTAAAAAAACATGGCCAGAGGGCGTGGTCAATTTCCGTACTTACATCATCAGTTTTACATAGACTTATATAGGAAAACCTTTAAAAATCTTCTTCTCTGAAACCGTAAGGCCCAGACCTTATATATTTGGCATCTAGCTTTGCTTTGTGGTCCTCTACAAAAATTGTTCAAATCATGACACCAGGGTAAAAAATGGCCCTGCCATGGGGCTTATCAGTTTTACATAGACTTATATAGGAAAACCTTTAAAAATCTTCTTCTCTGAAACCGTAAGGCCCAGACCTTTTATATTTGGCATCTAGCTTTGCTTTGTGGTCCTCTACAAAAATTGTTCAAGTCATGACACCAGGGTAAAAAATGGCCCTGCCATGGGGCTTATCAGTTTTACATAGACTTATATAGGAAAACCTTTAAAAATCTTCTTCTCTGAAACCGTAAGGCCCAGACCTTATATATTTGGCATCTAGCTTTGCCTTATGGTCCTCTACCAAAATTGTTCAAATCATGTCCCCATGGTCAAAAATGGCCCTGCCCCGGGGCTTATCAGTTTTACATAGACTTATAATGGATTTTAAAAAAAACAAACCAATTGCTTCTCTGAAACCATTGTCAGAATTCAATAATATTTTGAATGAATATTGTTAAAGTGACCCTTTATTAGCATTATTTATAATTTTATATCATTGCCATATTTTCCCCTTTTGCTCAAATAGTAATAATAATGACAAACAGATTCCGAATTACTTCTTCAATCTTCATGCAACAGTCCACATACATGCAATGACAAACTTCATTTTGCATTGAGTAATATATAACACAATAGTCCTCAGGTGAGCGATTTAGGGCCGCATGCAGCTCTTGTTAGTGTTCTAATTTCTCTTGCCTCAAATTGCATGGATTTTTTGTGTAATCCTTTGAAAGCTGAATATAAATCATTCACTAAAAATCAAATGTCGGCTTTAAGTCCCATTGTCATCTGTATTCTGTATAACAGTTAGGATACTGTCAGATGCTGCGCTACTTTGCATCTGTGGTCTGGATTCAGACCCAAAAACTCATCTGCAGAAATCACTGGTTACATCTGCAATTAGTGTAGACCCAGATCAGAGGGCTTCTATAGGAGCCCTCTGATCTGGGTCTACACTGTTTGATATTTTTAAAGTAGTGATTAACAGTTAAACATACCTTATCCAGCCACTGTCTGGCTTGTCCAGGTCACGAATCAGTTCCACAATAAATATATATATAAATACAATAAATAATAAGATCACAGCATTCAGCGGGTGTCTTGTTTGGCTTCCAGAATCGTAGTGTCTAACGCGCGCGTGCTACTCACATACGTATCAAAACATGCAACAATAGGCTAGTCCAAAATGTCTATACTAGAAGAGTCTAAAAGTATTATAAATACCTACAAGATTATATCTAGGGTTAAAGGTCAATTCTAATGATAGGATTTGGTGAAGATGTAAAGGAGAAAATGACAGATGTTAATGTTCTCAATCTTAAAAGGAGCCATAGTTCAGTTATAGAAGAAACCCAGAACTCACTGCAAGCTGCCTTGTTTGTATAATTAGTATTTGGTTTGTGATTGCGATAGGGGTTGCTTAAACCAGACTGAGAGTAACGCAGAAAACTCTTTAGGAGTTTTTACTTTCAGCCTGCCATAAGCATCTGAACCTGTCAAAAGTCAGGGCAAAATTTCAAAGGCTCTTTATATAAGAGGACATGGTAAAAATGTGAAAATACATGTTTCAGAGCAATAGGTAACATTTAACTCTTTGTATTCTAGCGGCGGATATATGCACAACAGTGATTACCTTTGCAAACAGTTTGGATCCAGATGAGAGACCCATAACGTGGAGTCTCATCAGAACCCAAACTGTTTTGACATTCTGAATCTGTTTTGAAAAGCAATTTACAAATTCTGTTTTAGAACATTTGCATATATTTCTTATGAAACGTATTCATGACTGTATAAAGTTGCACTATTTTCTACAGTGAAGGAATAAATCAAAGGCATAAAAAGGCGTATTTATGGGTTAATGGGTTATCCCTTACACTGCAGACTTTACAGCTGGAATAATGGAATAATGAAAGTTTACATTGAATCTGGGCTGTTTTGTCCTAGAAATAATTAAAAAATATTCCAAACAGTGCAGATCCTGATTAGAGGGCTCCTTCTGGGTCTCATTTGCAAATTATATAAACATTCATTTTCCAGGACAGTAAGGGTTAATTTCCATAGATGAAAGTCTTATAAATTGACTGTATTTCTTGAAAGTTTTAGTCTCGCCTGTTTAAGCAAGGTAGGCTTTAGATATTACTTTCTTGGATGGCATCAACAGTAAATGATTTCAGTTTTAAGTCAACCCTCACTTTTTCAGAACTGTTTAAAATGTCTTGTATTCTGCAAATAGTTTGGATTCTGATCAGATGGCAAATAAGTTGATATCTGATCAGAATCCAAGCTGTTTCTGACTGGGATGTTATAACTGTTAGGAAAAAAAAGTAAATGTCAGACTTGAAGCAGACAAATTGTTAATAGACAGTGCATAAGGGGTTAAGATTTAGAAGCAACCGAGACCCTGCTGGTGGCTGCCTTGTTTGTATAATTAAACTTTGATCAATGAGTGCAGACAGTTCACCAATATCTGCATCATTTTAGCTCTTTTAACACTGAGTAAATGTCATCTGCTTAAAAAATATCTTCTGAAATTGGTTCAATCTTCTTTTTATTCACTTAAAGAAGATTCAAGTTACAAACAATTTGAATGCAGACCAGCCCAGCTTTACTGGCACCTGATCTGGATCCAAAGCGTCCGAAATGTCTAAAGCGCTTGCAAAGACTTTAAGTACAATTAGCATCTGCTGAAAGAATTCAAAGACATTACATAAAATTATGCAGACTGAAAATACATTTATTTTATTTAAAATTCATTTCAATGGCTTTAGTGGAATCAGTTTCATATCAAGCCATGTTTTATCAGTGATGCTTATCTGCACAAGACTGCCTAAATTGGAGGAAGATTTGAATATATAGGTCAGCTTGACCTATTTATCAGTTATGACCTAATTGTGTAAATATTGAAGTATGGAGGAGATTTTAAGGAAGCTTAAACAAGAAATATCTTTAATAAAGATATTCAGCGGAATGAGTGGTTGAACTTATGCTATAGATGGGTGTGCGAAATTGAATATAATTGAGGTTACCAAAGAATTGTTATATCTTGGATTGAAAAGCAAAAAATACAAGTATACAATGGAAACAGTAACTTTTATTCAAAATGCAAAACTATCATGCAGAGAAATGCAAAACAAAACAGAAATTTAACTCATATCCTAGCTACTGGTATGAGATTCTCACATTAATCTATTGTTCTATATATCAAACTTCATTCATAGAGTTTCTTGAAACAAACTGTCATTTCTGAAAATAGAAGCATGATTGCATCAGCAGAGTAGTAAACAGTCAGTCTGCATGTGTCTCTAAATTTTACACTCACTATTCATATCTGATAAAACTGTAAATGTGCATAGACCAGCCTACAGGGCTCCAGATCAGAGGGAGTAAACTCAACAAATCACATTTTCTCACTCATTTCAGCACCAAACCCTATGGTGCTACCACTCATTTGGATTGTCTCGAAGAGACAATTCAAATGAGTATGACACCATAGGATTTAATGCAGAAATAAAGATTTTAAGTTTTGAAATACACCCCTTATCTGTAGCCCTGGCTACTATCCAATCAGACAATTCAGTTTTCAACAGGTGCTTTTGATTCTAAATTTCTGATCCAATATGATTGGTTGAAAATGTTGGTCTAAATAGATACCATTCAGCTCCGCTGAAAAAACAGCTGGTCTGTATAGATAAGTCTACTTGCAGGTAGATACATACGAAGTCATCCATGATGCATGGCTCCTAATCTTGCATAACTGCTGGTTCAGTAAAACCACAGTGTAACAACCAATCAAAATTAAGCTTTATTTTGATGTAAGAAGCAGGTTGATGCTTAAAGCAGGATGAAAGTAAAGGAGCTTTCTGCTTTGCTTCTATCCTGATTTAAGCTGCAACCTGTAAATTGGTGTTTTGAGAGGAGGTTGAAATAGCAGTGGATTTGACTCTATTATAAAATGTATGCAGAAAGAAGAAATAGGTCAGTGAATAATGTACACGCTAATAATCTTGATAATTTAGATTTAAAAACTAGATGAAACAGATGTATAATCATGGGTAGATTTGACTATATTTGTCTCTATGTGAAGTTTTGTTTTATCATCAGGTATTTTCATAGTATTTAATCTACAGTAAAACCATGCTGTAGCAGAGTTAAAAAAGGTTGTATGTAAAACAGACAGAGCTTTCTGTTTTACTTTCAACCTGCTTTAAGTATCCACTTGTCAAAGCAGCGATATATTCTATAGTGATTGTGTCAGGAAATATGTACGAGTTGAATTTTTCAGCACTGCAACACTAAATAGGTCATAAAGCGCCAAAATTTATAAGGAAAAAATAGAAGCATGAAAAACTCTGCTGTTAAAGATTTAACCAATAACTACTTAAATAGGCCCTTTTTAGGCCTCTAATTATTTCTGCCCACCTAGGAAGTCATGAACATAAAACAAGGAAAGTATTTCCAGTATATTTCAAGGTGGTAGCTTTTAAAAAGGCTGCTCTAAGTGGTAACCTGTCTACAAAACTAGAAACAGACTATTATGTAAAGGATTAAAGTAGGCTGTTTGTAAAGCAGAAAGAGCTTGCTGGTTTACTTTTAGCCTGCTTCAAGCATCCACCTGTAAGGAAGCAGGGAAATACCCTATAGTGCTATATTAGAACAGGATAGAGGCATGAACAATAATTTTTATTAAGTACATTGTATTTGTAAAGATGTAAAAAAATACTTCTATCTGGGGAAGGGGTGATGTCCTTCAGACATTATTCAATTTGTGCATGACTAAAACCATTGCTCATAACATGCATGAATGTCAGAAAAAACGTTCAATCCTATATCTCACTCTGCTGTAGGTATTACATTTCTTCAGTGAACATAATCTGTGGAAACAGTTGATAGTGAGGGTCCTTTCTAACTGACCTTGTCCGGGGAATTTAATCTCTGTTTTATGCAAAACTAACTGATATGTCGCTTAGGAAACAACAACAGGGCTGCCATTTCTCCGGAATTTTCCTAAATCTCCGGATTTTTTCCCAGTACATGGTAGCTTAAAGCAGGCTGAAAGTAAACCAGAATGCGCCCTAAGGCGCATTCTGCTTTACTTACAGCCTGCTTTAAGTAGTCGCATGTCTACAAAACAAGAAAAAGGCTATGGGGTAAAGGTACGATTCGTAAAATGCAAATTTGGAAATCTTAGGATTTTTCATGTCAACTTATGGCAGCCCTGTAACAAAACTGTTTTTTGTACAAGAGAGAGAATCATGTCAGATATCTTCACAGACTGTACCCCTAAGGCAACTTCCTTGTATTATTTCATTTGCTTCAACGTCACAAAAATATGTTGTTTTCAACATCAGTTTTGAAGAAATTGGATATGAACGTCAAAAAGTTTTGATCCAGATCCACATTTGTGGGGCTGGATCCCAACTGTTTGCTGAAGTTATTTTAGAATTTCAGAATTTCATTCCCAGCATGCAAAGGGTTAATCACTCTACTTCCTGTCCGTTTATTGCAAGAAATGATGGTTTTTCATGTTGAAAGAGCATGTTTATTATGATTTCCCTTAATTTTTGTGTCTCTGCCAGATAGATGGATGTCTGGATTTCACATGTTTGCACATGTAAAAATTTGCAATTCGTTAACCCATTACCACATAGCTTGATATTAGTTTTGAAAAAAGGTGACAACTTAAAGCAGGTTGAAAGTAAAGCAGAATGTGCTTTAAGGCACATTCTGCTTTACTTTCAGCCTGCTTTACGATATCATATTTTAGGACATAGCAAATATTTGTTATGAAATCTATTCCTGATTGTATAATGTGGATCTATTTTCTTCAGCGAAGGGACAAATAAGAGGCATAAAAAGGCGTATTTATGAGATAATGGGTTAAAAAAGGTGTATGATGTGATAGTGAAACGTTGCAGCGTCTTCAATCTGAGAAATGTTTGTTGAACTAAACACTGGCTGGCAAATCAGTTTGGTGTTAACCTGTTTATGTTTAAGTATTTCAATGACAGGGCTCCAGATAAGAAAGTGTAAACTGAACAAATTCAACATTTTCTCACTCATTTCAGCCCCAAAACCTATGGTTTTATGACTCATTAAATCATTAGAATCGCCTAGTAGAGACGATTCTAATGAGTAGTACAAGGGTTGTTCGGGCAGTTCGTAGAATTTTGTTATAAAATTACGTATAGTCGTAGCTGCATGCAAAAAATTAGATCAACATTAATTTCCAGATCTGTGCTACATATTCTGTGAAAATCATCAATATACACTTAAACACATGTTTTCTATGCATCTTACAAATACATGCATACCACGTACCCGGAGCATGTCAGTGTCGACGTGACGTCAAACGTTATGTACGTCCAGCGAACGTCGTACTTTCTCAACATAATCACCCGCAATATCCACCCACTTGTTATGCCTTCTAACTCATATTGTTTACGTTTCTGCATAGCAGTCTTCACTGAATGTAGATACAACTTTCTGGGTCTGTTTCGTAAATTCAGCTGCTGAAACAAAATTATTTTAATGTACAGTCGAATACCGTTACCTCGATATTCGATACGTCGATACTCCGCTTACGTCGATATTTTTCACCGGTCCCGGCAAACTCCTTCTTTATCTATATAGTAAATCCCTCATTTGCTCGATATTGTTTCCTCGATATTATCGGTTACGTCGATGTAATGTTTCAGAACCAGAGAATTTTTCTCACCCTTACGTCGATATCTGCTTCACCGTGACCGCATATCGCACATTCGGCAAACATTGGATGGAGGTGCGAAAAATGGCTCTCGGCCACCGTGACTGATTGTAGCACCAAATGAGTGAACATGTCCGAAATTGCACTAATCAGCACGAAAGATAATCCCATCTTAATTGCACTGGATCAATATTATTAATGAATTCCCGAATAACTTTGGTTACGAAGTTTGCGTAAATATTTTCGATGACGATTCTGTCAAACCTGGGACAATTATAGCCGCGCTGTTTAAATCAGACTACAGAAATCTTTGTAGTGCAGACTGAAGGTGCCGTACGGCGAATAAGTGTAGAGAGATCAAACAAAAGTTACATTTCATTTCTGATTTATTTTTTATCTAAGTCAGTTCAAACACGCCGCTTCTGTTTGAAACGCCGAAATAATTCGCCGGCGTTTCGAAGTCGGACACACCCTTTTGAAAATTAAACATGTAAACAACTAACACTTCCAGAGCGTCACCGGAAGTGTAAACAGTTCACTGTGTTGGTGTGATGAAATGTGTTAACCTAATTTTATGTTATAAAAATTGTGTTAGCACCCATGCGCTGGATGTTTATGCTGATGAAATCAGGTAGATCTACCAAATGTATTAAAATACGAAAATTGTTTACTCGCTCCCGCATATCATATCTCATAGACGCGTAGATTCTCTACTTTTAAAAATACTGACCACCTTCATCAATTTGAAAATTATGAGTTGAAGATTTTGTCAGATTCTACTTTCCTATGCATTTATTTTCAATTACCAATCAACTGTCAATAAACACTAGGATCAAGAATAACGTTAAAACTTCGATATGACGATACAGATCTCAAATGAGAAACTCCCATTAGCTCGAACTTCGGCTACGTCGATTTTTTTTGACGGTCCGTTCAACTTCGAGGTAACGGTATTCGACTGTAATTCAATGTTACTCTGGGAGCACTCTAAAATCCATAGGAGCCAAGTCGGGGCCGTTAGGTGGCTGTCCTAACATCTCAAACAATAGCAAGCTGATTTCTAACTGCGTTGAAACTGCTCTACGATCTGGTGCGAGATCCTGATGTAGCTCAAGATCCATGTGTAGTCGCTTCTTCCGTATCTCATCAGTAGTGATAATTCTTTCCTAAAAATCGTCACCTTCGGCATCGTAGCGGCTGAGAAACAGCTGAGAGCATCGAACTCGGTTCTCCTTTTCGGCTTGTCCGTGAACAACCTCGGCACCCAGCGTGCTCTGACGTTATACATACCAAGTTCATCTGTTAGTATTTCATGTACGGTAGAGCACGAAACACCAATTTCATCAGGCATATATCTCTTACTGTTGTTCTTCTGTACGCATTAACTATATCTTTTGACTAGTCCTTTAATGGAAGCAGCTAAGATTGATGGTCGGTCGCTCATAGGAGCGTCCTGGATCGATTATCTTCCATTCCTAAATAGTGAGTGTCATTTATACAGGACTGCGGGGCTGAACTTCTTGTGATATTTACCCGTTGATTTGATAATTAAGTTTTTGTCGGCGATTTACCTAGAGCAACATAATTTTTACAACACTTTGCATGTCGACGTCATTTCTTTTTAGTTCGCATTTCCAATCTCTGTAGACTAAAAACTGTAAATTCTGTTCAAACACTGTCAATGTTTTGAAATTTTGAGCAACTGACGTCATGACGTCATGTTACAATCAGACGGTTTCGTGTATTTCTAGCGTCAACAGAATTGAGAGAAATCACGTTTGTTGCATTAGAATAATGTTTAAACAAGAAATATCTTTAAAAAAGATATTCCGTCGCAGGTTAAAGTTTTTGTGTTGGGTACAGTATTCACTTCACCAGAGACAAGTGTATACACTGATTCTGGGTTAACATCTTTCGTAAACAGACTTTCCCACATGCTAAATTTAGAGCTTATCCACGCTAAATTTAGAAATGATGACAAAGTAACGCAGCAATAATTTAGACTGCATCTCATTGTTTTGCCAGGTTTACACTCGCAAGATAGATGTGAAAAAATAACAGAATGCCAGTCTTTGGCATATTGGCCGATAAGAGTACTGCATTTCAAGCACGTGGTCATTGACCAGGATTTCTGATCATTCCTGATTGGTTAAATTGTTTCATAGAGCTGCGGTCTAAAGACAAAACAGACCCGTCTGTGACGGGAAAAATGACTTTTGAGCTGCTCTGGGTCCCCGTTACTGCGTTGCTAGGGTAACCTGTATATTTAGTAAAAATGATTTGTTTCATTTCTCTCTTAGAAAATATTTTAAAAATAAAGTGAGGTACTTACATACCAAATTTCAATTTGATCAAATGAAGCTAACCAGAGATATAACAAAATTCTACGAACTTTCCGAACAACCTTCGTAACACCATAAAGGCTTTGATTCAAAAATGAAGATTTTAGTTTTTAGCTCACCTGGCACGAAGTGCCAAGGTGAGTTTTTAGGTCAAGTTCAAATATGGGTCATGTCCGGTCAAAAACTAGGTCACTAGGTCAAATCATCGAAAAACCTTGTGAACACTCTAGAGGCTACAAATCTCATTGGATTATTATGTTACTTGGTCAGAATGTTTGCTTAATTGATATCTAGGTCAAGTTCGAATATGAGTCATGTCGGGTCATAAACTAGGTCACTAGGTCAAATCATAGGAACACCTTGTTTACACTCTAGAAGCTACAAATCTCATCCGATCTTCATGACACTTGGTCAAAATGTTTTCCTTATTTTTATCTAGGTGAAGTGTGAATGTGGGTCATGTCCGGTCAAAAACTAGGTCACTAGGTCAAATTATAGACAAACATTGTAATTTCTCTAGAGACTACAAATTTCATTGGATTTTAATGCAACTTTTAGGTCTGAATGTTTGCCTAATTGATATCTAGGTCAAGTATAAATATGGATCATGTCTGGTCAGAAACTGGGTCACTACGTCAAATCAAAGAAAAACAGTGTTAACCCTCTAGAGGCTACAAATCTCATTAGATCTGAATGAAATATTTTCAGAATGTTTGCATACACCGAATCTAGGTCAAAATCAAATGTGGATTCTGTCTGGTCAAAATCTAGGTCACTAGATCAAAGCATAGAAAATTCTTGTTTACACTCTAGAGGTTTATTGTGAGTCATGTCCAGTCGTAATCTAGGTCACTATAGGTCAAGTTTTATATGGTGAACCAGGTGAGCGATTTAGGGCCATGGTGGCCCTTGTTTAAATTCTTCCCTTATCTGGAGCTTTGACGAGTACTTGCATTAACCCTTGCTGTGCTGAAACCGGGTATTCTTTTCCTAAGTTGCAAACATTGTTATTTTACTCACTCTTATCTAGAACCCTGATACTTGCATAACCATTTTCCTGCTAATAGTTTGTATTAAAACTTTGAGAACAGTGTAGACCCAGATCAGACAGCTAGTTCAGCAGCCATCTGATCAGGATCTGTAATGTTTTCTTATAGGATTCGTGGCGACATGATTGAAAATTCTGCACATTTTCCTGGGTGAACATTTTCCTTATCCAATATCATAATTCAGTCCAACTCACTCATTCAATTAAGAAATGAGCTGAATTTTTTCGACATTTAAGTGAAATGAAGAACAGAAAATGATGAGCAAATTCCATGAATCGCGCTACGGTAAAATTGCTCATTATTTTCTGTTGTTTACTTAGCTTAACTCTTTCCTCCCTGAAATTTCAAATGGACAAATCCAGTTTCCATTTTAGTCTAGTCCATTTCTGACTTTTAAGGGTTGTTTTGGTCAATGTTTTGCATTATGACAAACAGTGAAGACCCAGATCAGAGGGCTCCATAAGGAGCCCTCTGATCAGGGTCTTCACTGTTTGCATAGGAAAAGTGTACTATTCACATGTACACTGTTTGAAAAGCAGGACTAGGGTTCAAAGAGTTAAACGCCGATAAAGTTAAATTAATTTTTAGCTCGCCTGTTCGTAGAACAGCAGAGCTAATGTCATACCTCCGGCGTGAGCGTGATTGAGCGTGAGCATGGCAAATGTTAAAGTTTTTTGGACGGGTCGTTTTAAAGCTTAATATTTGTGCTAGGGGGCTGAAATTTTATTTTTTTATGGAGGTACATTAGGGGTCAAACATTGATGTTATGAATTTAAAAATGACTTTAATTAATGTCAATTTTCGACATGGTTTGGACTTAGGTTTTTTCACTACAAATCACCAGGTTAAAGTTTTTTGGACGGGTTGTTTTAAAGCTTAATATTTGTGCTAGGGTGCTGAAATTTTGTATGGAGGTACATTAGGGGGCAAACATTGATGTTATGAAGATGAAATTTAAAAATGATTTTAATTTTTATCAATATTTATCATGTTTTGGACTTAGGTTTTTTTACTATAAAAGACCAGGTTAAAGTTTTTTGGACGGGTTGTTTGAAAGCTTAATACTTTTGCAAGGGTGCTGAAATTTTGTATCTAGCTGTGTGAAACTTCATTCCCGGTCAAACATTGATGTTATGAAGTTGGAATTTAAAAACAATTTTAATAAGTGTCAAATTTTAACCTGTTTTGGACTTTGTTTTTTTTACTACAATCACTAGGTTAAAGTTTTTTGGACGGGTTGTTTTAAAGTTGAATATGTGTGCTAGGGTGCTGGAATTTGCATGGAGCTTCATTTGGGAATAAACATTGAGGCTATGAAGCTTGAATTAAAAATGATTTTAATTTATTTCAATTTTTGACATGACTTAGTTGTTTTGACCTCAAATCACCAGGTTAAAGTTTTTTGGACGGGTTGGTTAAAGTTTTATAGAACTAGATTAAGACTCATCATTCATTTAATAATTTTTCTAAACTGAAGATTGATTTGTTTTGGATACAAGATGATTTTAGACTTAAATTTCAAGCAGACGAGCATCAGGTGGCTTTGACACCCATTTCTGGTTATATTTACATTATATTTGCTGTAATTTCTAATATTAAATGAACATTTTATAAGTATGCATGTATATCCAATCCATGTTAGAGATTGTTAACACGAATAATGTGTGCCCTGAAAGGAACAGCCACAACAGCATTACTGAAGCAACACAACAAAATGATTCACGGAGAGTTGATCCATAAGCCCCAGATCCTCTGCGGAAAGGTATCCACAAATCCCACCCCTAGAGAAATTGAGTTTATACAAATTAAACATCATTTTGTTCAATGGAATTGAATGGGGGGACTGTAAATATTTGTATCTTTAGAGTCTCTTCAAAGGAAAGCAGGAACCACTATGACTTACCTGTTCAAAAGAAAGCAGGGATCACTATGGCATAGCCACAAAGTGGTAATTGTCTTGGACTAGCAATCACTTACCCTTCACCGCTATGGGATGGACTCCCAGCCTGGAATTGTGATTATTCATGGTTGGAAGTCATCCCACTGGAGTGGGGTAGATCACTGGATCCAAAAGGATGTTAACCTTTTCTATGCTGGAAACTAGTATGTTTTAGTCTGCTGTATACCTTACACTGTTTCCATAACTTCTTATTTTTCTCAAATATTTTTAAAAACATCTCTAAAATCAACATAATTTGTACAATTTTCCAAAGTGGAAAAACTCATATTAGCGGAGCAGATAACTGTAACAATCTTTCACTTCCGAAAACAAACACCAAAATTGGCACACATACTCCTTGGGGGTTACTCTTTTGAAAAAACCCGCTGGCCACTGGAAAATCCAAATTGGCCGCCATTTTTTAGCTCACCTAAGCTAGCTCAGGGACCTGTTGGTCGGTCCGGTCCCATTTTGTCACCGGCCACCGACCGACCTTTCAGTGGTAGGTCCGGCCACCGGCCATTATAAGGGCCGGTCCGGCCACCGGCCATCATAGACGCCGGTCCGGTCTCTCTTCTGACTCAGAGTCTTGTGTTTCTTACAGGGGCCGAAGGCGGCACAGATCTAGGTCTACTAGATCTGTCCGTTCTAGGCATTCCCGCTCCTCTAGGGCCCGTGCTGTGGAATGCCACCGGCAAAAGAACTGGAAACACTTCTCTGGATCCAGTTCTGCCTCGTCCAGTTCTGATCTGTCTTCCTCCAGGATCCGGAGTCGCTGGATGTCCCCTCCTAGAGCCAGATCCAGGAACGGGCCCTCCCTTTCTCTTAGGGATCTGTTCCCTTCTCTGCACCCTACATCTCAGCAAGGTTGGGTCCAGGTGCCGGGATCACAGTTCCTGATCCCTTCCGGATATCCGGTACCCGGTCTTCCACTGCCGTCGGCCCCTGTGCCGTCGGCTCCCGGTCCTACCGGAAGCAGTTTTCCTCCCACTCCTCTGGAGGGCCCGCTCTCTCCCGTTGCTGATCGCTCTCAGGACGACTCTAAATCAGTCACTGAGGACAACGGGGAGATCCACCCGGCCATTCTCTCCTTCGACAAGGCCTGTGAGGATGTCTTTGATATCCTCC
The DNA here is from genome assembly GCA_922989275.2 of Gari tellinella. Classification (NCBI taxonomy): domain Eukaryota; kingdom Metazoa; phylum Mollusca; class Bivalvia; order Cardiida; family Psammobiidae; genus Gari; species Gari tellinella. The sequence continues at coordinate 34,332,379 of OV277857.1, read as the reverse complement.
CTGAGGACCTCTGTAGCAGACCTGTCTCTTGCTCAGAGCCTATGGCCTTGTCTGCGGGTGAGAAGCTTCTTTCCGCTCGGGGAGTTCTGTCTCCCCGAGCTTCCAAGCTAGCACTTCCGGTAACTCATACCGTTGCCGGGGTGCTTAGCAAGTTGGATTCTTCCAACAAAGTTAGATCGGAAGCCTCTTGGTTGGTGCCCTCCAAAATCACTAGGGAGGTGGCACCGAACGCATCTATGCGTCTTCCGGTTCCGTCACCTGACGCTCCTTTTCCAGTGGCGAATATTCCTCCACTGGATGCTGATGCCCAACTATTGGGTCTTTCTCAGCCTTCTTCAGTCCCCCTGTCCATGCCCTTCTTGGACAGGTGGGAACTAAGGCAGAGGCAACAGGTGGGACTTGCGTCTAATGCCGACCTGTTCGCCGCTGCTTTAATTCAGCTCTCCTCGGAGGATAATCCTTCCCCGAGGTTCTTAGACGGCTGGCTTTCCAGGTCAGCCGCTCTACCCGCATCCTGTCGGGGTTAGCCTGCTCTAACACCGCCGAGATGCTTCGGGTCAGGAGAGATGCGTTTCTCAGCAAAACATCTCTGCCTGTAGCCTCCTCTAAGGAGACTTTGAGGTCTGCGCCTTTATCCTCCCCTCAGCTTTTTGGTGGACTCATCAAGGAGGTAGCCAAAGCTGATCGGGAGTTGCAGCTTCATAAGTCTGCTGCACGGGCTAATAGCTCAAAATCAGCTAATGCCCGGCGCAGTTCTCCTTCTCCTTCTTCTACCCCTTATCAGTCTAAGCGGCAGAAGACCAAGCAGAGCAAACAGACTAACCAGAGAAAGTTTGATAACTCTGCTAAGGGAAAGACTAGTTACCAGGGTAAATCAACTGGTTTCAAGTCGGCACAGTCGCCTTCTTTATCTAAGGCGTCTGGTGCAAACCCTATGGACCCTCCCTAGGGATTCGCCCTTTCTACCTCCTCCCCAGAATGCTTCCGACATTCCAGTGGGCGCCAGGCTTCTTCATTTCTCTCAAGCCTGGTCCCAAATAACTCAGGACAAGTGGGCTCTTGCCATCGTCAGAGAGGGCTATTTCATCCCTCTCGAGAAACGCCCCCCTCTATCGAGTGTCCCTATCAATCTTACGTCGGAACATCCTGGCCTAGCTCAGGCTGTGATAAGCCTGCTAGACAAAGCGGTGGTAGAAAGGGTCCGGGATCTTCAATCCCCGGGATTCTACAGTCGCCTTTTTCTTGTTCCCAAGAAAGACGGCTCTTGGAGACCGATCATCGATCTCTCTTCTCTAAATCTGTATCTAGAGAAGGAATCCTTCAAGATGGAGACGCAAGCCTCTATCCGTCTCGCGGTCCGCCCATTTCAGTGGGGTCTATCTTTAGACCTTTCGGATGTGTACTTCCATGTGCCAATCCACAAACGATCCAGACATCTTCTCAGATTCTGCCATGGCTCTGTGGTCTACCAGTTTCGTGCCCTACCCTTTGGCCTGTCTTCAGCGCCCAGGGTCTTCACAAAACTGATGAGGATAGTAGCCTCACACTTAAGAGTGGGAGGTTCGATCCTTCTCCAATACTTCGACGATTGGCTCCTTCATCAAAGAAATCGTCACTTTCTTCGCGCCGATCTGGCACGTTGCTGGGGAATCGTTTCAGGTCTAGGTCTCATACTAAACCCAAACAAGTCAAGTTTGATCCCATCCCAAGACTTTGTTTTCGTAGGGATGAACTTTCTCACGGACAGGAACATAGTTCGCGTTCCCCCTGCCAGAATAGATCTAGTTCTAGATCTGATTCAGACCTTCTTACACAAACGTCATTGCTCCGCCAGGTCTCTTCTGTCCCTCCTAGGGACTCTGAACTCAACGGTGGACTTCATAGAACTGGGTCGCCTCTTTATGAGACCCCTTCAGTTCTATCTCTTAGCTCTATGGAGGCCCCGCCGGGACCACCTCTCGACGTTAGTTCCCCTCCACCCCACAGGGACCCGGCACGATTTATTTTTGAGAGAAAAAATTGTCAAAAGGTATATATAGAGACAAGGGGTACAACTGATTGTAGGTATATTCTCACCCTATCTCGACAAAAGAGGTAATATCACGAATAATATTTGATGAAACGACACCCTTTTTGCATTTCTGTCTAGCTAATATAATACCCTTCCATAAAAACATAACATAAAACTAACTGTAAGGATGCACTTTCAACAGTAATTGCATTTACTCACAGAAAGCAACGACTTTTGGAAAACGGGACAGGTGTTCGTTCACAGCTAAAACAGCATTGACCACTACTGTACGCTTGTTTAGGCGGTATTCGAGTGTTACAGTCATTGACAACTACTGTACGCTTGTTTAGGCGGAATATCGAGCATGACAGTCATACAGTTCCATAAATATACATCTTTGACACCGATCAAAGCTGATTTCTTCTCAAATCATTGCCGTACCAAAAAATACTATATGTACAAGAATAGCTTTACTGCCGATGAAAACATGCGAATTTGTTGTTGGTACATGTATTGCAATGGTTTGAGTATAAATCAGCTTTGATCGGTGTAAAACATGGATATCCATGGAACTATATGACTGTCATGTTCGATATTACCGCCTCAACAAGCACACAGTAGTGGTCAGTGAGGTGTCAGCTGTGAACGAACACCTGTCCCGTTTTCCAAAAGTCCTTGATTTCTGTGAGTAAATGCAATTACTTTTGAAAGTGCATGCTTACAGTTGGTTTTATGTTATGTTTTTATGGAAGGGTATTATATTAGCTAGACAGAAGTGCAAAAAGGGTGTCGTTTCTTCAATTATTATTTATGATATGCCCGGTTTTGTCGAGATAGGGTGAGAATGTACTAACAATCAGTTGTACCCCTTGTCTCTATATATACCTTCTGACGAATTTTTTCTCTCAAAACGCAATCGTGTCGGGGCCCTGTGCTCCACCCTCCATTCCATCAAGCTCTGGAATGGTGGCTGAACAAGGACAGGATGCTGAAAGGCGTTCCTCTCCATCTTCCGACCCCATCTCTGTTCCTCTTCACAGATGCGAGCAAAGAAGGGTGGGGAGCACACCTGGAACCATCGGGTCTAATGGTTTCAGGCCTATGGTCTCGACAGGAATCTCAACTTCATATCAACAACCTAGAATTGATGACAGTGAGACTAGCTCTGTCTTCTTTTCTATCTGTTCTAAAGGGCCACTGCGTGTCTCTGTCCACGGACAACACGACAGTAGTTTCTTACATCCGCAGACAGGGCGGAACTCACTCTCTTGCTCTCTTTCAAGAGACAAGGAAGCTTTTTCTCCTGTGTCAATCCTCCGGGATCACCATACGGGCCAAACATCTAGCGGGCAGACTGAACTCTATAGCAGACAGCCTGTCCCGCCGGAACCAGATTCTGCCATCAGAATGGTCTCTCAATCAGAGAGTAGCCAACCTGATATTCCTTTGCTTCAGTCGTCCACTAGTGGACCTGTTTGCGACCAGACTGAACAACAGACTCCCTCTGTATGTGTCCCCAGTTCTGGATCACGCAGCTTGGGGAATAGATGCCCTAACTCTGAATTGGGATCACCTGTTCGCTCATGCATTTCCCCCATTCATTCTGATTCCGGCTGTACTAAGCAAAATCAGACAGTCGGAATGCAAAATTCTGCTAGTAGCTCCGTACTGGCCCCAGAGATCGTGGTTCAACGATCTCCTGGAACTTCTTTACGATCATCCCAGACCTCTTCCGCACCAAGAGGATCTGCTGTCTCAAAAAGGAAACGTCTTTCACGAAGTGTGGCCGTTACCAGGGAAGGCTTCAGAAAGAAGAAATTTTCTTCTGAAGTCTCCACACATATCATCAAGGCTAGACGTTCTTCGACGTGTACAGTCTATAACGCCAAATGGAACATCTTCACAGATTGGTGTAGTAGAGGGAAGATTGATCCAGTCCATCCCTCTATCCATCACATAGCTGATTTCCTCACATATCTCTTCGAAGATATGGGTCTAGCTGTGAGTACTATTAAAGGGTATAGAGCTATGCTCTCTCATACTCTCAAGTTTCGTGGACAAAATTCTATTGGCTCAGACATTCACCTATCAGATCTGCTTCGTTCTTTTGAACTAGCTCGACCTGTGTCTAGGTCTCTCACTCCCAAGTGGGACCTATCGTGTGTTCTCTGGTCGCTTACTAAGGCTCCGTATGAACCCTTAGATAAAGCTTCTCTCCTTCATTTAACGTGGAAAACAGTATTTTTACTCACGTTCGCCTCAGCAAAACGCCGGAGTGAAATCCACGCCTTATCTATTGATGCGGGACATCTACGTTGGCATAGCGACGGTTCAGTCACATTTTTGTGTGAACCAGGATTTCTAGCCAAAACTCAACTCCCCTCTAAGGCTCCGGAACCTTTCAAGATTCCTAGCCTATCTCACACTTTAAACAGAGCTGACTCTGATCATACTCTTTGCCCGATCAGAGCTCTAAAATTTTATGTTGACAGAACTAGCACTACTCGCGGTTCTCGTAAACGTCTCTTTATTCCTGTGAAAGGAAAAGGTGATATCTCTGCAGCATCCATCTCGAGATGGGTTGCTTCTACTATACGCTTTGCGTATTCTAACCTGTCGGAAAACAATTTGTCTCTCCTACAGATACGTTCTCATGAACTCAGGGCTCTCACTTCTTCATGGGCCTTCGTTAACCATGCGCCTTTAGATGACATTTTGAACGCCTCTTCGTGGAAAAATGCATCTACTTTCTCTTCATTTTATTTGAGATCTTTCTCTCATACTAGAGATAATCTTCAGGCTCTTGGCCCCCTAGTGGCTGCTCAGAATATTATTCACTAATATCTCTGTTCTAGCTTTTTCTATCCTCTTTTCTCAGCGACTGGAATACACAGTTATCGTTAAGAAATCCAGCTAGCTTATGCTACCTGAAGAGGATGCAGTCTGACAAGTACTTAGGTGAGTACATGATGTTAATTATTACCTTCCCACCTTTACTACGAAGCCAGCAAGATTCATAGCAGGTAAGGTATTTTTGCTAATAAAATATATATCATTTTAATTAGAAAATACTTACCTGCTATGAACTGGAGTCCCACCTCCCACCCCGCTTATCTTTATTTGTGAGTATTTTTCTTCTTAATTGGAAAAAACCACGTGGATAATTAGACAAGCGTCTATATGATTAAGCGGACAGCCGCGGTGTGGGCGTATATGCGTTGCTATACTAGGGTAGCTCAGGTGGAGTTCGCTTTTTCTGGTAAAGTAGTAGTTCTATAACCGATAGCAAGATTCATAGCAGGTAAGTATTTTCTAATTAAAATGAGTTTTACTATAAAAACTATATTTTAAGATTCTTTTAATGGTTTAATTCTGATAAATTCATTTATATCGGGAATTACGTCCGTTTCGGCGTATTACCTGTACAATAAGACTCTCTCAGAATTGACGTTACGTTGTACGGCGTGCGAAAGAACTGCATTCCATTCGACCTCGAAAGCATTCTGTAGCTCCTGCAAATTATTGATTCCATGCCGTGACCGTACCCTACTACCGAAAAGATCCCAGATTTGCTCCATTGGATTAAGGTCTGAGGAAATAGCACGTTTAGGCCGTTTGCATTCAGAAATTGCCGCATGTCGAGAGCATATGCATATGCGTATTGTCATGCATCAAAGTGGATGAATGGAACTGCTACATGTCTCAACATGATAATACGGCACTGTCTCGCTGTAGCGGTTGCCGTTTGAAACCGACGTCGTGTGTGCGTTAATTCCAAGTGACGTCTAATCTTGCGTGAGTAACGCGAGGAATGCCGCTTCGAAGCCGACCTGCAACTTTGCCTGTTTGCTGGAAGCTTTAACGAAAACTACTGATAGTGTTTATGTGGCACATCATAAATAGAGTACCTCTATTGAGCATCACCAACGTCGCAATTGGCTGATGTTGCGATAGTCTTGGCATAGCAAGTTCTGATTTTACAGTGGTTGTTGTGTGTTTTTCTTACTCCTAGGAGTTCCAAGAAAGGAATGAAAGGCTATTTGACCGATTTCACATTTGATAAGCTTCTGCACGGGCAGTCCATGCAAATATCCTGTTTTGGGGCGTTACGTAACGTTTAAGCTGATACTGATTGAATGTGTACATTGTTTTTAATTAAGTGACATACGTGCTTTACATGGTACAAAAATCACATTCCGACGACCGATATTACCATATTTATCCTAACTTGAAACATGCACAGATTCTTTTGCGTTTGAGTATATGTTTTTTTTTTTTGTTTTTTTCAATATTTTATTTCTCAATATACATACACAAACAGGTGAAAATAACATAGTATATGTTTTTAGCTCACCTGGCACAAAGAGCAAAGATGAGCTTTTTTGATCGTCCTGTGTCCGTCGTCAACAATTTCTTTAAATGACATCTCCTCCTAAACTACTGGATGGATTTTAACCAAACTTGGCTGGAATGATCCTTATATAGTCCTCTTTGAACGTTGTTCAAATATATCCGATCCGTTGCATATCTAGGTCACAGAAGCTAAAAATAGATTGTTTGAATAAAAACTTAAAAAATCTTCTTCTCTGAAACCCCCTTTCCCATGAGCTTAGATATTTTGCACAAAGCATCATCTACAGGTCCTCTATCAAGATTGTTCAAATTATGTCCCTGGGGTCAAAAATGGCCCTGCCGTGGGTCACAAATTTACATAGAGTTATATAGTGAAATCTTCAAACCACTTCTTCTCTGAAACTGATATAGCTAGAGATTTGATATTTGGCATGGTGTAACTTCTAGAGGTACTTTACCAATATTGTTCAAATAGTTTGGGTCCGTTTCATATCTAGGTCACAGGAGCTAAAAATAGATTTTTCAATAAATTTTTTTTAAAAAATCTTGTCGGAAACCACAGTACCCTGAGCTTATATATTTTGCACAAAGCATCATCTACAGGTCCTCTATCAAGATTCCTGAGGTCAAAATGACCCCACCCGGGGTCACAAATTTACATAGAGTTATATAGTGAAATCTTCAAACCTGTTCTTTTCTGAAACTAATATGGCTAGAGCTTTGATAATTGGCATAGTTTAACTTCTAGAGGTACTTTACCAGTATTGTTCAAATGGTTCCGATCCGTTGCATATCTAGGTCACAGGAGCTAAAAATAGATTTATTCAATAAAAACTTATTTCTTTGAGAAATATGTCATCAAAATTAACTTGAATAAATCTCATATTCATTTGACAACAGTTTTATTCATAGTTTTAGCACTTAACAAAAATACTTATCATAGCAAACTTATAGAAACTGAAAACATTCTCCCCCTCTTCTTTCCATTGTAAACAGGATGTTGTCATTCTCAGAGGAGGCAGTTAGGGCTTTTGGTGGGTATTTTCTAGGCAAATATAATTTCCAAACTCGTACAGCAGAGATTTGGCAAATTTGCTTGTATTTATGTAAAAAATGATCAATATTTTTATCTTAGATTAAAGTGATGTAATTATTAAACTGATTTCAAATAGGCATCTTGGCACCATCCTCAAGTTGATGATGTTTAATGTGTATAGTGAATGTAATTTTGTTGCGATCCAATTGTAAACTGCTTCAGTTATGCAGTTATCGCTATTCCTCTCTGGGCACATACTATTTGTGTTTTCTTTGTGACCTCCAGTAAGGATAAAATGTATTAATGTTAGAAATTATCACACAAATGATTAACCATGAATCACTAGCACAATTTATGTATTTGCAGATCATTTTATGTCAATCATTTCTCATAAACACCAAAAAATCAGTTTGTTTGTAAATTATAGTCAGTGCAGAACTATTGTTTGTCCATGTTACAATAGTTTTCAACTTAATTTTGCATAGAACAATCATATAACTGTTGTAACTTGAGATACAATAGTTTTACAGTAAATGTTCCATAGAACATTGATGCTTATCTTTACTAGAAAACTATCGTAACTTGAGATACGATAGTTTTCCAGTAAATGTTCCATACAAAATTGATGCTTACTTTACCGGAAAACTGTTGTAACTTGAGTTACAACAGTTTTCCACAAATGAAAAAATAGAAACTCATAAGAAATTATTTGTAAAACTATCGTAAGTCAAGTTACGATAGTTTTACAATTATGGTATTTTTCATATGAGTTACAATACTTTTGCAAATATACATTTATTTCAGAACTAATCCAATGTTGAGGGCAATTTTTTGACAGTATGTGTATTTCAGTATTCTCACTTGTTTAATCACAAAAAAAAACTTTTCCAAAAAATGTGAGTTACGATAGTTTTCCGCTAAGCTATCGACTTGTCCGGTGCAAAATTGTAGACCAAAATCAGAGGGCTCCTACAGGAGTCCTATGATCAGGGTTTCAACAGTTTGTTATTTTGCAATTTATAGTTAAAAATAACCTTAAATAATTTTAAAGAAATTGGAATAGCCCATTTGAAATTTCAGGAGTCAGAGTTTAAATGCAGTATAAAAGAAAGCAGAAAGTTAGAGAGCTTTATGAATCACCAGGTTCTGAAGTTATAAAGCGTTCAAGTTGAGACTGAGATCATTCTCAAACATCTGACCAATGAAATGCTTGAGAACGATCTCGGACTCAACTCAAATGCTTTATAGCCTTGGACCAAGCGCTGTATTTAGAGACATTTTTGTTGGTTTAAATAATTCCTGCACATTTTAACCTGTATTAGACCTAAGACTCAGGTATACTGGTAGTTACAGCCAATTTGACATGGGATAGCCTTATTCAAGACAAAAATTATGCAGAAAGCTCCTGTTTGAGCTTTCTGTATTAAATGGCCCTGCATTAGGTAGTCACCCGTCTTTAGATATTGATAAGCTGCATAGTTCAATGGCCAAATAATACAGCAATAAACAAACAATTTCATAATGGTGATCAATTTCTTACTTGTTTTTCAGAATCAGAGAAAATGAAATAAGAGTGAAAAAGATGCAGGAGAGTTTAGCCAAAAAGCCTGTTCGAACTCGGACTCGGAAGCCTGGAGGACTGGTAAGAGAAAAATTTGGGATTATTTTCAGTGTTACATATTTAGATACTCTCCTACTTATGTGTTCATCAAAAAACTTATGTTACAATAACTCATTAGAATAACCAAATGAGTTGTCATTGATGCATTATAATGTGGATATGCATTTGAAATTATGTCATTTGTAATTATCAACTCAATGACTGATTTGATTCTCATTTTGCAATATACTGCAAAAGACAACTCTTAATAGTCAATCACGATTAGACTTGATTTGATTTGTCCATTTGAAGTCTCAGGTTTGAATGTGAGGATTTTGGAAGTTATACTTTAGTGTTTGCTTATTATACATTGCAGAAAGACAGACTTGCCAAGCAGGGTCTGTTGGAGTCATGACCCTCCTGTGGTGGACAAGCGTGCCTGTGATATTCATGATACAAACAGATGCATCAATGCCTGTATTAGCCCAGAACTCAGCTGTTGTCTTAGACTGTTGTCATAGTACAAGTTGGTCAACGCCAGTCACAAATACCATGACAGCTAACTTGGTGCAAGGACAGAGCTGTGTTTGAGAGATGGTTTTTCCCTCCCCTTGTGCAAGCTGTAAGTTTCCAGTGACAACCTAAATGATAGAGTAGGGAAGGAGAGAGCCTTGTTGTTAGAAGATTTGTTTAGATGTTTAAGGCTGCTTAGGACTTCTTTATGAGTTCTTTAATCAGGGCACTCCTCCAGAGGCTTTCTACCAGAAGGTTCCATTCAGGTATATTTAGTGGAAAGGCTAGCAGCCTACTTCAGAAGATCTCTTACCAGAGACTAACCAATGTCTTCAAGATTTACCATTGGAAACCATCTTGCTACAAACCATGATTTTACATAAACAATAAAACCTAACTAATGCAACATATTCAGGGGCGTAGCCAGCGATACACACTTACGCACATGTGTAACATCAGTTTGAAAAATGAAAAATCAAACATGGCCAAAAATGGCATAAAAACCGAAGGCTAAGGGGGGTACCTTAATGTCTAAAATGAAGATTTCAAACACTCTTCAATGTTCACCATTTTAGTTCTAATTTCCATTTTTTTCTCCCCGGGGGAGGACCCCCGCCAGCATTGGCCAATTTCAAGTTTCATAAACCCAAGAACTTAATAACTACAAAAACGACAGCCTCCAGCCTATGATGCTGCTTCTGTTCATTGAGTCAAATAGTTCTAGCAGAAATAGATGTTGGACAGAATATAATGTTATGTCTTATATAACAAAGCTTTGAACAAAATTGTATGGTTAACATAGTTCGTATTTAGTGCCCAAAGTCCCAACCCAATAATTTTTTATATTTCATATTCATGTGGATCTATGTACAAAGTGTAACTAAGTCGTCTAAAAGTCGAAAGTTCTTGGAAATATATGGGTAAGTCACATTGATCGTATTCAGTGTCCAAAATCCCATCACACTTCATAACTCATTTCAGTTCTTATTTCGATTTTATTTTCGGGGAGGACCCCCGGACCCCCACTCCCATTTGTCAAGTTCAAGTTTCAGAAAATCAAGAACTTAGTAACTACAAAGTTGGCAGTTCGAAAAACTTCTACAGTGTTTCGTCTACTTCTCGTGCATCTTAAAGTCAAATAGTTCTAGCAGTGGGAAAAGTTAGTCACAAAGTAAGTTTTTAGCTCACCTGGCACGAAGTGCCAAGGTGAGCTTTTAGGATCGCTGGATGTCTGTCGTCCGTCGTCTGTCTGTCCGTCCGTTCACAATTGGTTGTGAACACTCTAGCGGCTACAAATTTCATCTGATCTTCATGAAACTTCATGAGAATGTTTATCTTGATAAAATCTAGGTCAAGTTTGAATGTGGGTCATGTCCGGTAAAAAACTAGGTCACTAGGTCAAATTATAGAAAAACCTTGTGAACACTCTAGCGGCTACAAATTTCATCCGATCTTCATGAAACTTCACAACAATGTTTCTCTTGATAAAATCTAGGTCGAGTTCGAATGTGGGTCATGTCCGGTCAAATACTAGGTCAATAGGTCAAATTATAGAAAAACCTTGTGAACACACTAGCGGCTACAAATTTCATCTGATCTTCATGAAACTTCACATGACAGTGTTTGTCTTGATGAAATCTAGGTCAAGTTCGAATGAGGGTCATGTCTGGTCAAAAACTAGGTCACTAGGTCAAATCATAGAAAAACCTTGTGAACACTCTAGAGGCTACAAATCTCATTGAATTATAATGCAATTTGATCAGAATGTTTGCCTAATTAATATCTTTTTCGAATATGAGTCATGTCAGGTCATAAACTAGGTCACTAGGTCAAATCAAAGGAAAATTTTGTTACCACTCTAGAGGCTACAAATCTCATCCGATCTTCATGACACATGGTCAAAATGTTTGCCTTCTTGATATCTAGGTCAAGTTTGAATGTGGGTTATGTCCGGTCAAAAACTAGGTCACTAGGTCAAATTATAGAAAAAAAACTTGTGAATACTCTAGAGGCTTCAAATCTCATTAGATCTGAATGAAATATTGTCAGAATGTTTGCCTACATCAAATCTAGGTCCAAATCAAATGTGTATTGTGTCTGGTCAAAAATTAGGTCACTAGGTCAAATCATAGAAAAATCTTGTTAACACTCTGGAGGTTGATTGTGGGTCATGTCCACTCCTAATCTAGGTCACTATAGGTCAAGTTTTACATGGTGGTCCAGGTGAGCGATTTAGGGCCATGGTGGCCCTTGTTAAGGTTATGTCTAGTAACACGGAGCCTTCAACGCAATTTTATGGTTCACATTGATCGTATTCATGGTCCCATTTCCCTCAAAAAAACACCTCAGAGCTCACCATTTCAGTTCTTATTTCGATTTTTCTCCCAAACACCCACTTACATTTTTCAAGTTTGAGTTTCGGAAACGCAGGAACTTAACAACTAGAAATTTAAATCAGCATCAGTACCTATTTCGATTTTTCCCGGGGGAGGACCCTACTTCTATTTGTCAAGTTCAAGTTTCAGAAAATCAAGAACTTAGTTACTACAAAGTTCGCAGCCTGAAAAACTTCTACAGTGCTTCATGTACCTCTCGTGTGGCTAAAAGTCAAAATATTTTAGAAGTAAAAATGTTAGTCAAAAAATTTAATGTTATGTTATAACAGAGCTTTGAACACAAATGTATAGTTCACATAGATCGTATTCAGTGCTCTTAATCCCTTAAAACACACTTCAGAGCTTACCATTTTAGTTCTAATTTCTATTTTTCCCCCTGATGTTCGTAACATTCGTTCAAGCCTGGCTACGCCCCTGATATTTAGTACATTAAAAACCTACTACATGTAGTTTAAACATATTTATTGCATATAATATACATGCAGGGGATTGGGCTACAAGTTTTTACAACATTATATAATGCCCGCTCCCTACTACATGTAATGCAATATATTCAGTATATAGAAAAATGTCTGTTAAGTGGGGGGGGGGGGGGGGGGGGGGGGGGTCCTTATCGTGAGATGAAAGTCCAGAAGAAAACTCTAAAGAAGCTTTACTTTATTTTTAGCTCGACTTTTTCGAAAAGTCGAGCTATTGTCGTCACCCTGTCGTCTGCGTCGGTTAAGTTTTTTGCTTAAGTTTTTTGTAAGAGTTGATTTCTCAGTAACTGTAAAAGGTATCCATTTGAAACTTGGAATAGTTGTTCAGTATCAAAATGGCAACTCATTACAATAAGGCAGGTAACCATTGGATTTGTCATTTCAGAGTTATTGCCCTTGTTTTACTTACTTAAAAATTGATAAATTAACATATCTCAATAACTAGCAAAGGTATCCATTTGAAACTTGGAATAGTTGTTCAGTATCAAAAGGGCAACTCATTACAACAAGGCAGGTAACACTGGGATTTGTCATTTCAGAGTTATTGCCCTTGTTTTATTTACTTAAAAATTATGAATAAACATATCTCAATAACCATCAAAGGTATCCATTTAAAACTTTGAATACTTGTTCAGTATCAAAAGGGCAACTCATTACAACAAGGCAGGTAACCCTTATATTTGTCATTTCAGAGTTATTGCCCTTGTTTTATTTACTTAAAAATTGTAAATTAACATATCTAAATAACTATGAAAGATATTTACTTGAAACTTGGAATAGTTATTCAGTATCAAAAGGGCAACTAATTACAACAAGGCAGTTAACTCTGGGAGTTGTAATTACAGAGTTATTGCCCTTTTTATTTACTTCAAAATTGTAAATTAACATATCTAAATAACTATGAAAGATATTAACTTGAAACTTTGAATAGTTATTCAGTATCAAAAGGGGAACTCATTGCAATAAGACCGGTAACCCTGAATTTTGTGTATCCAGAGTTATTGCCCCTGTTTTATCTACTTAAAAGTTATAAATTATCATACCTAAATAACTATGAAAGATATTAACTTGAAACTTTTTATACTTGTTAAGTATCAAAAGGACAACTCATTACAACAAGGTAGATTACTCTGTGATTTGTAATTCCAGAGTAATTGCCCTTGATTTTTTTACTTTGAAATTGTAAATTGAAATATCTTAATAACTGTCAAAGGTATTAACTTGAAACTTTAAATACTTGTGTTATATCAAAAGGGCAACTCATTCAAACAAGAAAGGTGACCGGGGATGTGCCATTCCGGAGTTATTGTCCTTGTTTTAACTTATAGTTTACTTTAAATGGAATGTAGACTGTCCAAGTATGTTTGAGTTGTTGTTGCTTACAAATTTCTATGATCAATAGGGCATTAAACACCCATACACATTCTTTAAGTTTGAAAAATGTAGCCGTCTCAAGTATTATGAAAGTCGAGCGTCCAGCACCCGTTTGCGGTGCTCTCGTTAGTTCACCTGGCACAAAGTGCCAAAGTGAGCAATTTTGATCGTGCTGTTTCCGTCATCCGTCCATTCGTCGTCAACAATTTCTTTAAACGACATCTCCTCCTAAACTACTGGATGGATTTTTACCAAACTTGGCAGGAATGATGCTTATATGGTCCTCTTTCAAAGTTGTTCAAATTGTTCTGGTCCGTTGCATATCTAGGTCACAGGAGCTAAAAATAGATTATTTCAATGAAAACTTAAAAAATCTTCTTGTCTGAAACCACAGAACCCTGAGCTTAGATATTTGGCATAAAGCATCATCTACAGGTCCCCTATCAAGATTGTTCAAATTATGCCCTTTGGGTCAAAACTGCCAAGGCCCTAGGAGTCGCAGTTTTACATAGAGTTATATAGTGAAATATTCTTCTCTGAAACTATTATGGCAAGAGCTTTGATATTTAGCATTATGAAGTGACACTTTTAGATGTTCTTTACCAATATTGCTGAAATGGTTCGGGTCTGTTGCATATCTGGGTCACATAAGCTTAAAATAGATTTTTTTCAATGAAAGGTCTTCCTGTCTGAAACCACCCATGTACAAAATACTTGACAAGAAGACTTATTTTTAGCTCACCTGGCATGAAGTGCCAAGGTGAGCTTTTAGGATCGCTGGATGTCTGTCATCCGTCGTCTGTCCGTCCACAATTGGTTGTGAACACTCTAGCGGCTACAAATTTCATCCGATCTTCATGAAACTTGATGACAATGTTTGTCTTGATGAAATCTAGGCCAAGATCGAATGTGGGTCATGTCTGGTCAAAAACTAGGTCACTAGGTCAAGTCATAGAAAAACCTTGTGAACACTCTAGAGGCTACAAATTTCATTGGATCTTGATGAAACTTGGTCAGAATGTTTTCCTCATTTCTATCTAGGTCAAGTTCGAATGTGGGTCATGTCCGGTCAAAAACTAGGTCACTAGGTCAAATCATAGAAAAACCTTGTGAACACTCTAGAGGCTACAAATCTCATTGGATCTTGATGAAACTTGGTCAGAATGTTTGTTTAACTGATATCTAGGTCAAGTTTGAATATGGGTCATGTCTGGTCAAAAACTAGGTCACTAGTTCAAATCATAGAAAAACCATGTGAACACTCTTGAGGCTACAAATTCCATTGGATCTTGATGAAATTTGGTCAGAATGTTTGTCGCATTGATATCTAGGTCAAGACTAGTGGAATATGGTTCATGTCCGGTCAAAAACTAGGTCACTAGGTCAAATCATTGGAAAATCTTGTTTACACTCTATAGGTTGATTGTGGGTATACGTGTCCAGTCATAATCTAGGTCACTATAGGTCAAGTTTGCCATGGTGTACCAGGTGAGCGATTTAGGGCCATAGTGGCCCTTGTTTAAGTTCATCAGCAAGATATTTGAGATTATGTCTCTGGGGTAAAAAATGATCCCACCCCAGTGGTCATGTGACCCTTGTGTGGGGTTTTCCAGGTGAGGGATATTTAGGCCCGCATGGGCCTCTTGTTATAAACATTTACCTTAAGCATTTACCTTTCAAAGTCAAGACTTGTGTCAAGAGCTTTTATATTGCCTGTTGGTTCAATGCAGTAAAGCAGAAAGCTTCTGTACTAGCTCTTAGCACTCTAGTGGTAAAACCTTTGCAAACAGTTTGGGTCCTGACGAGAAGCTGCATAATGCCGACGTCTCATCAAGATCCACATTGTTTGTTACTCTACCAATTTTGAAAAGAATTGCTAAAAGTTCCATTTTTAAGAACACTAGCAGATGACAATTATTGTAGACAAAAAAAAATTACCAAAGAGTTAAAGACTGCTAATTTATCTTCTGCTGAGTTACAGCTCTTAAAACATGTTTGATGACTTACTAATTATGACATTATGCATTTAAAAAGGATGTGTTCACTGCTTTTTTAGAACTTTATACATATTGTTAATTTTATATCTACACATGAATGTGATTTTTAGCTCACCTGAGCCAAAGGCTCAGGATGAGCTATTGTGATACCATTCCGTCCAGTGTCTGGCGTCCGTCGTACGTCGTCCGTTCACATTTTCAAACAACATCTACTCAGAAACCACTGACCCGATTTCGAACAAACTTTGTCAGAAGCATCAGTGACAAGGGGGAACGAAATGTTGTTCAAAGTTTTTGTGCCCCCGGCATCGACAGATGCGGAGGCATATAGTAATCGTCCTGTCCGTCCGTCAGTCCGCACAACCGAAATGGGTTAGAGGGCCTTTTCTGGCCAGATAACGGTAAACATAACAAAAGAAGACAATAGAGTTCATTCCGTAACAATAGAATAAGGGGCCGTGGCCCGTTATTCAAACAAAAGAAAATAACAAAAGAAAAGGCCCTCTAACCCACTTCGGTGGCACGTCCGTCCGTGTGTCCGTAACAAGGTTAAGTAGAATTTACCGTTTCGTCTAGCATCAACACCGCTTACCCAAATGCTTGGATACTTATACAGATGTTTCCTTAGACCATTCCCTATCCACCAATATCACCAAACTTTGATATTGATATTGACCTTGACCTTGACCTAATTTGGACTTAGAATATTTTAAATAGGCTATTTCCTGGTTAACTATAATTTACCGTTTCGTCTAGCATCAACACATCTGACTACAATGCTTTGATACTTATACAGTTGTTGCCTTTGACCATTCCCTATCCACCAATATCACAAAACTTTGATATTGACCTTGACCTTGACCTAATTTGGACTTAGAATATTTTAAATAGGCTATTTCCTGGTTAACTAGATTTTACCGTTTGGTCTAGCATCAACACTGTTTACTACAATGCTTCTATACTTATACAGTTATTGCCTTAGACCGTTACCATCTCACCAATAATACCCAAGCTCAGTTTGACCTTGACCTAATTTGGACTTAGAAAAAATTCAGAATATATTGTCAAGGATGCCACCGGGGGCATAAGCGTTTATTGAACGCGCAGTCTTGTTGGATAGAGTTATTTCCCTTGCTGTGGGACCAGATTTTCTAACATGACCGTATAGACAACTTTTATTGCATCAGAAAATCTTAAAAAATCTTCTGCTCAGAAACCAAAAGGCCCAGACCTTTGATATTTGGTATGTATCATTAACTAATGGTCTTCTAGCAAGATTGTTCAAATTTTGACCCTGGGGTCAAAAATGGCCCCGCCCTGGGGCTTATCAGTTTTACTTAGAAAAAACCTTTAAAAATCTTATTCTCTGAATGTGTATGGCCTAGATCATTAATATTTGAACATTAATATTTGCCTTATGGTCCTCTACCAAGATTGTTCAAATTATGACCCCCGGTGGTCAAAATTGGCCCCGCTTCGGGGCTTATCAGTTTTACATAGACTTATATAGGAAAACCTTTAAAAATCTTCCTCTCTAAAACTTTATGGCCCAGACCTTTAATATTTGACATATAGCTTTGCCTTGTGGTCCTCCCCTAAGATTGTTCAAATTTTGATGCTGGGCCCAAAAATGGTCCTGCCCTCGGGCTTATCAGTTTTTCTTAGGAAAACCTTTAAAAATCTTCTTCTCTGAAACTGTAAGCCCAGATCATTTATATTTGACATGTAGCTTTGCCTTATAGTCCTCTACCGAAATTGTTCAAATTATGACCCCCCTGTCAAAATTGACCTGCCCCGTGGCTTATCAGTTTTACATAGACCTATATAGGAAAACTGTTATAAATCTTTTTCTCTGACATAAAGCTTTGCCTTGTGGTAGACTACCAAGATTGTTCAAATTATGACCCCTGGATTAAATTTGGCCCTGCCCTGGGGCTTATCAGTTTTACATAGATTTATATAGGAAAACCTTTAAAAATCTTCTTCTCTAAAACTGTAAGGCCCAGATCTTTAATATTTGACATATACATAGCTTTGCTATGTGATTCTCTAACAACTGTGTTCAAATTATGACCCCCAGACTAAAAATGGCCCGCCCTCGGGCTTGTCAGGTGACACCTGGGTCATAACTATATCAAAATATTGTCTTGCCCAGTCAGCTTCTAATGTTCTCAGGTGAGCAAAATGTGGCCCTTTGGGCCTCTTGTTTAGCTCATCTGAGCACAAAGTGCTCAAGGTGAGCTATTGTGGTTGGTCCTTGTCTGTCGTTCGTCGTGTGTCAACGATTTCTTCAAACATCTTTTTTGCCAAAAGGTACTTGCCTGATTGTAACCAAACTTCACAGGAATGTTCCTTGGGTCAAGTTCTTTCAAAGTTGTTCAAATCTAATGCAGAACTCTGTTTGCCATGGCAACCAAAGTGAAAAAATAAGGAAATCTTAAAAAATCTTCTTGTCGAAAACCACAAGGGCCAGAGCTTAGATATTTGGCACATAGCATCATCTACAGGTCCTCTATCAAGATGGTTCAAATTTTGCCCCTGGGGTCAAAATTGAACCCGCCCTTGGGGTCACCGTTTTACATAGAGTTATCTAGTGAAATGTTCAAACATCTTTTTCTCTGAAACCAATTTGACCAGAACTTTGATATTTAGCATTTTGTAACTTCTAGAGGTATTTGACATGTATTGTTGAATTGGTTCCGGTCTGTTGCATATCTGGGTCACCGGAGCTAAAAATAGATTTTTTCAATGAGATCTTAAAAAATCTTCTTGTCAGAAACCATAGTACACTGAGCTTAGATATTTTGCAGATAGCATCGTCTACAGGTCCTCTATCAAAGTTGTTCAAATTTTGTCCTAGGGGTCAAAAATGGCCCCGCCCGGGGGTTCACCGTTTTACATAGTCATATAGTGAAATGTTCAAACATCTTTTTCTCTGAAACCAATATGACCAGAGCTTTGATATTTGGCATGGTATAACTTCTAGAGGTCCTTCACATATATTGTTGAATGGGTTTCAGTATGTTGCATATCTGGGTCACCGGAGCTAAAAATGGATTTTTTCATTGAAAACTTAAAAAATCTTCATGTCTGAAACCACTGAGCTTAGATATTTTGAAGATAGCATCGTCTACAGGTCCTCTATCAAAGTTGTTCAATTTTGCTCGGGGTCAAAATTGGCCCCACCCAGTGGCTCACCGTTTTATAAAGCGTTACATAGTGAAATGTTCAAATATCTTTTACTCAGAAACCATTATGGCCAGAGCTTTAATATTTGACATGTTGTAACTTTTAAAGGTCCTTCAAATACATTGATGAATTGGTTCTGGTCTGTTGCATATCTAGGTCACCGGAGCTAAAAATAGATTTTTTTCTGAAAACTTAAAAAATTATCTTGTCTGAAACCATAGTACACTGAGTTTAGATATTTTGCACATATCATCATCTTCAGGTCCTCTATCAAAGTTGTTCAAATTTTGCCCCTTGGGTCAAAAGAGGCCCAGCTCTGAGGGTCGTCTTTTACAAATCTTCTTTTCTGAAATCACATGACCCATCATATTGTCACCATGGTCAGGTGAGGGATCAAAGGCCATTCTGGCCCTCTTTTTCTCTGAAATTAACACACCAAAAGCTTTGATATTTGGCATGGTGTAACATCTAGAGGTCCTTCACATATAGTCTTAAATTGGTTTCGGTTTGTTGAATATCTGGGTCACTGGAGCTAAAAATAGATTTTTTTCAATGAAAACTAAAACAATCTTCTTGTCTGAAACCAAAATAGAGTGAGCTTAGATATTTGGCACCTAGCATCGTCTACATGACCTCTATCAAGTTTGTTCAAATTTTGCCCCTGGTGTCAAAATTGACCCCGCCCCGGGGGTCACAGTTTTACATAGATTTATATATTGAAATGTTTAAACAGATTTTTCTCTGAGACCAATACGGCCAGAGCTTTGATATTAGGCATGGTGTAACTTCTAGAGGTCATTCACATATATTTTTGAATTGGTTCTGGTCTGTTGAATATCTGGGTCACCAGAGCTAAAAATAGTTTTTTTTCAATGAAAATCTGCAAAATCTTCTTGTCTGAAACCATAGTACACTAAGCTTAGATATTTTGAACATAGCTTTGCCTCACTGTCCTCTATATTAGTTGTTGAAGTTTTGCCACTGGGGTCAAAATTGGCCCCAGCCTGGGGTTCACCATTTTACATAGAGTTACATTGTGAAAAATTCAAACATCTTATGCTCTGAAAACAATACGGCCAGAGCTTTGATATTTTGCATGGTTTAACTTCTAGAGGTAGCTTCACATATGTTAATGAATTGGTTCCGGTGTGTTGTATATCTGGGTCACCGGACCTAAAACTAGATTTTTTCAATGAAAACTTGAAAAATGTTCTTGTCTGAAACCATGGTACACTGAGCTTAGATATTTGGCACATAGCATCGTCTACAGGCCAAAGTTGTTCAAATTATGTCCATGGCTCAAAATTTGCAAGGCCAGGGGATCACAGTTTTTCATAGAACTATATAGTGAAATCTTCAAACATCTTCTCAAAAACCACAAAGGGACAAACCTTAGATATTTGGCACATAGTATCATCTGTAGGTCCTCTATCAAGATTCACTTGACCCAACTTAGTGTCACCATGGGCAGGTGAGCGATCAAGGGCCATTCTGGCCCTCTTGTTTTCATGAATAACCTGGAATAGGAATGTTTTGTTAAAGTTGATTGTGTGAAAGCATTTGTAATTTTTGTGGAATTTTTTAACAAAGAAGGATGCAAACTATAGTTCAACATTTTACCTGGAGCTTGAACCTTTTGTGAAAAATACAGTCTAACTTTGATATATTGAACTCGCTTAACTCGAACTATCTGATTATTCAACACATTAACTGCATTATTTCATGCTCGGCTAAGCCACATTTTAACTTTGAAATACGGGTATGTTCCATTCAACCGAGTTCAAGATATCGAAGTTCGACTGTAGATGATGAATTCAGCAACATGTTCATAGGTTTGAAAGTGAAAAAGTAATCTCTAATCCTTAGGTTTGACTCCAGCTTCTGCAGGAAACTAAATATGCCAAGAATAGTCTTTATTAGCTCACCTGAGCCATAGGCTCAAGGTGAGCTATTGGGATGGCCCTGTGTCCGTCGTCGTCCGTTGTCGTCCGTTGTCGTTAACAATTGCTTCAAATGACATCTCCTCATATACCGCTTGACAGATTTCAACCAAACTTTACAGAAATGTTCCTTGGGTCAAGCTCTTTCAAATTTGTTCAAAGAATTAAAAACAATGCAGAACTCTGGTTGCCATGGCAACCAAAGTGAAAAAATAAGGAAATCTTTAAAAATCTTCTTGTCAAAAACTGCAAGAGCCAGAGCTTAGATATTTGGCACACAGCATCATCTATAGGTCCTCTATCAAGTTTGTTCAAATTATGTCCCTAGGGTCAAAATTGGCCCCGCCCCGGGGGTCACAGTTTTACATAGAGTTATATAGTGAAATTTTCAAACGTCTTCTTCTATGAAACTAATATGGCTAGAGCATTGATACTCGGCATGGTGACACTTCTAGATGTCCTTTACATATTTTGTTCAAATGGTTCCAGTCGGTTGCATAAGTAGGTCACAGGAGCTAAAAATAGATTTTTTCAATGAAAACTTTAAAAAATCTTCTTGTCTGAAACTAGAAGGGCCAGAGCTTAGATATTTGGCACATAGCATCATATATTGGTCCTCTATCAAGTTTGTTCAAATTATGTCCCTGGGATCAAAATTGGCCCCGCCCCGGGTATCACAGTTTTACATAGAGTTATTTAGTGAAATGTTCAAACGTCTTCTACTCTGAAACTAATATGGCCAGAGCTTTGATATTCATCATAGTGACACTTCTAGATGTCCTTTACATATTTTGTTCAAATGGTTCCGGTCGGTTGCATAAGTAGGTCACAGGAGCTAAAAATAGATTTTTTCAATGAAAACTTAAAAAATCTTCTTGTCTGAAACTACAAGGGCCAGAGCTTAGATATTTGGCACATAGCATCATCTACAGGTCCTCTATCAAATTTGTTCAAATTATGTCCCTGGGGTCAAAATTGGCCCCGCCCCGGGGGTCACAGTTTTACATAGAGTTATTTAGTGAAATTTTCAAACGTCTTCTTCTCTGAAACTAATATGGCCAGAGCTTTGATATTCATCATGGTGACACTTCTAGATGTCCTTTACATATTTTGTTCAAATGGTTCCGGTCGGTTGCATAAGTAGGTCACAGGAGCTAAAAAATTATTTTTTTCAATGAAAACTTAAAAAATCTTCTTGTCTGAAACTACAAGGGCCAGAGCTTAGATATTTGGCACATAGCATCATCTACAGGTCCTCTATCAAGTTTGTTCAAATTATGTCCCTAGGGTCAAAATTGGCCCCGCCACAGGGGTCACAGTTGTACATAGAGTTATTTAGTGAAATTTTCAAACGTTTTCTTCTCTGAAACTAATATGGCCAGAGCTTTGATATTCATCATGGTGACACTTCTAGATGTCCTTTACGTATTTTGTTCAAATGGTTCCAGTCTGTTGCATAAGTAGGTCACAGGAGCTAAAAAAAATAAAATCAATGGAAACTTAAAAAAATCTTTTTGTCTAAAACCCTAGTACCCTGATCTTAGATATTTGGCACATAGCATCATCATTCTACAGGTCCTCTTTCAAGATTGTTCAAATTATGCCAATCGAGTAAAATATGACTCTGTCCTGGACATAAATCTTTTTCTCCATTTTGTCAGTTATTCTCAGGTGAGCGAAATATGCCCCATGGGGCTCTTGTAATATATAACTCTTTGTCTGTTTCTTGTTTATTTTAAAGACAGGTGGCCATTTAAATCAGGTCGAAAGTAAAGTAGAATTAATATGCATTCTGCTTTACTTTCAACCTGCTCACTCAGTACTTTAACATCTGCTAGGATATAGATAATATTTCTTATGGAACATATTCATGAGTGCATAAAGTGCAACTCTTTTATTCAATCCAGGATTAGATTAAAGGTGTATGTATAGGGTAATAGATTAATGCCTAGATCCAACTCCCAGCTTTAGCTACAAGCTTAAGTGAATCTGAGACTAGTTTGGCTCCCAACTTCTGTCATTCTCGGAGCTAAATTAAAAACCAACGCTTCTGTTGTTCTCTGAGATAGAGATTATTTTGAGTCTCAAGTGTAAGAGTGTGTCGTTGAAACTCCAGCTATTGTGTTGCTGTCATATTTACAAACATGCTTAGATGTGTTCAACAAACTAAAATAGGGTATTGTGTCAAAGAGTTTAAATTCATCAGTATTAACAACGACATTTGAAGCACATTCCACTGTGACAATTTTTAACTGGTCCTTTATTGAATAGTTCCATAAACTTTACACATCTATTTATAAGCTTATGTCACTTGAAAAGTTGGTAGGTAGGTTTTAGCTATATAATCATTAAGAATAACAAAATGATGCACTATTTATGGAAATAATACTACCAAAGTTCATTATAGTTTCATTAACTCAATGAATCCCATTGTCGCATATACAAAACTCTTACAAATAGTGTCCCTATGAAGAGTACACTTTTCATATGCGAACAGTGTAGACCTAAAGAATCCCTCTGATATTGCAATACATGTAAATTGAAGAAAATAATCCTAAATAGTAAAAAATTAGACTAGAATTAATTGGAAACTGGAAGTTTAAGAGTTCAAAGAATTAATTAAAGCATCACTAAATAGAACTTATATTGTTAAGTCTTCCTACATTTTTCCATCAATGTATTTTCTAATATCTTTTCTTCTCTTCTACCTCAACTAATGAAATAAATCCATGATACATTACTTCCATGTCAGAAATAAGCAAAGATGGCTCAGAATTCATGATTGAACTATATGCCGCTAAATATTTTATGATGTTGAAACTTTATCAGTTTTGAAATGACGACAAGTGCCCACTCAAAGAAGTCAGAAAGTAAGACGGAAATCTCCCAAAAGAGATTCTGCTATACTTTCAGCCTGATTTAAGCAGTACTAGCTTTTCTTAAACTCTAGCAGGAAGCAATTTTGGAAAAGGAATTGGAGGGGAAGAATGGGGTTGAACATTAGCTGATATTTTAATCACTTTGTTAAAGTTCAGGTTTTACTAAACAACTTACGCAACAATTTTGCGTAAGTCTAAATCGTTTAACTCTTATTTTTCGATCATAAACGTTTGCAAACAGCAAATAGCCAGATCAGAGGACGCGCTAAAAGCGCATCCTCTGATCTGGCTATTTGCTGTTTGTAGCAAGTGATAATAAAAAATATAAATTAAAATTTAAAATTTTGACTTACGCAAATGATTTGCGTAAGTTGTTTAGTAAACGGGCCCCAGGAAAATACCTTTATCAAACACAAGTCAGATAGCTATATAAAACAGGAAATTCCTTTAGAAGCTATCTGTTTTACTTCGATCTGGTCTTAAGCTGTAACCTGTACTTAACACCAACAACATGCTTATGTAGAGGAGTAGGTTAAGTCACTGTAAGGCACTTATGCGGGGGGAAAAGGTTATTTGTACTGGTAGATCTGTCATTGGCGTATACTGTTTTTTTAGCTCACCTGGCACAAAGTGCCAAGGTGAGCTATTCTGATCGCCCTGTGTCCGTCGTCAAACTTTTTGTTCAAAGATCTTCTTCTTGGAAACCACTGGGCCAATTTCATCAAAACTTCATAGGATTGTTCCTTGTAGGGTACTCTCTCAGATTTCTTCAAATATAGGTCATCCAATTGAAATTGTGGTTGCCATGACAACCAATTGAACAAGGGCCACTATGGCCCTAAATCGCTCACCTGGTACACCATGGCAAACTTGACCTATAGTGACCTAGATTATGACTGGACATGTATACCCACAATCAACCTCTAGAGTGTAAACAAGATTTTCCAATGATTTGACCTAGTGACCTAGTTTTTGAACGGACATGACCCATATTCAAACTTGACCTAGATATTAATGCCACAAACATTCTGACCAAATTTCATTAAGATCCATTGAGATTTGTAGCCTCTAGAGTGTCAACAAGGTTTTTCTATGATTTGACCTAGTGACCTAGTTTTTGACCTGACATGACCCACATTCGAACTTGACCTAGATATCAATGAGACAAACATTCTGACCAAGTTTCATCAAGATCCAATGAGATTTGTAGCCTCTAGAGTGTTCACAAGGTTTTTCTATGATTTGACCTAGTTTTTGATCGGACATGACCCACATTCAAACTTGACCTAGATATCAATGAGGCAAACATTCTGACCAAGTTTCATTAAGATCCATTGAGATTTGTAGCCTCTAGAGTGTTAACAAGGTTTTTCTATGATTTGACCTAGTGACCTAGTTTTTGACCGGACATGACCCACATTCGAACTTGACCTAGATATCAATGAGGCAAACATTCTGACCAAGTTTCATAAAGATCCATTGACATTTGTAGTCTCTAGAGTGTTAACAAGGTTTTTCTATGATTTGACCTAGTGACCTAGTTTTTGACCGGACATGACCCACATTCGAACTTGACCTAGATATCAATGAGGCTAACATTCTGACCAAGTTTCATAAAGATCCATTGACATTTGTAGTCTCTAGAGTGTTAACAAGGTTTTTCTATGATTTGACCTAGTGACCTAGTTTTTGACCGGACATGACCCACTTTCGAACTTGACCTAGATTTAATCAAGACAAACATTGTCATGAAGTTTCATGAAGATAAGATGAAATTTGTAGGCGCTAGAGTGTTAACGAACAATTGTGGATGGACGGACAGACGACGGACGACGGACATTCAGCGATCCTAAAAGCTCACCTTGGCACTTCGTGCCAGGTGAGCTAAAAAACTTTAAAAATCTTCTTGTCAAAAACTACTGGTCCGAATTTAAAATAATTTTACCCAAATGTGCCATTGGTGACCCTCTATCAGATTTCTTAAAATAATTTTCCTATTTTAAAAAACATGGCCGCTAGTGGGTGGGGCAGATTTTCCTTATATGGCTATATAGTGAAAACTTAAAAAATCTTCTTGTCAAAACATACTGGTCCGATTTGAAAGAAATTTTATGCAAATGATCCATGGCACGCCCTGTAATCTCTGGCTCCCTCACATTTTCGCGATGTATTGAAAAAAGAGCCAAAGAAACTTCCGAGAAGCATCCAAAGACAGGATATGGCCACGAAAGGTAAGACAAACAATGCATCGTGCACATATTTCTTCCTCTAAAAAAGTCATTGAGTGTTTTTTCAAAAATCGGGCTTCGTTATTCCACATAGAATTGATCATACCTTAAGTCCGTGTATATTGATTTGCAAAACAATTTTGTTTGTAGCCGTTACATTGAACTAAAGTTTGGAGAATGACCGGATCAAAACCGAAAGTAGACAAAAAACGCCCCTGTTCAATGTTTTATTCCGATTCCCATCAGTTAAAGCGTGGAGCTTTATTGATTGATAGATACTTGTTTGATTTTGCATCATATTACTTTATCAATCATTATAACCATGTCTTGCTGGCCAATTTAATCGATTGAGAAGGAGCCTGTGTTATGGAGAGGGAGCGAAGATGCAGAGATGGAGCCAACGTATGCACAAACTGATTATGTTTCAAAAACACATTGAGAATTTCATTTTTTTTTAAACATTGAAGTATCTGTAATAGCTCGATATTTAAAGTAAAGATATGAGTAATACAGGAGACACTAGCTTTATATAAACCACACGGTCGTTCAACAAAACATCAAGCATACATAATGTTAAGTCTATCGGAAGACAAATGGAGAAGAAAATGGATGAGTATATTACATACTTTTAGATTAACGGGAAGATGAAATTTGTAGATTTATTTCAAATGCTGAACGTAAATTTTAATTTAGAATAACAATTTATATGTTGGAAAACGCTTTAAAATGAAACAAAAATCAATATGAATATGCTAGAAAATATATTTAGAAGGCTCCTTTTAAATCGAGTGGGATACACCAGTTTTAAGAAAGTTGTAATGTCGGTATCAACATTGTGTTCCTTGAAGACTATCAATGCATCAAGGAATGTAGCATATGCTTCACCACGTGGCTTCTCATAAGACGGGCACAACTCATCAACATTGAAGTCTATCTCAGACGAAGATGGGCTAGTGGTTGCAATATCTGAATACAAAATGGTTGATTCATCTTTATGGGTGGTTGAAAAATCTAAATGAATTTTGGCCGGTCTCTTTGAAGGGGAACAGATGGAGTAGCTGCGATTAACTGGTGACAATTTTGGTCGCTTAGTAAATGGTGATCTAAAGGGTGTTAGTTTTCTGCAGTGGATGGTTCTTTTTCGATTTGAGATTGGTGTGCTTGTCAATGTCAGTCTTCCTATGTTTACCCTTGCTCGTGACTTGAAATGCTTTTTTGATGTCAAGAGTGTCTTGCGTTGTCTTTTAAATACACCCATCTGGAAATATAAATATGCGAGCTTAAGACAATTTGCAACAATTCACTTTATATTTCTATCAGTTATTTAATACCGGTAATTTAATAAATAAAAAAAATAAGAACAGTGTCGATTTTTAATTAAATCCTAGCTGATAAGGATAAGCAAGATATTTCGTTTAATAACAAACGTACAAGCTTGAGTTTTATGCGATATATTTCTCTTTTTTAGTAATAAAAATGGTCACCAAATTTTATTCATTGAATTCGTTATTTTACAGATATGTTACTGTGTTCTAAATAGTTTGACACCAAACAAATCAACGTCTTTTTCGAAGAAGAAGTAAAAAGCACATTTGCTCATACTACTTGAAATGCGTTCATTGGTGGCTCCCTCTCGGCATATTGGCTCCCTCTCTATAACGCAGGCTCCATCTCAATCGATACATTCGCGAGTATGACGGGAATATAATGATTTGTAAACGTAATATGATTAAAAATCAAACAAGTATCTACCAGGCAATAACGTTTTATGCTTAAAGTAATGAAATTCGGAATAAAACATTGATCAGAGGTGTTTTTTGTCTACTTTCGTTTTCGATCGGGTCATTCTCCAAATTTTGGTTCAATGTAACGGCTACAAACAAAATTGTTTTGCAAATCAATATACACGGACTTAAGGTATGATCAATTCCATGTGGAATAACGAAGCCCGATTTTTAGAAAAACACTTAATGACTTTTATAGAGGAAGAAATATGTGCACGATGCATCGTTTGTCTTACCTTCCGTGGCCATTTCCTGTCTTTGGATGCTTCTCGGAAGTTTCTTTGGCTCTTTTTTCAATACATCGCAAAAATGTGAGGGAGCCAGAGATTACAGGGCGTGCATGGGTGACCCTCTACCAGATTTCTTAAAATTATTTTGATATCTAAAAAAACATGGCCGCCAGTGGGTGGGGCAAGTTTTCCTTATGTTACTATATAGTAAAAACTTTTAAAATCTTCTTCTCTGAAACTACTGGTCCAAATTAAAAAATATTTTACACAAATGATCCATTCATGATCTTCTACCAGATTTCTTAAAAATTATTTTGATATCTAAAAAAACATGGCCGCCAGTGGGTGGGGCAAGTTTTCCTTATGTTACTGTATAGTAAAAACTTTCAAAATCTTCTTCTCTGAAACTACTGGTCCAAATTAAAAATGATTTTACACAAATGGTCAATTCATGATCCTCTACCAGATTTCTTAAAATCATTTTGTTATCTTAAAAAACATGGCCGCCAGTGGGTGGGGCATCTTACTATATAGTAAAAACTTTAAAAATCTTCTTCTCTGAAACTACTGGTTCAAATTCAAAATAATTTTACACAAATGGTTAATTGATGACCCTCTACCAGATTCCTTAAAATCATTTTGTTATCTTAAAAAAACATGGCCGCCAGTGGGTTGGGGAAGTTTTCCTTATATTTCTGTATAGAAAAACTTTCAAATTTTTAGCTCACCTGGCACGTAGTGCCAAGGTGAGCTTTTAGGATCGCTGGATGTCCGTCGTCCGTCGTTTGTCTGTCCGAGCGCACGAAAGGTCCTTTGTTGGGTAGGGAGAACAATAGATTCCATTCATTCCGTGATTGCCCTATTGTTATTGTTGGGTATTTTAGTGTACTGTTGGGTACTTTTAAACAAAAAATATACCCAACAAATGTCCAACTGTGAGAACGTCCGTCCGTCCGTCCACAATTGTTCGTTAACACTCTAGCAGGTTCAAATCTCATTGGATCTTGATGAAACTTGGTCACACTGTTTGCCTCAATAGAATCTAGGTCAAGTTCGAATGTGGGTCATGTCCGGTAAAAAAATAGGTCACTAGGTCAAATTATTGAAAAACCTTGTTAACACTCTAGAGGCTACAAATTTCATTGGATCTTCATGAAACTTCATCAATATGATTGCCTTAATAAAATCTAGGTCAAGTTCGAATGTAGGTCATGTCTGGTCAAAAACTAGGTCACTAGGTCAAATCTTGGAAAAACCTTGTTAACACTCTAGAGACTACAAATTTCATTGGATTTTCATGAAACTTCATCAAAATGTTTGCCTTATGAAACCTGGGTCAAGTTTGAATGTGGGTCATGTCCGGTCAAAAACTAGGTCACAAGGTCAAATTATTGAAAAAACCTTGTTAACACTCTAGAGGCTACAAATTTCATTGGATCTTCATGAAACTTCATCAATATGATTGCCTCAATGAAATCTAGGCCAAGTTTGAATGTGGGTCATGTCCGGTCGAAAACTAGGTCACTAGGTCAAATCTTCGAAAAACCTTGTTAACACTCTACAGACTACAAATTTCATTGGATCTTCATGAAACTTCATCAAAATGTTTGCCTTAATAAAATCTAGGTCAAGTTCGAATGTGGGTCATGTCCGGTTAAAAACTAGGTCACTAGGTCAAATTATCGAAAAACCTTGTTAACACTCTAGAGGCTACAAATTTCATTGGATCTTCATGAAACTTCATCAATATGATTGCCTCAATGAAATCTAGGCCAAGTTCGAATGTGGGTCATGTCCGGTCAATAACTAGGTCACAAGGTCAAATCATCGAAAAACCTCGTTAACACTCTAAGAGAGTACAAAATTCATTGAATCTTCATGAACAAAATGTTTGTCTCATTGAAATCGAGGTCAAGTTAGAATGAGGGTCATGCCCGGTCAAAAACTAGGTCACACGGTGTACATGGTTACCAGGTTAGCGATTTAGGGCCATAGTGGCCCTTGTTTTTTGAAACTATTGGTCTGAATTAAGAATGATTTTACAATCCATGGGTGACCCTTTACCAGTTTTCTTCAAATAATCTTCCTAGCTCAAACAACATGGCCACCAGTGGGTGGAGGTGAATAAGTGAAAACTTAATCATTACTGGTCCATTAACATGACCGTAATCATGGATACCAGGTGAGCGATTTAGGGCCGCATGCGGCTCTTGTCTATGATTAGTAGTTGTAGAAATATGATTGGAATAACTATAGGTAGCTGTATAAGCATAGTAGTACATGTAATTCAAACAGGCAGAAAATCAAATAAACTCAGTCAAAAAAGAAAGTACCCATCGTATATTTCTATCTATATACTAGCAACTGGAATATATTCTGATTATTTTTTTAACCACATTGAAGAATAATTCTTTAGTGACATTCTGTGAAAAATTGAAGTCGATGCGATATTTTTTTTATTGTAATGACATAGGGGTCGATTTCAAAAATGACACTTTCTTGGATAAAACTGGGTTCACCAAAAAGAAAGGTTTTATTTCAGTTTGAATATCGTATAAGCACCCAAAATGGGCTGTAAGTATTTAATTATGAGTCAGTATCTGATATGTCAACAATTTTGTCCAATGCATGTCGTGAATCTGCGCCGCATGCTATTGACGTAATGCTGTAATTTATAACGTAGGCAATTGTTCCATTCAACTTGTAACGCTTATGCCAAGTCATTAACCATGTTGATTGCGTGATTTGTTCGAATATGATGTCATAGTGCCTCCTACACGTGTTATATAGGATTTAAATTGGGAATATTGGCATGCCAGTCTAATATACTCAGCCAAAACGGAAATACATTTACTTTAACTTAAGTAAATTGTCAAGCTCAATATCTTTTAAAGTACTTTATCAACTCCAGTTTTGTTTGAGGTTTTAAAAGCTCATATGATCACCAATGCATTCCAGTAAAAATAGTCAGATTAAACGACACATTCAACGAAAATGAAGCACTTGAATTTCGTTCTTAGTTTTAATCAAAGGGAGGTAATTTGATATTATAGGACATTCATTTCTACTCTTAATAATGCATTGAATTTTGTGATGAATGAAAGTCTAGTGTGATTTTATTGTCTTTAAGAAAAAGTTCTAGCTGCTGAATATGAGTACACTTGTTTCTCTTCTATGAAAAATAATTCTAAGCAAAAATGCTTTTTTCAGAAAAAAGAGTTATAGACCTTTCATTTTCAATACAATGTGCCAGTTATTTAGCCACAATGATTTCATATCATCTGCTACTTTCTATAAACTAAAATTTAAAAACAGTTTATGTATGAGACACTGATAATTTAGAATACAAAAGTGGGTACTTTCTTTTTTGGCTGAGTATATAGATATAAATGGTGTCATCTGGTTATGTTCAGAATGGCCCTTTCGACTTGGCTTCAATTTCATATTTGGGTTGTACTAATTCATAAGTACCAATTAAGATTGAAAAAAATGCCTTTATTAAATGTTCAGAATAACAAATTGCTTTTGACTAATACATATTAACTTTTGAAAATATAAAAATCTACATGTATAAATCAATAGCAATTCAGGGGAAATTGTTATTATCAAATTAAAGTCAATAGTAATTCAGTGAAAAACCCTTTTTAGCTCATCTGGCACGAAGTGCCAAGGTGAGCTATTAGGATTGCTGGATGTCCGTCGTCTGTCCGTTCACTCTAGAGGCTACAAATCTTATTGGATCTTAATGAAACATGGTCACAATGTTTGCCTCAATGAAATCTAGGTCAAGTTTGAATGTGGGTCATGACCGGTCAAAAACTAGGTCACTAGGTCAAATCAACGAAAAACCTTGTTAACACTCTAGAGGTTAAAAATCTCTTTGGATCTTAATGAAACTTAGTAACAATGTTTGCCTCAATGAAATCTAGGTCAAGTTCGAATGTGGGTCATGTCAGGTCAAAAACTAGGTCACTAGGTCAAATCATCGAAAAACCTTGTTAACACTCTAGAGGCTACACATCCCATTGGATCTTAATGAAACTTTGTCAAAATGTTTGCCTCAGTGATATCTAAGTCAAGTTCGAATGTGGGTTATGTCCGGTCAAAAACTAGGTCACTAGGTCAAATCATCGAAAAACCTTGTTAACACTCTAGAGGCTACAAATCTCTTTGGATCTTAATGAAACTTGGTAACAATGTTTGCCTTAATAAAATCTAGGTCAAGATCGAATGTGGGTCATGTCTGGTCAAAAACTAGGTCACTAGGTCAAATCATCGAAAAACCTTATTAACACTCTAGCGGCTACAAATCTCATTGTATCTCAATGAAACTTGGTCAAAATGTTTGCCTCATTGATATCTAGGTCAAGTTTGAATGTGGGTTATGTCAGGTCAAAAATAGGTCAATATGTCAAATCATAGAAAAACCTTGTTAACACTCTAGAGGGTACAAATCTCAATGGACCTTTAATTAAATTTGGTCAAAATGTTTGCCTTATTGATATCTAGGTCAAGTTTGAATGTGGGTCATGTCCGGTCAAAAACTAGGTCATTATGTCAAATCATAGAAAAACAGTGTAAACTCTCATGAGGCTACAAATCTCATTAGATCTGAATGAAATATTATCAGAATATTTGCCTACATCAAATCTAGGTCAAAATTAAATGTGGATTGTGTCTGGTCAAAAACTAGGTCACTAGGTCAAATCATAGAAAAATCTTGTTAACACTCTAAATGTTTATTGTGTCATGTCCAGTCATAATAGGTCACTATAGGTTAAGTTTACATGGTGTACCAGGTGAGCAGTTTAGGGCCATAGTGGCCCTTGTTATTAAATTGACAGTAAACAGCAATTCAGGGGAAATTGATATTGTAAATTAACAGCCAATTCTAATTCAGTGAAAAATTTTATTGTTAAATTAACAGTCAATAGCAATTAAAAAAAAATTGCCATTGTTAAATTAACAGTCACTAGCAATTCTATGAAAATTGTCATTGTTAACTTAACAGTCAGTAGCAATTCTATGAAAATTATAATTATTACCTGATTCTCTATTTAAGTGATTATTAAGCATTGTTGACAACTTTTCTGTTAAGATTTACCAGATTTGTGCCAGGGGGCAACAGTTGACTAAAAAGGCTCTATACATCTAGATCTAGTATCAAGAGTGACTCTGAATAAGATTATAAAACCACTTGCAGATCTAGCATCTTCTTTTTAACTCACCTGGCACGTAGTGCCAAGGTGTGCTGTTTTGACAGTTCTTCGTCCGTCGTCTTTCGTCTGTTGGTCCGTCCGTTCGTCGTCAACAATTTCTTTAAACGACATCTCCGAAACTACTGGATGGATTTTTACCAAACTTTGTAGGAATGATCCTTGTATGGTCCTCTTTCAAAGTTGTTCAATAAGTTCCGGTCCGTTGCATATCTAGGTCACAGGAGCTAAAAGTAGACTTTTTCAATGAAAGTTTAAAAAATCTTCTTGTCTGAAACCACAGTACCTTGAGCTTAGATATTTAGCATGGTGACCCTCCTAGAAGCCCTTAACCAATTTTGTAAATATGGTTCAGGTCTGTTGCGTATATAGGTCACAGGAGCTAAAAATAGATTTTTTCAATGAAAACTTAAAAAATCTTCTTGTCTGAACCCACAGTACCTTCAGCTTAGATATTTTGCACAAAGCATCATCTTCAGGTCCTCTATCAAGATTGTTCAAATTATGCCCCTTGGGTCAAAACTGCAAAGGCCCTAGGGGTCACAGTTTTACATGAAGTTATATAGTGAAATATTCTTCTCTGAAACTATAATGGCAAGTGCTTTGATATTTAGCATTATGAAGTGACACTTTCAAATGTACTTTACCAATATTGCTGAAATGGCTCGGGTCTGTTGCATATCTTGGTCACATTAGCTTAAATTAGATTTTTTAAAATGAAAAGTCTTCCTGTCTGAAACCACCCATGTACAAAATATTTGACAGAACACTTAATTTTCAAGTTCATCAGCAAGACATTTTAAAATATGTCTCTTGGGTAAAAAATGATCCCTCCCCAGTTGTGTTGGCTTTTCCAGGTGAGCATTTTTTAGGCCCACATGGGCCTCTTGTTTTTAAACAGATTATGACTTTACAAAATAAATGAAGTCATGTCATCATACATGACATAATTTCAAAAACCAAAGTAAGTGTCAATCAAGTCAATAAGAAACAATAACTCTAATTGAACAAATGACTATGGTAGAGAAATCTTTTCACAATGCAGTGATGTTCTCATTCAGTTGTTGTATTGAATTTAAAAAATAATGAAGTATAAAAGCATGTCTAAAACCTAAATATGTTTTGTTCAAACCATGTATATCCAGATCTAGCCATTCAACCAGCCTTGCTTAAATAGAAAGTCAGGTAATAACTCATTTGTTTGATTTACTTCGGGAACATTCAAATCATTGTCCCTCGGTTGCAGGGAAGACCTTGGTAACTGTTGCCCTCGGCCATTGGCCTCGGGCAACAGTTCTCAAGGTGTTCCCTGCTACCTTGGGTCAATTATTTGACTGTTCCCTCAGTACCTATGAAACAAATGTATATTGTTAGCTCACCTGAGCCAAAGGCTCAAGGTGAGCTATTGGGATGGCCCTGTGTCCGTCGTCATGTCATCGTTAACAATTGCTTCAAATAACATCTCCTCCTATTGCCCTGGACAGATTTCAATCAAACTTTACAGGAATGTTCCTTGGGTCAAGCTCTTTCAAATTTGTTCAAAGAATTAAAAACGATGTAGAACGATGAAAAAATAAGGAAATCTTAAAAAATCTTCTTGTCTGAAACTACAAGGGACAGAGATTAGATATTTGGCACATAGCATCATCTACATGTCCTTTATCGAGCTGTTCAAATTATGCCCCTGAGGTCAAAATTGGCCCTGCCCCAGGGGTCACAGTTTAACATGGAGTTATATAGTGAAATTTTCAAACGTCTTCTTCTCTGAAACTAACATGGCCAGAGCTTTGATATTCAGCATGGTGACACTTCTAGATGTGCTTTACCTATTTTGTTCAAATGGTTCCAGTCTGTTGCATATGTAGGTCACAGGAGCTAAAAGTAGATTTTTTCAATGGAAAAATCTTATTGTCTAAAACCCTAGTACCCTGATCTAAGATATTTGGCACATAGCATCCTCTACAGGTCCTCTATCAAGATTATTCAAATTTAATAATGCCCTTCGGGTAAAAAATTACTCCTCCTGGACATAAATCATTATCTCCATTTTGTCAGCTATTCTCAGGTGAGCGAAATATGCCCCATGGGGCTCTTGTTAAATGAACAGTCAATAGCAATTAAATTAAAATTGCTATTGTGAAATTAACTTAGGATTGACAACTGCAATTGAGTACTTACATTTAGGATTTAAAGCTTCTGTTGATTATTAATACATTTTGGAATGAAGACTGCCTTGAAATAGCTGATTCATACACGAACATTTTCATTTAGGATGTTTGCAAACACTGTATGAAGCTGTTATATTGGTTAACCCTTTGAACCCTAGTCCCGCATATAGGCGTTCTTTTCAAACAGTGTACATATGAAAAGTGCACTTGTCCTATGCAAACAGTGAATACCCAGATCAGAGGGCTCCGTAACTCTGATCTGGGTCTTCACTGATTGTCATAATCCAAAACATTGACAAAAACAACCCTTAAAGGTCATAAATGGACTTGACTAAAATGGAAACTGGGATTGTCCATTTAAAGTTTCAGGGAGGAAAGAGTTAAAGAGAGGAATTGAGCAAAGTCACATGTTAGACAAGTGTTGTGAAAAGTGTAGAGTTTAGTTTGATGTGATGACCTGTTATCTGCTCTGTATTGTTAAACTCTACTATTATAACCATTACAAAATGATTAATTGATTTCTGCATTAAGTGTCCTCCTGCCTTTAACATTGAAAACTTCCTATTGAGTGGTTGTAATAGTTGTTGAAATGTGATTGTAGTCTCAAAGATGTATCACCTTTTGTCATTTGAAGTTTTAGTTATTTAACAAACTAGAGTTGCAATAACATGTTTAACATATTATTTATTGTTCATCAGTCATTCCAGGTTGTTTTAGTACCTAAGATTCATCATGTTTCTGTGCCTGTTAACCCTTAGCCCGCCAAATAAATTGTTGTCTGCTATATTTCTCGTCTGCTTCAAGTTTCAAAGTGCTTCAAAGTTGCTGAAAATTGCTGAAAATGTTGTCCGAGTGTCAAACAGCTTGGATCCGGATGAGACGCCAAGTTACTCGGCGTCTCATCCGGATCCAAGCTGTTTGCATATGGAGCTATAGTCGTGAGTGGCAGGCTAAGGGTTAATGGCAAGTGTACCCCTCTCAAAGGACACCTTGCCAACCCAGATGACATAGCCCGCCAAATAAATTGTCGTCTGCTATATTTCTCGTCTGCTTCAAGTTTCAAAGTGCTTCAAAGTTGCTCAAAATTGCTGAAAATGTTGTCCGAGTGTCAAACAGCTTGGATCCGGATGAGACGCCGAGTTACTCGGCGTCTCATCCGGATCCAAGCTGTTTGCATATGTAGCTATAGTCGTGACTGGCAGGCTAAGGGTTAATTGGTTTTAGATGATGTTATGTTTGGTATTTTTAACCAATCTCTATGCATTTTGCATTTTGGACAAAAACTATTACATCAAAACTTCGATATCTTGAACTCACTTAAATTTAACATATCCATATTTCAAAGTTAATTGTGGCTAAATTAACATATCCATATTTCAAAGTTAATTGTGGCTAAGCCAATTAACTGCAGAAATAAGGGAACACCGAGTTAAGTGAGTTCGAAATAAAGAAGTTTGACGGTACTTTAAATTGTCTACATTGTTGACAAATACAGAGACTTGTTAATATTCCTTGGAGAACTGCAATAAAACCATGCATACAGTCTATTGAACAACCAGTAAGAAAGACTGGAACTTTTTAAAGGCAGGTTGCATCTTTATGCAAAACAGAAGCATTCCTTAACCCTTTCCTCCATAGCCTGTTTCTAGTGTTGAAAGCAGTTTAAAAGGAAAGCAGAATGTGCCTTATTGCCCATTCTGCTTTACTTTCAGCCTGCTTCAAGCTACCATCTACAAGGCTATGGAAATTATTTCTTATGACATATAGTCTTAACTGTATAAGTTGGAACCAATTTATTCAGTGGCGGAATAAATTAGTTGCGTAAAAAGGTGTATCTATGGAGTAAAGGATTAAGGAGTTTTCTACATATGTTTGTCCTGCATTAAATTGAAACCTGTCTTATACAAATTACTGTAGCATCTTCCTATAAAGATGTCCTGTTATACCAATTTTAATGTACCTTTGAATAGTTAAACAACCTTTTTCACCTGTTTTACTGTAGTAAACAGACATTACGTTTAAATCTCTGAACATTGTGTTACTTTTGTTACTGTGTTTATGTCAGAGGTCTTGCTTAATTTATTTCTTGAAATAAATAATCAAACTTCAAAGCATTGTGTTGACTTAACCATCTCCAAAATACCTATCTATTAACTTCACGACCAGGATATAATTTGCGTCAGTACTGCAATGGTGATTGTATGGTGATTTTTATATTTTAAGTAACAGTAAAACATCTATGTTATGACCCCTAAATTGTGTAAATGATCAGGTGTTTAAGGCTTAAAGCAAGGTGAAAGTTAAAGAGAGAGCTCCTTTAGGAACTTTCTGTTTTACTTTCGCCTTGCTAAAAAATAAGCTGTCACCTGTCTGTTGTACAGTCAATTACCCTTCTTTTTAGTGGTTGTAAAGGAGAGGTTTTACTGCATTTTGACTGGAGAATTTAATGACTGAAGTATTCATAACAGACGCAATTAATTGCAGTTTCTTTCCGCGTCTTATGACTAAGTCAATGACTCTGAGGTCTGCTATAGGCGACCGGTATATCAAACTCTAACTCTCCTACCATGCTGAGTTAATACTAGTCGACCCAAGCCTAGCTGTGTATATCTGTATATCAACTGCAGTAGGTCAACTTTTTGCACTCTGCTTGCTATGTTTTACTCCACGAGATTACGCGTAATCCCTGAACTTTTTAGGGATTACGCGTAATCACTGGGCGTTTTAGGAATTGATGAAATGTCCCTTTTTTCATGAAATGAATAGATATGTACTATCATAATATTTCTATTGGTTTCTAACATCATGCCCCTTGAAATATCATAGTCTAATAAATGTTCACACAAAGTTTCTCGCACAAGTTAATTAAAGTAAGTGAACAGTGTGCATTTAAGTCAGGACAAATAAAAACCAAGACATCTGTTTTGTTAATAAGGTAAACAACATCTTTTATATCATGGTACTGGATCTTTCCACTTAAATATAATTGTAAACTTAAATGTACTATGTAATTGCTATATTTCTGAGGGGCATTCTTAATATTATTTTAACTGTAATATAATGCACAAGGGCATGCAATTTTTATTGGTTTAATGATTAACATTTAGTTTTTTCCTTCTTTTTGTCATGCATGCGGACAATTTTACACTGATTGGAAGCAGCATCCTTCTGTTCCTCCAAACTGAGCTAATAGCCCTGTATTCTTTATTTCCGCAATAGCTTGTTAAACACAGACTCTGTTCTGGTGTAATGAAATAAAGTGACCCCCGTAATAGAGTGACCCCCGGTCGAAATGTTTCAGAAAAAGTGACTTTTTTGCCATAATAGAATGACCCCCTGTCTAAGCTAGGGGGTCACTTCATTTCAGATATAACATGAAATACACTGTAAACTAACCCCCTTCGAATTATTACGAAAATGTGAGTCCCTTGTCGTAAACTAATGCGCCCCCCCCCCCCCCCAACTGAAATCTCATTCTTCGTATTAGGATCTTAATCCACAAAAACAGTATCGCAGGCACCTTAAACGAATTAAATATGGTGATATGCTCTGATTTTGTTACTCATAGATACGTAGGCTCACCAATCTACATCCATATTATGTTTTTGAGATTGTGTCATTGTTTGTGTCTATTTTATGGTAGTCAAAGTATCCAACATGAGGGTCATTTATCCTGTCTCCACTAACATTGACTATAAGAACATGTTGCTGTAATCTATCTTCTTTATTACATTTTCTCGTAATATTTCTGTTACTGTCTACCTTCACTTGTCTAAAACCTAAAACAAACTCACAAATGACAACAGATCTCTGTCTACGGGTTTCCGAATAGATACGTTATGTACAGCGGCTTTGTCACACTCAGTAAAGATTTTGAATACTGTTTTCCAACTGCTAAGTGGTTTTAATATCAGACCCGGTGTGTAAAGAAACTGGAAACAACCACTTAAACACATTTGAAACAATGTGTTATTTAGTATTGCACATTCCACGAGTCCAGATAGCAGAAAATACAAGTTGAAGAACAGATATGTTACGACTTCCAACACATTTAACACCCTTATAATTGTTTGATATGCGTTTACTTACTCTGCAATTCAAATATTCCCTTGTTACCCAGAGAAAATATAGAGAGGTTGAGACGTAAATTCATTCTAAAACGTACAAAATTGATCAGATACGTTACAAAACAGATACGTAACGAATGAATAATAAAGGGCGATGCGGGTGTCTATAGATCTATAAATTCCCAGAAAAGTGATAGCAACCTTAAAATGCAATATTTGTAGTTAAATGAATGTGTTCTAAGTTGTTTTTTATATGCGGTTGATTCTCACTAACACTTTAGAATCAGACTTATACGTCAGATTTATGTGAAGATGCAAATCTTATGCATTGTCAATTGACTAGTTTGTGATTAAAATTCGTTACAATATATTTATCATGGACTTAGTTTGATTGAAAACTATCTAAATTGCATGTATGGTACATTTTGAAGTTGTCTGGTATCATTAGCTCGCCTATTCGGAGAATGGGTGTGTGTGTGTGGGGGGGGGGGGGCTTATGGAATCACCCCGGCGTTGGTTTTTCATGGTTAAAGTTTTGGGGTAAGTGTTGTAATGCACTAACACTACATGAAATTTATATTTGCATTAGGAAGCTGATATTTGGAATGGAGATGCTCTGTGGGTTGAACATTGATGTTGTGTAGTTAAAATTTAAAAAAAAAAGAGTTAAATTTAGTCAAAATTTTACCTTTTGTGGACTTAGGTTTTTCGGGTGATTTCTCATGGTTAAAGTTTTGGGGTAAGTGTTGTAAAGCACTAATTTTACATGAAATATTTGTATTAGGAAGCTGATATTTGGAATGGAGACGCCCTGTGGGTTGAACATTGATGTTACATAGTTAACATTAAACAAAAAAGTTAAATTAAGTCAAAATTTCACCTTTTGTGGACTCCGGTTTTTCGGCTGATTTCTCATGGTTAAAGTTTTTGGGTTAGTGTTGTAATGCACTAATACTACATGAAATATTTGTATTAGGAAGCTGATATTTGGAATGGAGGTGACCTGTGGGTTGAACATTGATGTTTCGTAATTAAAGTTTAAAAAAAAGTTTAAATTTAGTCAAAATTTTACCTGTTGTGGACTTAGAGTTTTGGGACTGAAATTTCAAAGTTAGTTATGGAGTAAGTGTTGGAATGCACTTATACTACATGACATATTTGCATTTATAAGCTGGTAGTTGGAATGGAGGTTCCCTGTGGCTTGAATATCAATGTACTGATACACTTTTCTATTGATAGTTACCTATTTAAGAAAGGTTTAGTTAGGCGAGCTTTGCTGTTCTCCGACAGCTCTTGTTTTAAAATGTTATATGTAACGTATCTATTCCGCTAAATCGGATGGTATAGTCTCCAACCGTATAGATTTTGTAGCTTATTATTAAATTTTGCACATACAACTATACTGACTTTCAGATTTTGAAAAACACGGTTTTTGCTGTAATCTTAGAGTGTCGACCCCAGGTCCGTTTTCCAATCTGAAATGATTTCCCTATCTGAAGAATGAATGTGAAATATGTTGACCCCCAAAGCGATCAAACCCGCTACCTTCCAACCCACAAGCTGATGCCGACATTTTGTACATGTATAACATGCACTCGCAATTAAGTCCTTGATTAAGTTTATCTTATCTATAGTTTACCCTTACCTCACTGAAAGCTCAAATGGACAATTCTTTTTTTCGATTAAGTCTAGTCCATTTTAGCTCACCTGGCACGAAGTGCCAAGGTGAGCTATTGTGATCGCCCTGTGTCCGTCGTCGTCCGTCAGTCCGTCCGTCTGTCTGTGCCAAAAACCTTAACCTTGGCTATAACTCTTGCATTTTTGTACCTGGACCTTTTATACTTGGCATGTGTCTTCCCTGTATCAAGACCTTTCCATCCATACAAACCTTTTTGACCTTGTGACCTTGACCTTGACATTTGACCTACTTTTGTAAAAATCTTTAAATGGCTATAACATTTGCACAAGTAGGCCCAGGGCTTTCATATTTTGTATGTATATTTCTTTTGTCAAGACCTTTCCAACCATACCAACATCTTTGACCATGTGACCTTGACCTTGACCTTGACATTTGACCTATTTAATCAAACTTTAACCAAAAACCTTAACCTTTGCTATAACTTTTGCATTTTTAAACCTGGGCCTTTTATACTTGGCATGTGTATTCCTCATGGCAAGACCTTTCCAACCATATAAAACTTTTTGACCTGTGACCTTGACCTTGACATTTGACCTACTTTTGTAAAAATCTTTAAATGGCTACAACATTTGCACCAGTAGGCCCAGGGCTTTCATATTTTGTATGTATATTTCTTTTGTCAAGACCTTTCCAACCATACCAACATCTTTGACCATGTGACCTTGACCTTGACCTTTGACCTATTTAATCAAACTTTAACCAAAAACCTTAACCTTGGCTATAACTTTTGCATTTTTAAACCTGGGCCTTTTATACTTGGCATGTGTATTCCTCATGGCAAGACCTTTCCAACATTACAAAACTTTTTGACCTTGTGATCTTGACATTTGACCTACTTTTGTAAAAATCTTTAAATGGCTATAACATTTGCACCAGTTGGCCCAGGGCTTTAATATTTTGTATGTATATTTTTTGTGTCAAAACCTTTCCAACCATACCAACATCTTTGACCATGTGACCTTGACCTCGATCTTTGACCTATTTAATAAAACTTTAACCAAAAACCTTAACCTTGGATATAACTTTTGCATTTTTGCACCTTGGCCTTTTATACTTGACATGTGTTTTCCCTATCTAACCATACAAAACTTTTTGACCTTGTGACCTTGACATTTGACCTATTTTTGTTGAAATCTTTAAATGGCTATAACATTTGCACCAGTAGGCCTACGGCTTTCATATTTTGTTTATATATTTCTTGTGTCAAGACCTTTCCAACCATACCTACGTTTTTGCCCTTGTGACCTTGACCTTTGACCGTTATTTGTATAAATCTTTATACGCCTATAACATTTGAACCAGTAGGCCTAGAGCTTCCATACTTTATATGTTTCTTGTGTTAAGACTTCTCCAACCATGCCAATGTTTCATTTACCCTACGACCATGACTTTTGACCTACTTTTGCAAATAAGCATTACATTACAGAACATGATGCTGGCTGGGGGCATTTGTGTTTCACAAACACATTGCTTTTCATCTGATCATCACCAAACTTTCTGAAAATGTTTGTTGACATAAAATGGAGACCAATTTGGATAACCAGCGGCACCAATTTATGCTAGGCCCTTTGGAGTAATGGCCCTTGAAGTCCTCAAAATGGCGCTCCACTACAGTTTCAGCTCTCTAACTTTTACGTTTGATAGTCTGGATTATCGGGGGCATTCGTGTAACTGGGACACGCTCTTGTTTTGGTTATATCTTGATGAGATTTTGTCAATGTCATGACCTTAAGAAAATATAGTTCGTACATGAATATAGGTCATGTCGGGTCATAAAGTAGGTCAGTAGGTCAAATCACAGAAAAAGCATTTTGCCATTCAAGCTGCCATATTTTAGCTCAGTCTTCTTGAAACTTTCTTCGAATGGTTATCTTGACAAAAGCTAGGCACTATGTGAATATGGGTTGCATAAGAATAAAAAGTAGGTCAGTCGGTCAAAACATAGAAATAGCTATTGAACACTGTAGGGGCCTTATTTTTAGCCATTATTTTACACAACTTGTTAAGAATGATCACCTTAATGAAATCTAGGTAATGTATGAATATGAGTTATGTCAGGTCAAAAAGTAGGTCATTAGGTCAAAGCTAGAACAGGCTTCTGAACCCTCTAGTTCATATGGAGAAGACACATCAACATTATCTTGACACATTTGCTTCTTGTGACAAGGCACTAGCGGGGCTATTAATCACCTTTTGTGTTAAGTCTAGTTAAATCTGAGAACTGTGTACTCTTGTGAGCGCCTTAGAGCCCATTGGAATCTTGTTTTTGCAAATGTCTGTTGCATCACCTTTTGCAGGGTGAGGATGGACACATTGTAATCTCACGTTAAGCTTGATACTGTGTAGTTATGAATTTCATTAGAGGTTAACTGTTTTTGTTCCCTAAGTTTATTGTTTAAATGGTGTGATAAACATTGTGATGAATATGTTGAAATGATAGTAGAGCTAGTTGGGTATATTAGATTATTATTCATTAAAATCCGTGTTCTGCAACTTCAATGCAACTGTTCCATTGCTTGTATAATTTGTAAACCACAAGAAAATAAATGATATTTCTGTAGTTCTATGTGTTTGTGTCTCAGTATGTTCCTTCTGATTAAATATCACTATAATGTAACCATTTAACAAGAGCCGCATGCGGCCCTAAATCGCTCACCTGAGGAACTATTGTGTTATACTCGATGTATAATGAAG
Source organism: Gari tellinella (assembly GCA_922989275.2). Lineage (NCBI taxonomy): Eukaryota > Metazoa > Mollusca > Bivalvia > Cardiida > Psammobiidae > Gari > Gari tellinella. The sequence goes on along the minus strand of OV277857.1, from coordinate 34,288,526 downwards.
TTTGTCATTGCATGTATGTGGACTGTTGCATGAAACTGAAACAACTCGGAATTAGGTTTTCCTGTAGAATTCTATGTAAAACTGATAAGCCTCCTCTGAAACCATTGACCCAAATTCAACCAAACTTTAGCACAAGCATCAGTAGGTCGGGGGAACGAAAACTTGTTAAAAGTTAGTGGGTGGGGTAATTTTTAGCTCGCCTGTACGTAGTACATGACGAGCTATTGCAATACCCCCGGTGTAGGCGTCGTCGTCGTCGTTGTCGTCGGCGGCGTCGTGAACGGCGTAAACAATTTTAATAAAATGTCTATAACTTCTATGTCCCTTGAGGTATTGCTTCCATAGTTGGTATGTGTGTGTATATGGACAAGACCTTTCCATGCACAGACTAATTTAGACCCCTGTGACCTTGACCTTGAACTTAGGGCCTGCGTTTAGGTTTCGAAATCTGTGTTTAGGTTTTGAAAAATGCCTTTAACTTCTATATCCATTAAGGTATTGCTTCCATAGTCGGTATGTGTGTGTATGTAGACATGACCTTTCCATGCACAGAAAAATTTAGACCCCTGTGACCTTGACCTTGAATTTAGGGCCTGCGTTTAGGTTTGGAAATCTGCGTTTAGGTTTCGAAAAATGCCTTTAACTTCTATGTCCCTTGAGGTATTGCTTCCATAGTTGGTATGTGTGTGTATATGGACAAGACCTTTCCATGCACAGACAAATTTTGACCCCTGTGACCTTGACCTTGAACTTAGGGCCTGCGTTTAGGTTTCGAAATCTGCGTTTAGGTTTGGAAAAATGCCTTAAACTTCTATATCCATTAAGGTATTGCTTCCATAGTCGGTATGTGTGTGTATATCGACATGACCTTTCCATGCACAGAAAAATTTAGACCCCTGTGACCTTGAACTTAGGGCCTGCGTTTAGGTTTCGAAAAATGCGTTTAGGTTTCGAAAAATGCCTTTAGAATGGTTATCTTGACAAAAGCTAGGCACTGTGTGAATATGGGTTTCATAAGATTAAAAAGTAGGTCAGTCGGTCAAAACATAGAAATAGCTTTTGAACACTGTAGGGGCCTTATTTTTAGCCATTATTTTACACAACTTGCTTAGAATTATCACCTTGATCAAATCTAGGCAATGTATGATTATGAGTTATGTCAGATAAAAAAGTAGGTCATTAGGTCAAAGCTAGAAAAGGCTTCTCAACCCTGTAGTTCAATTGGAGAACACACATCAACATTATCCTGACACATTTGCTTCTTGTGACAAGGCACTAGCGGGTTATTAATCGCCTTTAGTGTTAAGTCTAGTTAAATCTGGGAACTGTGTACTCTGGTGAGCGCCTAAGAGCCCATTGGGCTCTTGTTATTATCAAAATGTCAAGGAAAAGGAAGAGATTTTTCATCACATTCTATGGTAATTTGTATGTCTGGATGTAAATTACATGTACATGTATATAGAACTTTGTGGAATCTTTCGAAGTTGCTTCTAGATACATTATACCAAAACATAAAGCAATCATCAAGGTAACGTTTCCAAAGTGTTTAAGGTTGTTTCCAGTCTTCTCCAAATTCTCTTTCCGATATTTTGAGCTGTCAGATTCTTTGAGGTAAGCCAGAACAAATGTAATATATGTAGAAGATAATTTAGTACCCCTTGCTGTTCCTTTCACTTGAGTATAAAAAGTTCCATTGAATGTAAATATATTGTTCTCTAGGATTGCTTTTATTGCTTCTATAATATTTTTAGCTCACCTGAGCCAAAGGCTCAAGGTGAGCTATTGGGATGGCCCTGTGTCCGGCGTCCGTCGTCGTCCGTCGTTAGTCGTTAGTCGTCGTTAACAATTGCTTCAAATGACATCTCCTCCTATACCGCTTGACAGAATTCAACCAAACTTTACAGAAATGTTTCTTGGGTCAAGCTCTTTCAAATTTGTTCAAAAAATTAAAAACAATGCAGAACTCTGGTTGCCATGGCAACCAAAGTGAAAAAATAAGGAAATCTTAAAAAATCTTCTTGTCAAAAACTGGAAGGGCCAGAGCTTAGATATTTGGCACATAGCATCATCTACAGGTCCTCTATCAAGTTTGTTCCAATTATGCCCCTGGGGTCAAAATTGGCCCCGCCCCGGGGGTCACAGATTTACATAGAGTTATATAGTGAAATTTTCAAACGTCTTCTTCTCTGAAACTAATGTTGCCAGAGCATTGATATTTGGCATGGTGACACTTCTAGATGTCCTATACGAAAATTGTTCAAATGGTTCTGGTCGGTTGCATAACTAGGTCAAAGGAGCTAAAAATAGATTTTTTTCATTGAAAACTTGAAAAAAAAAATCTTCTTGTCTGAAACTACAAGGGCCAGAGCTTAGATATTTGGCACAAAGCATCGCCTACAGGTACTCTATCTAATTTGTTCAAATTATGCCCCTGGGGTCGAAATTGGCCCCGCCCCGGGGGGTCACAGTTTTACATAGAGTTATATTGTGAAATTTTCAAACGTCTTTTTCTCTGAAACTAATATGGCCAGATCTTAGATATTTGGTATGGTGACACTTCTAGATGTCCTATACGAAAATTGTTCAAATGGTTCTGGTCGGTTGCATAACTAGGTCACAGGAGCTAAAAATAGATTTTTTTCATTGAAAACTTAAAGAATCTTCTTGTCTGAAACTACAAGGGCCAGAGCTTAGATATTTGTCACATACCATCGGCTACAGGTCCTCTATCTAATTTGTTCAAATTATGCCCCTGGGGTCGAAATTAGCCCCGCACCGGGGGTCACAGTTTTACATAGAGTTATATAGTGAAATTTTCAAACGTCTTCTTCTCTGAAACTAATATGGCCAGAGCTTTGATATTTGGTATGGTGACACTTTTAGATGTCCTATACCAAAATTGTTCAAATGGTTCTGGTCGGTTGCATAACTAGGTCACAGGAGCTAAAAATAGATTTTTTTCATTGAAAACTTAAAAAATCTTCTTGTCTGAAACTACAAGGGCCAGAGCTTAGATATTTGGCACATAGCATCGCCTACAGGTCCTCTATCTAGTTTGTTTAAATTATGCCCCTGGGGTCGAAATTGGCCCCGCCCCGGGGGTCACAGTTTTACATAGAGTTATATAGTGAAATTTTCAAACGTCTTCTTCTCTGAAACCAATATGGCCAGAGCTTTGATATTTGGTATGGTGACACTTCTAGATGTCCTATACGAAAATTGTTCAAATGGTTCTGGTCGGTTGCATAACTAGGTCACAGGAGCTAAAAATAGATTTTTTTCAATGAAAACTTAAAAAATCTTCTTGTCTGAAACTACAAGGGCCAGAGCTTAGATATTTGTCACATACCATCGCCTACAGGTCCTCTATCTATTTTTTTCAAATTATGTCCCTGGGGTCGAAATTAGCCCCGCCCCGGGGGTCACAGTTTTACATAGAGTTATATAGTGAAATTTTCAAACGTCTTCTTCTCTGAAACTAATATGGCCAGAGCTTTGATATTTGGTATGGTGACACTTCTAGATGTCCTATACGAAAATTGTTCAAATGGTTCTGGTCGGTTGCATAACTAGGTCACAGGAGCTAAAAATAGATTTTTTTCATTGAAAACTTAAAAAATCTTCTTGTCTGAAACTACAAGGGCCAGAGCTTAGATATTTGGCACATAGCATCGCCTACAGGTCCTCTATCTAGTTTGTTCAAATTATGCCCCTGGGGTCGAAATTGGCCCCGTCCCGGGGGTCATAGTTTTACATAGAGTTATATAGTGAAATTTTCAAACGTCTTCTTCTCTGAAACTAATATGGCCAGAGCTTTGATATTTTGTATGGTGACACTTCTAGATGTCCTATACGAAAATTGTTCAAATGGTTCTGGTCGGTTGCATAACAAGGTCACAGGAGCTAAAAATAGATTTTTTTCATTGAAAACTTAAAAAATCTTCTTGTCTGAAACTACAAGGGCCAGAGCTTAGATATTTGTCACATACCATCGCCTACAGGTCCTCTATCTAATTTGTTCAAATTATGCCCCTGGGGTCGAAATTAGCCCCGCCCCGGGGGTCACAGTTTTACATAGAGTTATATAGTGAAATTTTCAAACGTCTTCTTCTCTGAAACTAATATGGCCAGAGCTTTGATATTTGGTATGGTGACACTTTTAGATGTCCTATACCAAAATTGTTCAAATGGTTCTGGTCGGTTGCATAACTAGGTCACAGGAGCTAAAAATAGATTTTTTTTCAATGAAAACTTAAAAAATCATCTTTTCTGAAACTACAAGGGCCAGAGCTTAGATATTTGGCACATACCATCACCTACAGGTCCTCTATCAAGTTTGTTCAAATTATGCACCTGGGGGTCAAAATTGGCCCCGCCCCTGGGGTCACAGTTTTACATAGAGTTATATAGAGAAAATTTCAAACATCTTCATATGGCCAGAGCTTTTATATTCGGTATGGTGACTCTTTTAAATATACTTTACATAATTGGTTCAAATTGTTCTGGTCTGTTGCATATCTAGGTCAGTCCTGGACCTAAATTATTATCGCCATTTTTTCAGCTATTTTCTCAGGTGAGCGAAATATACCCCATGGGGCTCTTGTTTTGTTAAATTGCCTATGTGTCGTTTAACAAATAGTTAATTACTTCTATACCTAAACTGTGCGATGTTCATTTAATATTAGAAATTACAGCAAATATATTGTAAATGTAAGAAATGAACTGATTTTTATCGGCGTTCAAGAGATTTATGGTAAATTTGCCAATAATTTTCTATCGTTTATTTCGCTTGAACACGGAAAAAAATCAGTTAATTTCTTAAAGGATATTAAATTATACCTTGTCAAATCCGGAACGCATAGGCTTGATTTCTTGAATAGTTCCTCCAAAGGCGTTGTCATGCATTACTCCTGGTATGGATAGGTGATGGTCTCCTTTAGACTTATGATCTTGGAGAAAGCAGAGAACTTGACATCAAAAGTTCAAGGGTTTTTAACCCTTTCCCCCATAGAAGCGACTTTTAGCATATTTAATTTATTCTTCCGCTGAAGAAAATAGTTCCAGTTTATATCCTCATGCACAATTACCATTACAAGTATTTTATATAGCCTAGCAGATTTTAGCTTAAACCTTAAGGCACATTCTGCTTTACTTTCAACCTGTTTTAAGTGGTCACCTGTCTTCAAAACTAGAAACAGGCTATGAGGTAACGGGTTAAGGCTTGGAATGCTGTATACATTTTGAAGACATACTGGTGTTCTGGGAAGAAATAAAACACAGACTGTACAATCTGAACTTCCTGTATTAGGGTTTTGTTTGTTTCAATAGCCGGCATGGTATAACAGATAATACCAAACAGTTTTGAAATGTGATGTTATTCAATTAGTGGATGGTTGGGATGGCAAGTCCAAATGCATATATCTATGAGAAGAAATAACTCATCTATATGACAATTAACACCTAACATCCAGAAAATCAGTTGAAAGACAAACAGTAAAGATACATGTGATTAAGGGTTGCACTGTTTGCTGCTTCAATTTGTATAATTGTGGACGAACTCTTAGCCCCTACAGTACCAAGCAGACAAAACAAACTTCTTTTACAAGCAGTGCACACTCAGATTAGATTGTTCCCGCAGAAGCTGTCTGATCAGGGCTTGCACTGTTTGTCATACAGTATTTTACATACAGAAAATATTCCTCAAGTGTCAAAATAAATAAATGGCCTTTGATTAGAAAATTAGATAAATAATCTTTGACTATTAGTTTATAGATATCGTTACCTCTCTACAACGACACCCAATGGGAGACACAGATTGTGTGTGTTGTTCGGAGGGAGTCGTTTTAGGGAGGGAAGTTGACTAACATTTGCAAACAGCTTAAATCCAGATCAGACGCCGCGTAACGCGGCGTCTGATCTACATTCAAGCTGTTTGTCACTCGTCAGTAAGTGTTTTTTCTGTAAAAATGTCCTATGCGTAACTTTGAGAAAAACAGCGGGCGACAATTTTCAAGCAGACGACATCGCAGTCGTGAATAGGTTGAACATATTTGTCCTGTTTAGGGATTTGCGGCAAGTGTCGTTGTAAGGAGAGAGTCGTTGTAGGGAGAGCCGTTGTAGAAAGGGAGCACTTGTTGTTGTTGTTGTCTGGCAGATTCCTCCGTTGACTTCGGAGCACTCTTTTTCAGGATGGTTGTAGTGTTGTAGGTTATCCACAGTAGTTCTTTAACACAATTCGTACCAGCACTGTATATCGTTTGTAAATCTCCATCAATGGAATACTTTCGTGAGGCGCTTGAAGTGTAATCATTAAAACAAGTGTACCTTTACACGTTACTTCAAATATGTAAGCATTTCAATTATAGCTATTCCGTGCAGGAATTCTAAAGATATTTACATGCTTGCCAGTTGGGGGGGGGGCGCTTCTTCAATATCCCGAGACCACCTGTTTCCGGCAACATAGTCATTCCGGCGGCCCTAGAAAACTTTAAATTTTTCTATGAATATTCACGATTATGATAAAAAGCAAGGATATTTGATTTTCTTAAAAAAATTCAAAGTCGTGGCTGAATGCAGCTGATCGCAAAATATGTACAGAACATTTACAAATATCATACAGGCTTTACATTACAATAGCCGTAACGGACCCTTTTTCACTCTGTAATACTGTGGAACTATTAGCATTGCCAAGAGAATATGTTTCCCGGTTTTGATCCAGATCATCTCATTAAGCCAACATTTTAACTTTGAGACAAAAAATCCACAGATTTCAATTTTTTTTATCGAAGCGCAATTCTGAACATTTGTCTGTTTTCGTGACTCGCACTCTTTTCCATAGATACAGTCATGGGACATAATTATTCGCCACCCTGTGAAAAAGCTGCTTATTTTTATCAGTCTTTCTCAACTGTTTGTTAGAATTAAAACTCTAGCAAACATTCAATGTACAGTTCTATTTGGTTTTAAGAGTTGGAGCAAAGATCCGTTAAAAGTTTTCTTGTCTCGAATTGAGCATGTGATTCTTTGGTTCTTGTTGCTAGGTAATTTTAGAATGTTCATGCAAAAAATGAACCATGTTCACATTATATGGTTGCCATGGTAACAATAGATGAAAACTATGTAAAACTTCACCCGATTGACGAACACCTTTCATGTGCGATTAAAAGTAAAATAAGAAAATGTCATTCTAAAGCTCTGTTACTTCATGTTTAGCCACACAATTATATATAAAATTCAGTCGGTAAACTTGATTTCCCATAGACTCCCATGTTAATTTTAGCATCTTTCGCATGTCAGTAAACTTGAAGATTAACAATTTCTGTAACTTTCTTTAATTTTCGTTTGAAAGCGTTATACTGTATGGGAGAATATGTTTTTAAATTAAAACGTTCTTCAATTCTAGAAATTTCTCACAAATATTACCATAGCAACCAGTTTAGCGGAACGAGTCAACTTTTTTCATTTATATTCTAAAGTTGCCTAGCAACAGATGTTCTGGGTCCGAACAGCAGAGAATAGATCTATATTTGAAAAGTCAACACCCTAGCCTTTAAACTGCCCTACACTGTTGTGTAATTTGGTGTTCGACAATTTTGTGGTATCACCAGTAATGTAAAATATGTGTGGAGAAAATGTCAAATGCGTCGGGTGGCGAATAATTATGTCCTTTGACATATTATAGTATGATATCTTAATTATATATTTCAAATTTATAGAGAAAAGGTGTACACCTTTATACGTACGCATTTCTTCACTTCGGTATACGACATTTCATCAGGTGACTGTTTACAGTCTTTCTCATTGGGATAGAAGTACGGGAGTTAGTCGGAATCTGCGTATAGGCGCAATCTTTCCTAAGATGTAAAAAAAGAGATTTTCTGAAAATTGGCTCTAGACTATACGAGGCCGACGAGATGAGTCTTCACCCATAAGATCTACCACATAGTGTGGTTTTTACGTCTTTAATTTATTCCTCTTCTGAAGAAAGTTATTCAATGAATATGTGCCATCAGAAATAATTTTCTATATCATGTAGCAGAGTAGGCTGTAAAGTAAAGCAGAATGCGCCTTAGTACAAGTACAGTGGAGAATCTGTTATTCTTTCCCGTTTAAACGCAAAACGTACGCAAACGCAAAGCACTAAAACGTAGAAAAGAACAACTTTTGGACAATTCTGATAATTCTTGTTTATCTTGATGGCAAACAGTTTGGAGCCTGATCAGACGCCGGGTTACCCGGCGTCTGATCTGGCTCCAAACTGTTTGCACTGCAAATAATAGTTTTAGTGTAAACGCGTTTATTGGGAAAGAATAAGAATTTCTCCACTGTACTGATTTAGGAGTTAACCAAGTGGTGAAAATGTTATTATTTCCCAATTAAGGCTTTTACGCTAAATCTATTATTTCCTTTGCAAACAATTTGGAGCCAGATCAGACACCGGGCTACAAACTATTTGCCTGCCCAGTTTCAATTAACATTCAGAATTGGCAAGAAGTAGTCATTTTCTAAATTTCATTTGCCTTTAAACGGGAAAGAATAATGTTTTCACAGCTAAATCTGACCTATGCAAACATTGTAGATCCAGACCGAAAGGCTTTTAGACTTCGTTAATAGTTTGTTTTGTTAATCAGGTGGCTGCTTAGGGCGGATGAAGGTAAAGCAGTAGCCTATGAGCTTTCTGATTTACTTTCATTCTTGTTTTAAGCTGTCACCTGTATTAACTCATTCGACCCTTGCGACGAGTAGACTCGTCCTTCATAAATAGTGTACCCTATTGGACCGAGGTCTACGCTGTTTGTCATTTTGTAAATAGGCCTACATGTGTATTTTTCAAAAGAATCCGAAATAGTCATAGTACGAATACAATGTTTCTATTTTTAGATAACTGGTAACACGAAACTTTTCTAGTTAATTATCTAGTTAAGTAACTAGATAAATTCGTTAAGTGGTGGCGGTTTAAAGCAGTATCATGACAAAGTTCCTGTTCAGATATTTATCTGGTTATCGTGAAAAGTTTCCACATTCCACTTACCCGATACTTATCTGAAAACTAACACGAAAGTTTTCTAGATAAGTAACTAGTTAACAGGAATCTATCATGATAATAAAATGGTTAACTGGTGTCAGAAATATGCCACCATAGAAATACATGCGAAGCCAGTGAAAATATAACAGTCTGATGTTCACGAAATGGATTAAATTCAATCTTGCACTGACAAAATACAGATGTTTGACATCACTGATTTATTGATTTGACGTCATGAAAATTACGTCGTTTCTTTCGATCTTTGATTCGTTTTCTTCCGTTGAGTCAGGTTCGCGACAAATCGGGCAGTCGAAATTAAACGGTAATAAGACAGGATTTACCGTACGATTCTTGGGGAGCCCTAACACGCCCTGTAATCTCTGGCACCATCACATTTTCGCGATGTACAGTCAGTGGACATAATTATTCGCCACCCTGCGAAAATGTTGCTTATTTTTATCAGTATTTCTCAACTGTTTATTAGAATTAAAACTGTAGACAACATGCATTGTAGTTCTGTTTGGTTTTAAGAGTCGTAAAATGTTTTCTAGTCTCCAACTGAGCATGTGGTTTTTGGGTTCTTGTTGCTAGGTAACTTTAGAATGTAAGTGCAAAATTTGAACCATGTTCACATTATATGGTTGCCATGGTAACAATAGATGAAAAATATGTAAAACTACACCGGATTAACGAACACCGTACATATGCGATTAATAGTAAAATAAGAAAATGTCACTCTAAGGCTCTGTAACTTCATGGTCAGTCATTTAATCTGTAAACTTGATTTCCCATAGACTCCCATGTTAATTTTAGCATTTATCGCATGTCAGTAAACTTGAACATTAACAATTTCATTAATTTTCTTTATTTTCCTTTTGAAAGCGCATTATTGTGCGGGAGAATATATTCTTAAATAAAAACGTGGTTCAGTTCTAGTTATTTTTCCCATTTGTTACCATGGCAACCAGTTTAGTGGAACGAGTCGACTTTTTTCATTTATATTCTAAAGTTGCCTAGCAACAGATGTACTGGTCCGACCAGCAGAGAATAGATCTATATTTGAAAAGTCAACACCCTTACTTTTAAACTGCCCTACATTGTTGTGTAATATTTTGTTCGACAATTGTGTGGCATCACCAGTAATGTAAAGAATGTGTGAAAAAATTGCCAAAAAATCGTAGGGTGGCGAATAATTATGTCCCACGACTGTGTACATCAGAAAGGCGCATGTGCGAAAAATATAGCTAAGGGTGGCGAAAACACAGGTAACCAGGCTACTCTTTTTACACGCCCTATCTACTTTCTATTTTTAATTTTTTTTTTTTTTTTTAAATATTTTATTTCTCGATATACATACACAAACAAATACAAATAACAAAATGACACATTTCAATATAGTACCTATTAGTTCTAAATTAATGTATTTTCTTCCTGTTTATGTACGACAAGGAATAATTTATATATAGTCAGAAAAGAAGAGTAGCGAGAGAGAGAGAGAAGAGCAGAAAGTTGGAGAATAGAATAAAAATTTCACTCTTTAGTTTGCCGTCGATTTGTTAATATTAAAGGTTCAACTGTATTTGGTCCCATTTTTCGTTGTGTTGTTCTACTTTATTTTTTGCTGTTGCAATCATTCGCTCTATGTTTCCAACATGTTTCAGATATTTTATAAAGTTTTGGAATAATGGAATTGTTTATGTCTGCAAAATCTTGTACTTTCAACTCCTCCTTCAGTGTCAACATGGTTCACTTGATACTTGGCATAAATGTTACTCAGGAGCAGTAGACGTGCAAGACACATATTTCAAGTCTCTGTGACCTTGACCTTTGGCCTTGAAATTGGCAGGCAAAATATTGTACTTGAACTTCTCCTTCAATTTTAACCTTATTCACTTGATACTTGGCATAAATGTTACTCAGGAGTAGTATATGTGCAAGACACAAATTTCAGGTCTCTGTGACCTTGACCTTTGTCCTTGAAATTGGTCTTGAAATTGGCAGCAAAAATATTGTACTTTAAACTCCTCCTTCACTTTCAACCTGATTCACTTCATACTTGGTATAAATGTTACTCAGGAGTAGAAGATGTGCAAGACACAAATTTCAAATCTCTGTGACCTTGATCTTTGGCCTTGAAATTGGTCTTAAAATTGGCAGACAAAATTTTGTACGGCGAACTCCTTCAACCTGATTTACTTGATACTGGGCATAAATGTTACTCAGGAGTTGCAGTGTCATATACCATTTTTATACGCCCACCTCAAGAGGTGGTCGTATATTGGCGTGGCCCTGTCCGTTCGTCCGTTTGTTCGTCCGTCAACATTTGGTTTGTCCGGAGTTTTTCTGGAAAACTATTACAGGGATATTAATGAAACTTCACACAAATGTTATATGCATCAAGATCTAAAGCTGAGTTGAGTTTGAGGTTTATTCGAAATTTCCTTACAGAGTTATCTGCCCTTGATGTACTCAAATGTGCTATAAAAAGCTTGTCAGGAGTTTTCTGGGGAAACTATTACAGGGATATTAATGAAACTTCACACAAATGTTATATGCATCAAGATCTAAAGCTGAGTTGAGTTTGAGGCTCATTAGAATTTTTGTTACAGAGTTATCTGCCCTTGATGTACTCAAATATGCTATAAAAAGCTTGTCAGGAGTTTTCTGGGAAAACTGTTACAGGGATATTAATGAAACTTCATACAAATGTTATATGCATCAATATCTAAAGCTGAGTTGAGTTTGAGGCTCATTAGATATTTTGTTACAGAGTTATCTGCCCTTGATGTACTCAAATATGCTATAAAAAGCTTGTCTGGAGTTTTCTTGGAAAACTATTGAAGGGATATTTATAAAACTTCACATAAATGTTATATGCATCAAGATCTAAAGCTGAGTTGAGTTTGAGGTTCATTCAAATTTTTGTTACAGAGTGATCTGCCCTTGATGTACTCAAATATGCTATAAAAAAGCTTGTCCAGAGTTTTCTTAGAAAACTATATGAAGGATATTAATGAAACTTCCCAGAAAGCTTATATGCATCAAGATCTGAAGCTGATTTAAGTTTGAGATTTATTTGATATTTCGTCACTGAGTTATCTGCCCTTGGTGTACTCAAATATGCTACAAAAGGCTTATTTGACAGCGTTAACACACTTAGCAACTACAGTTTTAATGGATTTTGATTATGTTTGCCCACAGTATAATTATACGGAAAAAGGCTTGCCTTTTTTCCGTTCTTAAGTAATGCATGATAAAATCAAAGGTTTTCCAATTTTATTCAATCACTGACAGACTTTGAAAAGTGTTTGATTTGCGCGTGAATAATTTCCTCAAAACTAGGCAACTACAAAACATGGGGGCTGACATCTTGGATGATGACGTCACGGCTTTTACGAAGAGTTGTGCGTGACGTTTCGGAATTCCCGATTTCGGTGCTATTTTTAAACCATTTTAAGCATGAATAACGCCCAACACTCACTTGAAATGATTTTCTCCAAAGGACAAAGCTTCAAACAGTTCAATTTATTACCCTTAAATGCTTAAATGAACGTTATTTACAAAAATCTACTTCTCAATCGAACCGATAAAATTAACGGATTACCAATACGCAATCAATATAAATAATGACGTCATTATTGGTGGTCATTTGACTTCCAAAAATAGTTTCAGATTGCATTATAGGTGTACGGGGGAGTTACTTTTAACATTGTATACACGGGTGCTTATAGATCTATTTGATTATTTGGTTTAACAACATATATATCTTGTTCCAAACAATTTAGGTATATAATAAAAGTTCGAGTCGGTTGTGTAATCCAGATCTCAGTCACGAGAGGCGTAGCCTCGAGTGTGATCTGGAATACACAACGAACTGATACAAGAGCGCTGATCACACACTGGTGATAGATCTATTTCGTTTTCATTAGTATAATTTTGCTTTTTTCCGTCCATAGGCAAAGCCTAAATACATATTAGAAGTATAAGTTCATGAAAGGGTTGATAATTATTGAAATCGGATCATTGTGTCGAGTTATCTGCCCTTGGTGTACTCAGATATGCTAGAAAAGGATTTATTTCAGTAATGTTTATGCTCTCAGCGTGTCTACAAGTTGGAATGAATTTTGATAAAACTATATTTTTGCCAGTGGGCGTATAATTATGTACCGCTTGCGGTGCTCTCGTTTAGTCATTTTGACCTTGGCTTACACCTTAAACCTTAGTGTAAAACCTTTTTGAAAACGTCTGGGCTAATCCCCTACACTGAGCACATTTGAACGCTGGGTCATCTTAGGGGCTGTAGTCCACTGCACTTCTTGTGGACCCAGTTCCTACAGCTGCCGCAGTAAATGCTGTTGTTGCCAACACCAGTGCAGCAGACGGCACAAGGACACTTGCTTGAGCTACCATCCAGGCCAGTACCGCAGATCATAATCTTTGTCTTCCTAGCGTTTACTAACTTTAACAAAATTTGCAGACGAAAATTTCAAAGCCGACGATAAATCAGCCCAATAAGGTTTAACACGGAGCCTTTGATCTGTCTGTCGACTAACCAAGCATCAGTAGCATTCCATCATTCCGATCAGTCAATAACAATTATAAACACTTAAACTTGGTGCCATAACCCCATACTACGTCCCTTCACGCCTTTTATTTATTTCTCCGCTTTAGAAAATAGTTCCACTTTACACAATCATGAGTGTGCGCAATATGAAATATTTCCTATATACTAGCAGATAGTAACTTAAAGCAGGCTGAAAGTAAAGCAGATTGCTCCGTATGGAGCATTCCACTTTACGTTCTACTGTACCATATTCCTTCAAAACTAACACAAACTAGGGGGAATTAAAAAGTTATAAACACTTAAACTTGGTGCCATGATTCAAGTGATTAGCACTCTACTATCTGATGAGACGGACGCACTAGGTGTTACTTCTCGAACGGCACCAGCCATAATAATCCCACCCCGTTACACTTAAACGTTTCGCCGTCAAATTATTCTTGTGGATTTTACACCTTCACCTCTATATTATCGTCTGCTTCTAATTTTGTGTCTGCAAAGTCGTTTAAAAGGTAGATTAAAGGCAGTATGACTGAGGAAATGTCGATACGAGTGTCAAACAGTTTGGATCCTGATCAGACGTCGCGTTACGTGGCGTCTAATCAGGATCAAAACTGTTTTCAAAGTCTACTTTTAGCGACTTTGGCGGTGAATGGGCGTAATTGTCGTCTGAAACAATTCTAAATAGTATATTCTATCTTTCTTAAAACCTAACTGGAACGTCAAACAGTTATTCGACGTCTTATCTTGAATTCAAACTGTTTGCAACATGTATCACATATTCGACTACATTTAATTGAAAACCGAACATTTTCGAACGATTTCTCTAAATGTCAGTATTCAGAAATTGCATTAGCAGTCGACTAACACAGATTGCAATTCTAATTCAGGACAACAGCAATAAGCAAGATCCTGGGTGAGTTTTCTGCATTACTTCTCTTCTGTGGTGCACAGAGTTCGAATTTCGTCTACATTGACTGGTTTATGAACACGTAGAAATATACATGGTAAAACTAAGAAATTGTTAAGGTTTTTGTTTTTAGAAGTTTCGTTTGAAGAGGTTCCGTTTCATGAGACTTCCATTATGAAGAAGAGTTCAGTATTTAAGATATAACAGTAGAGGAAATGTTACACTTTCCGTTTAAATGCAAAGCAAACGCAAACGTCATGCTTGTAAAAAAAAAAACAAAAAAAAACAGCAAACTTTTTTTTAAATTTCTTACGGTTTATCTGAGTAGCAAAGACGCCGAGTTCGCAAGGGAAGCATGGAGTCTAGCATAAACGCGTATAATGGGAAAGAATAACGTCATCTTCACTGTACACTGTTCATAGTCACAGTTCAATGCCCCAGTATCTAATATTACCTAGATTACTGTGTGACAGAACTTTGAAAACTGAATCAAACTTTTGAGTGCTTTTAACTATTATATTGATAATCAAACGCGTATCAAATAGTAGCAAATTTGTAGGTAAATTTGAGAAATAGAAATGCCAATTTACTTCTCTGCACTTACTGCAAATAATTTATTTTCTTTCAAACAACTCTGCGCTGCCATTACAGATGTTGAGTTTACTCTGATTAGCCATTCCATTGCACTATATGACTGAAGGCGCATGGCGTCTGTTCAGTATCCAAACTGTTTATAGTCCGGTGGCAGATACCGATTAGCGTATTTTGCCGTCAGTACAAAGTTATTTTGCTGTTTCTTTACCTCTGAGGTGTACTCTTTAAGAGTCTGAATGATGCCACTCTGTCATCATTGGACAGTCAGCACACTATGCAAATTAAGGCTGCCATAACGGAAATTCTTGTTTTCATCAATATCTCAGTAACTATGCATGTTATCAAAAGAATTTTGGTGTCTACACCCATGTTTTGAGGGGTAAATAATCAGATAAAAGCATTTTAGTAATTATCGCACCGATGTTTTGTGGTGAAAGGCATATTTAGGCATATAACTGAAAATCTCGGTTTTGTCAATATCTCAGTATCGAAATTATCTTGGTGTCTATCTCAATGTTTTGATGGGTAAAGAATCAGATTACTTTAACGGAAAGATCACACCAACACTTTGTGCTGTGTTGGCATATCTGCCATTATTGAAAATCTCGTTTTCGTCAATATCTCTTTAACTATATATGGTATCAGAATAATTTCGGTATATATCCCCATGTTTTGAGGGGTAAAAGACCATTTTAGTATTGATCCCACAAATGTATTCAATAGTTTGTAATTACCGAACAACTTGTTTTCGTCAATATCTCAGCAGTTACAAATGATATTAAAGTAATTCTTGCGTATAAGCACGTGTTATTAGTTTAACGCCATTTCAGTAAAGATCAATAAAATACTTTTGCTGAATAAGCATATTCAGTCAGCCAGTACTGAAAACATCATTTTCGTCATTACCTCAGCAACTTTGTGTATATACATGTATGATACATGTATTAACATAATGCTAACGTCTGTACTCATGTTTGGAGGGGTAAAGAATCAGATTAA
Organism: Gari tellinella; assembly: GCA_922989275.2. NCBI lineage: Eukaryota > Metazoa > Mollusca > Bivalvia > Cardiida > Psammobiidae > Gari > Gari tellinella. Next base: position 34,272,437 of record OV277857.1, on the reverse strand, counting down.
ACCATTTCTGTAATGATCACACCATGTTTTGCAAAATATTCCTCCACAATCCACTTCACTGTACTTCCAAGTCGTTACAAAGCATTCCCTTCATTTATACTGATGCATGTCGCCATTACTCATTCCTCAAACAAGCCATTTTCAACAACATTGTCACTGTCATCAACTCGTCGGGTGTGCTTCTTCTGGTATAGGGTGCTTCCCGTGGTATCCACAAAATATTGTGCATGGCAAGTGAGTCGTATATCATCCACACATTGCTGTCGGGCAGAGTGTATCTGTAGCACAACCACACCTTATAATTTCCAGCACCTCCTATTGAGCAAAAGTAACGTTTATTGCAATACAACTAGGATCAATCATCTAGTGCGTTCATCAAGTTTCAACCCAAACTCGACAGGGTCTAATAGTACAGGTTCTGATTTGGGAGCTGATTTCCAAATGGCAATCTTAATGTATCACACTCTCTATGAATGCCTCTTTATAAGGTGGAAGTGACTAAGGCTCTTCAGCATTTGTAACAACTTATTTTATTATACCTCACTCGATTTATCTAGTATATAGCTTAATGTGACGTCAGAAGGTGAACATCCGTAATGTTACATGTCTAACATTACATTTCTGCCCGCGTAACATCACGAAATTACCCTGCGTATTCGGCCCGTGTTTTAGTACCCATCAGTTCAGAAAAAGGAAGAATCAAAACGCTTCTAGTGAAGTAACGGCAATGAACTGGAAAAGTGAGTCGATTCAAATTTGAAAAGTTAAACAATCGAAATCAAATGGACCATAATTTATGCTTCATCTCATGAGGTAAGATTTCAAAACAATCGACTGCAAAGTGTCACCAGTTTTCGCGTTGCTAACCAATGTCGTTCATCATTTTGGAACAGTTTCTTTTCTCACTCCTTAGATTCAAACTGTGCATCCTGTAAAATGTTTATGTCGATATTTGCTACTAAATCTGACATTCTGCTTTGTCTATTAGCCTACCTATAGTATCTGTTGACTGGTTGCTACAGGTTACTCGACTGAACCGTATTGCTCTAGTAGAAGATAGAATTGGAAACGATTGCAGAATGGTCTATAACAGCGTAGAACTATATGAGAATACAAATAACGAATGGATATTTCTGTCGCTTCTCGAACGATATCACCTATATTATAAGATAATTCGCCAACTTTGTGCAGTATTGACTTTTTGATGACACTGCCTTTTTCTACTCAGAAGCACTGACCCATAGTGACATTGCATGAGAACACATTGACGGCTGGCATATGCAAAAGCAATTATTCATGCTAACTTGTAGTTTCCACAATGTCTGTAGAAGTTTGTTCAGCATTTGGTCCTTCCATTATAAAACGACGGGTTGGGTTCTTCCACTTAGCATAGAAATGTAGCAGGAGGAGGAAAACGTCAATATCCTCACATACGATGTTGATTCTTTTTACGCCACTTTCAGATAACCACACCCGCCTCTATGTCGTGGGTTATGATATCTTTCTTGCGAAAGACAATGCCATCCTGAAATACTGGTACATAGTAAAGGTGCTGGCCGGACTGTGTCCATTTGGCTTTCTTGATCCAATTTTGACATATCAGATCTATGAACTGGACCTTATTATCAGTTGCTGTAAGGACAACTTTCTGGAGCGGCAATGGAGTATGTTACTGCTTATGTTTTACACATTTCCTTTATTAGACCAGTTTGTAACCCAAAAGATAAAACAGCCATCCAGTTTTTCTATCATCTCTGTTTTCTTAACCTTAGGAGTTGTGTAGCATGTGTTACTGCCTATATGGATCAGGTATTGGTCGTCGATCCCCTCACTGAACTACCAACGAGACCCTAAAGCTGAGCCATAGGTGCTCCACTACTGTAGTTGATGAGTTATACTCAAAACCTTAATAGCTCAGCTCTTATGATGTTGAACGGCTGATCAACAACAATTTGATGATTTAATATTGACGGGCTTTCCTGAGTTTATTATACTCAGAATCATTTTTGCCTATGGTCTGGTAATTCAGACGAGCACGTGCGATGTGTATGACATACGAGTGCTCAGCCACGGTATGGAGGTATCACTTTTCGGTCTCAGCTAAGCTACACTAACAGAACCATATATATTTTCGACTTAAGATACCAGTATGCTGTCTAAACCAACGGCCTACAGGCTAGAGCGATATTTCTATGTGTCTCCTTTAACCGCAAATCAACAACTGACCGATTATTTGTGATTTTGTTTGTAAACGTCCGTTTCTGCAATTGGACACCCAAGAGAGAGGGTACAGAACAGAAGACTTGGGTTCTCTGGTTCTTTTAGATGCCTAGTGTAAAGTCTCATCCGATAGACTTGGTGGGGCGGGGGATCGAACTGACGACCCCTGGCATCGTAGTCGAGTGTGCTACCACTGGACCGCGTCCGCCGTTGTTTTTAGCGCGTGTCATTCTTTTATGACAATCGGTTAAGAATAAAGTTCAGGACGACTGCACATTGCTATCGGCTACTGTTAGGACTAATTAAGTTCAAGAATAAATGTCACTGTCAGCATTATCCTAATATTACGGTCGTTACACTGTTTATAAAGCTCTCAGAATGGATCTAAATTGTCAAATAATTTGTACCCTGAAAAGTAAGAATTCTAAAGCTAGCTAATGTATGATCAATCGTTCAATGCCCTAATATTAATGTTTACTATACACCAGACAGACGACATCAGAAGAACGTACGCACCATCGTCACATCCATAATGGCGGTCCTTATTTGCATATTTTGCAGAAAAGTTTCACCAATTTTAACCGACTTTGAAAAAGTTTGAAAATTGAAGCAGATGAAACCTTTAGCAGACTACTATTCCTTTAATCAGTTAGGGGTTAATCTGGTTCCCTACCCCTCACAACATGGGGATAGAAACTAAAATTAGTTTGATACCATGCACCGGTACTCCGATATTGACGAAAACGAGAGTTTCATTAATGGCTGCCTAAATGTGCCTTTTCAGCACAAAATGTTGGTGTGAACTTGACTTAAATGGCTTTATCTGAGTCTTAACCCCTCAAAACATGGGGATATAAACCAACATAATTTCGATACCATGCACAGGTACTGAGATATTGACAAAACCGAGATTTTCAGTAATGGCTGCCCAAATATGCATATTCAGCACAAACTATCGATGTTATCATTACTAAAATGGCTTTATCTGATAACTTACCCCTCAAAAACAAGGGTGTAGACACCAAAATTATTTTGATAGCATGCATAGTTACTGAGATATTGACGAAAACATGAATTTCCGTAATGGCGGCTTTAATTTGCATATTGTACGGATTGCCCAATAATGACAGAGTGGCATCATTCAGATTCTTAAAGAGCACACCTCAGAGGTATAGAAACAGCAAAAAAACTTTGTACGGACTGTATTGCAAGGTTCTCCAAAAATCTAGGGTTTGGCAACCGGACTATATTGACTTGTGTCGATAATTTTCAGTCAAAATTAAACCATTATTCAGAATACTGCAGACGATAAGTTTAGCAAACAATATTTTGTCTCGTTACATTCTAAAAGGAAGTATGGAAAAAGCATGTGTACAAAAAAAACCAATATGTTACGGAAATCGTTTCTTTTAGTCCCCAATATGGTTCATGCAGTGGAGAAGATGTTAGTCTGTTCAATAAACATGTTAGGTGCTCAATTAACTAATATTTACCAGAATATCGTCTACTTAAAACTGGCTTCTACTTTCTATGATCAAATTCAGATGTTAGACAAACATCGATATCATAAACGGGCCACCCGGCGTGTGACCTGGCTCCAATCTGTTTGAAATAGAAATGATAGTTTTAGAATAAACGGATTTACTGGAAAAGAATAAAGTCTTCTCCAATGTAACTTGAAGAAGACTTTTCCAAAATAGCGTGACAGTCACATGGCTAAAGGTTTGTTCATAGTTCACTGTTTTGGGAGTTTTTTGGTGTTTTGTTATAAAGCGACGGTGATTAATACTTCTCACTGTACTCCTCGCGTCCGTGTAAAGACAAGATACCGTCGATAACACTTTAAACCTTTCACTGCCATGACGTCATCAATTTTAAAAAATTGTCGTCTGCTTTTATTACTCAAATTTAAAGTGTAGGTGTTTTTACCTTAAAATATTCAAATGATGATCCAACAGTTTGGATTCAGATTAGACGTCGCTTCACGCGGCGTCTGATCAGGATCCAAACTGTTTGCAAATAAACGTTGTTCTCTTTGCAAGGCAGTGAATGGGTTTAGAAAGTACATGCTGTGAAGCTGCCAAATTTTAATAAAGACCGTCTTCCTGAAGTTTGCGATTTATTGAAAACGCAAAATCGGAGCATTTTGAATAAGATGTTTGAAATATTTACTTACCCATTTGTGCCTATATCTTCTGTATACATGTATGTTGTTGGAACAGATAGTCGTAAGATTAACATATAGATGTGTCAGTTTGTAAGATTGTAAGAAATGAAGCTGCAAAGTATGTAAAAAACGACAAACGGAGCAGACCCTAATTAGAAGTCTGATGTGGGTCTGTACTGTTTGCAAATGTGCAAAAGTCCACATAGGAAGATCCTAGGCACGTATGGGTAATTGGGTATATCTGAAAGTGTGAATCAGAGTATTGGCTATACCAAGGGAAGTAATCAAACCGTTATTGTTTCTTGGTTCTGACATAGTTACCTTCCCTTTTGAATGCCATTGAGTATGATAAAAAGTGTATATATATATATATTCACCATTGAACGGTCGTGAAAAACAATTTACAATGTTAATGTTAGTTTACTGTGGTGACGGTGGGCAAATATTGCCTAGATTTCCTGAATAAAATCTATATATCTATCTATGTTATTACCACAGGGGACCGTCACAATAGAGAGCTGACCCCAAAAAGAAAAAAACCCGTATAAACACTAGATATATAGACCAAGGGGTCGAACTTTCAATTTCCGAATTTTACCCCTCTCCCAAGTTATGCCTCTATCGACATTCGATCAAACGGTATATAAGGTAAAGCTATTTGCCAATAGGCATTATAAAGTAAATGCAAAGCGAAAAACTCCTAGTTAAAAGCTAGGCTTCTCAGATGCCACAAGGCAGAATTCCGAGAAACACGGCACTTTTGACTGGTAGGCAACCTCGCAACCGCCCGCTTACCGACTATAACAGATTGATAAGCGTTCAAATGGCGTCACGTAAAATGGCTGGTCAAAGCTAAACGAATGGTTCTGAGACATTTTCAACAACTTCAATGCTTTTACTAGCAAAGTTAAGCAAGAAGCCTTTCGGGCTTCGCGCACTTTGCTAGTAAAAGCATTGAAGTTACATAAGCTCATGAATGCCGGAGGTATGCAATTCATTTCCTAAATAAAAGCCTTATTTGATTGCTCCAAACTGTTTGCAATTGAAACCATTTCAACTGCAGAACAGAACAGAACAGAACAGAACTTTATTTCACATAGGTATAGGATATACAGCATGGGGTTATGTATACAACACAGAAAAAATATATTTGTGGTGCGGTTAAGGGGGTAAAATCTTTGGAATAGACATTTTGAAATAAAAGAGGCTATGTGAGACGAGTGGTTGTAGGTCACTGGTATGTTGTTTCAAAACACCTGTGACTTGAAACGCTCGTCAATGACATTTCGCAGTACGTGTAGCAGTGATAAATACTGCACACAGTGTTTTTCTAGCAATTACACTTTTAGTAACATTTCAATTTTAGATTCTACTGTTCAATTTGGAATTGAAGGAACTGTTTATGTGTATAATATTGTAAACTTGCAATTCTAGTCATAAAGATACAAATCTGGAGGGTTTAGTAACAGGTCGCCTCTCGTTATTAATCAGCAATTAGCTAATATCCAACATCCTTGCTTACCAGGCGATGCCACATGTTGGTTGTCGGTGCACTGTTTAATCAAGGCTTTCATTACATAATCTAGCCTCATGATTTGACTGCATTTCCCTAGTCGAAATTGCTAATCATCTTTTGATCGCGTAGCCATACTTAAAAGTGGTCGCTTGGTATTGACATGCTGAGAGGTTGATCATTAAGCTACACTTATCCAGATGTCAAGACAGCGTACTGAGATCCGATTAAGACTGGGCGTGTTTAGTTTAACTCCTGCGAAGGGTCCGTCATCGATTGGATAAAATCGATTGCATGTTACCTGGTGACTTCACGAGATCTGAGAATCAAATTGCGGTTGCAAAGTTTCAGAAATCACGTCTGCTTTGACAATTGCAAATAAAGGATTCTCGTTAGTAAATTGGATCTCGTCGTTATTCCAGGTAAGTGTTTACAAGTATTCTTAGTTGTTAAAAATCTCAGCTCGTCTGCTAACATTTTCAAAATTTAGTTACATTTCTGTTGATACTTAATAGGGTTATGTTGCTAACGTTTAATGCAACAAGATTCGGTTCAATCCGCTGTTTAGTTTTCACTCGCCCAGAATTAGAACATGTGTTCTTAGTTCAAGGCAAGTGAAAACGGAACCACTGTTAATGTCAACAGGATAACTTTAACTTATTGGGAATAAACGCCAATTCCTTATTCCTCTGATGCCTAATTATTTGTTATCAATACTTAAGGATTCGTTGTACGATGTATTTCATTATGGATCCTGTTTAGGTTTCACTCGCCAGGAATTAGAACATAACTTCTCAATTCAAGGGGTTGGGCCACCAAAACGGCTCTCCTATATAACTTATATAAAATGCGTCATTTCCAAGGTCCAAAAAATACAATTTTTATTCCAACCACAAGTACCACCCTATATTTCCCACAAAGATACACCCTTGCACAAGTGAAAAATGCAGAGAAAACAGGGGGTCATGTGGCATATAAGAAAATTCTCCTGGCTTCAGTGACATGACTGGTGTTTTGCTACATTTTGAAATAGGCACCGTCTAAAACAGGGACATGTCACTTCAGCTCACATAATTTCTCCAAAAACCCATCTATCCTGACAGAGAGTCTTTGTATCTATTCTCTAGCATCCATGTATTACATAAAAGGCTCAAAACAGTACATATTTCTTGACAAAAAGCTATTCTGAGGCAAAAAGTTTGGCACTATTTCTTTGCCGGACTTCTTTCGACTACACCATGAAGCACTTCCGGTCTATTTGGTGGCCCTATACCTCAAGGCTAGTGAAATCGAACACACTCGATGTCTTGCATCTACAGATATAGTTATTCTAATTGGGAGAGTAACCTCCCTTGTAACCATGTTTACTTTATTCGCCGGTCAGATTCTCTGCATCTTTTAACCAATCTGTCCAGGTAACTGTTTAGTTTCAACTATTGACATTATAACTATGTTGTTTAAACACTTCTGCTTTGACAATTGCAAATAAAGGATTCTCGTTAGTAAATTGGATATCGTCGTTATTCCAGGTTTGACTTGGGTACATGTAAGCTAAACCGCCGGTCCTCTTCCTCGCCAAGCGTTTCCCCACCTTCAGTAGTTACAACACACAGACCGGTTTAGCATACGCTATGCGTTTGTGTACTATTCACCACAAAAGCATGCGTAGACTACGATGAAACAGTATAGCTGCAACGCGGGTACTTATGAGTCTACAAGAATAGCTACAAGAGTTGGAAGGTACAACGATCTGATAAGCGTTAAGCATAATAGGTATGTAGTTTCTTAACTCACGTGTCCCTGAAAATTATAATAGACAATATTATTTTCCAGTTTAGTTAATGCCATTTGGTACTATTTATGTCTGATTTAAGCAATATGTTTAAAGTGGACAGCAGTGCTCAAAGGGCTCCTTCAATCATAAATTGTTTTACATGGTTCGTTCATGAAAATGTAAAAAAAAATTGCGAAAAAATAATTTGACCTAGAAAATGTATTCTGCTTCAATTATTACTTATCATAGTCGGGTGTTTATATTTCACAACTTATTCGTTTTGCTAGGGCTTGTACCTCTGTTGAAGACTTCCACATTCGTAATAAAACTATTACTGAAAAGCTTCTTAAACAGGGGTACAGATTTCATAAACTTCGTAAAACATTTTCTAAATTCTTTTATAGAAATCTTCCTCTCATTAACAAGTATAAATGTAACTTAAAGTCTTTTCTACGGCAAGGTATTTCACATCCGGAGTTTTATGGTGATGTGATTTACAGACTTCGTAAGATTCTTGGACATATGCATTTTCGAAACCTATTTGTGAAACGTATTAGATTTTTCCTCAAAAAAGATTATGATCCAACTATATTGCTGCGCACTTCACGTTTGGTTATCGATCAATCTACAATTGATAACTATGCTTTCCTCTTTGGTTGTGCGACGACAGACAGGGCTTAGCACTACATGATGATGTATCTCTAAAGCCGTCCTTAACCGGGAGAGTTATGTCGGATTTTCGTGCTTTGGTTTTTCTCTCCCTCTCTGTCGTACCCTAAACCCTCCCATGTCTTACAGTTACTCGTGACTACAGACTATTCGCTTGAGTACAATTTGACCGTTGCCATAGTGGGTTATTTTTAACACGGGCTTGAATGTTTAATTCTTTCCCGTGTTACTAATAGTCCTGTCAGAGAATTTTGTTAGATGTTTTACATGTATTTACTTACTGTGCTGGCGGTCTTTTTGATTGTAAGGTTGTGGAACAGGGTTTATATTTTATGTACACTGTTCGTCTTTATAGGTGAATATAGGAGATAAGTGTGAGGTTGGGCGCCCCTAAACCCAGGTTTAACCCCCCAGTGGTTGTTAATGGTTAATTTATAATTAATTATTGATTGCTGCTGACCGTACCAAGGCGGGCTCCTATGTTCACTTTGCTTTATGTTTGTTTTGCGTATTGTTTTCTGTTTGGATTGTGGGATTGCGTGTGTGTGTGCGTGTGTACGTATGTGTGTGTGTGTGTTTGTTATGGTATGGCTGTGTGTGTGTTCTGCTTTAGAGATGGGTGTATTGTTTGTGTTGCGTTTCCTGCTTGAGTCTTCTTTCGTATTTATTTATCCTTTTTCGGAGAAAAATTGAGGCCAAACTAATGAAACTATTTTGAATATTTTCGTTACACACATTTGTGTTGTTGTTGTTCACCCTAATCACCACTACAATTACAAAGGACGTGTGCTACAATAAAAAAAACATCTGTTCCGAAAAGACCGCCTAATAGTACACTTTGAGCACCCATATCAAGAAAACGCCGCCAGATATCGTACTTTTGACTTCAGATCTGCATTTGCCACATCAAATTATATATATATGCCAAATTTGAGAACATTCGGAGACAGTTTTTTTTTGGCAAAAAAACACCGGATGCTTCACCCCCTCCCCCTTTAGCGTTTACAAAGGACGTGTGCTACATTTTACCACTTTTAATTAATTTCTCCATTGAGGGCATGTAAAGTTAGGTGTTCATCTGTATTCAAAACTAAAAAAAAGCTATGGAGTCTTGAGTCGACCAAAGTTAAAACTTGGGTGTAGGCACGTTTGAAATTTGAAATACAAATTTGTTTCACTTTAATCCATAACCCCATAGATACTCATTTTTACTCCATTAAAGTTGTACAAATGTGTGTACATCTGGAGTAACGGGTTAAGTAGGCTGAAATTTTTGCACTAGATAAGTGTTTCTGTATTTGTATTTGTATAAAGTAAAGCAGAATGCGCCTTTAGGTGCATTCTACTTCACTTTCAACCTGTTTTAAGGGTGTATCAATGTCATAAGCCATTTTTTCAAAGTATTTAACTTTTTTTCTAACATTGTTTTTTTGGAAGAGCTGTTTATGATGAATGAAAAAATGAAAAAAAATATATATGGTGGTGTCCTTGTTTTTGAGCTACAGCGATTTGAAAAAGGTATGTCAAATTTGGGCTTTTTTTCCCAAATTTTACCCATTCAGGGTACAAGCTTCAGTAAAATTTATTTCGAAACAAAACAAACATGATAATTTGGGTTTCCATTATTTATTTCATGTCTATGGTTGTATTTTCACATATAGAAACCAAATTTAGACAAAGCAGGCACCAGGTTTGAACAATATCGATCCTTGAATATCAAAAATATGCTTTGTATAGGGCATGATTTTATTAGATTTTTTATTTTATGAAAAAAAGTAAAAAACGTTTGAAAATGAAATAGTTCTAGTATTTAACTTTTTCTTATATTCTACCAGATGAAAGTCCATGCTAAGGCAGTTCAAAATATGAAAAGAAATTGAAAGGTCAGTGTTGAAAATTTTGAGTTATTAAAGTAAAAAGAGTTATCTCCCCTTACAAAATTTACAAAGATATACAAGAGCACCGCAGTGCGGCAAAATACGCCCGTCACGGCCGGCGGGTGTCAAAGTCGTCCAGACTCAGGCCGACTGGAAAAAGTCGCCCGGAGTGTAGGCCCGACTATCGATCTCAAAAAGACTATGCTGTAGTATTGCGATAGCTCAAGTACTATCCCGATAGTATTGCGATAGTCAAGAAAAAAGTTCTGGGTTTTTAAAAAAATGCCCATTTTTGACAATAAAGGGGGCATAACTCTGCTAAAAATAGTCGCCAACGTCTGAAATTTAACAGGAACCAAAATTCACAGGTGCCTTCCCTGTATGATGAGAAAGCTAAATATGAAATTTGGTTACAATAGACAAAATGTAAGTAAAATTATTATCAGGAAACAATATATTGTTAAAAAAAATGTGTGAAGGGGCATAACTCTGAAAATACAGAGTCAAACCAAAAACCCGTAATATATATTAAGTCACTTCATTCATTGTATCACCATATCAAATTTGAAATCAATTGAATCCAAAATAAAAAAGTTCTGTTTTTTTTTTTTAAAAATGCCCATTTTTGACAATAAAGGGGCATAACTCTGCTAAAAATAGTCGCCAATGTCTGAAACGCAAACTCGTCCGAACTATTGTGGTATGGAATATTTGTAGGAAGTTTAATAAAAATCGGTCAATAAATGAAGGTGAGAGAGCGCTAAGAAGAAAAGTTAACGGACGAAGTGTGGCTTATTTTAAATTTTAAGGATGTAAAGGGGCATAACTCATAGAAAAATAATTTAACAGGAACCAAAATTCACAGGTGCCTTCCCTGCATGATGAGAAAGATAAATATGAAATTTGGTTACAATAGACAATGGTAAGTAAAATTATTATCAAGAAACAATATATTGTTAAAAAAATTGTGTAAAGGGGCATAACTCTGAAAATACGAAGTCAAACCAAAAACCCGTAATATATGTTAAGTAACTTCATTCATTGTATCACCATATCAAATTTGAAATAAATTGAATAATTAAAAAAAAAGTTCTGTTTTTTTTTTTAAAATGCCCATTTTTGACAATAAAGGGGCAAAACTCTGCTAAAAATAGCCGCCAACGTCTGAAACGCGAACTCGTCCGAGCTATTGTGGTATAGAATATTTTTAGGAAGTTTAATCAAAATCGGTAAATAAATGAAGGTGAGAGAGCGCTAACAAGAAAAGTTAACGGACGGACGGACGTACGGACGGACAGCGCTGGGTATACCATAATACGACCGTCGATGACGGGCGTATAAAAAAGTACCATATCGATGCTATTTAGAGCTTTATAAGTTTCATATTTGGTGCCTTTTTTTTCTTAAATTAGTTTTTGTATGAAGAAATACTACCATAGATAGGAAATAAATAACACAAAACCAAATTATCATATTTGTTTTCATTTAAAATGGATTTTATTGAAGCGGGCTGTTTGAAATGGACAAAATAAGAGGAAGTGGGTGGGGTAAATTTTACATGGCCGTAGAGCCAACTGTTGTTCACCAAAATGTACACTTTTTCTATTTTTTCATTCATCTTAAATAGCTCTTCAATACAAAACCATCATAGAGTGTTTTCATATACTTTGAAAGTTTCCCAAAGTCATGACATTGATACACCCTTAAGTGTTCATCTGTATTTAAAACTAGAAACAGGCTATGGAGTTATGAGTCGGCTTAAGTTAAAACTTGGTGTAGGCTAGTTTTAATGTTAAAATACAAGTTCGCTCCACTTTAACAAATTACTCTTTAGATACTCCTTTACACGCATTCAATTTATTCCTCCATTGAAGAAAATAGTTCCAATTTATACAATCTGAATATGCATTATAAGAAACATTTTTTAGTATATTCTAGCAGATGATAGCTTATGCAGGCTCAAAGTAAAGCAGAATACGCATTGACACACATCTGCTTTACTTACAACCTGCTTTAGGCAGTCCATTATATTCAATACAAGAAACAGGATGTTAAAGGTTTACATGTTTGAGTATCAGAAGTTCGACTGTAAATAATTTTGTTCCTTTCTTTGTATTAAATGGTAGAACGCTGGTCACATAATTTCCTTAAACTTCATATGTTCACTCAACGAAGACTCGGATCGCTGACGATCTACACAGTTTGATTTTATGCTTTATGAACAGCTTATGACCTAAATTTTAAAGCTTCTTTATGGGATCTTCACTTTCTCTCTGATCAGGTCACTTAAATATGTAGACTGAGCGAAATAAATATCCACTTGGCTCACATGTGAAATAGGAGGAACTAATGATATGCCCCTGCTCATTAATTGGTAAGCAGACTTTTTCTCTGTGTTCATTTTGAACAATTATTATTACAAGGACAGATCAACATGGGGCGCCCAAGAAAGATGTACATCGATCAGCCGAGTGAGGATGCGGACTGCCCAGCAGAACATCTACCAACACTGATGGAAAACAGAGACGAGTGGAGGAGTTTGGTAATGCGATTCCGTGTAAGCAGCGCGCCCCATAGATAGATAGAAATGCATGTAGCTTCACCATTCACTTGTGTTACCATTATTGTTCATTTGAAAATAGGTATTGTGTTCATCATAGTCGTAACAAAATGTCTCCAGTAATTGCAATTAACCCATTACACCATAAAACACCTATACTATGGATTGGCGGCCAATTTCTGAATGCTAGCGGGTTTATTGCGGCAGAACAAATGCCGCCGGTGGCCCACTGGTGGCCCACTGGTGGCCCGCTTAATCTTGCAAATTTGCATAGAAATCCGCTGGCGGCCCGTTGTTGATAGGAAAGGGCGTGCCACTGGCAGCCCGCTGTCGACAGGAAATGGCGAGCCACTGTCGGCCCGCTTTCGGAATGCTTGCGGATTTAGGGCGGCAGAGCAAATACCGCCGGGGTCCCACCCGCCCGCCGAAGTATGTTGTCGGCGGGCCGCCATGTCCCGCTTTGCACTTACGAAGGCGGGGCGCCGGCGGCCAGCCGACGACAGAATGGCGGCCCGCCGGTGGTCCGCTTTCGAGCTCAAGATAGCGAAATCTAACTGTATAAATAAATATACGTTCGACTAAAGAGGGTTCGAGTTATATATGTTCGTTTATATTTGATGAATAGCGATGTAACCTTGTCATTATATAACTGAAACACAGCTTAGAAATCCGAACTGTATCACACAGTTGGGACCAAGATCAGACGTCATATAATTCGACACTTAATCATGAACCAGTTTTTATTAAATAAGTGTCAATAGTTTCTCACTGAAATTGCTAACACTATAAACTTGGAAACATAGCCGACGGAAAACTTTAAACAGACCATGATTCATCTAGTTATGGCGGTTTACTCATACGCCTCTGAAATCGCAAATGAAAACATATCCAATCCCCTATTTTCTTGTCCATTTTGTACTATTTAGGTTGGTTTTAAACAATCTATTGCACCATTACTAGCGATGCAGACCCTGATCAGAGGGCGGTCCTCACTGTTTGAATAGGCCGAGTATACGTTTTGTAAAATGACGTGTATACTCGTCACTAGGGTTCAATGTGTTAACTCTTTCACTGCCAATAGCCCCAAAAGGCGACTTTGAAAACGCTTTTGATCCCGTTCAGACGCCGCGTCACGCGGCATCTGATCAGAATACGAACTGTTTGACAGTCATATCTACACTTCTTCAGCCAAAAAACCCCCTAAAGCTGACATTTAAAATATTTGCAGACAACACTACCAATGCAGACGATGTTTTAGCGATAAGAAGGTTAAAACAAACCATAAAACTTGGCAGTGAAAGAGTTAAAAAGTTGAAGAAGCGAATCGACAATTACCACTTTATTACATCCTGATAGCATGCGTGTTCATGGTACTTTTTAAGACCAACCAGGTGCAAAATAATTAGGTTCTTACAGCTTAATACTTTATTAATATGCTCATGTTGCTCAAGTTACAATTACTTTTCTTTGTATGTAACACATGTTCTATGAAATGAAATGATGTCAATGTGGCCATTCCTGAGTCTTTAGAGCACAGTAACTGACAGGTGGTTTGTGGAAGGGTAATCCAAACAATATTTCAGGTTACACGGAAAGAGGAATAGTCAACGCCGACAGGTGATTATTCAAACGTTTTATGCCCCTGTACGACTAAGTCAAGAGGGAGGGGCAAATTGTTTTGACATGTCTGTTTGTTTGTCTCTGTTTGTTTGTCTGTATATTACCTTAACCATGACCATAACTTTGTATATACATATACATGTGCTAGATACGTAATATTCGGCATGTGTTCATGTTTGACAGAGGTAAAGGTCATTAAAGGTCATGGTATCATCAGCGGGCAATGTGTTTCACAACAAGCATTATTTTTTAAATTCTGATAAATTAATCTATTCGTGAGTGGCAAACAGTTGAGTTCGATCATTTTGTAGTGCGCAAATATGGTTTAGCACAAACTCTTTCGTTGCGAAACAATAATCTATTTTCCACTGCATTAACTTCGAAATACTTTGAATCAGATTATGCTTGGTAAAAAGGAATTACACTGTACTACGAACTCTTCAAAGCGCTAACAGGGCATGTCGTTTGCCTCTTACATTTTGTTTGTCTGTCCACATTGGTCATCATTTACCGGTATTAGACATCATATTTGGCATGTATATTCAACTCAAGAAGCCCTTGAGCTCTATGCAAGTTGGTTTATGCCCAACAAAGGTCAATTTCATTTATAGGCCCTGTAAAGGTAAAATAGGCTGAATTTATACATGGAAATGTGCTAGAGCCTTCATATTTGACATGTGTACTTAGCCCGTGATACTCTATTTTGTCATGTATAAGTTGGGTTATGTATGACAAAGGTCAATGTCATTTAGTTGTCAAATAGGCTTGATTTAATATTTGGCTGTATATGTGGAACTACATGTACTAGAGCCTTCATATTTGACATGTGTTCTCAACTCAAGAAGCTCTTAAGCAGCTCAATACAAGTGTTCATGTCAGACAAAAGTCAATAACATTTAGAGGCCATGGTCACATCAGGGTGCAAAGTGTTTCATAAACGCATCTTGTGTTGATGATACATGCATTTTAACCCTTCACATGATACATGTTAACTCTTATCGCCATATATATTTACAGGGATAATGTGTAATCATGGATAACCTGAAATTGCTGAAAATTCAAGGATTTCACGAAAACCCGAAATCTCCCAGGGAAAAAGCGTTATTTTGAAGCTTTTCGTTGATGTTCTATAAATATTTGGCAATTAGTTTTGGTTTAAAGCCGCATTGTGTTTTTGAGAAACCTGCATAAAACGGTTGTTTTGGGTCCCATTTGAACTACGTGGGACGTGATTCTTTCACAAAAACCGGCTTTATTTAAGAAATTCGCTTCTTAAATTTTATTTATAATATTTTGGTGCAGCACAAATTAAAAAGCCTCCCTTGTGAATGGAAAGAAGGACAAATCTGTAAATAAAGGGCTCCAGATAACGGAAGTATATCGTAAACTAAAATTATTTATTTCTGCTTTTAAACCCAATGGTGTCATACTCATTAAAATTGTCTTGAAGAGACGGTTTAATCAGTAGTAACACCATAGCATTCGGTGCTGAAATGAGTGAGAAAATGTTAGATAAGTTCAGATTACTCCCGCTTATACATGTGTAACTGGAGCATCTGGTTAACCCTTATTCTGCTGCACAGACGTCTGCTTTGACATTGTCGTCTGCAACATTTGTTCAGTTTAGATTTATGCATTGTTTTAATTAAACAAACCTTAAGACGAGTGTCAAACAGTTTGGATCCAGATGAGACGCCGCGTAACGCGGCGTCTTTCTAGATTCAAACAGTTTGTAAACGCCGTAAAGTTACGACCAGTAGGCACAGGGTTAAACACTATGAGGTCCAGTCAAAACGTGTAAATATTATTCACGGTGGGTAATCGATTAAAAACATTTACGGAGAATCTATACCTTGAGCTTGCTGAAAATGACTGTTTCAGCCTTGTCCGCTCTCTAACTCAAACACTTCTTTTGGGATATTCACCAAACTTGCTACAAATGTTTATTAGTATAGACTCTAGGTCAGGTTCAATAACTAGCAAAATCGCTTGAGGCATGTCTGAGTTATTGCCCTTGAATAATTAAAAGATGAAATTTTTAGTCATTCAAGGGCAATAACGCCAACGTTCCTTGTGCGATTTTGATAGTTAAGATGACTGACCTAGATTTTATATTAATAAACATTTTCAACAAGTTTGGTGAATATCTGATATAAACTGTATGTGTTAGAAAGCAAAAAATGCTGAAACATTCATTTTTAATACTTAAAGGGCCAAAACTCAGACATGCCACATGCGATTTTTGTAATATACAAACTAGACCTAAATCTTATATAATTAAATATTGTCAGCAAGTTTAGTGTATATCCGATAAAAACTGTATGTGTTAGGGTGCAAAAATGAGTGAAACAGTCATTTTTTTTAAATAAAAAGGCAATAACTCAGATATACCTTATGCGATTTTAGTAGTAATCAAACTCAACCTTGATTTTATATCAATGAACATTTTCAGCAAGTTTGGTGAAGATCCAATAAAACGTATTTGTGTTAGAGAGCAAAACTTGCTGAAAACAGTCATTTTTTAATACATAAAGGGCAAAAACTCAGATATGTCACATGCGATTTTAGTAATAATCAAGCTATACCTAAATTTTATATGAATAAATATTTTCAGCATGTTTGGTGAATATCCGATAGAAACTGTTTGTTTTAGAGTGCAAAAATGACTGAAACAGTCATTTTTTTATTAATTAACAGGCAATAACTCAAAAATTCCTTATGCGATTTTAGTAATAATCAAAATGAACCTTGATTTTATATCAATGAACACTTTCAGCAAGTTTGTGGAAGATCGGATAAAAAATATACGAGTTAGAGAGCGGACAAAAAAGTGTGATAATCTAACTGACTGATGGATGGACGGGCGAAGATAGATACGGTTGCACACGGTGAAGTTGATTCCGACTGTATCACGTGATACTAAGCCGTGTGGTAATGTTTATGTCAGACGTTCTATTTTCGGTTTGTTATGATTTTAAATCGGCCTTTTTGGTGATTTAGGTCCGTCTTCATCATTTCATAGATCAGTTTGGCCCATAAGAATGTTCAAACATTATTATTAACCGTTATTGTATTTCAGACATTAAGAAAAGGTCTGAAAACACAATGGGACTTGAAGTAATGAATCTTACCTTGTTTAGTTCACTAGGTTCAAAGGTAAGTACCGCGCTATAAAATATTTTGTTAACCTTAATAACAAGACAGCTGTCTTGTTTTCTTTTATTATTCTGGCATAAGATATATATGCACACTGTTCACTTATTGTTATTAACTTGTGCGAGAAACTTTGTTTGAATGTTAATTAGACCATGATATTTCAAGAAAGCATGATGTTTTAAACCAAAAAAAAAATGTCATGATAATACAAATCTATTTATTTGAAGGAAAATGGACATTTCATCAATTCCCTTAAACGCCCAGTGATTACGCGTAATCCCTTAAAAGTCTAGGGAGTATGCGTAATCCCTGATTACATGTTATCCCTTTAACAAATGTAATATATATTAAACAGGTCAAGACAATCATTTTGTATTCAGTCCTTTTGCCTTAAAGGTTTGAATCAACCGATATTTTTCCTTAAAAAGGTTAAAATAAACGTTTTTTGGAGATTAAGCGGATTATTGTTCCACTAACGCTTCTTATTAAACTTAGCGAACAATATCAATCCAGACCAAGCGTCGCGTGTTGCAATCGTTTTCGATAAATCTCCACTCATACGACCAAACACTATACTTATGAAGTGAATGTGTAGACACTAATATTAAAACAGACGACAATGTGTATGTGAACTGATAAAACAGAAAATAACAATTGGCTGAGAAAGGGTTAAAACAAATACGTAGGTATGTGTCCTCTTCAGTAAAATCAGTTACGCATTTACTGATATGTATGATAAAAAAGAAAACTTCTTTGATATATTCTAGAAGGTCGTTATCTGTTTTGTTTTTCGTACAACGGGTTACCACCAATCCTCATAAAACATGTTCTTTTCTCAACGAGTTTTCGGTTAAAGGCATTAATTATAGAAAACGACTAGACAGTAACTCATCTTATGGTTTAAGATAACCATCATTATTAACAAGATCTGACAACGAGACCAGCATGCCTGTTTAACCTTATCATGCCAATCGAGACTTGACTGGTAATTACAAACAGTTTGGCTCCAGATCAGATGCTGCGTAACGCGGCGTCTGATCTTGATCCAAATTGTTCGGCACTTGTCTTTAAGTTAATTTTGTTAAAAAATGTTTAAATCTGAATCGACCTTTTTGTAGAAGACAATTTCAAAGCAGACGATATTATATTACTGCAGGATTAGGATTATCATGGAGCCGCTGCTAGTCTCGCGAGATGACTGAAATTATATCGATAGAATTCTATTTCATCGCTGATAAGTCAATAATTGTTACAGAGGTTGAGAACTGGGTGCCAGTTTTCAAACGATCATCGGCATTATGTTATCAGATGACGCTTAACCTTAAGCCTGTCATGAGCGAACTTGTGGTTACTGTTGCAAACAGATTGGATTCAGATGAGACCCTGAGTAACCCAGAATGTTACATTGATCTAACCGTTTGATACGCTAATGTAAATCATTAAAAGGATAACTAAGAGGAATGCAAAATGCGACATTTAAAAACAAATAATTTCTAAAGGTATTATAAGTTGTGTACTTAGTTCGGAAAAAGTTTAAACTGCTATAAAGAATCTGTTTGAATATTTCATTGTTATATAAGTTGGATCATGAGTGTTTCTTTTTACTGCAGGTCCTAAGTCATGAAATCCATTTTATAACTACTTAAACAAACATTGCTAGACAGTGTATACCCTGATGAGACGCCCCGTTTTTACGCGGCATCTCATCAGTGACTGCACTATTCGCTGCTTTATTGTTTATCTATATTGAACTATTTTAGCAAGCACACATTAAGGAGTTATGTGTGCAATATCCATTTTATAAATGGGTTAATGGTTGTACGAAATATTTTACCAGACTGAAAATTTTGGCTGCGCACTGATTGGTTCGATCACATCTCCCTGCTTACTCCACTGACTGGTAATTACCGGAATGATGGCAAATGATATTGGCCGGTAATTACAGAAATAGTGAACAATTACACATAAATCATTTTATGTTGGCATAAAATATATTGATGTGGCATTGCCCACTTAGGGTTGTGATACACACAGTACCGAACTCACTTGTATGGAAAAGAGAAGACATATACGTAATGTATGTTTGTTAATGGGTATTTTATTTGAAATGCCATAAACTTAAGATCAATGTTATAGAAAGTAAATATCTAATTTACATATCTGGGCGACACAAAAAACCCGTCACAAGTGAAACGACCGCTATAGATGAAAGGTAAATTTATATGCATAAGACAATACATGCATGTGACAGAATTATCTGAAATTCTAAATGTTACGATGATCTGTTAGAGCTATAAATACATGCAATGTTTTCGCTTTCTCGTCCTATGGTGGAGTAGAGAAAACAAGATGTTTTGACACATAAACCGCGCGAACTCGCGTTTATCGAGAATGCCCTAAAGGAAGACTCGCGGCCGCACGCTCAAAGGTACCAAATAACAAGATAAATATTTTATTGATCTAAACCATACACAGTTTCCAATCAATACAATACCGAATAACAAGCAAGGGTTGTCAAACATCTGCAAAACCACGCCCAATATTTTCACAATGTGCTAGATCACACATACATCCAAATAAACATATCGACACTATTATCTAAAAAAAAGATGTGGAATGATTGTATATTTATTTTGTTAACATGGTTACTTGCTAAACTATTTAAACTCCTAGATGTCCTAGGTAAGTATTGGTGAACAAGTGTACACATGATGGAACTATTTTCCAAAGAATGACGATCAACAGAGTAATAGTAAAATGCACTTGCACCCATCTGTAAGATTAAGTAATAAAATAATTCTGTAAATGATTACTAGGTTCAACAACAAGTAATGCTTCTCATAACAGAGGAAGATGTTTGGTCACAAGTCAGTGGGCGATATTCATTTACCCCTTCACTGCCTTACCCCAACTACTTAAGTAACATTCAAACTACAACGTACAATCGTATTTGGATTCTGATCAGATGCCGCTGTCGCGTTGTGTGGTCAGAATCCAAACTCTTTGACATTCATACCGATAATTCTTCTTTAAAACTGCTTTAAATTTTATTCAGAAGTTATAGTTAGGCAATACTTTTAAAATAATGAAATAGTACAATGTTTGGCAGCATGTTTGGCATATCTTTACGATCTCTCGGTCGTTTGGCAATATGCAGAATAGAGGTATTCAGAAAGCACCCAGTTAACTTAAAACAATGATAATGGATAGCTTGAATCGCACTGTTTTGGTTTCGCATGAAAATACGCTGAAAAAGGCGACAGAGAAGGCTTAAGAGAATTTTGTTAGATGTTTTACATGTATTTACTTACTGTGCTGGCGGTCTTTTTGATTGTAAGGTTGTGGAACAGGGTTTATATTTTATGTACACTGTTCGTCTTTATAGGTGAATATAGGAGATAAGTGTGAGGTTGGGCGCCCCTAAACCCAGGTTTAACCCCCCAGTGGTTGTTAATGGTTAATTTATAATTAATTATTGATTGCTGCTGACCGTACCAAGACGGGCTCCTATGTTCGCTTTGCTTTATGTTTGTCTTGCGTATTGTTTTCTGTTTGGTGTGTGGGATTGCGTGTGTGTGTATGTATGTGTGTGTGTATGTATGTATGTGTGTGTGTGTGTTTGTTATGGTATGGATGTGTGTGTGTTCTGCTTTAGAGATGGGTGTATTGTTTGTGTTGCGTTTCCTGCTTGAGTCTTCTTTCGTATTTATTTACTATTTCCCAATATACGCGTTTTAGCTAAAACAATTTATTTCCATTGCAACGGATGAAGAAAGATGTGGGGATGGATAATCCATAAAACCCTTTATCCTTAAAATGTTCAAAAAGTTGTCATTACCTATATTTTATTGCATTGCGTTTTGTTTCGGTCCATTGGGAAATGGCGCAACGTCTTCTTCAGTATACAGTGCTCCGCTCCTTCTCTACAACGACACCCAATAGGAGACAAAGAGTGCATGGTGTTCGGAGGAGTTGTTATAAGAAGGACATTTTCCTTACATGTTCAATTAGATTGAATCCAGATCAGACGCCGCGTCACGCGGCATCATATATGGATTCACGCTGTTTTCACTTGTCGTTGTTGTTTATGTCGAAATGTCTAATATTTTGAGAAAAACAGTAGACAACCATTTTGAGCAGACGATATTGTTACAGTGAAAATGTTAGAATAACTATATTTGGAACGTCGTTCTTCATTCGTGATAGGGGTGGGGGGACTCATTTTTGTTAGGATGGAATCGTTGTTCGGAGGGCCGTAACAGTAGGTAACCGTCCCACGCGAGCGAGCGCGATTCAGCTGTGTTTTATCGATCGATTAACCGCGAGTCGGCGGACAGGTATCGATCGGCGAATCGACGACTGCATTATTTGGAAAATGCATGAGTAAATAGATAGTTTCCGATCCGGTCGTTCTTCATTCGTGGTGGGGTTGGGGGGGCCTCATTTTTGTTAGGATGGAATCGTTGTTCGGAGGGCCGTTGTAGGGAGGGAATACTTAGTAATAAATCAACTTGGAAACATGTAGATTTTGTCATATTGTCATATATTAAATTGTTTTGATAATTAGCATTTTGACTAAATAGATAATGTCAGGCCATGCCGAACCTGTTTTAATTCTGATAAGACGATTTGTAAGTCGGCAGTTGGCGTCTAATACGGACCCAAACTATTTGCAAAAAATAATGCGCAGTCGAACGTCGATAAATCGAACACACTCAAGTCGAATTTATACTTATGTTTTTAGTTTACTTATCTTATTTCATCATTTTTTATTCGATTATGTCGTATAATATAGTATCTACCCGTACTTCAAAGTTAAATCTTACATGTGGATCAGGTTAATAATATAAACGTCATATGGATCTTTATAATCGTTGTCCTGTCATAATATCGTAGATTTCATATTGCACCTGAAACCTTTGTCAAATTCACCGCTTATATATTAAATAATTCCATCTTTTATGTTTTAATGCTCTACATTTTCATTTTCGTGTTGTTTTATATTGAAATTCATATCAGCAAACAGTGTAGACTCTGATCAGACGTGATCAGAGTCTGCAATTTTTGCCTATGTCACTTTTATTGGACGCTAGGTACAAATAGGTTAAGATATAATGCATATTTTTGTAATTAATCGTAAAGACGAGTATCGAAGACCCAGATGCCGCCTTACGTTACGTCTGATCTGGATAAAAACAAGAGCCGTATACGGCCCTAAATCGCTCACCTGGAACCGTTGATGTAAATGTAACATATCTTGAGAAGCTGAGAAATTATGACAATATGATTGTGCCAATTGCTGAGTAGATGGTGCTGTGTGCCAAATACCTAAGCTCAGGGTACTGTGGCGTATGACATTAACATTTTTATAAGGTTTCATTGAAAAACTCCATTTTTCGCTCCAGGGACCTAGCTATGCAACGGATCGCCACCAATTGAACAATATTTGTAAAATACCTCAAGAAGTTTCACCATGCCACGTATCAAAGCTCTGGCCGTATTAGTTACAGAGAAGAAGATGTAAGAAGTTGCACTTTATAGCTCTTTTTAAATATGTGACCCCGGGGCGGGATCATGTTTTACCCCAGACATAATTTGAACAATCTTGACTGAGGACCTGTAGTTGATATCTAAGTTCAGAGCACTGTGGTTTCAGACAAGAAGATTTTTAAAGTTTTAATTGAAAACTTCTTTTTTAGCTCCTGTGGCCTAGGTATGCAACGGACCGGAACCACTTGAACAATATTGGTAAAGTACCTCTATAGGTAGTTTCACCATGGCAAATATCAAAGCTCAGCAAGATAAGTCTATGAAAATTTGTGACCCCGGGACGGGGTCATTTTTTACGCTGGGGACATACTTTGAACGTTTTTATAGAGGACCTGTAGATGATACTTTGAGCCAAATATCTAAGCTCAGGGTACTGTGGTTTCAGACAAGAAGTTTGTATTGAAAAATTCTATTTTTAGCTCCTCTGACCTAGATATGTAACGGACCAGAACCATTTGAACAAAATTTGTATAGTACCTCTAGAAGTTACACCGTGCCAAATTTCAAAGCTCTAGTCATATTAGTTACAGAAAAAAAGATGTTTGAATATTTCACTATTTTTAATTGAATTTTTTATTTTTAGCTCCTTTGACGTAGATCACAGGGATCTGACACGATTGATGTTTTAGGGAAAAAATTGTAAGAAGGTATATATAGAGTCTCTATATATACCTTCTGACATTTTTTTCTCAAAAAGCAACCGTGTCGGGGCCTTGTGACCTAGATATACAAACGGACCAGAACAATATTAGTAAAGTACTTCTAGAACTTACACCATAGCTCTAGCCATATTAGTTACAGAGAAGGAGATTTTTTGAAGATTTCACTACATAACTCTATGTACATTTGTGACCCCCAGGACCGGGGTCATTTTTTACCCTAGGGACATAATTTGAAAAATCGTGATAGAGGACTTGTAGATAATGCTTTGTGCAAAATATTTAAGCTCAGGGTACTGTGGTTTCAGAGAAGAAGATTTTTTAAGTTTTAATTAAATTTTATTTTTTTAGCTCCAGTGACCTAGATATGCAACGGATCGGAAATATTTTATCAGCTTTCAAAGAGTACCATATAAAGATCATTCCTGCAAGTTTTGATTAAAATCCATCCAGTAGTTTAGGAGGAGATGTCTTTTTAAGAAATTGTTTACGACGAACGGACGACAGACGACGGACACATGACGATCAATATAGCTCATCTTGGCACTTTGTGCCAGGTGAGCAAAAATCGTTTGAAAATAGCATTGAGAGTCAGTCGTTTGCGCCAAATGTTATGGATTATGTCTTTTTCACGACTGTTTAAAGTATTGTATTAGTGTAGTGGAGAAGACGTTATTCTTTCAAGAGAAACGCGTTTGTGCTGAAACATTTATTTTCATTGCAAATAGTTTGGAACCAGATCAGACGACAGGTGTCTTTAGGTCTGATAAGACTCCAATTTGAATGCAAAACGTATCATTTTACTTTTAATCATTTAATTGCATTGTGTTTGCGTTAAGTTTTGTTGGAACGGGGAAGAACCTCTTCTTAACTATATTACTTATTTCATATTGTCAAGTTCTGGTAGAGAAAAGTATTTTTGAGCTATCTTTGTAAAACAGGTTACCTGCATTGCGAGGCGAATTGTGACCCACAGGCATGATAAAAAAACAAAAACACCTAGGTAAAGTTCCACTAGGAAATACACCAAAGAAACCAATTTATTATTTAGAGAAAAACTATTTATAAAGAACTTGTTACAGTGAACGGGCGTTTTTCTTTCCCATTTACGCTATTATTATTATTATTATTATTATACCCGATTTATATAGCGCTTTTTTCACACAGGAGTTGTGCGTTCAAAAGCGCTTCACATGAAATTATTTAAATGTACCTACAAAGCGAGAAAGACAAATAACTACATTTAGTCCGGGCCGGAAACTCAAAATATCATCTGAACCTTGTACTGAGTTGCATAGTAAATGTTTTTGCAGTTATGAATAGCTGATACCTTGTAGTCTATGAAACCGATTGATGATCATCTGTCACCATTGGGCAACTCTCAGAATCCAAGATGGCCGCCAAGATGACCGCCACAATTGATAAACTCTTATTAACCCATCATATACATGGTAAAACATTGCTCTAAAAGCCCAAAAATGACTGATACGTGCTTTTAAATATTCATTGGCTCTTATATATTACTTTGATAAGGTTATTCTAAGCTAAATTTAAAAAAATAGTCAAAATGGCGGCCATTTTGCCTAAAAACCAGGTGATCCAACCACTAGTTATTTGATTACCAAGCTTATGCCCTTACACTGTCCGTGGGCAACAAGTATTGTCCTCTTTGGATATCTACATTTGTAATGATGCAAGACTGGAAGCCTTTGGCAGCTCCCAGGATCCAAGATGGCGACAAGAATTGTTACACTCTAATTTATATAGTTTATCATCCATCCGATTACCAAGCTACAGTCTCACAACTGTGCTTGGCCATCCAATAATGTCATCTTTGGATGTCTATAATTGTATTGATGCAAGACTGACAATCTTTGCAGCTCTCAGGATCCAAGATGACGGCAATAATGGCCGCCAGAATCGATAAATTAAAATCAACATATCTTATCATCCATCAGATTCAAATACGGTTAAGTGCCTTAATATGAGTAGAATATGTCATACAGTATTTATTTTCATCAATTCATTACTAGGCGTCAGAACCAATCGATATTTTTCAGAAAAAACGCTGGATCGATAACAACAAATTGTTATTCCGGAAAATATCGAACGTTACCGATGACGCAAGATGCTGGATATATTGTTGGGTAACTACCTTAAACAAGGTGCACCAGTTTAATCAGCATTTTAATGATATAAAATGATGAGGCTATTTGCATCAACGCTTTTCAATTACAACAGCAACATAACTATAGAAATTATTCTTATTTCACAATACTATAAGTACCTATACTTATCATTCATAGCTCTGATTCTACTATACTTTGTTTGTTCATTACAACAAATACTTTCTCCACGGCATGTACTGAATACAGTGCAAGAAAGGCGATAACTATTGCAATGACATCGCATACTGGGTCACGGTGCCTGACTGCCACATGAACACTTAATCATTTTCAGTACATCCTGTGGTGCATACTGAACTTCATAGGGAAGTAGAAATAGCAAAAGCTATTTCTGGTTTTCATCTTTGAACCAGCCAAAGTCAATGGGATCCATTACTGGAGGGTCCGGACCAAAAGCATGCTTCCATACACATGCTTGAAAGTGTGCTCATTTGAGATTTTCACAAAACGCTTCAGTAGTTGGGGGAAGTGTATCAAGAATCAGTGCAAATACAGCTGTTACCCGGCCGTTTTGGACCAAGCTCTAATTCTGGCATTAGACATTGTTGTTGCATTATCAACACCATAGCACGATGCGACGAACTCTGATGTTTCCTTTTCAACATCTTGTATGTCTGCTGTAACATCTCTTAGTGACTTCAGGGAATGTTCCTTGGAGTTTAGGACTTTAAGCACTTTGCCCTTGCCTATTGCGTAAAGGCTTGGAACAATGTCACATCCAGATATTGCATGAGCAGCCGGTAAGTCAGCCACACTGTCTTTGTGTGCATCCGCAGTTGCATTTATGTCAATGATTGTTCTGTCCTGCGCTGGAGATTTCCATGATGACAGGAATATTAATTCCCTGTTTCTGAAAATGGTACAGTACAAGGATAAACACATATGTGTCATCTGCTATGATATTTACGCATCCACTTGATTACACAATAAAAATGATACAATATTGAGATGCATGGAAACATGGAAATTCTTTCAATATTATTACCAAGATTATGAAATTGTGATAGTAAGTTTGTAAAATCTTTTTTAAAATGAGTCAAATAATGAAAAGATCAATGGCATGATTAAAAACAGAGTGGTTTTTCGTTTGTTTGTTTGTTTCAGTGTAGAGCCGGAGAGTAGTTCACAAATCGTAAAACGAATGTTTAAAACAATACTCTCCATGTTGTTTGGTTGAATTTGTTTGTTTGTTTCAGTGTAGAGCCGGAGAGCAGTTCACAAGTCGTAAAACGAATGTTTAAAACAATACCCTCCGTGTTGTTTGGTTGAATATTGTATAATCCATGGCCGTGGTACACCCTTAGTTCATAAACATAAAGCTGTCCAAGAATTACACCATAGACCCCTAGCCAAATGGTTTCAAAGCGATTGGGCAATCCCTACCAGCAGGATCTACCAGACAGGCACAAGGTCAATGGTACAACTCCAGAACTACCATTTAGACCCACAGCATCCACAGCAAGAACACAGCCAAGAGGTAGCAGTCATTGATTACCTACTTTTTTCTAATAACAGATATTAAAGAAGTGAGTTTTCAAACGTTTTTTGAAGGCTGCAATTGAGCTCGCATCTCTGGTGTCTGATGGTAGAATTGTTCCAGAGCTTTGGGGCTGCATGCATGAAACTTCTATCTCCAAACTTCACCAAACGACTTCTCGGCACAACCAGCGATACTGATTTACTCGCAGACCGCAACTCTCTTCCAGGTCTATACACGTCCAGCATACTAACAATGTACCTTGGAGAATCATTGCACATGGCTTTGTATGTGAGTGTCAGAATTTTGAATTCAACTCTGTGTTGAATTGGAAGCCAGTGAAGCTCCTTCAAGACTGGAGTAATGTAATTGTACCGAGTAGTCCTGGTAATGATGTGGGCTGCTGTATTTTGCACACGCTGTAGTTTTCGTAGTGAGTTTTGGGGAATCCCATATAGTAGTGAGTTGCAGTAGTCAATTTTTTGAAGTGACCAGGGAATTGACCAAAGTCTTTGTAGCTTCTGGAGAAAGGTACTGTCTAAATATTACCTATTTGCCGCAGCTGTGTGTAGCTAGACCTGCACACAGCGTTGGTGTGCTGTGTTATATCCATTTGGGAATCAAATCTAGTACAAAGGTTGTTCACACATAATGAAGGTTTGATTTTAGAGTTTCCCACTTGAACATGAAAATCTCCGGGAACGTTAACCTTTTTGGAGTGAAACAGTATGACCTCAGTTTTGTCAGTGACTCTAATGTCTGGAAATGTGAATGCTTCACATGTAATGACAATGCATCACTTGTTGTGACCGACTATAAGGCATGGGACTCGAGAAACAGTCGAGATTGACACTGTCTTGTTTAACGAGTCAAAGTGTTCCATATTGTACTTTTTATCAGATAAATCTTTAGCATTTGTTTATTGAAAAATTCTATTTACAAAGCTTTGCAGCATTCCATGATGCTCTGCAAAAACATTTTATGCAGTCTATTTGCTTTGGCTAGGGAATAAGGATGTCAATCACTTCGAGTTAAAGCATGCACGACTGGAATGGTTTCCAGGACAGTTAGGTCATACAACATAGTGTGACTAGGAATATTATACTCGTTTCTGTGATCCCGGCTCTCTCGGCCAGAGTTTGGTGTAATACATTGAATGGCAGTGAGACAGTAGAAGATTAAAAACATTAGTGTTTCTGACCAGAACAACTATTTTGTCATCATCGCTTGTAAGAAAAGAGAAAAATAATCCGTTGATGTACTCCTCTTGTCAAGCTTGGGTATTTACGTGTCTACATCAGGCTTGTTTGATTCGGCTTTTGACGTTTTGCTCATCAGGGAACCCACCAGCCACAACTGTGACTTGGTCATGTTGATCAAGCTCTACAGCCTGTTCAGAGAGAAAGAGCTCCTGACAAGTCAGTCTTGTTACTTGGAATTGCCCAAATCAACTGGCAGGGGTACCTTATATCAGCAAATAACACACAAACTGGGTCAATACCCTTGGCACTTCTCTTGCATGCCTCAGATTTGATTGACATCCTATAATACCTGCCATGTTTATTAAAACACCAATAAGATCTTCAAATGTAGAACCTTTCTGTGTCTTCATAATGGCAATCAGAAAGGCTTGCCCAAGACAGTAGTGCAGCTGTTGCCTACATTTGTGAACATATTTTTTCTGCTGTTACAATCTGATATAGAATGGCTGAATATCCTAGCAAGCGCTATCAGCAAAGACAATTGCTTATGGTTAATCCAAGTCCAAGTCCACTGTATGATAGACCGGTCAGCATTTGATACGGTATGTTTGCTGTCTCTAGAACATAATCCTTTCTGTATCAAATAGAGATGAAAATATCAGTGGTTTGTTCTTCTACAACGGTATTGGAAATCTGACATTCCGGTCCTTACATGGCAAAAGGCTTTCCTCAACAAATGCGTTGCGTTACCTTTGTCCTTTGCATTTAGGAATTCATTGTCATTTAATGGCTAAGTCCTTTGTTACAATGATTGACTAATCTGCATACTCTTCAATGGCAAGCATGTTGAATCATATACGACGTAAGTTCTAACACCAATTCGTCTTCGATATCTTGTGTCTGCTTTCTGAAGAATCAACAAGTATTGGATGAGTGAATTGGGTTTATCATCTCACCAACAGTTTTTCAGCTACAAAGAGATAGTGTCCTCTTGAGACAGATACATATATAGTGCAGCAAAACCATGATATCAGTCCATAGATACCTGCCATGATACCATAATCCGTCACATTATAAACTTATATCGGGCAGACCAGTAGTGCTAGTTCAACATTTCACCTACATCGAGAGAATATTGGATATTATTTCAGAAACTTAACTGCAGCTGGAAAATTAACTCTCTTCTGATCATACAAGAGGTATGCATTGGTCTCCTGAAGTCTTGTGAATAGGCTTTAAGAGCCGCATGGGGCTCATCATCATGACATTACATATTGATATGTCTGTCAAAATTCAAGCGGCACACTTCTCTTGTAATTTGCTATGTGGATCTAATATCATACGATAAAACTCACTTTCTTAAGGCAGTTGTGGTCTTTGTGATACAAATAATTCCTTCTCACCATTCTTCTTTCTGTTCAGCAAACCATGGCTTTTGTCTAGATCAACTTGTTTAAATCAACACTTTGATCTAATTGCTAGTAGTTTCCATTTCAGAAATTCATGAAACACATCTCTTGGAAGCTGATGCATTTTATTCAACTATCCATCAAGCATTATTTGTGTGGTCAAAATGCTTGAACAAGAGGACCATACTGACTCTATATAGTTCAGCTGTGTCATTAGCATTTGACACAAGAGCCGCTGGGAGGGGACAATTTTGATACCAGGGCTATGATCTTAACAAACCTGTTAGAGGTCTACTACGTTATTCTTTACAAAACAAATCCTTTTCATTAGTAATGTTTGACCATATGGCAAAAGTTTTACAAAGTTTGAAGAATTTTACAGTGCTCCCTCTCTACAACAACACCCATCGGGAGTCAAAAAGTGTGTCTGTTGTTTAGAGGGGATATATTGAAATAAATTAATGTTGTTTATGCAACTGTGACAAGCATTGTTGTAAAGAGGGTATAATTGTAATGAGTGTAGTTGTAGAGAGCACTGTGCTTGGTGAGGATTTACACTAGATATCAAAGCTTTGGGCCTAGTCAGGTTTTTGACACGAGGTTCTTACATGGACAAAAGAAACTTACATGGACGATAGGGCAATGGTATTTTTTATCACGGAGATATGCTTTTTAAAAAGATTGATAGATGTCTTCTAGGCCGTACTATACACAAAATGTCTAAGCTCTGCGTTGTACGTGTTTTTATAAACACTGAACGGTTTGTGATGGCAGGGGCCAACCATCAGCCTAGGAGATGATTTAAACAAACAAGATAAAGGTCTACTGTGTTATGCTAATATACAAGCTTGAGCTTTGTGGTTTTTGACAATCTTTCTTTTCCTATAGAGGATAAGTCTATGCATAACTGTTAACACTGGTTCGGGGCCAATTTGTATGTGTGGAGATGGGGGTACAAGTTTGTAATTCTTGGTTTTTAGGTTTCTCTTTTTCATTAACCTTGGTTGCCATGGCAACTAATTTTTTTAAGGAGATACGTCCCATGAACATTCTTGTAAAGTTTTGCTTTAATAAACCATGAGGTTAAGGAAAAGCATATGTATTTGGAGTATTAATTTTAATCCAAGAATAACTGGATATAATAACTAAAAACCTGATTTTTCACTTTTGTTGCCATGACAACAGAAAGTCAACATGAAATCATTTTAAAGAGATTGACCCAAAAGATAGTCTTGTACAGTTGGTTCTTATCAGCCATGTGGCTGAGAGGAAAATGTATTAGGTGTATTAAATCCAAGAAAGACTGCATAGAATAATGAAAATTTGGAGTTTTTGTGGCCATTTTGTGTTGTTGATTTGTTTACCAATGTTTGGCCTTCAACTTCATTGGAGAGGGGGACAGACAACACACTGGATTCAAATCACTTCAATGATGGTTTACATTCGGTTTTCCAGTTGTCAATAAAGTATCTAAGCTTTGGGCCATGAGATTTATTTTACAAGAATTTTATTTTTTTAAGATTTCTCTATTTTTTACTTTGGTTGCCATGGCAACCAGACATCTTCATGTTATCATTTTTTTTATGGAGAATCAACCCAGGAACATTACTGTGAAGATTTGTTGTGATAAACCATATAGATTAGGAGAAGCAGATGTATTAGGTATATTTAATCCCAAAAAGATTGGATTTAAAAGCGAAAAATAGCGTTTTGGCGGCCATTTTGTTTTTTACCATTTTTTGGGCTTTCAAGGCACCGGAGAGGGTGACAGGCACCCTAAATGGATTCAGTACACTTTAATTATGATAAAAAGTTGGCCTGTCAACTTTTCTCCAAAAATGCCTCCAGAAGTTTGATTTCCCCAAAATCCGACTAGTTTTATTACGAATGTGGAAGTACTCAACAGAGGTACAGGCCCTTGAAAAACGAATAAGTTGTGAAATATAAACCCTGTAAGATGTAGAACGGGGAACATCGCGATCTAGATGAGGATAATTTACAAGTCCATGTGTGTATATTTACATTCACCATGTAAAGTCTTTATGTAATACTATTAAAAAATATGCAGTCCATCTGCCGGTGAACCTACAAATCGAAACTGGTTCTAGCCAGTTCGGATTTCTCCGTGCTATTCGTGGACTTCCTAAAATATACTACATCAGGCACTTAACTCTAAGCTTCCATTGGTCGACGGTCATATGACGCTAGCGGAGTGATACAGACCCAGTTGATCGACTACGAAACCTATATAGGTCGTTGCTATGTGGGTAAATGGGTTAAGAAAACAACCGCGACATGTATTATGAGAATGTGCTTTGGCAATAGATATTCAAGGTGCACTGTTTATTTGTTTGTCTTGTAAGTCTTTTCCAATCACAGAGAGAACGGTTACTGGGTAAAATCCTGAATTTATAATACAGTTACAGTACATGTAGTTGGGACTACTTTCTCACCTTATTTAGAAACTGGAATGGCTATTACATCGAGATTACATCTATCAAACCTCTTTGACCGGTATATGATATATTCATATACAGAAAAACAAATCTGATCAATATACACATTAAATTGACAAGACAAACATAGAGCATTCAAACATGCTAACCGTGCTTTCTGTGTTGTAAATTACATGTTTGCTGCTTTGCTTTATGTTTGTTGCTTTGCTTTATGTTTGTTGATTTGCTTTATGTTTAATTGAAGTTCATTATGATTCATTGAGTCATTTCTACTAAATGTAATCTACTGTGTGGAGGTTGCTGATCAGTTCCTTCCAAATCTGATTTGGGCGGATAAATGGTTTTACTCAAATTTTATCTGTCGCACTTTTGTGCCTTCTTTTGACTGTCAGATTCTTAGTTATACTCTTTTTAAGGCAGTTTTTAGGCTTAGGTCACGATCAGCAACTTTCACAC
Source organism: Gari tellinella (assembly GCA_922989275.2). Classification (NCBI taxonomy): domain Eukaryota; kingdom Metazoa; phylum Mollusca; class Bivalvia; order Cardiida; family Psammobiidae; genus Gari; species Gari tellinella. The sequence goes on along the minus strand of OV277857.1, from coordinate 34,239,486 downwards.
AGGTTTTCACATTGGCACCTAACTGGGGGCCATTATGCCTGTCCCCTTGTCAGGATCCATGAACCCAGATTAAATCAAATAGCATGTGCAGACGGTCACACATCCAGAGTGGGCACCAAATTACTAGATAATTATATAGCTGGTCTGGATCTGTGCTGTCTGCACATGAACCCAACTTACTTTGTAATCTTTATTCTTATATATATAATAACTGGGGGGGGGGGGGGGGGGGGGGGGGGGAAGGTGGTTATGAAATCATCCTATCCCGAAATAATCAATAATTATTAACAAACGGATCAGAGCCAGTTTAGATGCAGAATAACCGTACATCAAATATGACTCGGACCCGTTTGAAATAAACAGAAATAATTTGCAAGTACCCCTCTCATTAGGATTAGGATGGGATGATGGAACCCTACCCACCCACTTGTATATAAAGTCTCTATTTGTCTCTGTGTGTAGCAGGAAGACATGATATTTCGTCTGTGATAGATGCTAAATCTATAAATATATATTTATAAAACAGGTGTGTACGTTATAGATTTATAAACGCCCTTAACTTACCCCCTGCGAAGCTAATGTAGTCATACCGTCATGAACGTAAAAAAGATGTTGTTTATTCCTATAATACACTGACAATTTCGTCAATATCTGTCACTTTCAGAATTTATTTCTTTAAATCTGAGTTAGGGATATCTCTTTTAAATAAATCGACATTAATGTCCCTAAGCCTTCGAAATGAAACAGTTTTTCTTATGGGCGGAGGTTTTTCTGCCTTTGCTCTGAAAGACACAGAGAAATGGTCTCTTGAGATTTTCCACTACTGTCAGATAGTCCAGGGTCTGTGACTTCGATATTTGACACACAGTCTTCGTTATCTCTTGTGATAACAACGTCAAGAGTGTGTCCCCCGACATGAGTGGCTTCTTTGACATGCTGTTATAAACCAAATGAATCCATTGTACTGACGAAATTGACAGTGTTCCTATCGTTTGAGATATCAAGATGAAGGTTTAAATCCCCTACAATGATGATTTGTTTGTCAATGGTGGATTATTTCTATAAGAAAAGTGGCCATTCCTTGTCAAGAAAGTCTGAGATTTTTAGACCGTTTGCAGTGGACACTAAACTAAAAGACAACGTTTTAATAACAGAATTGAGTCTGGTCCATTTCGGGTCACCAATCGTCTGATCTGGCTCCACACTGTTTTCATTCGACATAAGGGTTTTTGCATTTATAAACGCATTCTATGGAAAGGAGTGACGTTTGCTCAAATGTTTGTTAGTAACCTTATCATTAATAAAAGCATCAAACCATGTTGGTGTAGAATTTTTGGGGCCAGGCAATCTATAACGTCCATTAAAATTGTCAAACGAGGAAAAAACTCACCAAAACAACTATTCATGCATTTACCAGTTCACTTTGTCAGAGTTATGACATCTTGAATATGGAAATATTATTGGTGTTAAACAGTTTTAATACTGATTCGATGCAGAATTATATGCCGTCCTGTCTGGATCCAAACCATTTGCAAATACTTGTGTACATTTCAACTGGTGTGAAGAGAACAGTGAATGGAGTTGCATGGTGGCCTTTAAACAGAGGTAACCGTTAAATATTTAAAGGTACTGCAAAGGGTTCCTATAGGAGCCTTTGGCGTTACATTTACTCTGCATTAAAGCTTCAACCTGTTACTTGAGTGGTGGCGTAATACATTTCAGGTTAGGACCAATTACCCTTATCATGCTGAATTGTCGTCTGCTTAAAATAAATCGTCTGCGAAAAAATAAAACTAATTTTTTTATCGTTTTATAAAATGAAAAATATATGAATTTGAAGGGCAAACAGCGGCGTCTGATCTGTATCCAAACTGTTTGCCAGGTCGTGCTGAGCATGATAAGGGTTAAATGATTTTTTACTAATATACTCAACAAAATTTCTAATCGGTCACCTTATATTTCAGTCGGAAAAAGAAATATGAAAAAATGATTAACCATGTGATTGTGTTACAATGCCAATGAAATCAATTTGGAAACAGAATATCACAATTTTTCGGCTATCAGCTTTCCGTCTAAGCTTAAAAAGCTACTTCTGTGGAGGGACCCCAGATTTTGAAAGTCACAGGAGTTCTTAGACGCAATGTTAGTAATGAGTATTGTCCCCATTAGCTGCAATAACAGTTTCGAATCGACTTCTCATAGACGAGAAGAATTCAGCAAAAGTATTGATGACCTAACTTTCTCACATATCGACGACGTCACGCTCCAATGCGTCAACGTTTGGAAGCTGAGGTAAGGGACGAAAACGTTTCTGGAGAATGTCCTAAACGTGCGCTGTAGTGTTAAACTCATCTGTATCATCGGGCTCAAGCTGTCTGATGATGACTTCATCTTTAAGTGGCCGTCAGCAGTGACTGCCCACCTCTCGCAGCCGATTACGTACCGTCTTGAGTGTGCCGTTTCGGTCGTGTTTACCCTTAAGTTGTCTTGCCGTCCTTGTAACGGGACGAAATCTGTCTCTCAGTTGGGTCACTACAATGTATCGATCTTCGGGGTGTCGGTATTCGCCATTTTGTTTCCTGGGGCGGTCTACTCTACTTCCGGTGACGTCAAATTTCCGCGTTATATAGCCTAAATGGTCGAACGTTTCCGGTTAAAAGTTCTAGCCACATGTAAATGGACGGAAACATTTTCTTATATGGAATACACGGAAATTAGTCTTGTTTTGTTTCCACTTCCGGAATTCCTCGGTGGTTGAATCTTATTTACCGTAAGGATACACCGACGTGCAACATTCCGACGGCTCTGTCCCTCTCTCCGTGTATTGTTTTCGCCATTTTAGGTGTTTTTCAGGCTAGGCAGTAATTTGAGATTATACTCGTATAATCTTGCGGACAGATACTTTCCTCCATACTTTACACGTGCAAATTAGGCTAAACAAGCCACGTGGTTGTTCTGACGTTCACGAAGTAGGACAACGTGTATAAATCCAAAAATAAGTAGCGCTAAGACCATATCATATTGTGTGTAAAATATCATAAATGTGAACTTAGTATTTAAAGACACATGTAGCTTTAAAAAGTGACCGATTAGAAATTTTGTTAAGTATATTCAACAAGACATTATTAGATATGCATTTGTCAACATATCAGTATCATGCAATGGACAGATTAGTGTTTTTCGAGTTCAAATCACTTCTGTTGATATAAAATCATTTAAATGAACTTTGAAAAAAAACTATTGCACTAGACAATTTTATTTCAGGCGATATCATAGCAGAATAGAAAAAAAACGTAACCCTTCACTTGCTACTCTATACTTTATTAGAATTAGTAAATACATGTAGTAATGACCCTGCCCATACTCCGTTAAACGCCGTGTCTGGTCAGGATCAATACTGTTTACCCGTCGTGTTAAGGTTGTTAAACAACCCTTTCTCTGTCCCAAAAGAACGTTAGCCGATGCTGATCAGAGCCGTAAGACATGTTAGGGTACATCAACATCTGGCTTAGAGTGAACGTTAATCTTTCTTAGAAATAACAACCACAACTTTAGGTTTCTTATTCTAAAATGACCATAAAAGTAACACCTTCACCGCCGTACCCAAAATACAATAATTGTTTGCAGTTTTGACCTGATCAAACGTCGTGTAACGCGATGTCTTTGGGTATCAAAACTGTTCTTGACACACAATATAATAATTCTTAAGTCAAAAAACTTAAAATTAAAATTTGAGAAATAAAAGCAGGCGAGATTTTTTTTTAATTGAAGACGTCATGTCAGTGGAGGGTTAAAGTTTTGTAAAAACAAATTCTGACGACAATCATTGGGCAGACGATATTATAGCAGGCAATGAAGTAACATTCAGACAATATGTTATGGGTTGATTGATGAGAAAGTAAGAACACGTACTATCACTAAAATAACATAGCAATATTACCCAGCTACATTCTCTAATAACATAAAATATGATAGATTAATTGTGCCTCGTACAATAATAACATCTGGTAAAAATGTAACTCCAGCTGGCATTGTATAGATCATTTCCCCACCATAGGGGACTAAAGTCGTCGACTATGAAAACATTCAAACCCTGATCGCGTAACGCGGTGTCTGATTAGGATTCAAAATGTTTGACACTCGTACCTATATTTCTACTGCCAAACAGCTTACTTTGCAATCATAGTTTAGTCAACAATTTTAAAACAGACGATTTAAAAGCGGTGAAAGTGTTATAGCAGATGATAACATTTGACGTTGAAAGGGATGAATAAGGGCCTGAACACACCTGTCAAGAAACCAATATCACTCTATCACTGTAATCATGATCTGCTCAAAATGTATGCATATACATGTATATCTCAACTATATTTTCTGGAATTTTGTCACAACAGCATTTGTTTTAACCTCAAATTATTTTGGATTCTGATCAGACACCGCGCTATTTGACGTCTTCTGAGGATACAAACTACCGGTATTTACAAATACCAATGTATTTCTCCTTGACGAAAATAGTGTTTATACTAAATTACTAATTTCTAAGACTGCTGTTTTCATGAATCTTATACGAGCGTACATAACCATCGGTATATCGGACGAGTTCTTTGCAAAAACTGATACAGTAGAACCCTTCCATTATGATCATAAAGCCATTGAAAATATTTGGTATCTAATACAGATGACTGCTTAAATCAAGGTGAACGTAAAACAGAAAGCTTTCTGTTTTATTTTCATCTTGCTTAAGCTGCCACCTGTTTTTAATACAATCATATGTTCTTAGTATACTGGTCGTAATAGAGGGGTTTCACTGTAGTTAGAACAATACGGTAATCTGAATGTATTTAGTTTTAGAATTGGATCGTATTGTGTGCACTGAACTATTATCATTGTGTCGAGTGCAACTTTGGAACACTGTAAATTGCTACTTCAAAAGAAAATAAAAGCGCTCACACTTGTTCGGTAAGCATGTGTTTATAATATGTTAGACGAAGCGTTACAACACGTGTTCACATAGTATAGTATTTTATAAGTGCACAATAGTTACTTAGTGTCGATTGGTAGTAATGTTTATTGATAAATGCTTAAAGGTACGATACAAGCCTGTAGCCTGGTTTATTTAACATAGCAATAGAAACCTGTAAATCATTGAAAGTGTTCATTATGCTAGTAAATCTATAATTTTGAGAAACATTTTCTTCTTATCACAGCCCAAAAAATTCGCTTACATTTTGACGGTTTCGTCTCTCGCTACAGACATCATCAGAAGTGCCTAACTGCACGCTTCTGTCATGGTCGACGATTTTCGCTACTTTATTTTGCAATATCCAGGCTAACTGGTTTGAATTAAACTGTATTCAGAATACACAGTAATTGACAGAATCGTGGATAGGTTTGTTGTCTGCAGATTTGATATTGGTTGTCGAACGGTTCCTTGTCATTAACAATCATTGTGTTTTAAAGAAGACCTCGGAACCTCTGGAAAGCTACGGAGAGTTGCAACTTGACAAGAAAATCATGCAAATATCTGGGATGTGCCAATGCTAACGAAAATTATCAACTCAAATCGCAAAACAATTTCCTTCGTTTCTTAAGCAATCAAAGTATTGAAATGTTTTTCCAATACTTTACTTATTCCAGAAACTGAGTTTGGCTAATAGAATTCCCTAAGAAGCAGGGCATAGGACCAAAGCCACCGACCTGCCATTCTTTAGCAGAGGGGATAATCTCCGCAAAATTAACAAAAGCATCCACTATAACAATTAAGCCGCCGCCAGGTAGGAATGCCTTAAAGCTAACACAAAACTGACTTACGCGAAGTTTCAGTGTAGAGTACTGGCTTGTAATGGTGCTTATTTCTCTGCAACTAATCGTTCAAAGTACCATGTTTATGTCTAGAAATTGCAACGAGATGTTCCTATGTGTTTGCTGTAATTAAGGTGATCAAAGACACTGTCATATTTGCTCATACAACAAAGTATTTAATATTTCATATGAAACTGAAAACAGTGCAGACCTTGATCAGACACCGCAAGTTCGGCGTCCCATCAGGGTTGAAACTGTTTGCAAATTTCCACTTTGTGGGTGATAATGTACAAGTTTAATCAAAGCTGTCACTAAATAGCAAGTGGTGAAACGGATATTGTGGCGTCTCATCTGGATCTACACTGTTTGAAAATGTCCACTACAGTGGATGGTATGTTTAATAGTAGAACCCTTACAGTGTCATTATGACAAAATACCCTCAGTAATGAATTATATATACATGTTCTTGTACTAAACATTTTAGTTAGGTCAATCAGAGCCAAAAATAGTCAAGATGCTCGCTTCCGTAAGAAAGCAAAGAAATTTGCATAATTATAAGTAGTTTAAAGTATGTAGATGCCAAAGGTATTAAGATTCAAGAGATTCTAAGAAGGGATCTTTAAAATATAAGGGTCCAAACAAGGGCACCCTTTACTGCAACTTTCTGGAAATGATAATGCAAGTATTACAATATACTGTAAATTTAGAATTGTTGACTTTTTTATTTGTGGAGGAAAAATTGAAATTCTAGAAAGTTTTATTTACCTTGGAATTAAATTCACGCACACCGGAAACATGACACCGGCTGTTAAAACATTATGTGATCAAGCCCTTAATTCCAAAGTTAATAAGTTTTTCAATTTCAATTTTTTTACAAACCAATAAAAAAGTCAACAATTCTAAATTTGCTTTTTTTTTTTTTTTTTAAAAAAAGCATATTTTTTGTTTTACTTGCATTTATTTTAAGGACCCATTTTAGAGAGTATTTATGAATCTCGATTATTTGTAGCTGTAAACTTTCAGGATTTGTAGTGAACAATACAAGGTCATAGTCAAAAGCAATTAATTACCTAGATAAAAGGTCAAGGTCAGTATCTGTCATCTTATCAAGGTCTACATGTTTTACAATGTCGTTTATGAATAGAATAAAAAGAATAGGAGACAACGGTACTCCCTGTTTAAAACCTAACATTATATTTTAAAAATCTGAATTGTTCATATCAGGCGATACTCTAAAAAACTTTTTACATTTTCATATATACTTTTTATCATTTGTAACATTTTACAGCTAATGCCAGACTGGATTAATTTTACCAATAAAAATCACTAATAACTGTGTCAAAAGCGCGCTGGTAATCAATTAAAATACACCATAGTTAAGAGTTATTCGCTAAAACTTTTTGTATTGTAGTATGAAGTAAAAATATTGCATTAACCGTCGAACACGAAATCCGAATTGTATTTTGAAAAATATTTTCATTCTCACACCATAAGAGTTAAAGAAAAGATTTTGCCTAATACATTTATAAGCGTATTACCTCTATGATTAGAGGGTTCCGTTGTTTCGCCTTTTCTAAAATGTGTCCAAGAATCTGGATAAAGTCCAGAATCATAAATTGTGTTTAAAATTACACACAAATAGTCTGCAATGAAATCTTTAGTGTCAATGAAAAATTCAGCTACATTTTTTTTCAAAATCACAACTTTTGTTTCTCTTTAGTAATGAAACAGTTGTCCTAATTTCAGCCACAGTAAATGCTCTATCCAACCCTTCAATATTTACAGCATCATCGCTTGGATTTCTGTATTTTGCTCATTCGGCGTATTACGTAATTTAAAGAAATAATCTACTAATTCGTCTATACCTTCATCGTTCCAATGTTTACAATACTGTTCACAAAAAGTAGGGGATATTATGGTATTTTGATACGGTATGGGAAGCATACATTTTTATTGACCATTTTTATGTATATGTTACATCGATCCGTCATGTATAGATAGCATGGTCCCTAAAATTTAGAAATATCGTGCAAATTTGTGCTGCAAGTACAACTTTAAGTCATGAGGGGTAGCAAGTGGATTTTATCATTTAACGAAATCATGGTAATTGTGACTTTAGTTAAGCAAAACTTTCAGAATATTGTGTTGTGTAGATGTCCAACGCAGATTCATAATAAAATTTGCAATTGGAATAATGAGACGTCAGATGTGCAGGACATTCTTAGAAAGTGTGTTCGACGACGTGATCTTCCACCTAGAACGTTTTGTAAGCTCGGTGCGGCAGGAATAGTCGGACAGAATCCCTCAGAACACCAACAGTCGTCTTATTGAAAGTATTGTGCATCGTTTCATACCTTGTTGCATCAGTAGAGATGGTCCAACACGTTATCGAGGCCGTGTGAAAATGATGACGTTAACGTAAGGACTTTGGACGCTGTTTAAAGTGCCTAAAGCCGTTATGAGCAAGTTAAACTTTTGATTAAAGTGTGTGAGTAAATACTTTAAATAGATTCAATATAAATCAATATGTAACGATTTTCTAAATTTCTCGCAATAACAATATTACGCATAATATCCCCTACTTTTTGTGAACAGTATATTTTAAATTTATTTACATATTTCAAAAATTTCTTTTGAGATTATTTACTCAAATTTGACAATTTCATTTTTTCCTTATGGTAAAATTTGGATTTTGCAAATCGTTTTGCTTTAGCAAACTCACTTCTACAATTTAAAAAGTGCGTTTTATTTTCTATAGATTTGTTTGCAGCCAGATCGCTTCTAGCATTTAAAAACTTACATTTTGCTTTTCTACAATTTTCATCAAACCATTCCGCCTTATTATTACCTTTTGTACAGTTTCTATTATATTTATATGTTTTACCACAGTGAAGAAATGAAATGTCGTTAATTAGGTTGGATACTGACTGGGTGCATTGGTTAACATCAAGTTCACCCGTTAACAAATTATCTGTTAAGTCATCAAGCAAATGTTTCCTGTTTGTGACTGATTGTTAAACACTATCATTCTAAGACGAGTCCCATATAAAATTAGCATGTGAGGTACGATCATCTTCCAATATATATTGGATACTTCATCCGTATAATTAAGCGAAAATGTAGGAAGGCAATGAGAAGACTGATCCAATACGCAAAAATAAAAAAAAATATTGTTAAATTCTCATAACTAGTTATGATATAATCCATAGTGCTAGCAACAGCATATTCCTATAAAGACTATGAAAAGTACACGTTCCTTCTTCAAGTCGCCCATTTGTAATACAAAGCTCATTTCATTACAAAATTCAAGAAGTTTAATCCGTGTGCATTAACTGTATCGTCATCGTTTTACGTAGGGGTAAAAAGCTTAAATATGCCCTACGAGGAATATCATTGAAGCGGTCTAGGTCAATATTAGATATGTAGTCGGCCTGCTCACCCGTGCGTGCAGTAAAGTCACCTGTGAGAAAAACTGTTCCTAGATCACTATACCTTCTAATATCATACTTTAAAAGGTAAACAAAGTCTGATCCATTTAGATCTGATTCATGAAGATCTGTTTTTCTATAAACAGTCGATCCCTCGGTTGGAATATAAAATGTGCATACAAAAACATCTGTATCAAAGTTACCTTTGTGTTTTTTCAGCTTAAACCAAACAGTTCTATTCTTATTCATATTTAATAACTACATAATTTCTGTAACACTCTTTATATACAATGTTTAATACATAAAACTGTTAAAGCGACGTAAAATCATAACAAATCTAAATCCAACCTGCACAAAAATGAAACCCCGAGCCTGCAGTACTCCAGTACTTTGATTCTTCTCCTGAGCAGTCCTGCAAATCAGGCTACGTAGAGCTATAGTATTAACAGTGACTCAGAACAAATCTGTTTTTATTAAGTTTCTAACGTTACATCATAATGACGTCATGTTACAACACTTACGTAAAAACACTAATTGTCAAATGATCATATTTTGTCAATAAGAACAATTTTAATTTAAATATGCATTCAAAATTTAGAATATAACCTACATTTAAACCAATCAAACTGCCTTTTGCTACCCATTAAGTACGGCACTTAATCATTAAGAATTTTGTTGTTTTTCGACGTCGCGTGGTGTTTGCGCGCACTATAAGATAGCTCCGGTTTGTAGCAACTAATTGTAAACACTGCCATATTTGGCGATTTCACAACCAGAATGTTTACTAGAAGCCTTTGAATGGGCCAATCAAAATATAGGTTATATTCTAAGTTAGTTAGAACATATAAAGTGAAATCTTAATGGCTAAGAAGGGTCACGCTCGCTGGGCGCTCGCTTTGACCTTCTTAACCATTAAGATTTCACTTAATATGTTCTAACTATAACTTAGTAATAGTTAGAGGTATTTGAAAGCTTCTTAATGATTAAGAAGCGAAAACATGAGGGAGCCTGCGACCGCATGTTGCTTCTTAATTATTAAAGTCCCATTGTGTTTTCAGACCTTTTTTCAATGCCTGAAATACGATAACGGTTAATAATAATGTTTGAACATTCTTATGGGCCAAACTGATCTATGAAATGATGAAGACAGACCTAAATCACCAAAAAGGGCGATTTAAAATCATAACAAACCGAAAATAGAACGTCTGACATAAACATTTCCACACGGCTTAGTATCACGTGATACAGACGAATACAACTTCACTGGGGGCAGCCGTATTTTATCTCCGTCAGGGCCCGGGTGCATGACACATAGTTAGAGCTTACCTGTATACTAAATCCCTCGCTGAGAGATAAATATCGATTTTTAACTACAAGATAAACTAACTGTGTTGCATGACACACCGCTAAATTCTAGTAACATACTAAAGTTTTAGTTGATAGTTAAATATTGATTTTAGTAGACAGGTAAGATAACTAGTGTTGCACGAGCGCAAAATTGACTAACTACAAGTTAAGTTTTACCGCTAAATTTAGAGGTACTCAGTGCAGCGATAAATCCTCTAGTAGGCAGTTAAATCAGCTTACATAGCCGCGTTAAAGAAACATTTGGGATCCAGATCAGAAACATAGCACCTCGGTGTCTTATCAAGGTCAAAATTGTTTGATTATTTTTGTTATTTTTATTTCATTTTTCATTTTCTCTGTTTGAGATTTACATATTACTAAACGCCAACACAATACAGTACAATATTTTAATTGACAACGGAAAATGATTTATATTTATCTGAGAGGCAAAACGTTTGGAGTTTGATCAGACGCCGAGTCACCCATTATCTGATAAGGCTCAAACTTTGTAACAATTTAGCTTAAGCTGTATGGATGTAATACGCCATAAATATGTCAACCAAGTCAACGCTTGAAACCTGTATTTTGGAAAAGCGGGTCCTGATCAGGGTCCAAACTGTTTAAACCGAGATCCTGTTTTCTGTAACATAAAGAAGTACGAACCAATTTCAGAATACATATATATGAATCTACAATACATAATAATAATTGGTACATTATCGCAGAAAGCTCTGTTACATGTAGTAACAACGAAACAATTTATTGTGTGTTGCCATAATGTTTTCTTTTAGTCCTTTCGGCGCCAATTAATCGTGAGTGTTTACCCCTACACCGTTTTATTGTCGTCTGCTTTAATATTCTTATTTGTAATATCATTTCAAAGAAAGATCCAATGTATAATGACTTAAGAAATGTCGATACGAGTGTAAAACAGTTATGATCCTGATCAGTCGTCGCGTGACGCGGCGTCTGATCTGGATCCAAACTGTTTGCAAAGCCGACTTTATGCGGTGAAAGGGTTGCTAAAGCATGTCTATGAAACAAGAGTTTCCCATAAAGCACATCTTTAAAGAAGAATGCAATAATAATAACTCACTCTTAACTCTATAATGAAATAACCTTCCGAATTAAATATCGGTACATCTACGAGGTTCAATCATTTAGGATCTTGATCAACTACGGGTCAGAACAAGAATATTTAAAATGTATCAACTTTTCGTGTTAAGTGTAATGCGTAGTAACTTAACAGCTGATGAACCTTCTGTCCGTACGTCTGTCTGTTTGTCACTGTCTATTCTCTCTTTTTCTCTCCTTCCCTCTTTCTCTCTCTCTCGCTATCTCTCTATTGTCTGCGCTACTTCTGTATGTGTATATGTATACCTGTCTTTTAAGGGCCCCCCCTCTCTCTCTCTTTCTTTCTTTCTCTTTCTTTCTTTCTCTCTCTCTCTCTCGCTCGTATATCTCTCCCTGTATCTCAGTATATGCATGTCCGTCTGTACATGTATATTTACCTGTCTCTCTATATATATCTCTATCTCTCATTCTCCCAACCTCACTTGCTTCCTCTCTCTTTCCGTTCTCTTTGTGCCTTTGTTTCCCTGTCTGTCCTTCTTCTTTTTCTCTTGTTGTAGTTTAAAATCTTTCATAATATAGTTTTGTTTCTTCTAACCCTTTCAACCCATAATGCCGTCTGCTTTATACATGCATTGTAGTTCTAACGCAACATGAGTGCTAAATAGTTTTGATCCTGATCAGCTGCCAAGTCTATCTGTCATAGCATGGTCCAAAATGATTACATTGTGAAAACTAAACTCAGCAATTAAAGATTATGATTTGCTTAATGCATCACAGATCCGATTAGAATCGATCCCCTCCCTCGAATACCCCCCCCCACCCAATTTTAGTATAAAAATTTATATACACAATGGAAAACAAAGTATGGAGTGTAGTTTTAGCCAAAACGCTTATGTTCACTCATGTTCAATGCATTCACCAAATTTAACCCGACTTTAGCTGGCTACTAAGTGTACTAGCTCCAAGGTAACTACCTACAAGGTAAATTCGACATGTGCACACCAGTTAGTGGCTCGCTCTAGTTGACAGGTAACTAACGGACAGGTAGAATTTATCGGATAGTTTAGCGAGGACATTTAGCGGTGTGTCATGCACCCGGGCCCAGGGCCCGGGTGCATGACACATAGTTAGAGCTTACCTGTATACTAAATCCCTCGCTGAGAGATAAATATCGATTTTTAACTACAAGATAAACTAACTGTGTTGCATGACACATCGCTAAATTCTAGTAACATACTAAAGTTTTAGTTGATAGTTAAATATTGATTTTAGTAGACAGGTAAGATAACTAGTGTTGCATGAGCGCAAAATTGACTAACTACAAGTTAAGTTTCACCGCTAAATTTAGAGGTACTCAGTGCAGCGATAAATCCGCTAGTAGCCAGTTAAATCAGCTTACATAGCCGCGTTAAAGAAACATTTGGGATCCAGATCAGAAACATAGGACCTCGGTGTCTTATCAAGGTCAAAATTGTTTGATTATTTTTGTTATTTTATTTCATTTTTCATTTTCTCTGTTTGAGATTTACATATTACTAAACGCCAACACAATGCAGTAAAATATTTTAATTGACAACGGAATATGATTTATATTAATCTGAGAGGCAAACAGTTTGGAGTTCGATCAGACGCCGGGCCACTCGTTATCTGATATGGCTCAAACATTGTAAGCAAAGAAGATAAAACAATTTAGCTTAAGCGGAATGGAAATACACACGTATTATCCACTGTATGGATGTAATACGCCAAAAATATGTCAACCAATTCCACGCTTGAAACCTGTATTTTGGAAAAGCGGATCCTGATCAGGGTCCAAACTGTTTTTACCGAGATCCTGTTTCTGTAACATAAAGAAGTACGAATCAATTTCAGAATACAAATATGAATCTACAATACATAATAATAATTGGTACATTATCGCAGAAAGCTCTGTTACATGTAGTAACAACGAAACACTTTAGTGTGTGTTGCCATAATGTTTTCTTTTAGCCCTTTCGGCGCCAATTAATCGTGAGTGTTTATCACTACACCGTTTTATTGTCGTCTGCTTTAAATAATATTCTTATTTGTAATATCGTTTCAAAGAAAGATCCAATGTAGAATGATATAGGAAATGTCGATACGAGTGTAAAACAGTTTTGACCCTAATCAGACGTCGCGTGACGCGGCGTCTGATCTGGATACAAACTGTTTGCAAAGCCGACTTTATGCGACTTCGGCGGTGAAAGAGTTGCTAAAGCATGTCTATGAAACAAGAGATTCCCATAAAGCACATCTTTAAAGAAGAATGCAATAAATCAATAATAATAACTCACAAATAACTCTATAATGAAATAACCTTCAGAATTGAATATCGGTACATGTACGAGGTTCAATCATTTAGGATCTTGATCAACTACGGGTCAGAACAAGAATATTTAAAATGTATCAACTTTTCGTGTTAGGTGTAATGCGTAGTAACTTAACAGCTAAGGAACCTTCTGCCCGCACGTCTGTCTGCCTGTCACTGTCTACCCTCTCTTTTTCTCTCCTCCCCCCTCTCTCTCTCTCTCTCGCTATCTCTCTATTGTCTATGCCTTCGTTTTAGTTGTCGTAATAGAGGGGTTCTACTGTATATGTATACCTGCCTTTTAAGCCTCTCTCTCTCTCTCTCTCTTTATCTCTCTTTCTCTTTCTCTCTTTTTCTCTCTCTTTCTCTCTCTCTCTCTCTCTGTCTCTCGCTCGTATATCTCTCCCTGTATCTCAGTATATGCATGTCCGTCTGTACATGTATATCTACCTGTCTCTCTATATATATCTCTATATCTCATTCTCCCAACCTCTCTTGCTTCCTCTCTCTTTCCGTTCTCTTTATGCCTTTGTTTCCCTGTCTGTCCTTCTTCTTTTTCTCTTTTTGTAGTTTAAAATCTTTCATAAGATAGTTTTGTTTCTTCTAAACTTCTCAACCCATAATGACGTCTGCTTTATAAATGCATTGTTTAGATCTAACGCAACATGAGTGCTAAATAATTTTGATCCTGATCAGCTGCCAAGTCTATCTGTCATATCATGTTCCAAAATAATTACATTGTAAAAACTAAACTCAGCAATTAAAGTTTATGATTTGCTTGATGCATCACAGATCCTTTATGTTGGCATTTTAGTGAACAAGAAAACGGGTTCGGATTACAAGTTTTCCATTAGAATCGACCCCCTCCCTCGAATACCCCCCCCCCCCCCCTCATTTTAGTATAAAAATGTATATACACAATGGAAAACAAAGTATAAAGTGTAGTTTTAGCCAAAACGCTTATGTTCACCCGTGTTCAATGCATTCACCAAATTTAACCCAATTTTAGCTTGCTACTAAATGCACTAGCTGCAAGGTAACTACCTACAAGGTAAATTCGACATGTGCACGCCAGTTAGTGGCTCGCTCTAGTTGACAGGTAAGTAACGGACAGGTAGAATTTATCGGATAGTTTAGCGAGGAGATTTAGCGGTGTGTCATGCACCCGGGCCCTGGATCCCAAATGTTTCTTTAACGCGGCTATGTACACTGACTTAACTGGCTACTAGAGGATTTATCGCTGCACTGAGTACCTCTAAATTTAGCGGTGAAACTTAACTTGTAGTTAGTCAATTTTGAGCTCGTGCAACACTAGTTATCTAACTTGTCTACTAAAATCAATATTTAACTATCAACTAAAACTTTAGTATGTTACTAGAATTTAGCGGTGTGTCATGCAACACAGTTAGTTTATCTTGTAGTTTAAAATCGATATTTATCTCTCAACGAGGGATTTAGTATACAGGTAAGCTCTAACTATGTGTCATGCACCCGGGCCCAGGTAGACACTAAATATGTGTCATGCACCCGGGCCCAGTCAGTTAGACTATCACACTTTTTTGTCCGCTCTCTATCTCAACTATTTTTTATCCGATCTTCCACAAACTTGCTGAAAATGATCATTGATATAAAATCAAGGTTCAGTTTGATTACTACTAAAATCGCATAAGGTATTTTTGAGTTATTGCCTGTTAATTAATAAAAAAGGACTGTTTCAGTCATTTTTGCACTCTAAAACTAACAGCTTTTATCGGATATTCACCAAACATGCTGACAATATTTAATCATATAAAATTTAGGTCTAGTTTGGTTATTACAAAAATCGCATGTTGCATATCTGAGTTTTTGCCCTTTATGTATTAAAAAATGACTGTTTTCAGCAAGTTTTGCTCTCTAACACAAATACGTTTTATTATCCCCTGCCGAAAGGCAGAGGGATACTGTTTTAGGTCTGTCCGTCCGGCTGTCCGTGCGTGCGTGCGTCCGTCCGTCACGTTTTCCGTCTGCAACTGTATCTCCGAAACCTATAAACAGATTTGGATTAAACTTGGTATACTTATTTGTCATCATAGGAGCACCGTGGGAAATCAAAATTTTTTTCAGAAAATTTGAGGAATTTATGAGTTATCTGCCCTTTTTGTGTTAAAAATGCTGTCCGTCCGTCCGTGCGTCCGTCACGTTTTCCGTCCGCAACTGTATCTCCGAAACCTATAAACAGATTTGGATGAAACTTGGTGTACTTATTTGTCATCATAGGAGCACCGTGGGAAATCAATTTTTTTTTCAGAAAATTTTAGGAATTTATGAGTTATCTGCCCTTTTTGTGTTAAAAATGCCATATTTAACAGTTTTTACACTCTAGCAACTACAGTATTCAACATATTTTGTTTATACTTGCACAAATTGTCTATAAGTACAAGTTCTTGCAGGTGTGCAATTATTGTAAAAAAAGGATACTTGTGGCAAGAGTTATCTGCCCTTGATGTACTTAGAAATGCTAGAAAATGCTTTATTTTGGTATTGTTTACATACTAGAGCCTATAAATATGCATGGATTTTGAAAAAACTTTCTTGAATTATGTATGGCTATTAGTTTTCAAATGAATAGGTGAAAACGGAGAAATTAGTCATGAGTTATCTGCCCTTGATAAGTAAAAAAAGCCATATTTAACTGTTTTTACTCTCTGGCAACTACAATTATGAATAGATTTAAATGATACTTGCACACGATGTCTATTAGTAAAAGTTCTTGAAGGTGTGCAATTATTGTCAAAAAAGGATACTTGTGGCAAGTGTTATCTGCCCTTGATGTACTTTGAAATGCTAGAAAATGCTTTATTTTAATATTGTTTACATCCTAGTATCTAAAAATATGCATGGATTTTGATAAAAAAAAATTCTTAAACTATGTATGGCTATTAGTTTTCAAATAATTGTTATCATTTTTGAAAACGGAGAAACTAGTCAACAGTTATCTGCACTTGATGAGTAAAAAAACCCATATTTAACAGTTTTTACCATCTAGAAACTACAGTCTTTAATGGATTTTGATTTAACTTACACATGATGTATATAAATATGAGGGTTGCAATTATTGTCAAAATAGGATACTTTGTGGCAAGAGTTATCTACCCTTTATGTACTTAGTAATGCTCAACATGGCTTTATTGTTTACATGCTATTGTGTACAAATGTGAATGGATTTTGAAAAAAAAATTAAATCATATATGGCTATTATTTATAGAATGAGTTCAATTTTTATCTAAAATGTGCAAATTAGTCAAGAATACTCTGCCCTTGATGAGATGAAAATGTGTTTACACTCTAGTAAATTCTACAGTTCTGAATTTTTTTTAATAATACTTGCACACAATTATAAGTTCTTGAAAGTGTTTAATTACTATTGAACTGAATCGAGAGTTACCTGCCCCTGTCATACTTAGATTTATAATGCTACAAACGGCTTTATTTTTTGTATTGTTTAGGCTTTAAAATGTACAAAATTGAATGGATTTTATAAAACTTTGTAAAAAGCTTTTGAATGTTGATCTTTAAAGACAGGTGATCACCATTTGCCCCTTCCTCCCACAATAAAGTTTGCCACTTTCTTCTGGACAATCGCTGCGGCAGGGGATATCAGCTCTAAGGTGCTTGTTGGATCTTCACCAAACTTGCTGAAAATGTTTATTGATATAAAATCACGGTTCAGTTTCATAACTACTAAAATCGCATAAGGTGTATCTGAGTTATTGCCTGTTTATTAATGAAAAATGACGGTTTCAGTCACTTTTTGCACTCTAACACATACAGTTTTTATCGGACATTAATTAAACTTGCTGAAAATGTTTAATTATATAAAAGTTAGGTCTAGTTTGATTATTACAAAAAATCGCATGTGGCATATCTGAGTTTTTGCCCTTTATGTATTAAAAAATGATGACTGTTTCAGCATTTTTCAGCAATAACTCAGACGTGCCTTATGCGATTTTGTTAGTTATTGAACCTGACCTAGATTCTATACTAATAAACATTTGTAGCAAGTTTGGTGAAGATCCAAAATGAAGTGTTTGAGTTAGAGAGCGGACAAGGCTGAAACAGTCATTTTCAGCAAGCTCAAGGTATAAATTCTCCATAGTTTATTTAAACCGTTAACCCACGGTGAAAGATATGTACACGTTGTTATTGACTAGCATAGTGTTTAACCCTGTGCCTACTTTACGGAGTTTACAAACTGTTTGAATCTAAAAAGACGCCGCGTAACGCGGCGTCTCATCTGGATCCAAACTATTTGACACTCGTCTTAATGTTTGTTTAATTAAAACAATGCATATATCTAAACTGAACACATTTTGCAGACGACAATGTCGAAGCAGACGTCTGTGCAGCAGACTAAGGGTTAACAGAGTCATTTTCAGTGTTCCAGCTAAACATTTAATCGGGAGTAATTTGAACTAATCTAACATTTTCTCACTCATTTCAGCACCGAATGCTATGGTGTTACTACTGATTAAACCGTCTCTTCGAGACACTTTTAATGAGTATGACACCATTGGGTTTAAAAGCAGAAATAAAGATTTTAGTTTTCGAAATACTTCCGTTATCTGGAGCCCTGTATTTACAGAGTTGTCCTTCTTTCCATTCACAAGGGAGGTTTTTAATTGGTGCAGCACTAAAATATTATAAATAAAATTTAAAAAGCGAATTTCTTAGATAAAGTCGGTTTTTGTGAAAGAATCACGTCCTACGTAGTTCAAATGGGACCCCAAACAACCGTTTTATGCAGGTTTCTCAAAATCACAATGCGGCTTTAAGTGCTTTCAAATAAACTCTGAGTTATAGTTAAAACATATTAAGTGAAATTTTTATGATTAAGAAGGGGCGTAACTAGCTTCAGCGAGTGGCCCCCTCTTAACCAGTAAGATATCACTTAATATGTTCTAACTAACTTAGAATATAACCTATGTTTTATTGGCCGGGGACTACAACATTCCCACGTATCGTAAACAATGCTGGCTTATTCTGGTTGAGAGATTGCCCAAATATGGCAGTCATTACAACTAGTTGCAACGAGACGGAGCTATCTATAGCGCGTGCACACACCACGCAACGTCTAAACACAACACAATCCTTAATGATTAAGTGCCGTACTTAATTGAGTTCAAAAGGCAGCTTGATACACATTTGTAGCATTTAATACAGACGTTTACTTAATGCAGCTTTAAATAATGCAGAAAACTCCTGGATCTATGAAAGTTCTGCATTATATCTATTTTTTTTTCAGCATTAAGCAGTCAACTGTTAGATATCTCAGTAGAATACCCATAAAGTACAGCAGGAAACTCTAGAGCTTTCTGCATTACTTTGGTCTTACACTAAGCAGTTGCGGCTGGCCTGTCTTTAGTGATCCTTTGGTAGCATTGAATACAGACAGTCACTTAGTGCAGCATACATTAATGTTGAAAATTCATATATGAGCTGTCTGCATTTATTAGGCCTTGCATTATGCCGTCGCCTGTGTTTAGAGATATCGATACCAATGCCAATTCAATGTCATTATTTCCCTCGAAATTGAATTATACATGTATGCACAATGCCGTGTAATGATTTTCCCATGCAGCTTAAAAGTCACGGCATGGGCGGAGTTGACCGAAGTTATACTTGTAGTTAGAACATATTAAGTAAAATCTTATGACTAAGAAGGGGCGTAACGAGCTTTAGCGAGTGGTCCCTTCTTAACCAGTAAGATTTTACTTAATATGTTCTAACTAACTTAGAATAAACCTATGTCTTTATTGGCCGAGGACTGCAACATTCCCACGTATCGTAAACAAACCTGGCTTAATCTAGGTATGAGATTGCCCAAATATGACAGTCTTTACAACTAGTTGCTACGAGACGGAGTTATCTATAGCGCGTGCACACACCACGCGATGTCTAAACGCAACACAAGCCTTAATGAGTAAGTGCCGTACTTAATGGGGTACAAAAGGCAGTTTGATAGGTTAAAAATGTACGTTATATTCTAAATATTAACACATGCGCAATGCTTTCTAATGTCTAAATCGAAATCTCGCACACTTCATAATTAAATTGCCAAATCTCGTTAAATCCCGAACTCTTAAGAATTAAATCGAGCGCAATTTTGAATTTTGTGGCTTGCTGATTGGCTCAAAGAGTAGGCCAAATACTACAATATGTTATCAGACAAGTCTTTCAACAACACATGGGTTTTGTTTTTCTTTATTTTTGTTTGATAGGTTTTTTGTTGTATATATAGCACATCTATACATGTTTGCTAGAGCAGCGAGTTTTGGATACAAACTGTTTATTAATTCATACAGATTACGCCGACATTCTAAAACCCGTTCGCATTGACTCCCATAGAGCTGCTCTATTTGCTTTCACCATGACAGAAAAAATGCAATACTTAAAACTCATATCAGTTCAAAACTGAGTACCGTTTAAGAATATTAGCAGTCAACATTTTCCCACCTAGTGTATCACCCTAACACTACTACATTAGCTATACATGTACAGTAAATCAGGGCTGCCATGATTTAATCTTGAAAAATGCTAAGATTTCCAAACTTTCTATTTTTCAAGCGCGATTACTTAAAGCAGGTTGAAAAATAAGCAGAATGCGCCTTAAGGCACAGTCTGCTTTACTTTCATCCTGCTTTAAAGCCAGGTCATTCCTCTCAAACTAC